>CM068367.1:1385647476-1386382476 GCA_034769895.1 Magicicada septendecula | reverse complement strand
TAAAAGAAAGAAAGAAAATTTCTAAGGCAAAATCCGGTATCCAGAAAAGTACCAGCGAAGTGGTTTACATTTTATTTAAGACCAAACCAAGAAGGTCGGATGATTTACAAAGAGCTATGTTCAATTACAAGAAGTGGGAAGAGAATACTCACTGGCAATTTCAGTAAGAAAGATCAAAACCATGGCCTTTAAAGGTAAGTATCCAGTGAGGACTAAGACACATATAAACAACAGCACTTTAGTACAAGTGGGCTGTTTCAAATACCTCGGCTGTGTATTAAGCTATGAATTTGAATATGATATAAATAGATAAATAGATTTAGGAATATTTGTGGTTCGATTCATATAAATTTTTGAAATAAAACAAGACACAGGATAAAATTTTTTAAGATAATTGCAACATCCATGTTGATTTATGCAAGTGAGCCGTGTGTCATGATAAGAAAGGAAAGCGGTAAGATTCAGAGTGCTGAAATGCAGTTTCTTCGAAATACTTTAAATTATACATTGCAAGATAGAATAATGAATGAGGATATCAGCGCAGAACTCAAAAATAAAGGGCATAAATGAAAGGTGGGATCATCTGCAAAGGATGACAGAGTATCGATTCCCGAAAGCGGCACTGAACTATAAAGAAGAGCGGCATTGGTAGAAGAGACGTGGGTCGTCCGAGGATGAGATGGGTGCCGGAACACGTTTACATAACCTAAACCTTCTCCTTGAACAGGAGAAGAAGAAGACCAAGAGTTTATAGTTTTTGAGAAAAAACTCAAGCACTATACATAAAAAACGAATGGTTTCCTATTGACACCTTAGAAGAATAGAAGGAGAATGCACAGCAAACAAAATCCTCACCGTCCAGGAGAATAGAAAGACGTAATGACCCAGGAGAGTCGCGGGTGTAAGAAATCTATATCGGGATGTAGAAAATGTTAGAAAAATATATGGCAAACAGAGAAGTTTTCAGTAGAAAAACTGCAGATAAAGGACTTGGCCAAAGAGAAACCAAGGAGCACCAAAAGTGGGTTATTGGAAGAAGAACGAACGAGTAAAGAAAAGCCAAATAGTAAAGAAACGCCAGCTAAGAGGAAGAGAACTTCAGAAAGTGAAGGACGTTGTGTCATCCTACAGCCCAAGAAAATCCTACATCCGAAACGAAAAGAAAATTAAAGTATAAAGTTGCTTACTTAATACAAAAACATATCACAGAAAACATACCAATAAAGATGTAATAAAAATAAAAGTTTAATAAATCATAAATAATTAAACATGTCATGTACAAATGACGACAGACAAAAGTATGCCTAAGATGGTGAGAGGAGGAGAAGATGGTGAGAAAATCTCGACAGAAAGAGAAGTAGCGGAATATTTGTGGACGGATAGAGAAATGTGGAGATTGAAAACTAGAAAACGTCAAAATATGTTGTAACGATATCTGTGGACAGACAGGCAAGTGTAGGCTGCGGAGTTACAATATTGACGACATAATTTCCATAGCGACTATACCCACAAGCCAGACTAGAATACCCCTTTCTCACCACACATACACACACACACACACATACACACACACACACACACACACACACAACATAATTAATACTGTAAAAAAAATTCGTCACTCCTCTATTGTAGACGTAAAAAAATTCACATTCCGTAAGTCCGTAAGTATTCGCTAGGCACAACTATGCACACATGTCTGGGTCGTTGTCACCCGCGCGCCCAGTTTTCCCACAATTTTACTGTCGTCTTTGTTATTAAAACATACTTCGCGGCGTTTGTAAAAAAAAAGAACACATTTTTAAAACGCAGCTACTGCCAACAAAAAATTAAAAAATTTCCCTGGAATTTTTTCTCTCTCTCTCTCTCTTTCTCTCTGTTTAAAAGAATTTATATTAAAGTGGCTTCACATAGCGTCGCGCGCAAACTCAAAACGTTAACCGATAACGATTATAGCCTGTCTGCATTTATTCATTTCCATAAGAAATTTCTATTATGAAGTCAGTAAAAAATATAATAAATAAATTAACGATCATCTAAATATTCATAATGAAAAATAGTCATTAAATAGATATTAACGAAATTTCCTCTTTTAATTGTTTTTTCTCTTTATCGACATTTGTGGAATATTTCTAACATATTTGAAACTAATTTAATATTTAAAATCGACATTAATTAAGACAGTTAAATATATTATTGTTGTTGTTATTGAGAGAGCACTCAACGGTATGTGGTTTTCATGTAGGCTATACACAGAATTTTCATTATGCTAATGGAAATGTGCATTTTCAACTAGACCAATATTATCTAAAATGTAATTTATGTCAAATTAACTTGTAGTTTACGCAAAAAATGCAATTCAATTACGTGACTGAAAATACACATTAACAAAATAAATAAAATTTACCAACTTATAATTTCTATCAGTTACGGGAAATTCATAATAAAAATCTTAACACTTTAACGACCACGGTAAAATTCATTTTTTTACCCCGGGGGACCAAGTCTATTTTACAACTGGATTAGCCTTTCGTAATCAAGTAAAAAATAGTAGTCAGTCACTCATTTTCCTTTTTGAGTCTAGACTTGATCCGATGGAGCCGGTCGTGTTGTATTACGTAAATCGACAACGACAGAAAAGACGACGTTCATGATTCCTTTCAGTATATCCGTGTACAAAACGCGCCGCAAAATAACGCGCGACAAGGTTTCCTGCCGCGCAGCAAGGAGTGCTGCCAACCTCTGTATACGTTCTCTCACATTCATTTGACACTGCTCTTGGAAGATGGATCCGGTCGTGTTGTATTACGCAAATCGACGACGACAGAAAGAGAAAGTTTTCATCCCATCGATCGCAGTCGTTTTGTTGACGGGGCAACCCATAACCTCTATGGAAAATTACGGGAAGACGTTTTTAAATTTTTTCGAATGTCTGTGGCATCATATGATGAACTGGTCAGTAAATGCCAGAAATGATTCAAACGAGACAGGATTTAGTGCAGGGGTTAGCATTTACTCTACAGGAAATGCTGTCAATAACTATGAGATAAGTCACTTACATAAAATTAAATTTGATCTAAGAAATAGTACTAAATAAAATTTAATCTAAGAATACAAGTCTAGCTGACTCTTTTTAATTATCCGGCGTAGTGTGGCAGTGTATAAACAATAAGTACATATAGGCCTACTATTCGGTCAATTGCCCAGTATTACCTGGCATTATTTTTACTACTGACGTTCTAATTAATTTAGTAATTTTCAGTTTAATAAACAGAGTGAAAACTGAAACACCATATCGAATCTTAAAATGGAAATCTCAAAAACAATTTTCAAGTGAAAACAGCATAAAACAAAACATTACATTAGTATAGTTAAACACAGTAAGAGCTAACTAACAGAAAAGTACCTCCACATATATAATGCTACAAAAATAAAAATAGACTACTGTTTTAAACAATTTAAGTATTTTCTGTAACTGTAATATGTTTTTACCGCAATGTAAATCAGTTTGTTGTCAACAGACTTGCATGTTACTGATATTACGTAATGATATAGGGCGACATCCGCCACTTATCGTTTTTCAAAAGGCTAACCGTGAGTAAACATCAAACAGTTACAGAAAGCTATGAGTAATCAAATATTATTCCTTCAGTAGTTCCCACGACTGGCCAACAGCTTGGATAGGCTGGGAACGATTACACGTCGACACAAACGACGCGGTCGTATACGCCCGCCGCGGTCCATTCATGGCAAAAGTTATATTAACTCGCTACGAGGGACCACAGCGGACGTATACGACCGCTTCATGTTTTCTTATATCATGTGTCACTTCTGTTATTAGATTACAGTTCAAAATTGTAAAACGCTTTTCTTTATTATACTTTATTATAGATCGTTGATTGCCTAGCTAAGTCAATATAATAGTTAAGTCTAATTTTTACTAAACTTGTATTGCAACCACTAACACGCAATTATACTTTCCATAAGCGCTTTCAAGCCTCTCACGTCATCTTCAGATGGAACACAACAACCTAAGATTATAATTGCGCGTTAGTGGTTGCAATACAAGTTTAGTAGAAACTGAAATGTTAAATCTGCTCCATACTGACACATTCAAATTTACTACAAACTAATAAAGCATTGTCAGCTTTATTGAAAAGGAAAGAGAATGGAGAAACAGACATCAAGAGAGTGATATTACATTATCCTGTACGCGTTGTTTGAACGCTGATTAAATTCAATTTCCTTTGAGTTGTTGAAATTTGATTACAACAATTCGCGGCAACAGTCGCGCTCACAATTGTTAATCACAACAATATAAACACAACTACAATTAACCGTTTGAATTGTTGCCAAATATTTGGGCTAATAACTGCTGAGTTACAATTTATACGATTGTGTGTGTGTGTGTGTGTGTGTGTGTGTGTGTGTGTGTGTGTGTGTGTGTGTGTGTGTGTGTGTGTGTGTGTGTGTGTGTGTGTGTGTGTGTGTGTGTGTGTGTGTGTGTGTGTGTGTGTGTATTTAATGAAACTTGTAATTAATTCAAATCTCTGAGCTTTATTGTAATCAATAAAACATGTCTATTTGCTTTGTGTGGTGACGTCAAATAGCGACAAAACGCGTATTCAATTTACCTGTTGAGCAGGTTATGTGGTTTATCAACGAATTGGATATACGTCGATGAAACAGAATTTTATAGCTCGATCATTGCTAAACATGAAATGGCTGTCAAAATGTAGTTGTCAACCTGTAAGTCATTTGACTGTCTCCGTTGCAGTATTGACCTATTCTGGAGTTTGGTTTAAAATCGTTATTTGTCAGTTATTTGTTGTTATTTGAAGCAGCTCTTACATGTTTCTTGTAAAGTTTGGCCAATTACTTGAAAAGACTTCTCAATTTCTCAACGAATTTGGTTTTGGTGTAGTTCAATGACTTAGTAGTAAATTCGATTGATTCTCATGCGATTCACACGAAAACCGGGGAGACATTTCCAAGTAACAGAATGACCGTAGCGATCACATTTGTTTTCACCATCATCTTCATCTTCACACAACTGCATAGGCAAATATGGGATAACATATTGTTACGACGGTCTACTTAATCGTCGTAGGTACAGTGGAAACAAAATTACGAGACACCAATTAAGTCACACCAATTGGTGTGATCACTCTCTTCTCTCGGTATCTTCTTCTCCAACAGTCTACCTGTAGATGACCACGTTTTCCAGAGTTGTAACATTTCGGTCTTCTGTCTTTTTCAAATCGTTGCGACTCTCTTGAACTTTTGAATTGTTTGTCCGACAACATTGTTTTCCTGCACCTATCGTAACGGCAATGTGAAATAGGGATCTTCTGACTGCAATGTGATGGCACAAACCCATTTATGTAGCGGGACGCTGACTTGGCAGCTTCAAACTCTAGGGCGTGAACAAGAGCTTTTGAGCTGTTTCAGTGCCTTGCCATTCGTAACACTTGCTGAAGTTTACAATCTCCGATGCCATCAATAAATGTCTGCACCCCAAACCTTATTCGAAAATCTTCTGGTGCTTCAGGATAGGCCAGTCTAATCAACCTGTCGATACTTGCTTCAAACTCTTGAAGACTCTCCCCGGAACGCTGTCGTCTTGTTCTCAACTGAGCGTAGTACACATCTCGCAAATGTTTATCACCGTAGCGTAATTCTAGAGCTTTTATCAATTCGGCATAGATGTTCTGGATGTCAGGTGGCACTTTCTGTAGTAGTTCTTCCGCTGGTCCTCTTAATGCGAGAACGAGTGAGACTGCCTTGTCTTTCTCTGTCCAATTATTTGCGCATGCAGCAGCTTCGAATTGGCGTAAATACGTCGCCCAATGCGTGCTTCCATCAAAGGTTGGGGCCTTGACATGAACTGTCCCAACCGCAGGCGAGGTGACCTTCTCTATTGACTTATTTTCTGTGTCTTTCTCTGTCTTTATCATTGGTACAGTCTGTTCAGAAAATTGTTTTGGTCGCATCTTCAGGCACTGCTTATCTTCACTTTTAATTTGTTCTCTTATGTTTGCCATTGAGTTTTCTACAAAAGATATTTTTGTTGACATACCTTCTTCCACAGTCAAGACAGATTTCTCTACTTCAGCTATTTTATTTGACATGGATTCTCCTACGTCAGATATTTTTCAGATATTTTTGTAGACATCGATTCTTCAACAATCGAAACAGATTTTTCTACTTCAGCTATTTTTAATGTCATTGATTCTTGTACTTCCGATATTTTAGTATCTTGTTTATTAAGCTCACCTCGAAGGAGACTCAATCCTGCGGTACTAGGTATGTTCTTGCATTTGTTTCTGTTCCTGTATTAATGCTTTGCTGTCTTCTGTCTCCTGCTTACGTTTTTCATCCTGTCGTGTTTCTGCTTCTTCCGTCTCCAGTCTGCGTTCTTCTTTTTGTCGTCTTTCTGCTTCTTCTCTTTCTTGTTTTCGTTCTTCTTTTGTCTCTTCACGTGTCTGCTGCAGCAGCGCCTGGAAAGCTTCCATCATCTGACTGGCATCCATTGTTTATCAATTAATTACGAATTACCTCGTCTTGTACAAAGTGTCCACTGTTTCCACTGTTAACCGTTCTATCACAGTTCTGACACCACTGTTACGACGGTCTACTTGATCGTCGTAGGTAAATTTCAAGACACCAATTAAGTCACTAATCACTAGCTTTAATTTTCACAGTTAAACAGGTCGTAATTAACAACACAGTCTCTTATAAAAAATCAAATAAAAATTGTTCACACGCAAATAAATGTCAACTAATATTAAAAACAAAATTGTATTACAATATACCGTCCGATTATAAAACACAACACTTAACTAATAACCACTTGAACGCACACAGTAATATCGCTTGTAATCGCGCGACAATAACTCCAGAACCGCACTGTAATTTATCGCGACTAATACTGAAAAACTAAGGTCGCTGCCGCCATGTATTTATACCTCTGCTCACAGACCAGAACGTTCCTAATTGCGTCTTAGCGCCCGTGTGAACTACGTAATTAACTGCGGCCTTGACACAGTCCGCGCGGCTGGCGGCGTCGAGAAAAACCTCGCGGATGCGTTGACAGTCACGTATGGCACATACATTAGAGCGAGATTCTTCTGGCACATTCGACAAACACGTAGACTCTTCTGTAATGTCGTAACAATATATTTCTAGCTTTCCGGTTAATCGTGGATGGTATCAGTGGCGTATCTAGGATTTAACCTTGGCGGCGGACCGGGGTCGGGTCGGCTTCATACAAAAGAATAAATAAGTTAAGACAACTTCCTTAAAGTGGCTGAAATCAGTCCCATTAAAGTAAATGGCAATAATACAATAAAAATAAGCGTTATGGAAACATTGTTTACAAGATACTTATTGACTCAATTGTTTTTTGTGTATTGAAATACACAAATGGGGGGGGGTTCCTGTCCTGTTCCATTCGCCCCCACGTAAATACGCCCTAGATAGTATTGCTTTTCCTAGTTCCTAGACACTTATTGCATCCTCACCTATGTGCCCGTTTATGTTTTATACAGCTTCCCAGGCAACGTTCCTTCTATAAGAACTTGTATAGACCTTGCATAATTCCTTGTAATTATCAATACATTTATTGTTTGCAATTAAATTCAGCTGTATTGTCTGCCTGTTTTCTTCTTGACAAGCTTTATTGATTAATTCATATGCTACCATTAGGCATCCTATTATACCATCCTGTGTATAAACTGTATAATTAATAAAGGTATTCCACAATTATTGGTCTTTACTGGTTCTTGCATTTTTAATAAGTTGGCTCTTTTCTCATATTGCTTGCGCTATTTTTACCTTTACGTTTTTTCTTTTTGACATCCATGTTCCATAAGGAAATGGAAGTATGGTGATGGCAAAAAAAAATCGTGTTCGAGATAAGAGCTGATTCTGATTGTACTACCCTCAAAACATGAAGAAAAGTCATTTTCTGAAATGTGTGTGTGTGTAGAATTTTTCTATGGCGAACGATAACGGCCGCAAATTCGAACAGAATCAAATAATGTTTTGCATGTGTGCCCGAGTTGTGGAAGACTCAACGCCTATTGATTTTGGTGAAGGTCGGTTAAGGGGAAGGGGTAGTTTACCAGCAACATTTTATGTTTTAACAAGAGTAAAGTACTTAATTTTGATAGATAAAGTATTCTGAAAAGAAGGTCATAATAATCTATGACCTATGTAATAATCTATGTAGGAAGGTAAATGAAAATGATAGTTGAAGGGGGAGGGGATAATTTTTTATGTGTACTACGTTATCGGCAACAAAGAAGTAGTTTGTTGTTAAAATCCCTTCCCGGGCTTTTTGGCCGTGGTCCAATGTTTTCTGCAAAATCAGACGTTTCGGCAGTACCATCTACTGCCGTCATCAGTAAAATCGAGTTCGCTAACGTGGAGTGGTATACGTTAGTGACCACGGTACCTTGGTCAAGGCTGAAGAGAGAAGTAGTTTCTATGGAAATATTTCATTTTGAAAATGATTTTAAATATATTTCTAATTATAATTTCGTGTAAGAGTGAAAAATAAATTATTAGAAACTATGAGTTTAGTTATTCTTATGGTGACGACAACTATGACGACTACGACAACGATGATGGTGATTATGATAAGCATGTTTCTTTTGAACCACCAAAGCCATTCGGCATACAAGTATGTCCAGCACTACGTATCAGACGTTAATATAATAATCAGAATGATCAATATTGCACACCACTATATAAAAATTATTCCGATTAGCGCTTTCAAGCTTCACAGCTCATCGTCTGTGTATTCCTGATCTGACGATGAGCTGTGAAGCTTGAAAGCGCTAATCGGAATAATTTTTATATAGTGGTGTGCAATATTGATCATTCTGATTGTGATTTCAACCACTAACACAAATTTCTTCATTAAACGTCTGTTAATATAATAATAATAATAATAATAATAATAATAAGAAGAAGAAGAAGAAGAAGAAGAAGAAGAAGAAGAAGAAGAAGAAGAAGAAGAAGATAAAAGAAGAAGAAGAAGAAGAAGAAGAAGAAGAAGAAGAAGAAGAAGAAGAAGAAGAAGTAGAAGGAGGAGAAGAAGAAGAAGAAGAAGAAGAAGAAGAAGAAGAAGAAGAAGAAGAAGAAGAAGAAGAAGAAGAAGAAGAAGAAGAACAACAACAACAAAATTTTAAGCCTAATATTAATGAATATTCCTAGTTGCATATGTTTACACTCTCGAGATATAATGTTGAAGATGTTTAGTAGATCGCTATATTTACCAAACTACACTTTGTTTCATAACTTTGTAAACTGCAAGGTTTTTGAGAGAAATGTGAAGTAGAAAGTAAGGGATAAACAGAAATGTGTTTGGAACAAAGAGGGAGCAGCCAACAACAAATTCTTTAACTGTGATTGCTTAGTAAAAGTGGGAGCTTCCTTTGATCTGGCACAAGTGTATACGGAAGTTGTCAACTTGATGATAATAGGTCCTTTTTCTATCGAGTTTCAGGACATAAAATTGGCACAGTTTCTTTAAGGAAAGAAAAGCGTGAAGAATTCTAAAAAAATACACATATCATAAGTTTATTTGTCTTCATGAACAAATAAATATAAAACACTTCTAACATTTTATTCATAAAAAAGCTTATCAATTTTTGCTAAAGTAATAACAAAGGAGCTTCTATATGTTTATAACCATGTGTACAGAATAATCCCAATTTATTAATAAAACTGCAAATCCCGAAACGCCTCAGACAAAGAATCATTTAAGATAAGGAAGCTCAAATTAGCAAAGGCTTTTACTGTAACCCGGGAACTGTACGGAAAGAAAATATCGGTATGGAGAACCATACATGACTTCCATATTCTAAGATTTATATTTAAAATCATTTTCGAAATGAAATATTACCATAGAAACTACTTCTTTCTACTTACTGCTTCAGCCTTAACCACAGTACTGTGGTCACTAACGTATACCGCCTCACGTTATCGCACTCGATTTTCACTGATGATGGAAGTCGATGGCATTGCCGAAACGTCTGGTTTTGTAGAAAACATTGGACTATGGCCAAATATCGGCAACAAAAAGGAAAAGAAGGAGCGCTCCGAAGTCACTCATGGACCCTCAGCATCTTGCAGTGGGTTCATTCCCTAAAGACGAAAAGTCTGTCTATGAATCGATCCTCTGTAAACACGTGCAGTTACACTGCCCAGCGATCCACAGGAAGCAAATCGCTATCCACACTGGACACTTTTTCGGCTTGCATGCGTTATGTTGGTATGGGTTCGGCACTTTCCATTTAAAAACCGTGCAAATGTAAGAAAATAAACGTGAATGAGGCCAGAAATAACGCGAATTGTGTGTGTGTGTGTGTGTGTGTGTGTGTGTGTGTGTGTGTCTTCCCTGCCTTTTTATTGCGGTAGTGATAATAATAAAATGGAAACGTAAACAGTACATAACTGAGATATGCTTGCCTGCCACGCACGATATATTTTCTCTTATACATGACTAGCAGAATACCCGTGCTTCGCTACGGAGTTTCACGTTGTACGTAATGAAAATGTTAGTTTAATTAATAAAGTTTAATTAAAGTAGGCTTCTTAAAAATAAATAGCTGTTGCCCACAACTTCGTTCGCGTGGTCTTCAATTTAATGCGATAATATATTTAGAACAGAATCTATTCTATTGGGTTGCCATAGTAACCAAATCGAATAGTTTTTAAGACCGCAAAGGACCCCCCAGAGGATCGTATCGAAAAAACACCTGTCCTATGTTGGTTCTCCCGTTGCGTAAAATATTTGTGCCAAGTTTGGTTGAAATCGGTCCAATGGTTTAGGTGGAGACGTGGAAGACCCTAAAAGACCCCCCAAAGGATCGTATCGAAAAAAAAACACTTGTCCTATGTTGGTTCTCCCTTTGCGTAAAATATTTGTGCCAAGTTTGGTTGAAATCGGTCCAGTGGTTTAGGAGGCGATGTGGAAGACCCCAAAGAACCCCCAAAACGATCCCATCGAAAAAACACCTATCCTATGTTGGTTCTCCCATTGCGTAAAATATTTGTGCCAAGTTTGGTTGAAATCGGTACAGTGGTTTAGGAGGAGATGTGGAAGAAACCTTCGCGGACGTGCGCACAACTCACCGAAGTTTCATCGCAATCGGATGAGTGGTATAGGAACGCATACGGGACAAACAAAGAAACATTCATTTTTATATATAAGATGTAAACTATACCACTTACTTGACATAAACCGTGATAGCTAAGCTAATGTACAACATATATGTATTAATTATACACATAAATGTTCCTCGATAGACACTCTATCTATTGGCGAAAACTTGAATAAAATCCGTTCAGTACTTCCTGAGATTAGCGATTTCAAACACAGAGAGAAAACGGCCCGACTTTACTTTATACTATGTACAGATTTACATTAAAATGAAAAAATTATAATTTTACTGCCTGGCAACAAAATTATTTTATTTTTAACAATTACCATTGTTCCAAAAGTTTTAAATGAATTTTCAAGTACTTTACTCTTGTTAAAACGTAAAAGGTTGCAGGTAAACTACCCCTTCCCCTTAACCGATCTTCACCAAAATCAAAAGGCCTTGAGACCTCTACAATTCAGGGACGTATGCAAAAAATTATTTGATTCTGTTTGATTTTGCGGCTGTTATCGTTTGCCATAGAAAATACGCTTGATAAAAAACGTTGCAGGTAAACTACCCCTTCCCCTTAACCGATCCTCACCAAAAACAATAGGTCTTGAGTACTCTACAAATCAGGGCTGTATGCAAAAAATTATTTGATTCTGTTTGAATTTGCGGCTGTTATCGTTTGCCATAAAAAATACCCTTGTTAAAAAAACGTTCCTCGTAAACTACCCCTTTCCCTTAACCGATCTTAACCAAAAACAATAAGTCTTGAGAACTCTACAATTTAGGGCTGTATGCAAATAATCTTTTGATTCTGTTTGAATTTGCGGCTGTTATCGTTTGCCATAGGAAACACCCTTGTTAAAACATAAAACGTTGCAGGTAAACTACCCCTTTACCTTAACCGATCTTCACCAAAAACAATAGATCTTGAGAACTCTACAATTCAGGGCTGTATACGAAACATTATTTAATTCTGTTTGAATTTGCGGCTGTTATCGTTTGCCAAAAAAAAAAATTTCCCTTGATAAAAAAAACCGTTGCAGGTAAACTACCCCTTTCCCTCAACCGATCTTCACCAAAAACAACAGGTCGTGAGTACTCTATAAAGCAGGGCTGTATGCAAAAAATTATTTGATTCTGTTTGAATTTGCGGCAGTTATCGTTTGCCATAGAAAAACAATCTATAGACAGACAGACACACACACACAGACAGACACACACACAGACACTTTTCGAAAAATGACTTTTTTTCATGTTTTAAGTGTAGTACAATCATATTCTGCAATAATCTCGAACACGAATTTTTTTGCCATCACCATACTTCCATTTCCTTAAGGAACATGGAAGTAAAACAGTGTTTTCAAAATTTGGAACCTCTTCTTAAATATCGGTATGGGGAACCATACAGGACTTCCATATTCTAAGATTTATATTTAAAATCATATTCGAAATGAAATATTTCCATACAAACCACTTCTTTCTACTTATTGCTTCAACCTTAAACCACAGTACTGTGGTCACTAACGTATACCACCTCACGTTTTCGCACTCGATTTTCACTGAGATGGAAGTCGATGGCACTGCCGAAAAGTCTGGTTTTGCAGAAAACATTGGACTACGGCTAAACAGCCCGGGAAGGAATTTTAACAAAGAACTACTTCTTTGTTGCCGATAACGTAGTACACATACAAAATTCTCCCCTCCCCATTTAACTATAATTTTCATTTATAGAAAATTATCCCCACCCCTTTCACCTAACCTCTTCATTTATAGATATTTCATCTACGTTTCTACAGTGGATTATTATGAGCTTCTTATCAAGATACTTTATTTATAAAAATTAAGTACTTTACTCTTGTTAAAACATAAAACGTTGCAGGTAAACTACCCGTTTCTCTAAACCGATCTTCACCAAAATCAACAGACCTTCAGCTCTCTACAATTCAGGGCTGTATGCAAAACAATATTTGGTTCTGTTTCAATTTGCGGCAGTTATCGTTCGTCATGAAAACATTTCTCTTGTTACAACATAAAATGTTGCAGGTAAACTACCCCTTTCTCTAAACTGATCTTCACCAAAATCAACAGACCTTCAGCTCTCTACAATTCAGGGCTGTATGCAAAACAATATTTGATTCTGTTTTAATTTGCGGCTGTTATCGTTTACCATAGAAGAAATATTACCCTTGATAAAAAAAACGTTGCTGGTAAATTACCCCTTCCCCTTAATCGATCTTCACCAAAATCAATAGGTCTTGAGTACTCTACAATTCAGGGCTGTATGCAAACAATTATTTGATTCTATTTGAATTTGCGGCTCTTATCGTTTGCCATACTAAATACCCTTGTTAAAATATAAAACGTTGCCGGTAAACTACCCCTTTCCCTTAACCGATCTTCAACAAAATCAACAGACCTTGAGGTCTGTATAACTCAAAAAAGTATGCAAAAGAGTAGTTGATTCTGTTTGAATTTACGGCAGTTATCGTTCGTCATAGAAAACATTACCCTTGTTAAAACATAAAAGGTTGCAGGTAAACTACCCCATTCCCTTAACCGATCTTCAACAAAATCTACACACCTTGAGTTCGGTATAATTAAAAAAGGTATGAAAAAGACTAGTTGATTCTGTTTGAATTTGCGGCTGTTATCGTTTGCCATAAGAAAAAAATTACCCTTGATAAAAACAAATGTTGCCGGTAAACTACCCCTTCCCCTTAACCGATCTTCACCAAAAACAATAGGTATTGAGTACTCTACAAATCAGGACTGTATGCAAAAAATTGTTTGATTCTGTTTGAATTTGCGGCTCTTATCATTTGCCATACTAAATACCCTTTTAAAACATAAAATGTTGCAGGTAAACTACCCCTTTCCCTTAACCGATCTTCACCAAAAAGAATACGTCCTGAGAACTCTACAATTCAGGGCTGTATGCAAAACATTATTTGATTATGTTTCCATTTGCGGCCTTTATCGTTTGCCATAGAAAATACCCTTGTTAAAGTATAAAATGTTGCAGGTAAACTACCCCTTTCCCTTAACCGATCTTCGCTAAAACCAATAGGTCTTGAGAACTCTATAATTCAGGGCTGTATGCAAAAGAGTAGTTGATTCTGTTTGAATTTGCGGCTGTTATCGTTTGCCTTAAAAAAAAATTACCCTTGATTAATAAAAAACCGTTGCAGGTGAACTACCCCTTTCCCTTAACCGATCTTCACCAAAATCATCAGGTCTTGAGTACTCCACAAATCAGGACTGTATGCAAAAAATTATTTGATTCTGTTTGAATTTGCGGTTGTTATCGTTTGCCATAGAAAAAAAAATCTACAGATAGACAGACAGACAGACAGACACACAGACACTTTTCGAAAAATGACTTTTTTTCATCTTTGAGTGTAGTACAATCAGAATCTGCAATAATCTCGAACACTTTTTTTTTGTCATCACCATACTTCCATTTCCTTAAGGAACATGGAAGTCAAATTGAACGAAGAATTCTTCGGAAAATCTATGGCCCCAAGAAAACCGAAGATGGGTACAGGCATCTGGACCCAAAGAAAAGTTGTACAGGGATCTGGAAGATCTGGAAACGGCTTTCCACAGGAAGAGACTGAGATTTTGTGGACATATGGTTTGGATGGATCGGTCCAGATTAAATAAGCAAATTTCAACTATATTTGGCAACTTTCCAGTCTGAACGGATACACCAAACAACTCAAGGAGGAAATGATGAAACTGGGTATCTTGTTGAACAACTGTGTAAATAGAAATTCATACAGAAACAAAACTCAAAATCTTGAGGTTCTCTGCGGTGAGAAAAAGACGAGAAAGGGGTGGACAGTGGAAAGGAAGGTGGCGCATAGTGTGCGAATGGGGGCCTTCTGGCAGGAGAAGAAAAGGAAGTGATTTTCGCGTGGTCCACGGCTGGCCTGTTCGTGTTAAAGAAAACTGCAAATCGTCCTGAGTTCATGTCGCTTGTACGTAAATCCCACTAGCTAGGCGTTTTTCGGGACCGGAACCCCTCACACATGGTCGAAAAACTTTGGGGCTGTTTTATTATTTTTGACATGATAATGTCTTATGGCTGGGGGTCATTTGAAAATTTCTGTAACGCATCACGCTGCATGACGTCATCATTTACCAGCCGGGAATCGTTAACTAAAACCGCGACCGCTAACGTGCTAACGTCCGTCGCAGATTAAAGACCTAACAAGCAAACAACACTGCATAGCTGTAGATAGGTATGTAACCAATCAGTCAGTCAGTAACCATAATAATGTTGCGTTTAGCTGGCGGCTGAAAGACATTATCATGCTCTTAAGCTTTTACCATTTGGTAAACGGTACTTTACATTTTTTTTTTTAGCTATTTACGCTAATATAGAAGTAACTCTTTTTAAATATACAAACAGGTTTATTACACACCATCAGCGTATACATTTGAAATATGAAACACAGGAAAATCAATTCAGTCAGTAAGTGTATTGTAAACAATAATCAATAACGCGTATTTTTATTGTGTTATTACCTTTTACTTTAATGTGACTGATTTCAACCCCTTTAAAGATAGTAATATTGTTTAGTCTTAATTTGTTTTTTCTTTTGTATGAATCCGACACGACCCCGGACCCCCCTTAAGGCCAAATATAGATCCGCCGTTGATTTGCGTATAGTCAGGAAGATGAAGTGCAGATCCTTAATTGCCTTAAATTGTATAAGGAAGCTTTTAAAAGGTTATTTTGCGGATCCCCGAATATAAAACTCATGATGGCGAAGTGTTTTGTTTGGACCGTGCTGCTACAGGGGGTGGCAGAAACTTGTACCTACATTGAGGAAATGAAAGGAGCGGAACTTGAAGAGTGCTTTCGACATTTGGGCACGGAAGAGTATGGAAGGAATTTCGTAGAAAGGATAAAGTGACGAATGAGGTGGTGCTTGACTAGGAGAGGAAAACGAGAGTGTTGGCAATCGTCTAGAGCAGAAAGGGAAACTGGTTGGAACACTATATGAAGCAAAGCCAAGGTAATGTGATGGTAGAAACACTGTGGTAGTAGAATCCGATGGCTTCTGGATTCATCCAGCGGAGGTAAATGGAAAGCCGAATAGACGACCGAGGTGAGACCAGATGATAGACGATATATACTGATGCGACGTCAAGTTACTGAGAGAATAGCCAAGGATAAAAAAGGGAACATTCTCTGAAAGACCTGCACTTGGACAGAAATGACGTGGTGAATACGTGTTACTCTTCAGTCTGTGCCAATAATCCTTCACCGTGAGCTGGAATCGAGTCTCCACAGTCTCGTGTTCTCAATACGTACTCAAAACAAAATATACTGTTTGCAAATTTTTAGTTTCACAAACGTTTAAAGTAGCAGATTGCGTATTTTAGTATGGGGAACCTTTGGGGGGTTTGATTTTTACAGGACATTTTATTGAGAAAATATGATGATCATAATGATATACGCGTTTTATGTTTGTATTTCCTTGTTCATATCTCTGTTCATTTTATTTGTTTGTGTATTGTGTATGTGTAATTTATAATGTGTACGCTACAACTAATACGCGTAAAACAGCGTCTGTTGAAAGACAACTTTTAATACAGATTTTTTTATAAATAAAAAAAAAAAATGTTTTACTAACATTTATTTTACGTCACAAAATCTTTCTCTTCTCTTCTCACATAAAATTTATTGTGCAACAAAAAAGACTTAACGTAACGAACACAGAAATCCCACGATCTAAATGGTAAGTTATTTGATAGTTACGTTGATTAATCTTCCAATACATCATATAAAAATTGTACTGTTGCCAATATATATATATATATATATATATTGAAACACTGAAACACTTTGTGCTACAGTCTGTTTCTTGATGTATATTGTTACGACGGTCTACTTGATCGTCGTAGGTACAGTGGAAAACAAAATACAAGATACCAATTAAGTCACTCCAGCTTTAATTTTCACGTTAAACAGTTCATAAGTAACAACACAGTCTGTTACAACAAATCAAATAAAAATTGTTCACACGCAAAATAAATGTCCTCTAATATTAAACACAATTGTATTACAATTATCCCGCCCGATTATTAAACACTTCACTAATAACCACTTGAACGCACACGGTAATATCGCCCGATAATCACTTGTAATCGACCGACAATAAACTCTCGACCGCACTGTAATTTATCGCAACTATAACTGAAAACTAAGGCCGCTGCCGCCTTGTATTTATACATCAGCACACAGACCAGAACATTCCAAACTACGCCTTATTTCTACACTACGACGTAATTAACTGCGGATTTATAATAAATTTACCTCAAGATATTTTCTCCTTATTTGGAACATGTTTCGGGAAGCATTGTGTTCCCATCTTCAGCCTTCCTGATTTTGAGAATATTTTTAAACCACAATAACAACCAACCAACACACAAGTACTTCACTAGACTCAAATTCCTTTGTAATTAACTCGTTGAGTTTCCTGCAGGTCGAGTTTACTGCAAGTGTATTTATTGGACGATATTATAAATATATAATCAGTTAGTTATTTCATTATTATGTTTATAGTCAGTCATTACAATTATAATATACAAACAAGTGATAATAATGAATGTTGTTTTGTTACAGGTAAGTTATGGCTTGCAATTGTTGCGTGACAATCGGTTGACATACGTACACGACGTATGTGGTGCAGTCTTCTCTACGTAAGTTACGTCTCAGTTTAATACTTGTTGTTTCACGTATCCTTTAATACGTATTTCTTTTCTCGTGGTAAAACAGATAGAACGTATCTGTAATTGGTTTTGTAAGATTATATGTGTGTATCGAGTTTTTACTGACTAACGAATTAAAATTAATGCGACGTATAATAACAAAAATCCAGACAAAACGTTACTCACTTTATTATTATTAGACTCTGATCGATTGCAAGTCCATTATCACATTTTATTTTTAATTTATATATTGACGATATCACACAAAACTGGAAGGTACGTCTTCCAGACCATTTTATGATTGGTCACTCTACAATATTGGTACTTTGTTGTTTGCGAACGATCAGGGTATTCTGTCGGACTCTGAAAACAGATTGCAGATGGGGATACATTTGTTAAATCGAATCTACAAAGACTCTGCATTGCAAATATCCACACTTAAAACGAAGGTGATGGCTTTTCGTGGAACTGATCCCGTACGGGCAAAAAGTGTTATAGATGGTACTGTCCTGTAACGAGTTAGCAGTTTTGAATACCTGGACTGCAGCGTGTCTTATAATGCAACCAACGACGTTGTGAATAATTTGCTTAAGTTCAGACTTATTTACGGGACCATCAGGCTAACCTTTAAGTCAGCAAATAAAGGAACACGCCTAAAATTCTACAAGATTATGGCTCTTCCCACACTACTTTATGCGGCTGAGAATTGGGCTTTAACGAAAGGCCAGGCCAGTCGCATCCAACCGGCTGAAATGAGATTTCTGAGGCACGTGGCAGAGTATACTCTCCATGACCATAGAAGAAACACAGGTATACGGCAGGAACTGAATATTATGAGTATACTCGACAGGATCGCCCAGTATCGGCTGAATTGGTGGGAACATCTTTGCCGAATAGATGACTGCCGCATCCCCAAACTTTGGAACTCTAAGCCGAGGGGACGGGGAGTTCTGGGACGTCCGAGGAAGCGCTGGAGTGACCAGCTGTAATGTTTGTCTATTTGAGACCCGGAACAAACCATCCTTGGTTTAATTATTAAAGAAGATGATGATGCAACTTTTATTCTAGCAGGTTGCGTATTTTAGTAGGGGTACCTTGGAGCATTTGATTTTTACAGGACATGTGACTAATGGTTGAGGAAAGATAATTACCATAATGATATCGAGTTTTAACTGACTAACGAATTAAAATCAATGCGACGTGTAATAAGAAAGATCTAGACGAAACGTTACTAACTTTACCATTTCTATGTGAACAACTTTCTTATATTTACGTTAAAATCCCTTTATCATGCGGGCATTCTGATAACTACAATTGGCAATGCATGCCAATGCGTGCGTGGCATTTTGAATTTCCATTAGCTCGCCGTGTTGTCTATTAGTGTAATGAAATAATATTCTGTTGGCTCTCCCTTGTTCTATTATTGGGATTCCTGCATTATTGATTCGTGTAGTGTCCCTCGGGCTTTCATCACCGGGTTCCTTAATATTGATTCCCTTATATTCGTCTCCTAGTTTTTCGCGTCTGTCTTTCTGTGTGTTTAGCGTTTCCCATTTCTTTCTCTGCACATTTGTTACGACTATTGTTACATACGACTCCGAAATGGACATTAAAGAAAAAGTACGAGAAACATTTGGGAAATTTTTAAATGCGATTGGAGAGAAAAAAATAAAAATAATAATAAAACGTATAAAAAGATTAATGAGAAAAAGAAGACTATTATTTTTTTGGACATATAGGATGGACGACAATAAGTTAACAAAGCAGATCTTCAAATATCTGTGGGGGAAGAAGTCAATATCAAGTTGGATTAAAGAAGTACAAAAGGATTTAGAAAAAAATTATTGTAAACGCTGAAGAAGCAATTGGAAGAGAATTTTTTTGGGCAAGTGTTAAAAATGGAAGGAGTCCAGGTTAGGATAGAGAAAAACGCAGGTTCAAAGTGGACTAAAGACAGGAAGTAGAGACACAGCGAAAATATGAAACAATATTAGAGAAAAACAAAAAGAACAAAAAATAAAGAATTTAAATTGGCATGTGGTCCTTAGATGGACGATACAAAAAAAAATAACAAAACGTAAAAAACAAGGAAAGGTAACAGATTTGTGTATATTTTGCCAAGGAACTGAGTGGTGAAATTAATCACTGACTGAAATGTGGGACACGAAAGAAACAAAGTGATGACAAAATATATAAATACACTTCTTTTTCAAAACACTATTAATTGTGGTGAATTGCAACCGTCTTTTGAGTAGAATTATCGCCTTTCACCTTATCAGGTATTTGACTTATTTTGCTTTTAATAGTAGTTTTCTGTCTTAACTTATTTCAAACGTCGACTACTTCTGATTAACGTAAACGATCGTCTTCTTCATTTTTAACTTACACGGATTAGGCGAATCGCTTGTTCGGATCAGCAAAGTCAAGCCACCTCTTCAGCAAAACTAAATAGATGCTGATTTCTGCATCAGAAAGGAGAAGAAATTTATATAATTTATGCATAGAGGATAATTCATTTGATGCAGTTAATAATTTCAGATACCTGGGTAATATGATAGATAATGTAGGGTCCATAAACACGACACTGCATGACAGGATACAGATAGCAAATAGGACATATTGTACCAACGGAAGACTACTGAGAAGCAAACTCGTTAGTTGTAACACAAAACTGAAAATATATAAGACACTTATCAGACTGGTTGTTACTTATTATGGAGGCGAGACATGGACTCTGATAAAAAAGGATCAAGAAACACTAAGAACGTTTGAAAGAAAGATCATAAGACGTGTTTATGGCCCGGTTAAAGAAGATGATGAATGGAGATTAAGAAATAACCAGGAGAAAGATCAGCTATTGAATCATGAAATCATCACAGTCAATGGTGAATCTGATCTAATATAGGTTTCAGCTGAACTGTACTATCCACGTTGTTCTATCCCGTGCCTCTGTCTTCAGTTGTTCACAATTTTTCCCGTATTCAACACATAATATCGTCTTTTTCCTCGCCCTCTGCTGCCTTCTATCGTTTAGTAATTAATTCTCTCCCTCATTTAGTATCTTCTGTATACAGTTTCTTTCCAAATTGTGACCATCCCAGTTTGTTTTTTTCTTTCTTATGGCTCTTATTATAAATAATTCTCCTTCGTTTACTTTCCTAAGCGCTTCTTCATTTGTTATCTGTTATCTCAAGCTAATTTTTTCTATTCTTCGCTACCACCACATTTCAAAGCTTCCCAGATACTCCTTTCTAATCGTCCGTGTTTCCGATCGGTACGTAACAATGCTCCACATAAAACACTTTGCAAATTTCTTCCGTAATTTGAAAACAATTCCTCTTGTAACAAATAGGTTTCGTACACTTCCTTAAGGGGAGTTTGAAAGGCCTATCTCGCTAATGTTAAATTAGCCAGGTTTATGCCCCTGTTTCTCTTAAACCACCACATGTAGGACTTTCAAATTTATACAGCTTTCTTTGTGACACTTTTTATGTACACTGAAGCAGAATTAATTATTACAACTACAGAAAGCAAAGTTATTAATTTTTTTAAAAACATTCTATTTTTTTATAAAATATTTATTATTTAAAAACTTCTAGCTTCAAATGTATGGAAAATGTGCTCTAATTCTGCTTCAGTAGCTGTTGTCCTATGTGGTAAAACAACTCAGAAAGTTTCAGGTAGCTAGCTTAAGTAGTTTTTAAGATAATGGGTCATAAGTAATAAAAAAAATCAATTTGAGAAAATCGCGCTTAAAGTTGGAAGTAGTAAAAACTCGCTTGCATTTGTAAATGAAGACTCAGTAGCAGCCAGCAGCATAGTCAGGGTCCCCTTCCCTTTGTCTTCCTCCCTCTCAAGAATTCTTCTCCTTCTGTTAGATCTTGCCTCTTTAGTGGTGAACAATGAATTTGCACCATTTTTCAGGTCCAGGTGGGCAAAGTGAATGTAGTGGTTGGCTGTCATTTGAAAGTTTGTGAAAATATGTGGCCCATACTGCTTTTCTCATATTTTCCAGATTGTTTTTATTATTTCTAATTGCCATTCCATAATATTGCTGAAGTTCATTGATTGTTTTGTCGGTCAGTCGACCCCTAAGTAGCTTACCATCTGATAGCACCGTAGTGCGCAGAGTATGTTTTAATTTTCTGAGGCGTGTGCCCATTCTCTTTTGCAAATGTCCAACATATTCCACTTTCTTTATCTGCACATCCCTATAGGGTTCTGATTCGATAACACACTTATAAGCTTTAGAATCACCATCACCAAGAAACTGTGTGTAACGAACCAAGTGTGGTTCTGTACCAAGTTTTAATTTTGATGCACTGGTAGGGGGTGTGTCACGTTCTAAACCTGACTTTCAATTATTCAATATTTGTGGATTCTGACACATGTGAATCACTGTTTTTACTGTGCTGGTTACCACAGAACTTATGTTTTTTAAATAGACTATTTCGTTTGGTCATGTTGCAACTGTATTTCACCTAAAAACCACTAACACACGTGTACAAACACTAATTCAAGCAAAAATTGTTTTGTTTACAAAGAAATAGAAGCCAAAAGCACAAAATATTTAAACAACAGGGTAGCCAACATACAGAACCAAATATTCTGTGTTTGTTAGTGAAAACCACAGCCTTCTAAGTTGAACAGTTTCATAGACAGAGACATTTAAATATATACATGCCAAAATGACCCATTTTTACGTGTGTAAAGGTAATTTTGCAAAATAAACAAAAAATGATTTTAAGAACCCTACATATATAATTTATGTATCATTCTAACCAGGAAACCCCAAATATTATAATAGGCTAATTTTGAGAAAAAGTCAAAAATTTCATATTTTGACCTTTCAAACTCCCCTTAACGCTACATTTCCAAGTACAACTCTAATTTTCTAATATCCTCTGTAGACTTGGAACTTGGAACTTTTATTCCAAGATTACATTTCCAACGTATTTGAATGTATCTACTTGTTCTAACTTTTGATCATCTATTATCGTATTTTATTATAGTACTACACATCGTTTTCATATTTTGATGTTATTGAACATGCCATAGTTATAGTTGCACCTAGATAACTGAAGCGTGATAACTGTTATCCCAGTGGTTTTCCCATTACACCATTATCGATGTAACTGGTCACTTCCTGTAAGCCCCATCACTTTTGTGTTGGGGGGGGGGGTCAGCCTTCAAGCTAGTTTCAATCTCCCCTCCAGAAGCTAATCTTATCTCCCCTCCCCAGGAGCAGTTTCTAGTTACGCTACTTCGTCAGATCACGGCCTAATAGTCTGATAGTTTCATCACATAATACGAACGAAGAGATATTTTTAACACAAGCGACATATAAGAACAAAATGGCCAAATGTGTTGTCTGAAGAAAAATGTATAACTCAACTGTTTAACCTTTCCGTGCCACTAGTAACATTAAGCAAGCATGTCACACGACGTGGTAATATAAGTTTAAATTGTTACAAATGCGCTTACGACGCCCTACCCTTCGCAAAGTGTTACTTCCTTATTCAACTGGAGAGAGACTTCTTGAAAAGTGAGAAAATTGTAAAGTTTAAGGTTGAAATTAACTTGGGGGGGGTGAACCATTCTGTACAAGTCATTTCCCTTTACAGATTTCAATCTCCCTTAAAGAGCGCACGTAGTACTCCGCAGTACATAACACGTTGGTAGAATGGAAAAAAAGGTCTATGAAATTAAATGTGTAACTTGAAGTGGGAAATTGTTTGTAATGTAGGCCTATGTATTAATGCTGCAAGAAATTACCATGCTCCTTTGCATTCTACGGTTCGTTGATGTCATGGCTCGGCTGGGTTTGATTTAGATGATTTTAAACGAAGTTTTGTGATTGTTTTAAGCAAATAAGTCGTAATGTTTTTCTTTTATTCGGACATGTTTTTTTGTAGGTCTGATTTATGTTCATAAAAGTTTTGAAAAATTAAAATTATAAGTGTTTATGTAAATTGTTATATAATACCTAATAATAACTTAGGAAGGAAAATAAAATAATCTTTAAACTTATTTGTTTTTTGAAGGTTATAAATTCATAGTCTATTCTTTATGAATTTTTAATTATGTGATGAAGAAAGGTTTTTACTTTCAACTGAAGGTTTTAAAAATTTACTTAAAGTATATATAAGAAATTTGGAGTAAACATGAATATGAATAAAACAAAATGCATGGCAATAGGTGACCTTCGTCAAGACTTGATATTGGAGGAAGACATGGGGAAGATTTCATATACAGAGGAATACAAATATTTAGGGGTGAAAATTACGGCCAGTGGGAACCAAGACAAAAAAATACAATCCCGAATTATTTTGAGAAAGATAGCTATATCTAAATTAAATGGAATCCTTTGGGATAAGCAAATTACAGCACAAAGTAAAACGAAAAAATTTAAAACCATTGTTAGAAGTATCATGACTTACGGCTGAGAAGTTTGGAGAGCTACCAATTAATGTTTGGACACAAGAACAAAATTAATGACAGCAGAGATGGACTCTAGGGGGCGTTCGGTAAGAATATCCAGACGTGAGAAAATTAGAATCGAAGTCATTAAGGACAGAATGAATGTAAAAAATTCAATTGCTGATTTTCTTCAAACAAAAAGAAATTACAATGGTATGGACACACGACAAGAATGGCACAGGAGAGATTGCCAAGAAGAGTTATGGAATGGACCCCACCAGGAAGAAGGAAAAGAGGAAGACCACCTGTCACCTGGCTAGAAGAAATTCAGACTATATTGACGGAACGACAAATTGAAGATCTGTGGATGGACAGGCATCAGTGGAAGTTGAGAATTCAATCACTTCTGTAATCTTTGGTTCCGGAAAGTATGTAAACATTGTACAGCTGGAATTATATATAAAAATCATACATATAAATAACGTTTTTCTGGTAATTTCAGAGCTAAAGCGTTTCTTGCCGTTATTCGATTTTTTTGCTACGGCAGATTTTACCAGGTTCACTGCCCAGAAAATTTTAATAATTCGTTCTTTCATTTCCCAGTGGTTTCCCCGTAGCCTTGACACATCACGTGGCACCCAGTTTATGTCTAACAACAATTTATGCCACCCAGTCACTAAATGCCTATTTGCTTTGCTTTCTTATCATCTCGGACATATCACTTTTATCACTGTCATATTAATTTATAATTTTATTGATGGTAATATTTACTTTTTGTCTATATTTCCGCAGTCAGTTGATTTTCACTGCTGTCTTCAATGTTGTCATTATGACAGCACTCTTGGAGTTTTTCGTATGAGCCACTGTAGACTATGTTTGGTTCAATGGTTCCTCACTTCTTCTCCTCTCACTTCCTTCTCGCCCATATCTCCTTCATTCTTGATCAATGTCTCTCCCTCGTTTCGTCAGTCTAGATGGCACCTGTCCTCTTCTTGGGGGTTTCTTGAAAACCGTGGACACTATTTAATTTCTTTTTGAGCGGTAAATGTTCTTCAATGTTTTCTTCAGTAATCTGGAGTTCTCCTACTTTTTTTTTTTTTTTTTTTTTTTTTTTTTTTTTTTTTACCTACGTATTAAGCATTTTGAGCTTTTTGAAACAGTTAAATAGCTTCCCTGTTAGTCTGTCAGGATTCGTTCTTTGAACATGTCCGTAGAAAGTAATTCTTCTTTTTCTAGTTACGTCTGTAATTTTCTCAACACGTGTGTACAGCTCATTATTGTGGCGTCTTCTGTACTGTTCTCCATATTTTATTAATCCCAAGATTTTTCTTCATATTTTCCTTTCTGTGACGGTAACACATCTTATAAGTACATGATATTTTGTTTTTGAATGAAAGTACAAAATGAACGAAACCGTACACGAATTAATCCACAGGATTCCTGGGTGTGAAGATGTTGCAAAAAGAGGTACTGAAGAATGGGGAAAGTAACGAATTTAATGACGAATAAATGAACGCAATCAGTGAACAAAATTGGGATGTCAAAACGGAAGATTCGTCAGATGGAGAAAATTCAATTCCTCGCATTTATCATGCAGGCGGATAATATCATGTATTGGGCATTTTGTTCTTTCTAAAATATTGATAAATTTTCTCTAATAGTCTGTCCGGATTAATTCTTTGAATGTGTCCGTAAAGAAGTAATTCTTCTTTTTCTATTTACGTCTGTGATTTTCTCAACACGTGTGTAGGCTACAGCGTGTTAGGCGCCATCAACTGAAAGACGTAGAGCGTTATCTTCATATACCATTGAAGAGTGGCAATTTATAAATTTTTTATGGTATTTTCCCAATTGAAATTTTTTTTTGAATGTTTTAGTGGAAAATTTTCCAATTTGTGTTTTAGGAATTCAATAGTTAGGTGCTGTCTATACACGGCAAAAGAGGCTACGAACGGGGTAAAAACATTCTAAAAAGTATTCAAAGAATGTTTAATAACGCTAATGACAGAATCTAACAACGCAAGGTGGGTTACGTTGCAAAGAACTGGTGAAGGTAAGAGACAAGGATAGCGTAGAGTAGCGTACGGTACGCTACAGCGCCTACTGTGTATTTGCATGTTTAAGTAGTGTAGCGTCGCGGTAACCGAGAGGCGTTTTATATTTTTTAATTTAGACGCTAAACTTTCCCTCGCGCGTCGTCTGCTGATATTCAACTTGAGTAATCTGAATTTTATGGCTTAATCTGCGACGATAACGCTGTGGACTTGTCCCTTTAAATGAATAACGTTTTGGTTACATTTTATACAAAAAAGTGATTGAAAGCCGCCTCCGCCGCTGCCAAGAAACATAAAATTGCATGTAGTGAAAAATGTATTTATAATTAAAATAGCATATTAATTCGCTGAAAATAGATTGAATGTTAATATTGTTACGACGATCTCACGGATCGTCGTATTGTACAGTGGAAACAAAATACAGACACCAATGAAGTCATTAACTACCAACTTTAATTAGTCACAATTGACAATTTGAAGTCAACAAGGTACTGTTATACAATAATACAAGTTAAATTTGTCTGCACGCAATAGTAATTGTCAACTATTGGAGTTCCGCACTAATTGTAGGCCTAACACAACAATCATTTCCCACTAATCCGTAACAATCACTTGATCCGCATCCTACAATAACGCCAGGTCTAACTAACAGACTGAGCCGGTCGTTGTTGCTTGTATATAGCCCGCAGAAGTTCCAAAATAACTTTTAATTCTTTTGGCGGCGTGTCAGCATAATTAGCGTATTTACAAGTACTCAAACAGTCCGGAGTGCTACGCGAGTGACACAGACGCCGTTTCCTGGGCTAGTCGAGAAGTGGGTACAGCGACACTCTCGACTTTTCTAGACCGTTACTTAATTGTCGTAACAATATGCTTATTCGTCATCAATGATCGGTCTACAGCTTCCGCCGTTGCTGTTCGGTGTATAGATTTTCCTCCATTGCGCTCTGACGCTACATATGACTTCAGTTAAAATACACTCCCTTAGCGCTTGTTAAATGTTCTACCACGTTTCCTCTTTTCTTTCTACCTGCAGGTAGAAAATAACTAAAATGTTATTTCTGGTAATATTTGATCTCCCATTCTGTGCAAATATTCAAACCAGATTATTTGTTATGTGATCGAATTCTACCATGGTTAGTTGAGAAGTTCGCGGAGCGACATCTATACCTTAGCGGTAGACCTAAACCTTTTGTGTATCGTAAGATTCATATTTTGTTTGAAGACATGTTAATTTCCAAATTTATTTGTCAATTTATTCATTGCTTACTGGCTGTTTGAAATTTACGTGTCACGCATGTTTTGAAAAAGGGACAAAATCACGAATTCTTTGATAAAAAGCGTCTAGCGCCAATGGAAATTCACAACGAAATGACAAATGTGTTAGGAAAGGCTGCACCTTCAGAGACAATAATAGTTCGTATGTAGGTATTCGAGTTTACTTTTTAGAAACAACTCCAAATGCACAAAGTTGTTTCACACCAAGTCCTTGACTTAATTATGATACACAGGATAATATGAAATGGCTGTGACGTCAGCAATGCCACCAACTCCCAATTGCCGGTCTGTCAATACCGTGTAGCCATAAGGCATTTTTTTAATAATAACCGGAGTTGATGCACTTTTTGGTTGTCCACTGCGAGGATCATCTTTAGTGCTCGTACTACTATCTTTAAACTCGAGAACCCACTTACAAACATTGTTTTTGAGAATGTAGCATCTCCTATACATATTTTCCTTTTCAGTTGTGAATTTTTCATTGACGATAGACAGTTTTCATTGGCGATAGACAGTTTTTAGCCAAGAATTCAATCACAGCACGACGTTTGATTTTGCCTATTTTTTAAAACATGCGTACACGTAAATTTCGAACATCTGTAGATAGATTTGGTACACAGATTTGGAAATTAACATATGTTTATAAGAAATATGAATCCTGCAACACACGAAACATTTTAGTTCTACCGCTAAGCTACAGATGTCGCTCCGTGAACTTTTAACTGACCATCTTAGAACAGGTGAGCCACTTTAATTATTATCTGGGCAATGATACTGGTTATTATGATATTGATGTTAAATTGGGTAAGTTCCAGACGATCTGTGAGAGAATCAACAGTATTCTTAGAAACAAGGTACGTCGAGATACAAAATTAGAGTTCTATAAACTTATGATAGTCTTGTACTATCGTATGTGTGTGAATTATGAACGACAAAAAGACAGTAAAATACAGGCCTGGGAATGGCGTTCTTAAGAGGAGTTAAAAGGTGCTCTAAACTCGACCGTATAAAGAATGAGGCCATAAGAGAAAAGTTACAAGTTTTTAACTGGAATGAAAAATAAAAAGATTACAAACAACAGTGGAAAGGACATTTACAAAATATTTCAGATTCCAGGCTGACCAAACGAGTCTGGAAATACAAACCTGTAGGACTCGGGTGTGGGGGTAGACCCAGAAAGAGGTGGCCGGAGGATCTTTGAAGGCGGATCAGGCAGCGCCTTGCCTATGCCGTGTTGTGAAGGTGATGATGATTACGTAATTGCTTTGTTTCAAATCACATCCAGGATAGTGTGCAGCACATTCATTATTGCTCTAATCCTCTTGTTTTGGACTGTAGTGAACATATTCTACATGATCTTCTCAGTGTATCCATTTCAACAGCTATAATTTTTCTTTCATCAGACTGTCATATTCAAACTTTAAGCACCAAATATTATAATACTTTTATAGATGATCTTGTAGATGCCCATTTTTTGCTTTTTATATTTCCTTGCGCTTCTTCTTCTTCTTCTTCTTCTTCTTCTTCTTCTTCTTCTTCTTCTTCTTCTTCTTCTTCTTCTTCTTCTTCTTCTTCTTCAGCATACAGCCCAACGTGAGCGGGCTTCCAACACGAATCTTCTCCAAAGTCTCCTGTCCATTGCCATCGCAGTGTAACCCGTCACATCCTTTCTGCTGAGACCTTTCAATACATCATCCAACCGTCTTATCCTAGGTCGGCCGCTCTTTTTGGATTATAGATTTGCACCCCCAGAATTGTTGCTGATCATCCATCCGCTCTAGGTGACCTAGCCATTGTACTCGTTGAGCATTTATGAATCTTACAATGTCCTCATGATGATGATAAAAAGAAGAGCACGTAAGAAATATACGAAAGATGAAAAAAGTCCAAAATCCAAAGCAAATTTTTGAATGGTGTTTCTTTTAATAGATGTAATAACATTTATGTAGAGAGAGAGAGAGAGAGAGAGAGAGAGAGAGAGAGATGAGGATACAGAGAGTGAGACAAAAGACGAAAACAGACACAATTAAATACGGAATGAGTGGTAGGGGAGGAAGTCAGTTAAGGCATCCGATCGAGAAAGCCCGTGGGACACTGCACGCATCAATAATGTACGAATCCCGACAATGGGACCAGCGACAGCCAATAGAATATCATTTCCATACGCCAGTAGGCAACAATGAGAGGTGATGAAAGTTCTAAGTGACGCGCGCGCGCGCGCGCACCGTCTAGTTAGGAGTTAACAGAATTCCCGCTCGTCGACATGGAAATTTAAGCAAATCGTGTAGTTTGAGAGAGAGAGAGAGAGAGAGAGAGAGAGAGAGAGAGAGAGAGAGAGAGAGAGAGAGAGAGAGAGAGAGAGAGAGAGATGGCATTTAATTGTTGGTAATGGGTAATAGTCCACTACTACAAACGTTGACTACATGTACTAAATTGTTGCAAATATATTTCGCAAATAACAACCACAGTTGTTGACAACAACGAGTTAATCAAAATTGGTAAAAGCCGGAAAACATACCAGAAAGATTATAATCCTTGTGTTATTCCTACAATAAAATTTGTCTTTAAATATTCTTTGTAAAAAAAAAATAAGAAACTTCAAAATGTAGCCATGCGGCCAATATTGAAGTATACACAATGAATTGGCGAGATCATTTATATACAATGTATGATAATATATAGGCGGAGCGAATATGGGAGGCTAAAATTAAAATATCGGTATGGAGAACCATACATGACTTCCATGTTCTAAGATTTAAATTTTTAGATCATTTTCGAAATGAAATATTTCCATAGAAACTACTTCTTTCTACTTCTTGCTTCAGCCTTAACCACAGTACTGTAGCTACTAACGTATTGCACCTCACGTTAGCGCACTCGATTTTCACTGATGATGGCAGTCGATGGCATTGCCGAAACGTCTGGAATTTTGCAGAAAACATTAGACCACGGCCGAACAGCTCGGGAAGGAATTTTAACAACCAACTGCATCTTTGTTCCCGATAACGTAGTACACATATAACAAATTATCCCCTCACCGTTCAACTATCATTTTCATTTATAGAAAATTATCCCCTCCCCCTTCAACTACCCTTTTCATTTATAGATATTTCATCTACCTTTCTACAGTGGATTATTATGACCTTCTTTTCAGAATACTTTATCTATCAAAATTAAGTACTTTGCTCTTGTTAACATATAAAATGTTGCTGGTAAACTACCCCTTCCCATCAACCGATCTTCACCAAACTCAATAAACGTTGAGCCCTACACAATTCAGGAAAGTATGCAAAACATTATTTGATTCTGTTTGAATTTGCGGCAGTTATCGTTCGCCATAGAAAAAATTCTACACACAGACACTTTTCGAAAAATGACATTTCTTAATGTTTTGAGGGTAGTACAATCAAAATCAGCCCTTATTTCGAACACGATTTTTTTCGCCATCAACATACTTTCGTTTCCTTATGGAACATGGAAGTAAAAAAAGAAAGAAGGGTGGCAGACAGAGGGAAGCATGATAGAAGGATTTAGAAATTAATTATAAAAACTTGAATGAGCGATAGGCGACGGGAAGAAACTGGGAACAGCTGCATGAGTTTGTGTTTGGAAGATAAAATTGCGAATCACAAGGATAATAATGGTGTTTATTTTTTTATAGACTGGAGTTACGTTCGTTTTAGAAAACTAACTGTTGATTATGATACGTTTGTAAAATTTAGTAATCAATTTACAGTTGCTTTTGGAGTACTGATTTGTTAGAATATTTGAACGAGCAAGACGAGTTCTCAGTTTTAACGCGACCTTTTGGTATTTGTCTGTCTGTCTTTTGGGGTAAGTCTCGAGATAACTTTTGAACGCATCAACCGATTTTCATAAAAATTGTCATGCTTGTCCTTATTTTTACTCTATACGGAATTCCATTGTTTTTAGATTGATCTCCCAATAAACTGCGCGGCAGGAGGTAAAAATGTAAGGGGGTCAAAGTAGACTAAAAATACCAGAAGCCCTTGTGGGTTATTAAATACAAGAGAATGTGAACCGCAATCCGAATATGGTATTCATTTTTTGAAGTTTCAAAATGTTTGGCCCAAATACTGGACGAAAATTTTGATAAAATCTCAAAAATCCATGTGGCGTATCAAATTAGAAAGAACTAAAACTAAAATCTGAACGTAGTGATAATTTTGGAAAATTTTGTGAGGCCAAAAGTGAGCAAACGTTTGATAAATTTGATAAAATTGCAAATTCCATGTGGAATATTCAATTAAAGTGAATGTTAACCAAAGTCTGAATGTAATGCAGTGTTTTGGAAATTAATAAATTTTTAGACCCCTTGGTCAAAAATGGAATCAAAAATTGTAAATCCAGCCGGATTTCAGACTAAAGGAATCTTAACAACACAAATCCGATTGTTTGGCATTTTTAGCGTTTATTGTGTGATTTCTCTACAATTGTTACTTTGGTAAACATAAAATAGCAAATGTGATTTTTTTCAAAATATTGAGCGAGTTCTGCAGCTCAGGGAGCATAATGTGAGAAGTCATTTGTGTAGCCGTTCACGTGCACGGTAAAAGCTAGTTTAGCTACACGACAACAAATAAAATTTCCAAATTTCGTCTCAAAAATTCTGTTATACTTCGTGTTTTGTACTCTATATCATTGTGGACGTAAGCAAATAAAGTTTGATCTTCCGTAAACATAAAATATAAAATGTACTACCTCTATTAAAATTAACTCTTCCGAATTATCAGTTCCAGTTTTGTGAATAGGAAACAGTGGTTAAGAATCAATAAAGTCGACAGCCGGTATAGTCAGCTTAAGGCAAAAAGGTTCAATTCAGTAAAGCTGAATGGGAGAGAGAGACAATCGAGAATCAGTACTCGTGAACTTCACGAGCTATAAGAACATAAAATGCTTGTAAATGGAAATGGTAACGTTTTGTTTCACACTTAAATATGGAAAAACAACTGGGAAAGGCGCTGATCAAGCTCCGTGTCGAGCACGAAGTATTAAAACACAATGGAAGATTATTTAGATCATATGTATTTTTTGAAGATTCCACGATGAAAATCAGAAGGTATTTTTGTCACTTCATTTCTCTCCACTTTCTGTGACTATAGGTAGTATTAACAATGATATGTTTTAAATTTATAGTAAGTCTACCAATACTATTGTTACTAAATACATGCTCGGTTTGTAGACTGTACACTCTCCTTACTGCAGTATTTCATGGTATTGTTATTTTATCTACCTGTCTAAATATCCCTTTAGAACGTACATCGACGTTCGTTTGTCAGTTCCCCCAACCTCGTCTCCTTTTTCTACGTCCACCCAACGAGATTTTGTTAATTATTTCTAATCCATTGTCGATGCCTCCCCTCCTGTTGATTCTCGTTTTATATCCCATTCGATAACGTGGTTAGAAATGTTTTTGAGTTTTGATACTCAACAGCTCCTATGCACGTTTACATGAAGTACCGTTACACAAGCTACACTTCTCAGAAAAATCCACATAATACTGGCAGATTGTAACGGTTACAATACAACACGGCTATGTGGAAGACATGCAACTGAAAAAGTTGGGTGCGTCATGGGTCACACGTCAGACGTAAGAACTTCTTCTCGAGTGGAAAGTGAACTCATTCAATGTGTAAATCGTTGCTCGTATGTATTTGGAGTAAGAGAGATTTCGCTGTAGAGAATTACGATTAAAATAAGTGTGAACGGGAGGGCATAGTAGTGTTTATATGTATTTTGTTATAAAAAATCGACATTTGCAATGAACTTAAACAGAATTACATCACACGCCGTCTTATTTTCAGCGCGCGCACACACACACACACACACACACACACACACACACACACACACACACACACACACACACACACACACACACACACACACACACACACACACAGAATATGCAATTACAATTTTTTTTCATAGTAACAACATTATTTACAGAATATAAAGTTAAAAATTAGAATGTGATATACCCTGTATAATTATCCAATTTTTTACAAAAAAAAATAAATAAATAGGTTATTTAAATCTACAGATGTTTTCCGTACCGAGTCACTTTATGGTTATCAATATAATTAAATTACCTTTTTTTGGTCCACCTTAGTGACACTAGCTTCTGTTTTGCCTAATGACGCGTTTCGGGACGAAATCCCATCTTCAGATACACAAAACTAATTTAAAACGTGAATGTATACCACATTTTGTGGTTTGTCTGTTTGTGGTTTATATATTTTATTTAAAAGATTTTAGTCATTTTAAATTATGACAAACCACAAAATGTGGTACACATTCACGTTTTAAATTAGTTTTGTGTATCTGAAGATGGGATTTCGTCCCGAAACGCGTCACTAGACAAAAAAGAAGCTAGTGTCACTAAGGTGGACCAAAATAAGGTAATTTAATTATATTGAAATAGATTATTGTTTTCATTAAGTTGATTGTGTTATCGTCAAGTCTTGTTTGGTGCTGCTCTCTGGTAGGAGGCCTGACGTTAACGCTAATGTAACGTGTTACACTATGATGAAAGAAATGACAGTAGTGCTGCGCTCTGGTGGAGCCCTTGAATTAAACACGAAACATTTTGTCGTCAGATGTGACCCAACGCCACACTAATTAAAGAATACAATTTTTTTCAATATTTACGTTATCCTTGTAGTAGTATTTAAGCTACTGTAACATGCTCACATTCTTTCAATATTATGCTTTGTTTCAAGGACACGTATTTGTGACAATGAAAAAATTCTGGGAAGCTATGTGGAGAAACGAGGTTTCATTGACCTGGCGACACTGCTTTTTCGTGCGCGTTGAATCAGCTGACTACCGTAGCACCGCGAGGTGTACGGGGGAGTGAGTCGGGCACAATAGTACCATATATGAAGTTTTCACCTTAAAAATTGTCAGTTGCCGGCTGCACAAGTCTCTGTACACTGTTTGTATGCTGTGTCTGTACACTGTATTTACGAGGGTCAGTTGAAAAGTTCGCGAATCGACAACTGTAGTTTAGCGGTAAAACTAAAATTTTTCGTGTGATGCAAGATTTGTATTTTATGTAAATACCTGTTAATTTCCAAATCTATCTATCAATTTATTCATTATTTAGAACCTTTTTAAAGTTGAGATATCATGCGTGTTTTGAAAAACTGACAAAATCAAACATCGCGGTGTGATTCTTTTTAAAAATTGTTTAGCGCCAACGGAAATTCAAAACGAAATTGTAAATGTGTCAGGAGACGCTGCAACTTCAAAACCAACGGTTTGTAAGCAGGCACTCGAGTTTAAACGTGGTCGTACGAGCATTGAAAACGTGGTCGCACTGGTCGCCCCAATAAAGCAACAACTCTAGATGCAGCAGCCAGCTTGCACAACGCTTCTTCACACCAAGTTCTTGAGTTAAAGTATAATGCACACGCTCATACGAGATGTCTATAATTTCAGCAACATCATCCACTACTCAATCCGCGGTCTTCCAACACCCTATGAAATGTTTTCAATAATGTAATTTTTTGTTGCACTTTTTGGACGTCCACTGCCGGGATAGTCTTCAGCGCTTGTACGACCACGTTTAAACTCGAGTGTGCCCCACTTACCGTTCTGTCTGAAGGCGCAGCATCTCCTAACACATTTACAATTTTGTTTTGATTTTCCATTGGCGCTAAAACGTTTTTAAGAGAGAATTCATCTCAACACAATGTTTTATTTTGTGCATTTTAAAAACACAGCAGGAAATTTCAAACAGGTGGTAAAGAGTGAATAAATTGACAAGATATATCTGAAAATTAACAAGTGGTCACGCGAAATCTACGTCTTGCAGCACACAAAAGATTTCAGTTCTACCACTGAGCTATAGATGTCGCTCCGCGCACTTTTCAAGTGACCCTCGTAATGTTATCAGAACAAACAAACAGTGATGTGAGAATTTCTCTACTGAAAATAATAGGAGGGGCACGAGGCAACACTCCAAATCTTTCTAAAAAAAAAAAAAGTAATTTTTATTAACGAAAATGAAAACGGAGAATTTTTTAATAACAATAATGACAACAGAACAGCAAAAACAATTGGGAGGAAGAACACGAGAGAGAGAGAGAGAGAGAGAGAGAGAGAGAGAGAGAGAGAGAGAGAGAGTCAGAGGCGCTACCTTGCGTAAGGTAGGTACTCTGGTTGATATGGAATCCGCGCATATTTGTATTCATAACGCAGCGGCACGTGCTATACCGTGAAAATGTATTCAGTAGTATTCAAAACCACTCCTACTTGTTTACAGACTCACCGTTTTCCATATCCTGATAAAATTTTATCCGTCGCCTTCCTATAATAAGAAAAATAACAAATAACAAATTTATTAATTTTTTTTTAGCGTCGTCTGCTTTCTCGTGGAAACTTGGTGGTACAATTCAGTGGCGTATCTAGAATTTGGCTTGGGGACGGTTCGGGGTCAGGTCGACTTCATACTTTTACGACGGTCTAACTGATCGTCGTATGGTACAGTGGAAAACAAAATACAAGACACCAATTACGTCACTAATCACCAGCTTGAATTATCACAATTAAACAGTCTGTAATCAACAAGATAGTCTCTTACAAAAAATCAAATAAAAATTGTTGACACGCAATAAAATGTCAACTAATGTAAAACACAATTTTATTACAATTGTCCCGCGCGATTATAAAACACATAACATTCGCCACAATAATTACTTTTCACTAATAACCACTTAAACCACAGAGTAATCGCCCGAAAATAACTAACTTGACGGTCTCTGAATAGCTGTATTTATACCCTGCCGAAAATCCAGAACATTCCGCATCAGCAAGAAAGGAAAGCATCAGAGCGTAATTAATTGCGGCCTTGACACAGTGCATGCGGCCGCGCGAATTCTGCCAAAGTCTAGCAAATGCGTTGAGAATCACGTACGCGCACACATTACAGCCGCATTCCACTGGAATATTCGCCAAACTTGTAGAACGTTCCGTATTACGTAACACTTTTCCACATTACGTAACAATACAAAAGAAAACACAAGTTAAGACTAATCAACACTACTATCTCTACAGTGGCTGAAAAAGCGTGGTATTATCCTGAAATCAGTACAATAACACGGTAATAAACGGTAAACGGTAATAACACAATAAAAATACGCGTTTTTAAAACATCTTTAAAAGATACTTATTGACTGAATTGATTTTACCATATTTCATATTTAAAACGTACACCCTAATGCTGTGTAATAAACCTGTTTGTATATTTAAAAAAGAGCTACAACTATATTAGCGTGCACAGCTGGAAAAATAAAACAGCCTAAAAATTAAGAGAATAGAAAAATTTGTCAGTACTGTGGTTAAGGTTGAAGAAAGATGTAGTTTCTATGGAAATATTTCATTTCGAAAATGATTTTAAATATACATCTTAGAACATGGAAGTCATGTATGGTTTTTATTGGTCTACTGTCTCCATACAGATATTTTTATTGGTCTACTGTTATGTGTTTTACATAAACACAGTAAAAGAAATAGTTTCTATTTTTATCCGCGTAGTTTAAACAAGTCATATAAATATTACAAGGCCTATATGCTATATAAAGTTACAACGAACAGCCACTATCAGTACGTTATAACGGGAGATTATTGTATTCCTTTTTTTAGGGATTTTTTGTGAGGCAGCTTTGAAGATTATTTCGTAATTTATTTCTCAGTTTTCCTACCCTGACGTACTTCAATTAGCCAACAACTTCGTTTATTTAGGATGCCAAGTTAACTCCGATGGGGAAACAACAGAAAAATAAAGCGAAGAATCACCTCAGCTAATAGGTGCTTCTTTGGTCTCAGACCCCTGTTCCAGAGCAGAATAATTACCAGGAGCATCAAGCTGCTTCTGTATAAAACACTGATGATCCACCCAGTTCTCACCTATGGTTCTGAGACCTGGACCATTTCTAGAAAGTCTGAGTCAAGCCTGCTGGTTCATGAACGCAAAACCCTCCGGCAGTATTTTTTTTCCCAATATGTGTGGGAGGTGAATGGAGGAAAAGGACCAACCAAGAACTGAACACTCTTCTGAATGAACCAGACATTGTCAAAATTATAAAACTTGGTAGACTCAGATGGGCTGGACATGTGATCAGAATGGGGGAGAATGAAATACCCAGAAAGGCGCTCACAGAACAGATGTATGGCACCAGGAGAGTTGGCAAACTACGTTACGAATACGGTGTGAACAATGATGCGCGCCATATCCTTAGGACCCGGAACTGGAAAGCAGCTGCACTTGACCGGGACAACTGGCGGAGGCTGTTAAAGGAGGCCTTGACTCAGTAATGCGTTGTCGCGCCGCTGAAGAAGAAGAAGAAGAAGAAGTCGTACTTCCATTGCTTTTTGTACTAAATACCCGTTGCTACTTTAAGTAAATAAAGACAGTAAATTAGAAATGAAATCGACAAAATTCTGTCAATCAGTTACTTTGTCGAAACGAAAATATACCATATAACCTAAAATCTATTTGTCGCTAACAACAGTTCTTTAGCTTTATACAAAAACACATACATGCACTTGCACACTCACTGCCATTCCCAAACAATTACTAAGCAAACTAAAAATGATTTATTCTTTTATCGTCTCATAGTAAATCTATTCTACGCGTAATAACATTATCAGCACAGAAATTACGATACCCCAATATCTGGCAATGTAGTCGCCACGTGAGCCATGGAACAGAGTCCAAATAACATTAACGAAAACGGGATTTCATTAAATCGACACAGATATAGTTTAAACTCGTTAAATTCCATTTGCCATTTCGCGCATTACAAACAAACGCTTAACACAATCAAAGTATTAACTTTATATTGTTGTTTTAAATTTCATTCGATTGTTGTCATTGTAAACATAACGTTACGCACTGATATCAAATACTGCGCCACCCGCACGAGTGTTCTGTATTTAATTCCGTAAGCCACTGACGACTGGAAATTATTTTATTTTGTTACCTAGTCGATAAACTCATTAACGTTTACATTAAAATATATTTTAATATATATTACAGTAGAGTAGTGAAGCCAGAATGCCTATATGCAAGTGAATCTCTAGCATTGAATTATAATTTAGACAAACTAGAAATATTGGAAAGACCAATTGTTAGGAAAATATTAGGCCCACGAAAAACTTCAGAAGGTTGGAAATTAAGAAGTAATGATGAATTATATCAATGTATAGAAAATATAACAGAAACAATGAGAAAAAGAAGACTATTATTTTTTGAACATTTATATAGAATGGACGACAATAGGTTGACAAAGCAAATCTTCACATATCTGTGGGGGAAGAAGTCAACATCAAGTTGGATTAAAGAAGTCCAAAAGGAGTTAGAAAAAAATAATATACACGCAGTAGAAGCAATTGACAGAAACGTTTTTCGGGCAAAAGTGTTGAAAATGGAGGGACTCCAGGGTAGGGGAGATAAAAACCCAGGTTCAAAGTGGACTGGAGACAGGAAGAAGATACATAGTGAGAAGATGAAAGAATATTGGAAAAAAAGAAAAGTACACAGAGTAAAGAATTGAAAGTGTCATGTGGTCCTTAGATGGCCGATACGAAAAAAAATATATATATTTTTTGCTGAGAAGATTAAAACATTTTTAGTAAATATTTTTAACATATAAAAACAGAATAATGATAATGATGAAAACGACGACGACGACGATGACGATGACGGTGGTGCTAATGATAATGATGATCAATAAGCTTCGCTTCTCTGCCGCTGGTGTCGACGTTTGTTTTGTGAGCATATTATATATATATATATATATATATATCCAAATGTTACATAGGAAAAAAAACTAAAAAAACATTATTTTGAACATCTAAACGCATACAAAAAACCCAAAATATCTTACAAAAAAACAGGACATGAATTCCCAAATATAACCAACATGACCCTAATAGAACACATACCACATAAAGGCACCATAATGAACATATGGGAAAATTTACAAATATACAAACACAAAACAAACTAATACCCGAACAAATACAAATCAATATACAAAAATGACTCAATTTTCAAAGCACTCAACATCAAAAATATTCAAAAAGCTAGTACATACACCACAATCACACACAATAATACCAGTATAAAATGTCAAAAATCAACATGAAACCATAACAGAAACGAACCAAAACACAAATACTCCACAAGATATAAAATTAGGAAGGCTGAAGGTAGGAAAAATAGCATTCCCAAAACATGTTCCAAATAAGGAAAAAAACATTTTGAAATAAAAATTTATAAATATTTAAATTCATAAAATTTATAAATTATAAATTTAAAAAATATATATAGCAGGTCTATTTATTGTCATTTTTCTAGAATGTATTACCTCTGAAAAGTAATTTTAATTTTAATCAGTACGTATAAAAACCTGACATACGTTTAACAGAACAATCTGTCATAAGAATTTTCATTGTGAATTGATGAGTAATCTATGTTGTTTCGATTATAATATTAATTAACAAATAATCGAGCTTATTTCGATTTAAATTAAAATATACTTGGAGAAGTAAGCTGTTCACGAAATATCGTCGTATATCTAATATCAATAAATAAAATTCAACTGCTCATCCAATAAATACTGTTATTTACTCGAAACTAAGACTCCGGTTTGCTTAATGCTTGCTAAAAAAATCTGGGACTATTTTATATTATGATCCAGTTTCATAATCGAATCTTAGAACAAGGAGGGTGTATAATTGTTACTGGTACTAGCTGTAATAAATAGTACTGAAGAATAAATCTAATATCAATCCGGTGATCAAGCCAAAATACAACGTTAAAATCACGACAAGGTTTCTTAAAAATTAATCAAATAAATATGGGGTCTATCAATAAATGGTTATTATGTTCGCTTAAATGTTGTACGCTTCCTAAATTAAGTAATTAAAAATTAATGTAATCTGTAGTTAAAGGAAAAAAATAAATATCCGGGAGAGATTATATATATATTTCAGAATTAAAATAATAATTTATTAGTAGACGAATAACTGATAACTAATTAAAATTGTATAATTACTTCAAGATTTTGACCACGTATTTAATATTTATTTTACGTTGAACAATTAACTTCAAACAATTTATGTAATTACGGAAATAGATCATAAAATATAAATCATAACATATCTAATCATCTAAATAATATAAAATTTTTTAAATCAACACTACACGTAAGAACTAGGTTGAATTTTGTTTGTAATCTGTGAAATATAGTTTTGATGATGTTGGAAACAAAATGGTTCAACGGAATGCAAATATAAGCAAAACTAAAATAAATAGTAATATTTTTATAACGTATGGAATAAATAATCACAACATATAACCTAACTAAAGCATAACATGTTATTAAAAAACAGTCATATAAACATTAAATTTATAGATAACACTAAATCAGACTAGTTATTTTTTTAATTGTAGTTACAAAAAAAATCAGAAAATTCCCTTTTAAAAAATAGAATTTACTTATTTCAGCATTAGTGGACGATAGTTAATGAAAGAAAATAAAGTAAATCATTTTACATCTCAAGGTTTCCCTGTGACTGTGTTTCTGTACGCAGAACATTACTTTTCAAATCATAGTCAGACATCTCTTTAGAAAGCGTGAAAATAACCAGGCCTCATTCACCATTTCTTTAATTCTGCAATTAGATATATTCGGCTCTTCATTGTTTTCATATTTCTTTACTAAGTAACTGACTAGACCAGTGGTTCCCAAAGTGGGGTCCGCGACAATGTTTCAGGGGTCCGGGACACTTTTAAAAAATAATAGAATATACCGTAATTTTCTCCGATTTTATATGCTCTAAAATCTAAATTTTAGAATCTTATAACAATTAGTGGAAGATTCCAGTATTTTTTTCGTTTAAACTAATAGTAATAGTTTCACACAAAAGTAATTTGAAACTAATGGCTTTAGTAATGTCTCTAAATCATGTTGTGTAGCAGATCCGTTTGTCAGCCGAACTGACTAGAGCGCCACATCAACGCAGACCTGATCGCGCTGTGTTAGTCTTACGTATAACTGTATCTCGCGTATAAGCACTGTATCAAAGCAAAACGTTTTTGCATGTAGCTGGTTTGACGCGTAAGTAGCTGAATTTCAACACGTGTGGCTGGAGAGATAGAGCCGAGATTGGCTCTATAAAAAAGACTTAGTATTGAAATTATCAGATATTAAACCCAATATTTCATAGCTAATTGTTCTGCAAATGTTCTTCAAAAGCAGCTTCATTGTTCACACAAAACTATATTTGATACCATTATTATTATAATTTTGCAAGGCAGGAAAATTTTAATTTTAATAAATTTTAATTAAAATTTAAGGGTTTGTATCATATTTACTGTTTGTTTTATTTCGGGACTTAGACGATGTCCGTGAAATTTTTATTTTTTTGGGGGGTCCGCGGACTGTAACGTTTGGGAACCACTGGACTAAGCTGTATGGACTCCTACAAATTTCTTTTACTAAAACATAAAGCCTACTGTTTAGCATCATTTCCAAGTGGCTTAATAGGTAGATGTTGCTGGGCAGCAATGTCAACTGCTAAGCAGAACTCTGCGAGAAAGACATTTAAATGTTTCCTTTGTAAGTTCGTCACTGTTTTTACAAGTTACGTAGCGTTAACAAGCTGCTGTTGGATGTTTATACACAATTTAACCTTTAATTCGGCGTCGTTTTATCAAAGACTAAACATCTCAGTTATAGTAACTTCATAAAGTTGCACCTAGAAACAAAAACAAAACTGGTTAGTGACACACTTATAATAGTTTTTAGGTTAGGTTAGTTGGATTAGGTTAGGTTGGGCTGATTTTAAGGGCAAGTTAAAAATTCTGACAAAACCGCAACAATACGCTTTCATTTAAGTTTTTCATCAAGAAATATATAAATCTTCTGACATATAGCGAGCAGATATTTAATGATATCCAAATGCCATCTTCAAACTGGTAATGCCGTCTTACAGTAAAGATAATCGTTTTTGTTATAATAAGTGAAACAATAAGGTAATCGTACAGCTTGATAAAGTCGCACCCGGTAACAACAAAATTAATTAATTAGTAAAATATACGTACTAGTTTTTACAAACTGTTATTTAATTTTAATTTATATTAAAATCCTTAAAGAAGAACAGATTAACTTTCCTTTTGATCTTCATAAACGATAGCTCGAGAAATGCGCAACTCTTCAGACGTTAATAGGTGAATAGGGTTAATAGGGTTTAATTCTTAAACGCGATTGCATCTAAAGTGATTCTTACCTTATCAAGAAACTAAAGATTTCATCTTTGGTTATGTGTACATTTGTACCTGATAATAAAAACTAAATTATCAGGAAGTTATACACTATAGTTTTTTTAGACATTATTCTTAATTGTAATATACATAGTCAAAATTCTTCCAGGCAGGCAATACAATTTTTAATTTATTTTTACTCAGTACAAATTGAAGAATTTTAATGTCTTCTGACATCACAAAACAATCGTTAGAATGTTCTACGCAACACCATCTTTAAGTACATAGGTACTGCCTTATCGAGAAGAGACACAATTTTTGCTTATGGTAGACAATGACAGACATTTTTCGCACCTGTAACAAAAAAAATAAACGCACTTGAAATTTAGGTATGCATGTTAAATTTAGAAAAGTACTTAGGTATTACGGTATATGTTAAGTTTATTTAATAGCTAAAATTTTCCAGAATCGTTAGACAACTTGTCTTACATTTCTTGATTAGAAAAATCTCAAAAAATGTATACCTTATCTGCGTGAAATTGAAGATGTCCGCACAATATTGCAACTCTAAATTGCTTTTGCGTTATCACCTGTGCGAACTTCACAAAGTCTTACCTGGTAGGAAAAAGACATTAATTAGTAAAATCTTAATAACTGTTTTTTAGTTTTATTTTGTGACAAAATATTTAGGTGTAAAAAAATTAATGTTATATTAGAGGCTGTTCACAATCTGTGTCCAACGTTATTTGATTTTCGCTCTTCTTAATAATTTTTCATCTAACTCTTGTCTTACTAATTTTTTCTTCTAACTCTTGGCTTACTAATTCTTTTCTTCTAGTCTCACTTTCTCTAAAACTTAGAGTTCTATCTCCTTAGTCCTAAGAAAGAGAAAGAACCAAAATTTATTAAATTACAAAAACATATTTCTACACATTATACTAACATTAAAATCAAAGTGAATTTAAAAAAAAAAGCAATTCAAAATGTCAAATCTATAATATATATTTACACGAAATTTTATCGTGAACACCATTACATCAAGGAAATAACTTCTCTGAACAAAATTTATTTTTAAATAACAGCGAACACACGGTTAAGGTTTTACAGAAAAAAATAAAAAGTGTTATTGTTTTCCTAATAATTATAATATGTAATTGTTAATTCATTTTTGTGTAATACAAGAGAAAAATCAAAAAGACACTACAACAAAATAAATTGTGTATTTCTTATTTAATGTAAATAAATAAGAATACACTGAATCGAAACTCTACCCTCTGTCTGCTCTTACGTGTAATGAGAACGTGCGGCCGACGAGCTTCCATCCAGGTTCTGAATTCGTGCTCGAGTTTGTAGGTGGCGCCACTATGCATGAGAGTAATGCTCATAAAATATCTCTACAACAAAGAATAACAAATACTATAACAACTGTGGAAATTATGACTGAAACAATATAATTATAAACTAATTTTTATCAAATTATATGTCTGTAACATATTGTCTGCAACATAAAAAAATCGGTATGGAGAACCACACATGCCTTCCATGTTCTAAGATTCATATTTAAGATCATTTTCGAAAGGAAATATTTCCATACAAACTACTTCTTTCTTCAGCCTTAAACACAGTACTGTGGTCACTAACGTATACCACCTCACGTTAGCCCACTCGATTTTCACTGATGATGGCAGTCGATGGCACTGCCGAAACTTCTCGTTTTGCAAAAAACATTGGACCACGGCCAAAAAGGCCGGGAAGGAATTTTAACAACAAACTACTTCTTTGTTGCCGATAACGTAGTACACATATAAATACAAAATTACCCCCTCCCCTTCAACTACGCTTTTCATTTATAGATATTTCATCTACCTTTCAACAGTGGATTATTATGATCTTCTTTTCATGATACCTTATTTTTAAAAGTTTACTCAAAATTTACTTTACTCTTGTTAAAACTTAAAACGTTGCAGGCAAACTACCCCTTTCCCTCAACCGATCTTCACAGAAATCAATAGGCCTTGAGTACTCTACAACTCAGGGACATATGCAAAAATTATTTGATTCTGTTCAAACATCTCGTAGCTCTCCTCCGTTTGACCGTAAGTTACCTCTTTCTAAAAGTTACCCTGCCTGTCAGGCATGTATTCCTCTAAATGTACGTCTGATTTCATGCCTTCCAGGCATATGATCCTCTAACCGTACGTAGTTTTGCATGCTTATTAGGCGTATGTTCCTTTTAAAGGGGGGGTCAGGCAGATGTTCCACTGGGAGGTGTATAGTACCAAACATATACCAAACATATACCAAGTCTGCAAAAAAATACATATCAATATGAAATTATTACAATGAAGTAAATTGGAAAAGAAGAAATGGTATATTTTATTTTCTAAAGTAGTTATTTTGGCATTTTTATGAAAATATGAGTACCTGCCTAGGAGGCAGGGTGTTCCTCATAATGTATGTATTGTATATGCCTGTGGGGCAGGGTGTTCCTTTAAGTGCAAAATGAAGACATGTTCCTACCGAAGGGTTAACTGTGATTCTCTCTCTCTCTCTCTCTCTCTCTCTCTTTCATCAAAACGCTTTCTAACAAAACTGTAACACTTTTGATGAAACACAGTTTTACTACCCAACCCCCCCGCACTTCCATACGCCACCTGTATTAGTATAAAACCCGGTGTAGGTCAAACTCAACAACAATGTGTTGGAAGGGGGTGCGGGGCAGCGGCCGACTTTAACATAACATAACAACAATATCTGACTGGCGGAAGTAATTTAACAAGTTGTTTGTTGGGCTGATAATAAGCACGAAGAAGGGGCGCGCGGAAAGGAAAGTCTGCCGCGTGGATAGACATACAGACGGCGACGGACGGGCTGTTTCGTTTTGCCGCCCCCTGCCGCTACAACCAACCAAAGGGGTAAACACGCAAAGTATTTCTTCTTTGTAGAGAATACATTTCTACGTGTTCATTTAAACACAAATATGCAGACAACATAACATTATAACCTGGTGAAATGGTTTTGCTATTGTTTAAAATATGTTTTCTCATATTAGCGTCACGAATGCCGTTGTACGTATGAAATTCATATTTCACATTTTTTTTAGTAACAGATGTTTTATATAAAAGTTACTGCAGATAAAACTTAGTTAATTAAGTAGAGCCCGGCTACTCTACTTCCTGCATATATAACCAAAAGAATAGATAAAGTAGGAGTGTACTAGAAGATAAGTAGAAGGTAGGTAGTAGACAGACAGAAACCATTGGGATTAAGGATAAAAGCTCAATTTCAGTAATATGAAGTAATGCCCTTAGGTCCGGTTAGATTGTTCTCTAAAGAACAAATAGATACTAAAACTCAAATGCTACCATCTCAAAACCACATTAGAACAACAGGCCAATCAAGGAAGGCCCCTATTAAAAATGCCATAGTTACCGCAAGAACAGTTTTAAATTTGAACTTTGTGTTCAGTACAGCAAATACAACAAAATAAATTATACAACTCAATTGTATACGGAATCGAATCTATAGCGCCTGTCTGCGCTCTTACGTGTATTGAGAACCTGCAACCGGGAAGTGGTCATCCATCCAGTCTCCTAACTCGTGCTTGAGTTTGTAAGTGGACCCACGACGCATGAGAGTACTGCCATGTATCTACAACAAAAACAATAACAAATAATATAAAAACTATGAAAATTATGACTGATAAAGAATATAATCATAAACGTATTTTTACAAAATGATAAGGCTATAACATATTGTCTACAACATAAATAATTATATGATTTTCTTCGTATTGTTTAAATTAGCAGCCATGATTTTATGAATTTGCTAACTGCTATAATTTTTTATTGTTCGACTAAGCTTTTCGTCATCACTGACATCATCAGGTCTTAAACATCATCAGGTCGTTGCTTAAGACCTGATGATGTCAGTGATGACGAAAAGCTTAAATTTTGTGTAAACTGTGGGATAAACTGCTCTGTACTGGTAAACGTGTTCAGTAAGCTTCTGGCGAGACTGCTGTGGTTTAGAAGCTTCAAAGACTGCCGTAAATGAGTTGAAGATCGTGGTTGACAAATGAAGATTATGTCTTTGTGTCCTACGAAATCTCATCGCTAGGCGCAGTGGGAAATAAAGAATTCTATTCAGACATATTACGCCATTTAAATGAAGCTGTTCGTAGAAAACGGCCCAATTTACTGAAAAATAATTTATGAAAATTGCAACCCGATAGTGCGCCTGGACGCACGTCATTGCTTGTTAAGAATTTTGCCTGACTAGACAATAGAAAACGTTATAATGGAGACACGGCAAATGTATTCATCAGATATGTCCCAACGCGATCTTTCCCAATAGTGATAATTTCCACGAAAGGACAACGTTTCTCGACTATTGAAGGCGAAAAAGAAAAATCGCTAAGAGAGCTCAAGGCTGTACCAAAAAATGCTCGAATTATTTTGAAGACTGCAAAACGGCTGGCTTAATCGTGTTCCATTCGACTGAGACTACTTTGAAGGGGAGGCACCATAAGACATCATTTGGAGGATGAAGGGGATGAATGAAGACATAATTTTTAAAATAAACCAAGAACTGCATGAACTTTCATATCAAACCTCGTATTAAATAAAATCCTTTACGTACATTCAGAAACGTTGACCAGACATTAGGGAGAACTGAACGGACAGGTTAAACAAAACAATTCCAAGGGTACAGACACTACCACCGTGAGCCACGTCATCATATAGTTAATTATTTACTATGTGTGTGTGTATTATGTATTTGCTCCTAATGACTCGGCTCATTAGGGACTCACTTGCTCCAGGTTGCAACACCAACGCCTGTGTCTGTGGTAACACACACAGAAGCACGCGCGCGCACTCTCATCCAAATCCAAACTGAGTCTGTGGTGCCGGAGTTAGTGTGTATGACTCTCTCATTATGCATATATTACGAATAGCAACAATTTTAACACATAACATTACGGAACAGACATATACACAGACATTTCCAACACCTGTTCGGTATAAACCATTCTACGTGTGTAATCAGTATGATCCCAATTTGCATACAATCATTTACATAAACAATCTTCTTGTTCTCTTCAAGGTTTAGGTTACATAAACCTGTTCCGGCATCCATCTCATCCTCGGACGTCCCGCGTCTCTTCAAACCAATAGCTTTATAGTACAGTGCCGCTTTCGGCAATCGATCCTGTCACCCATAGGCGTAACTTGGGAGTGACAAGGGGGAGCACTCGCCCCCCCCTCATTGTTCTGAGCACTATAAAATTTTGTTTCTAGTTGTTATAAATAAAAACTAACAACTAGTCAACAGGAGACACTTTCTATGCATGCGAGCAAAATAAGCACTATTTATCTACGTCTGTACTGTTATCAGATGACTAGTTGCCATACATTTATTATTCTTATTTCTTTCGAAGAAACTTGTAAGGGGAGTGTTTGAGAGATTTGAATGATATACGTCAAAATAATATTTCTGTTCGAAAAAAAAAACAAACGCTAGAGACCTAATTAACTGGAGTACAATGCTTGTCTTGGTTTTTTGTGTTCCTAAGTTCTGAGAAATTGAAGATAAGAAACGCAAAGGAGTAACACTGCTTAATTTCTTTGAAAATTGCCTGAATGGCAATTTGAAAATTTCTTTGTTGTGACTGATTCGGCTTATTGCTACTGTTGCCGAGCATTTTGTGTCACTATGCCTAAGGGAGAGGATGCGTTTACGAAAACTTGGTATAAGAATTGGAAGAACTGAAATTGTTTATGTTTATAGGCCTACAGTGTATTTGTTCTAGGTAAACATAACTGGAAGTACAAGAAGTACAACTTATGAAGAAAGGTTTGTTGATCATTAAAAAATGAAATTGTTCCTCGTTTACTAACTAAGAATTATTACTAAGCTTTCTAATTTTGTATATAATATATTTTATTAATTGTACTATATAGATAGTCTCACTACACACTTGAATTTGTGAAGCTGTACTCTGCCCCCCCCCCAAAGTTAGCCCCTAAGTTATGCCCATGCTGTCACTCTTTGCAGATCATCCCACCATTGTCTTCTGTAAGTTGAAATAATTACATTTGTGTCCGTTACTTTGAGCTCTGCTCCGATATTCTCATTCCTTATTCTATCTTGGAATGCAGGCCTATAAGTTAAGTACTTTGAAGAAACTGCATTTCAGCACTTTGAATATTGCCGTATTCCTTTCTTTGTCGTGACCCACGTCTCACTCGAATATGTCAATGTGGGTATAAAATTTAATCTTATAAAACTGTCTTATATATTAAACTTATAATTTAATCTGGGCAATTGTCTTATAAAATTTAATCCTTCTGCTGTGTTTCGTTTTATTTCTAAGATTTCTATGAATCGTACCAAAAAATATTCCTAAATTTATTTATCATCGTTTCTATATCATATTCAGATTTGTAGCTTACTGGACAGTCGAGATATGTAAGACGACTCACTTGTTGTAAAGTGTTGTTGTTTATATTAGTCCTCACTGGATATTTATTTACCTTTAAAGGCCTTGGTTTTGGTTTTTCTCACTGAAATTGTCAGGGAATACTCTCTCTTGCTACGTCTTGTAATTGAAACATACCTCTCTGTAAATCATCCTACGTAAATAATTAAATGCATAATTTAATAATTCCGTTTATTTATTCTGGGAACATAAATTATACACTACTCAACAGGTATCTCAAACAAATGTAATGGAGTTTCGAGGCGAAGAACATAAACTATAGACCAGTGGTTCTTAAACTTTTCAGTCCGCGGACTCCCCCCAAATAATTTAAAAATTCACGGACTCCGTCAGAGTTCTGAAATAAAACAAACAGTAAATATGATAGGAACTGTTATATTTTAATTGAAATGTATTAAAATCAAAATTCCCTTAACTTGCAAAATTATAATATTATTAATATCAGAAATAGTTTAATGTGAACAATGAAGCTGCTTTTGAACAATTAGCTCTGCAATATTGAGTTTAATGTCTGATAATTTCAATATTAAGTCACTCTCGACATAAAATTTATTTCTAAACTTTGACTTTAAGTACGTGATCAGAGAGAATGCGGTTTCACACAAATAAGTAGAGGGAAACACAATTAACCGTTTTAATTAAACGACTTAAGCGAACTCAGGATAGTCAGTCATTACATATAACCAGTCGTCAGCTATCTGTAATTGCGATAACTGTAATTTTAATGAACTGTCAGTTGAAAGTTCTATCAATGAATCTTCTTTGTGTAGTGTAAGAGAGAGGTCTAGTCAGTTCGGGTGATTAACATGTCTGCTACACGACACGATTTAAAAACATTATTAAAGTGTTTGAAATTACTTTTATAATTACAATTAGTGAAAAAAAATATTGGAATCTTCTACTAATTGTTTTAAGATTCTAAAATTTAAATTTTAGAGCATAACAAATTGGATAAAATTACGGTATATTCTAATTTTCCTTAAAAGTGTCTGTGGACTCCGTGAAACATTGTCGCGGGCCCCCAGGGGCTCTAGGACCCCACTTTGCGAACCACTATTATAGACTATTCAAGACGTGTTATCTCAAATAAAGATAATGCCATTTCGAGACGAGGAACCAATAAGCACAAAAATAATTATTAACGATCAAATTATCAAACAGGCGAGCCAGTTTAAGTACTTGCGGAACGATGTTGGGTACGATGTAAGACATTAATGTTAAATCTGGCAAGTTTCAGGCAATCCGTGAGACAAAAATTGCTCACACGGCCGGTGTCAATATTATCAAAATGATTAAAAACTGTGCTGTTACGTCGGTTGCTATATAACAGCGAATCGTCGGCAACGTTTTGAATTCCATCCTCGGGGACCTTCTTCAGAACGCAAAAGCGACAGTGTGTAAGTCTCGATTGCTCTTACCAGAAAACGAGTTGTCGGATATCGTTCATCCGATATCCGTAGCAACTGTTTCACAACACACTGAAGCTTTTTGCGGCCTGAAGAATATCCTAAGGGTGCGATTCGAAACCTCGCCGACGATGTCTCTGTTATTTAGGGTGATTCAAAATTGTACGGCAATCTCTCCGGACCTGATTCTATAGCCAAAACTAATAAAAAAAGTCCATCCAAACATAGGTCCGAAAACGGTTCGTTAGCGAGTTACGGCTCGCGAACCAGTTCGCTCTGATTTCTGCTCCCACGGTAAAATGACGCCATACTGAAATTCTTGGTGTATAAAGTGTGAAACGCCGCCCCAATTTATTACACCCCTCTTTTACCTTTTTTTATTTGGGGGGGGGGAAGCGTTACTTAATATTTAAGACTATACGCGTGGCCTAGATGGAAAATTTGCTGAGCCCATTGTGACACATCTTGCAAAGAAACACTTGATTAACAGCAACAAAATTTTATTAATGTATCACTTGATTTTGAGACCAAATTCTTTTATAATTATAATTCTTTTTTGTTTTAATTTTTCTTAAGGCTGAACATCGATTAAAATTTTTTTTTAAGCACCATGGTGGTTGGATGGCAACAATAACATCTCCAAAAAAATATCTCTAACAATTAAATTACAACATATAAAACTACCAAACACAGAGTATTTCACTTTCAATAAAAAGATTTTTCATTTGCATTCACAATGCTTGAACAATTAAACAGCATGAAATTATTAGAAGTACATAATAATGAGAATCAATTATCCGTAGATAATAATTAAATTTTTGAAAATATTACTTAAATGTGTTTAAATACTTCCATCTATCCGTCCCCAGCACTTGGATTAATAAAACGAAAGGCAAGTAACCTTAAAATCACAAACTGTGATGACAGTAAAGCAGACATTGAAAGTTAGTTATTTAATTATAATTTTTTAGTAAATATTCTATAATCAAGCATAACCAAATAATTATAATTAAATCAAAAGGAGATTTCATTTAGAATGAATTGAACCGGAAAAGTTGAACGCGCAGGATCACAAGTCACATGACAGGTAGATGCAAATACTGTCTGGGTATTACATTTTCTTAAAGTTTGGTTTTTATAAGTTGATTTTGAAATTGGTTTTCTTTTGCAGGAATTAAAATTAAATATCTACATTATGACAATGGTAACACTTAACATCATGAAAGATTAATATACTAATACTTATAACATATTCATAACACAGTCATCACTATGCACACTTTAGCATGTCTACACAAAACATGTTCTGGCAATGTTAACTCTGAAGTATGAGTCTATTTTATAGAACTGAGTTTCTCTCTGTGTGTTACACGTTAACCAGCGGAGTATTGTCTGTGTGATGAATAAAAAGGAAAGTTCCCACCTGATCTTTGAGAACACATAAGGAGATTCCTGCCGTCCAAGTTTGAGTGTGAGTGATAATCTAGCGTGGCGTGACGGCGCTGGGGATCCTTACGCACCGCTCTGCGGATGGGAAAAGATGAAATGTTCCCATCTCGTCGACCCCACTCACCTCCCGACTATGCGGGGAATCCTGAAGCACTTTATAGGATTAACGAATCATAATAGCTGTTAAGAACTGCACGCCGTCACTGTCCGCACCGTACCAAAGTTGAAAGAGAAGAGACGAGAGTCACCGCTGCGTGAAATTATAAAAACCAAAAACACTGCTGAATAGATCTCGTTGTCAAGCACAGGCAAAACGGCTAACCAAATGACGTCACAGATCAAGGTCGCGGCGGCTGACTAAATCTCGATATCGCTCGCGGGCAATCTAACAAGCCCCGATAAGGCACCGAACGTACGGAAATACAATAAAACTGGCCTTGGCGTTTACCTTTAATATAGCCACAGCACAAGTGAAGGGTAAATTTAGTGGTTCCTTATGGTTCTTAATCTGAAAAAGTGAATAAAAGAGGTCCCGGAGCTCTATCGCAATTAGTTTCTAAGAGACACTGTGTTAAAGACAAAACATTGGAGTTGAAAAACACTGTTTTTTAGATAACTTCGTTAATAAAGAAATAAAAATTTGTAACTAACTTTGTAAAGAATTTAATTATGATAAAACTGACCGACCACAGCCTAACTTCCCGGTTTTTACTAATTTTGACAAAACATTCTTTAGAAACAATGTACGTCGAGAGACAAAATTAAAGGAGCTCGAAGAGTTCACGCCCAAAGGTTCTAGTAAAGATTATGCTTCGTGGCAAGGAGGAATGGGACCACATCTTCTATATTTACTCAGTCGGTTTATACAAGGAAAAAAGACAGGTGCGACTAGCACCCAACGGGGAGTAACACACAAGGGACAATTAGAAGTAGCCCTACAAGGACGCGATAAGCTCCATCATGAAGTAATAAGGCAAGCGGTTCAATGGTGGAAGTCAGTGCCTGAATTTGAGGTGGGCTTTTAGTTGGTGAACGGTGCATAAACCAGGGGACAGACGATGTACTCTGACCGGCGCATAAAGCATTTCTCACTCTCAGAAAATAAAATTACAAATATGTTAGTTTACGAACCACTGACCATTAAATTTTGCCTGGTGTCTTATTACATTGCCTGGTATAATGTATTCGGTCCGTTCTACGGTCTCAACGTATTTCTCTTCCTTATTACCAATTATAATAATAATTGGACGATCTTGTGATCATCCAACAGAATGAAAATAATATCAAAAGGTCGTTGTTTTATCTTACTGACATTTTGACAGATTACAATCAAACCATTTCTTTATCCAAAACAAAAGTTATTGCTTTTTTCTGGGGAAAATCATATTAAAACAAAGATTGTCATACAGGACTCGCCAATAGAACAAGTGCCAGGTTTAAAGTATCAAGGGTGTAACATCACATACCAAGATGATAAGGAGGCTGAAAGCAAAATTAGTCTCTTCCAGTCGCTTTGTGGCTGTATCATTAAACATTTAAAGAAGAAAACATGGAAAGAGACGCATTTGAAATATTATAATGTAATGGGCGTACCTCAACACTAATGTATGGTAGTGAGACTTGGATTAGAAAGGCCAAAGATATATCTAGAATACAAGGAGCGGAAATGAGGTTCTCGAGGGCTGTAAAGTGTTGTACCAGAAGAGATCTTATCAGAAATGATCATATTAGAATGGAGCTGGGCACAGCTGAAAGCTTAAATGAGAAAATCTCCCGGTAAAAAACAGAGTGGCGGTTACACGTAGAGAGAATGGATCCAACTAGATTTACAAGAAGCGCACTTGACTATCATCTAAAGGGGAAGAGAAGTGTGGGAAGACTGCGTAAGGGGTGGTTGGATGACTTCTATTGTGACTGGAACAGGCTACTAGCCTAAGCCGTAAAGGATGACGACGACGAGGACTACCATTCAAATCCATCTACCGCATATGTCGTAACCTGTCTTAAAAGCTCTGTTAACCTTTCAGTATGTCTTAATATACTGTTACGACATCACAGAACAATCTACGTGTTTGTCGAATGTGCCAGAAGAATCTCGCTATAATGTGTGTGGCATACGTGACTCTAGACGCATTCGCGAGAGTTTTCTCGAAGCCGCCAGCCGTGCGGACTGTGTCAAGGCCGCAATTAATTAAGTAGTTCACACTGGCGCTAAGACGCAATTTGGAACGTTCTGGTCTGTGAAGCGGAGGTATAAATACAGGGCGGCAGCGGCTTTACGTTTCAGTATAGCTGCGATATATTTACAGTGCGGTTCGAGTTATTACCGGGCGATATTACTGTGCGCGTTCAAGTGGTTATTAATTAAGAGTTGTGTTTTATAATCGGACGGTATAATTGTAATACAATTGTGTTTAATTTTAGTAGACATTTTATTGCGTGTGAACAATTTTTATTTGATTTGTTGTAGAGGCTGTGTTGTTAATTACGAACTGTTAACTGTGGAAATTAAAGCTGGTAATTAGTGACTTAATTGGTGTCTTGTACTTATTTTGTTTTCCACTGTACCTACAACGATCAAGTAGACCGTCGTAACAGTGGTGTCAGAACTGGGATAGAACGGTTAACAGTGGAAACAGTGGACACTTTGTACAAGACGAGTGTAATTCGTAATTAATCGGAAAACAATGGATGCCAGTCAGATGATGGAAAATTTACAGGCGCTGCTGTTACAGACGGAGAAACGACAGGATGAAAAACGCCGACAGGAGGCGGAAGAAGCAGAAAGACGACAAAAAGAATCATCGATGTTGTTTATCGGATTCAACAGGAAGGACAGCGGAAGTTCAAGGTCGTCCACTTAGATCGCCTGGCTAAGTACTATTTCAGAGACGGTTTGCCAGTTCGGGACAAACAGAATTAAGAAGGGGGAAGTGTTACGACATCACAGAATAATCTATGTGCTTGTCGAATGTGCCAGAAGAATCTCGCTATAATGTGTGTGGCATACGTGACTCTAGACGCATTCGCGAGAGTGTTCTCGAGCCGCCAGCCGCGCGGACTGTGTCAAGGCCGCAATTAATTACGTAGTTCACACTGGCGCTAAGACGCAATTTGGAACGTTCTGGTCTGTAAAGCGGAAGTATAAATACATGGCGGCAGCGGCTTTAAGTTTCAGTGTATCTCCGATATATTTACAGTGCGGTTCGAGTTATTATCGGGCGATATTACTGTGCGCGTTCAAGTGGTTATTAATAAAGTGTTGTGTTTTATAATCGGACGGTATAATTGTAATACAATTGTGTTTAATTTTAGTGGACATTTTATTGCGTGTGAACAATTTTTATTTGATTTGTTGTAGAGACTGTTTTGTTAATTACGAACTGTTAACTGTTGAAATTAAAGCTGGTAATTAGTGACTTAATTGGTGTCTTGTACTTATTTTGTTTTCCACTGTACCATACGACGATCAAGTAGACCGTCGTAACAATACTTTCTCCATCCAGCAAGCAAACACCTCATTACTACTGATTTTTTAGATAACTATAATTGACTAAGTTAAGTGGTTACTCAGTCATCACAGAAGCACTGTTTACAGAGAAATAACAAACATTATTTTTGCTGTACTTGGGACGAAGAAACTATAAATGATGAAATATTTTATAAAGCCTTATACAGAGACTCGGTCACATACATAGCGTGAATGTGAGACTTCTGGGTACCACGTACTTTCTCCAATGGAAACAGATGATAAGCAAAATCAAGATTACCGTGGAAAACCGGAGTAAATGAAATAGACAATCGCCAGAGAACTGATGACGCAAAGAATGTGCTGCGTATCGTAAAAGGAAATCCGCTTAATATAATCCTCATTAAAAAAGATGAGGATGTAATTAGATATAGAGATGAACAATATTTCATTTCGGCCATTAAAATTTTTGTTCAATTTATCGTTATAAAAACGAGCTCAGGCAGTTGAACAGCAGACCATACTAACATTCATAATTTCTACCTGTCGAGTAGCGTTGACACTGAGTGGACAAAAAAAAAACATAAAAGAAAATAAAAAACGCCCCTCACACACGAACACACACACACACACACACACACACACACACACACACACACACACACACACACACACACACACACACACACACACACACACACACACACACACACACACACACACACACCAATTTAAACCACTTGTTCGGTTCCCACTGTAGTATTTATTTAATTAAAAAAGTGTCAATATCACACGTTGGCGCTCTCTGTCCGTCACGATTTAAAACAGAAAAAAATATACAGCGCAGCGCATGCGCATATAGTTTTTCTTCTCCATCGTCAACGTCAACACACAGAGAAATTAAATTAAAAACAAAAAAAAACTGTTTGACGTTACCACGTCCCAACTTTTTCTGTCAAAAGAACAAAAAAAAATCAAACAACCCACAATTTAACCTTGACAACTAAAGCTTACGCGCGTGCACGCACGCGCGCGCACACACACACACACACACACTAGGTAAAATGTATTTTAACAATATCCAATGCATTTATGCAGTCCCTGAGTAATTAAATGCTATTCTCCTGGGTCAGTATCGACAACGTAATTTATAAATTTATATTTATTTTCCCCGTTTCATTTCCGGTTCTGTGATTAGTACCGCACTTCACCCCTTTACCACCCCCACAATAAGCCCGATCCCCAACCCCCCAACTTCCGCCGCACTACGTACAAAGAATAACAACTACAATACTGTTGGTTGGAACTACAATTACATTCGATATAACATAAAGGATTATCTAAATTGCACGATACTTTAAGTTCAGAAGGAAACAATTAAGCAAAAATTATACTTTATGGAGGTATGTTTTATGTAACTCTGCTAACAATATTTTCTTTCTTTTTACTTTTGATGTTGTAAACGTTGCACCATAAATAAATTTCTCAAGACCAACGACTGAACTAAATGAGAGCTATGACCCAGGAAAAAACAAGGCCTTTTCCTTCAGCAAAATCGTCTGAAATAAGCAGGGAATTCAAGAAGTAGAGAATGACAGAAATAACAGCGTCAGTACAAGGAGACGACGGAAATTAAGAAAATACTATTACAGGGTTATATTTAATGTGGGTTGAGGTACATAATCAAGTTACTAGAATAACTGATGTGCATGAATGCAAATATATCTCAAATAGAAGAATCACAAGGCAAAAGAAACTTTTTTAATCCGACTTGTGATTTTGTCTTTACAGGTAACGACGCGTTTCAAAGCATATAACTTCATCATCAGATCTTAAAAAAAATAACTTCATACGAGGTTATCATCATCATCATCTTCAAGGATTAAAACAAGGATGGTTTGTTCCGGTCCCAAACAGTCACAGCGTCTAGAACTGGCTACTGCAGCGCTTCCTCGGACGTCCCACACCTCTCCGTCCCTTCGACTTATAGTTCCATAGTTGTCTGGGGATGCAGCAGTCATCCATTCGGCAAAAGATGCTCCCACCAATTCAGCCGATACTGGCCAATCCTGTCTAGTGTACTCATATTATTCAGTTCCTGTCGTATATCTGTGATTCTTCTGTGATCATAGAGAGTATACCCTGTCACGTGGCTGAGAAATCGCATTTCAGCCGCTTGGATATGACTGGCCTGGCCTTCCGTTAAAGTCCAATTCACAGAACCATATAGACGTGTGGGAAGGGCCAGCACCTTGTAGAAATTTAGGCGTGTTTCCTTACTTGCTGCCTTAAGAGTTCGCCTGATGGTCCCGCACATAAGGTTGAACTTGTGAAACGTATTCACAACGTCGTTGTTTGTTTTATAAAACAAACACTGTTGTCAAACATTAAAATAAACACTATTTAGACACATTGTTGCCCAGGTATTAAACATTTCTGAGTTGTTCCAAAGCAGTATCATCTATAAAAATTTTTGATATAAATGTAATAACGGGATCACTTCCACTAACAGCTACTACATTGGTCTTCAGTGTGGATATTTGTAATCCAGAGTATTTGCAGATTTGATTTAACAAATGTATTCCCATCTGCAACCCGTTTTCAGAGTCCGACAGAATAGCCTGATCATCCACAAACAACAAAGTGTCAATTTTGCAGAGTGGCAAATCACAAAATGCTCCGGATCCACACATATGCCAGTTTTACATGACATCGTCAATATTGTTACGGCATCACGAACAATCTACGCGTTTATAGAACGTTCCAGAGAGATCCAGAATGTAAGCGTGTGGTGTGCGTGCTACTAGACGTTTTTTGCGAGAATCTTCTCGACTGTGCCGGGCTTCGCTCGGGCGCTCGGCCTGTTTCAAGGCCGCAGTTAATTACGTAGTTCATACGCACGCTACAACGCAATTAGGAATCGTCTAGATATTCGACTAGCTATAAATGCCGGTACTCAAACGACGTTCAGTTCAGTTGAGACGAATGTTTGACTGTGCGGTTCGAGAGTATTAGTGCGATATATTTACAGAGCGGTTCGAGTTATTACTGTGTACGTTCAAATAGTTATTAGTGAAGTGTTGCGTTTTATATTCGCATGGTATAATTTTAATACAATTGATTTTTAATATTAGTGGACATTTTATTGCGTGTGAACAATTTTCATTTGATTTGTTGTAGACACTGTGTTGTTAATTACGAACTGTTTAACTGTAAAAAGTAAAGGTGTGATTAGTGACTTAATTGTTGTCTTGTACTTATTTAGTTTCCACTGTACCTAGTAGACCGTCGTAACAATATATTGAATTAAAATGGACACCCTTGTCGTACGCAACAGTTGACCCGGCCAACTCTAGGAGCTGTAGGTCATCACCGGGTTAATACAATTCCAACTGCATCTGCACTGTATACGCGTGCGTCAGTAGGTGCGCACCTATTCACGTTTGGCCGACCACTGAGCGGTTTTTGGTCTCTATCTGATAAAGAAGGAACGCGATGCCGCCTTGAATCTGCTTTAGCAGACAGAGACGAACGCGGTCGACCAAACTTGAATAGATACATACATACTAACTCAACTGGAATGTTAACCGTAACGACCTCGTATGACAGATTTTTTTAAAGATCTCATGATGAAGCACATGCTTTTGCAACTATAAACAAGAAGTCACGAGTCGGACTGAAAAAGTTAGTTTATCTGTTCATACGAGTGACTATGTTACCACTGAAAACAAGCATGATAACGGAGAATCAATGTTAACAGAAAAACCTGAGACGACCATATGACACTTGTGAGCACATTATATTCTGCTGACTTAGACATACGTCCTCAGGTAAAATACCTATACCTTTAATCGTCAGCATCATCATTTTCACAACACGTCATGGGTAAGGTGCAGTCTGTTCCGCCTTCAAATACCCTCCAGCCATCTATTCCTGGGCCTACCCACACACCTGTGTCCTCCTCATTGGCCAGTCTGGAATCTTACATCCAATCTAAGTATTTTTTCCACCGTTGTCTGTAATCCTTTAACTTTTCATTCAAGTTAAAAACTTGTAATTCATCTCTTATGGCCTCATTCTTTATACGGACAAGTTTATAGAACGCTTTTCAACCCCTCGTAAGAACGCCATTTCCGAGGCCTGTATTTTACTGTTGTTATCCATAATCACACCCATAGGACAGTACAGGGACTGCCACAACTTTGTAGAACTTTAATTTTGTATCTCGACGTACCGTGTTTCTAAAAATACGGATGATTGTCCCACAGGTCGTTTGGGACTTACCTAATTTAACATCAATATCATAATTCCAATCATAGCCAATATCGTTTCCCAAATACCGGTAATAAAATGGCTCACCTCCCTGTTCTATAATTCGATCACTAATCATTAATTTTGTTCTTATTGGCTGCTTTTCCATATCGTATTGTTTGCAAATCTGATGAAGCATAAAAACAGATTTTTCAAATCAAATTCTGTATTTTGAAGTACAAGCAAGTCGTCAGCAAATAACAGCACATTCATATATCTGTCTCGTGATAACTTAACACCAGGGTTCATTAGACGTCGCTACAACAACAATATCGCTGCCAAGTTGCTTCACGAGATCTGGATGTTCACAACCATTGTTTACTAAGGAATCTCCAATCACATCATTATCGTAATAGTCCCTCATTCAAGACTTCTCATATTCTTCAAATTTAAAATTTTACTCCGTACCAATTTACTTAACTTATCTGTACATTATCGCTTTGGTACACGTTTTAGACATTTTTCTCTTTGCTTCACATTTCTGACCATCCTCCTTTGTTCGTCCTACATTCACTTTGCATTGTATTTGACAGCGTGTTAGGCCTACCCCAAAATCAAGTAACTTTTGGCCGCTCGAATTTCTTGATTGAGATTCATATTAACGCCAAACAATTTGTTCAAGCTCGATTCAGTAATCCATTACTCTTACTTTGCATATGCTCTTCCCAGCTTTGCCCGTTATTTTTTCATTTTTTCTTTTGTTTCATGTTATTTTATTTTTGTGCTGTATGTGCGTTTGTGTACCAATAGCAGATTATTGAGAAGCAAACTCATTGGTCGTAACACAAATACAAGAATATATAAAACATGAAAATAAAATAATTTTGTATCCCGATGTACCTTGTTTTAAAATTACGATTGATTGTCCCACAGATCGTCTTTAACTTACCTAACTTATCGTAAATATCATGTTCATATCATAGCCAATATCATTTCCCAAGTAATCAAAATAGCTCACCTGTTCTAGAATTCGATCAATAATCTTTTTTTTTGTTCTTATTGGCTCCTTGCCATTAAATTTGTTTTTATAGTGGAGGTTTTCATAACGTATTGTTTGCAAATCCTATAAACCTTAAAAAGACAGATTACTTTCTGTTTATTGCAAATCTTGTTTTACAACCCACGTTTTGCAAACTACAGCAAACTTCATACAGATATGGAATGTATTCACGCTCACTGTTTTATCTGTAGAAGTAGACTCGAATTAGCGCTACTTACAACACGGGAGAAGAATGACGAGTGGTTAAAAGCATTTCTGCCGGAATGAGAATAAAAGGAAACTTCCTTTTATTTTTTGGCGTAAGCAGTAAGCAATGATATAGGCCTACGTCAGTGAGTGGATGCCAAGCGTAGGAGAGAAAGTCTTGATACACTGAAAAACAACTTGCTGCGACTGCTCTAACTACCTCCTCGTACTTCTGTGCCTATCTCTCACTCCCTCTTTCTCTCTCTCACCCCTTCTCTCTTTCTCTATCTCTGTCTATGTCTGTCTCTCTGTCTGTCTGTCTCTCTCTCTCAAAAGAAAAAAATCTATATATACACATATATTATATATTTTATAGTGACTTTACCTCGAGATGTTTTCTCCTTATTTGGAAATATTTCGGGAAGCCTTGTATTACGATCTTCAGTCTTCCTGATTTTGAGCCTTGTGAGGTATTTGTGTGTTGGCTGGTTGTTGCTGTGGTTTCCTGTTGGTCTCTGGTTCTTCAAATTGGTATTATTGTGTGTGATTGTGGTGTATATATGGTATTTTGTGTATTTTCTATGTTGAGTGATTTGAAAATTGTATCATGTTTTGTATTGATTTGTATTTGTTCAGGTATTAGTTTGTTTTATGTTTTGTGTTTATATATTTGTAAATTTTACGAAAATAACGTTTTTTCAGCTGTTTTTTCGTTTGTCCTATATAACATTTATTGCAATCTTGGCATTCAATTTTGTACATACCATTGGTTGTTGTATTATCTTTGTTGTGTGGGTTATTTAGTTTTAGTAAATTATTTTTATTAGTTTTGTATGCTATTTTAATATCTGTGTTTTTAAACAGCTTTGCTAGCTTTGTCATTTGATTATTTATTTATGTGAGTGTGGCACATTTTTTATTGTTGTTATTATTTATGTTCTGTTCATTTTGATTAATTCTTAATTGTTCAGTTTTTATTTTATATTTGATTTGATTTTCTATTTTGTTTACAGTATTTTTATTGTATCCATTTTCATAAGCAATTTGGTATAATTTATTCCTTTCTTTGTCTGTTTAGGGGAATTTTGTACATTGCTTAAATAGTGAATAGATTAAAGTGTTTGAATATACATATATATATATATATACACACATGTGTGTGTGTGTGTGCTCTGTGTCTCTTTCTCATACACATACTCACATGGAGTGAGAGAAACACAGATAGACAGACAGGTAGACAGACAGACAGACAGGCAGAGAGAAGGGACGCTATTTCTGAACACTGCTACACCACCGTATCCGTCTTACGTTCTCTCGTGAATCATTCCCACACTCTCACTTCCACTGTTGTGTAGTAGTTTACCAACCTAACAAACTTCACCTCTATCATCTTTACACAGTTAATATCCCACTTTACCTTTGGTACATTCTTTTCGTTTGCCTGCCTTCTGACCTTCATCACAGTGCATTTCTCTCTCGTCCTTTCTCTAACGTTCATCGTATTGTTTATTTATTGTTAAACTAAACGGCCTTCTGATACTACATGTAGACCTGTTAAAATAAGTCAAAATGAAAATAATTCATTACCAATAGTTATAATATAAAATCTTGCTGCACAATAATTAATCATAAACCTAATAAACCCTAAAAATTAGTTTATACCTTATCGTTTCTTAACAAATCCGTTGAAAATAAACGTAAACGTAACGACTCTCTACTATATTACTAGAAGAAAAAATTTCATATATATATATTTTTTTTAATAAAATTTGATTCTTTTATAACGGTGATTTGTCTCTTATTGACTTTACTTCCATGAAATTAAAATCACAGAATTAAATTCTTTACAAATTGTATTACAAATTTACATTTATTTATCATATTATTTATTTATTACATAAATTTAAACGAGTAAATTCACAAAAATGTGTTCTAAACTTTACCGTATAAGAAATGAGACCATAAGAGAAGAGTTACAAGTTTTTAATCCTCGCATCACTAAATCCTCCGCTGGAAATAAAGTAGTTCTCAACTGCATAGTGTTAATTGATTAAAACGATATCAAAAATATTTTTTTAAATATAGGCTATACAATTGGGATTGATACACCGAAAAGTAACGTAAATAATTTTTTAATTCTTTGGGTTATATTTGTCTTGTTAAGAAAGTTTTAACTTTTTACTATGCACGATCACTCCGCTTTATTTGAATAAGCATCCAATAAGCATCTAAAAATAAACAAAGTTTACAACTTAACACTGAGTTCGAAGAATGATAGTTCAAAATACCTGCTGCAATTCATTGTAAGTGATGTAAAGTCATGATGGTGATAATGTTAAAGTCTTTCACGACCGGTGTCAGTCCTGCATTGCGGGACATCTTTACCCTTCACCACAGTACTGTGGGCCTAACGTATGACACCCCGCGTTACGTTGAATCGATTCATCCACTGAAGATGGCAGCCAGTGGTGCTGCTGAAACGTTTGGTTTTAATGAAAACCTAGGACCACGGCCAAACAGCCGGGCAGATAGTTTAATTTCAAAATTTAAAGTTCATTTTTATAATAATTTAAATTCAATTTTATACAATTTAACGTTTAATCAATATCCGTAAATCAGAGCAATATGTAATTGTATATAACTGAAATGATTCTTGGTACTGATCGATCAATAATATGCAAGGCTGTGTATTTTTCAAGCCAAGAGAGGTTGTGAGAAGTTATCGTCTACTGGAATCTCAAACTGTACGGTATATTTTGCAAAGTTTCCTTGTAGATATCAATGTTACCCCAAAATCAAGTAACTTTTGGCCGCTCGAATTTCTTGATTGAGATTCATATTAACAGCAAACAATTTGTTCATGCTCGATTCAGTAATGCATAAATGAGGTACGTTTTTGAATTGTGTGTTCCATGTAATAAACGAAAGATTCGCACACTTGCACACAAGCGAACAAATTTATACCGGTGGAAACGATGACTCTGTTATCATTAGCGTCACAGCAATGTGATACAATAGGCCCCGTGCATCCAGTCGTGGGGGGGGGGGGGTGAACACACACCGACCTAATTTTCAGCGTCTGCCCCCCCCCCCACACACACCACAGTTCGTGTATGCCTTCGTCCTTCCATCGTCGTTCACCCTATCTTGCCACCCTTCTGTGTCTGTCTGTTCGTATCATTCTGCCCCTTTCAACCCAACTCATCTCTCTCTCTCTCTCTCTCTCTCTCTCTCTCTCTCTCTCTCTCTCTCTCTCTCTCTCTCTCTCTCTCTCTCTCTCTCTCTCTCACGTATTACACACGGTAATGGACTAAGAATAGACATTTTGTCCCCAAGCTTGTTAAGAGTTGTTGTGCCATTGTGTAACGGTCTATAGAAATTCTATAGAAATTATGAGTAAATGAGAGGGGAGAAGGAGAAGGAGTCGTTATGTGAGCTAAATTAGAGAGCTACCGACGCACGTCGAATCAAAAAACTAACTTCGTCATTGCATTGTTGCCTTACGTTTTCACGGCAGGCATCGAAGTCATTATTAACACTTTCCAAGCTATCAGGCCGTGATCTGACGTTATAATTAGCAAACGTTTCAACCACTCCATCGGTGACCATCTTTAGTGCTGGAAGGACTGAAAGTACTGCCAAAGGTCTCAGTCATTAAAACTTAGCCACAGTAGGCTACTGCGGTTTTACTGACTGAGATCTTTGTCAGTACTATCAGTCCTTCCAGCACTGAAGATGGCCACCGATGGAGTGGCTGAAACGTTTGCTAATTCTAACATCAGACCACGGCCTGATAGCCCGGAAAGTGTTAATGATAACTTCGTCATTGTATATCAGTAGTAGTAGTAGTAGTAGTAGTAGTAGTAGTAGTAGTAGTAGTAGTAGTAGTAGTAGTAGTAGTAGTAATGGTGGTAGTAGTGGTAGTAGTAGTGGTAGTAGTAGTAGTAGTAGTAGTAGTAGTAGTAGTAGTAGTGGTAGTAGTAGTAGTAGTGGTAGTAGTCGTAGTAGTAGTCGTAGTAGTAGTAGTAGTGGTAGTGGTAGTGGTAGTGGTAGTAGTAGTAGTAGTAGTAGTAGTAGTAGTGGTAGTAGTAGTGGTAGTAGTAGTGGTGGTAGTAGTAGTAGTAGTAGTAGTAGTAGTAGTAGTGGTAGTGGTAGTGGTAGTGGTAGTGGTAGTAGTAGTAGTAGTAGTGGTAGTAGTAGTAGTAGTAGTAGGCCTAGTAGTAGTCGTAGTAGTGGTAGTAGTAGTGGTAGTAGTAGTAGTAGTGGTAGTGGTAGTGGTAGTAGTAGTGGTAGTAGTAGTAGTAGTGGTAGTAGTAGTAGTAGTAGTAGTAGTGGTAGTAGTAGTAGTAGTAGTAGTAGTAGTAGTAGTAGTGGTAGTGGTAGTGGTAGTAGTAGTAGTAGTAGTAGTAGTAGTAGTAGTAGTAGTAGTGGTAGTGGTAGTGGTAGTGGTAGTAGTAGTAGTAGTAGTAGTAGTAGTAGTAGTAGTTGTAGTGGTAGTAGTAGTGGTAGTAGTAGTAGTAGTAGTAGTAGTAGTAGTAGTAGTAGTAGTAGTAGTAGTAGGTCTAAGATTGTTGCCTGCACGTAGAACCTTAGACATCAGCAGCATCAAATCTTAACGGTCACAAATTAATTATAGGTTCGACAGCAGAAAGCTGATTAATATTGTTTACAGGAATAACAACAGCATACAGTCACACTCTGGCTGGCGCAAGGACGTACAGTATCTGATATGTTTCCTCAAGGATGGTATTTGTTAAGTATATCACATTGCAGCTCGTACACAGTCTTTCTTGTTTTCACAAGGTTTATTACTATAATCAATTCCGGCTTCCGTTACAGTACGAAGCCGGCCATTGTGTGGAAATAATACAGACACAACGGTGACAGACGGAACAATGCTTTGGTATATTGTTAACTTAGGAAATAACAATGAGAGTTTTGGTAGTACGCGCGTTACTTTAATGAAAATATGCTTTTGTTATTACATTTTTGTCCTTGTTTCGAGTCTAATATTTCTTGACATAAGAGCTTTAATTATTGTTCTAAGTGTCAATACCTGAAAATCTCTACCCACTTACTCCAAAGTCTTTCCTTGTTTAATTTTACGAACGATCATCTCCGATTTTCACTAAACCTTGCGTTAGAATTCGCTAACAAGAGGCAGTCCGAATTAAAATTATCAAACTTACGTACCCGATTTATCGAGAAGTGAGTGTAGCCACAAGACATACAAAAAAACTGAGCAAAAATCAAAATGTTTCGTGTATGCTAAATTATTATTAACACTAAGCTCATTGTGTAACTTATTTCTTGTCACTATACATGCCATCGTATGAAAAAGTAAGAAACGATCTTTTCAACACATTAATGATGGTACATTTCCATTCTTTGATATTTAAGGTATTCGTTTTATTTTATTTATTTACTTTTTAAGTTACACATAAATTTTTGCAATTTATGATTGCTGTGCTTAAAAACTGCAAAATGTGCTTTAGAAGCATAGATAATCGTGAGCATTCTTTGACCATTTTTTTATTTAAAATTTAGAAAGCTAATTAATCAATGAAAGTACAGATTTGCTGTCATTTTTTTTTTACTTTTAGTAGAAGTACAGACTGTATTAAACCTTTACCTACTTTAAAATTAGCTTCCAACGATTCTGATCTTTTGTGGTCGCTTCCAGTTTTTTAATCTTCAAAAGACTCATCAGCTCTTTGAGCGTTGCCGCTCGAGCGGATATTCACCTGCTTGGTCTGGTGCTCACTCTATTATTATTGGTAATAATATCTTCTTTTATTACTTTTTTTCGTATGAGCCACTGTGGACTACGTTTGGTTTAACTGGTTGACACCGTCTTCTGTTCTCTCTTCCTACTCTCCCACATTTCTTTCATTCTTGATCGGTGTCACTCCCTCCTTCCGTCAGTCCAGAGGGCACCTGTCTTATTCTTGGGTTTTCCTGAAAAACATGGGCATTTTTTAATATCTGTTTGAGTGGTAAGCATTTTTCATTGTCTTTTTGAGTAATCTGAAGTTCTTCTGTGTCTTTTTCTGTTTCTTTGATCCCTGTATTGGGCATTTTAAACTTCCAGAAATAGTTAAAAAATGTCCCTGTCAGTCTGTCAGGATTCATTCTTTGAATATGTCCGTAGAAAGTAATTCTTCTTTTTCTAATTACGTCTGTGACTTTCTCAACATGTGTGTACAGCTCATTATTGTGGCGTCTTCTGTAGTGTTCTCCGTCTTTTATTGGTCCCAAAATTGTTCATAATTTTTTCTTTTCCGTGACCTCCTTTCATTATTATTATTATTTTGTGTATAGAGTGCCACCCAATTGCTTTAGATGCCCTGCTTGTTTTAAGAGGTTTAGCCTAATATAATCTACAAGGATGGGTTCTCTGTACACTATTAAGCTTGTTAGGCCATACAATTTTCTCTATAAGGCATCCTAATCTGTACATTGGTCTCAAACGTGCCCAACTTTTCTTCGACATTGTTCATACCTTGTAAAATTGTGTATAATTTTCATCATCAAGTAATTCTAGTTTTTCTTTCGATACATAAAAGTTTTCATTTTACTACTTGACGCTTACCAGATGAATGTACATTTTAAGCGTGTCGTCTCCCCATCCTTATCACTAATTTTCCTTGCAGATATTAACACGTAACGAAATGTCAGTCAAAAATGTAGTTCTCACTGCTACAACGTAACTGTTCACAACTTTTTTTTAGCGAATGAGACGAAGCAGCCTGTTTTGTCATTGCAAATTAAATCTCGTTTGGAAAACAGGTCTTCAACTATTCTTGTCCGAAAATGAAATTTTATGAAAGCTTATTGTTGTTGACTGCAGGCAATTAACCTACATTGTACTGTTGTTGATTTTAGAAATTAAATCTAAGAAATCTGTTCCACATCAATAAAAATTAGTTTAATTCTGTTTTTCAAAATATCAACTGTTTGTCTCGGCGTTGGTAAATACTGTATCTCGGCGTTGGTGAGTGCGCTACTTGATGAGAAAGTTTTGTTAAACGAACTCTGTTCCAGTAGGTAGGGGCGACTGTCTTAATGTCGGGTAATTGTACGTATACTGCTCTATTGATGCTGCTGCTGCTGCTGTTATCTTGTTTATGATAATTAAATGTCTTATCAGTCTCCATTTAAGTGTTTTTCGACTTAGATAAGAGATTAAATTGAAACACTAGAACAGAGAAATGGGTCAAGACTGTTTACTTATTTTATAAGCAATTGAAAACTAAATGATTCCAGAGCTTTCATGAATATTTCTCCATTTTATTCTTAACTATGCTACGACATTACAAAATATTCTACGTGTTTCTCGGCTATTCTAGTGGAATCAGCTGTAATGTTGTGTGCGTACGTGATTCTTAACAGACGTTAACGAGATTGTTCCAGACTCACCGGTCCGCGCGCACTGTGTTCAAGCCCGTCAGCAATTACACTCTAGTGTAGTGTTGAAGCATATTATGGATTATTGTGGAATATCAGCGGGGTTTAAATATAGGCATTCAGCAACGGTCGGTTCAGTGTAAGTAGCGATCTATTCCAGTGCGGTTCGAAGTATTGTGGCGAAGTGTTGTGTTTTAAATTTGTGCGGGACTCTTATTAGTTGACATTTGTATTGCGTGTGAACAATTTTTATTTGATTTGTTGTAAGAGTCTATCTTGTTGATCACAAACTGTTTAACTGTGATAATTAAAGCTGGTGATTAGCGACTTAATTGGTGTCTTGTATTTTCTTTTGCACTGTAGCATTCGACGATCAAGGAGACCGTCGAAACACACTGTAATTTTCATAAAAACGTACAAACGTTTAATATCTGTTTATACGTTTTTTTTAATAGCTGTAAACACTGTATGAGGTAAGCCTAGTGTTGTAAGGTAGATTTCAAAATTGTATGATAAAATCTTTGGAATTGATCGATTAAATCCTGGAAGTTTCCTAGTGCAAATAGAATATTTGGAAATAAATTTAACAAATTACCAAGAAAACTTAATTTTACAAATCTGTAAGTCCCCTACTAAGTGGGGCCCGGGGCGGTCCGCCCCACCATTAGTCCGCTACTGCTTGGGGATGCGTCGGTTACCCATTCATCTAAGATGCTCCAAAAATTTTAGCCGACATCGGGAAATCCTATCAAGTATATACTCGTGATATTCACTTCCTGCCGTACATCGACATTTCATTTGTGATCTTTAAGATTAGACCTGTAGGCCTTTTCTAAAACGTGTCTGAGAAATCACATTTCGACTGGCCTGGTCTGAGAATACGACTGGCCTGGGACATTGTTAAAATTGAATTCTCAGACCATAGAGATGTGTGGGGAGAGCCATCACTTTGTAGAACTCTGGAGCATGAGTTCTCCTGATGGTCCCTCACAAGGGGTAGACCCTATACTTACAGGATATTGTTACGACGGTCTCACTGATCGTCGTATGGTACAGTGGAAAATAAAATACAAGACACCAATTAAGTCAATAATAACCAGATTTAATTATCATGGTTAATAATTTGTAATCAACAAGATAGTCGCTTACAACAATTCAAGTAAAATTTGTCCACACGCAATAAAAATGCAAACTATAAAGAATACACACTAATTATAACACAACAACACTTCGCTACAATACTTCTACAAGCAGTCTATCCGCGCTAAAGAAATCGCTCAAAACAACTGAACTGACAAGCGGCTGCTATGGCTTTTTATAGGTAGCGCACGTCTTCTAGAAGTTTTCCACCTTCAATGTGGTGTGTCCTACTGCGTATTTTAAGTGTTCTCGAACACACTAGAACCTACTTGTGGGTGGCACACCTGCTTGACTTTGGCAGGACGGTTGGAGGACTTTCTAGGCGGTTCGATACGGTTGCCGTTACATCGTATTATATGTTATGTAACATATCAAACCGTGTGCACTCCTACGCGAGTATCTGCAAACATCATTAAGCAAATTTCCAATGCGTTGCACAGTATCACTTCTTCTCTCTAAGGCTGTGTATAAATATCACTCATAATGTAGGCCTTCCACTTTAATACACTGTGGTCATGGTATTGTTTCTTTCTATCCTACTGGAGTCTATCATCTCTCTCTCTCTCTCTCTCTCTCTCTCTCTCTCTCTCTCTCCGCCCTCTCTCACCTCCCAATGTCTCTTACCACGTTTACACGCACTGTAAACAATCTTACTAAGTTACAATGACATACATTGACATAAATGTTAAAGGAGTTTCGAAACAAAATCTCTGTTCTTAGAATGTAACCGTGCAAAGGATGAGAAATGTTGTAAAGGGAGAAGACTGACTGATAAAGACAGGGAAAAACACTAGGCTGACAAGAGAGAGAGCGTGAGTGCGTAAATTAGGAGGAACAGACGCAGAAAATTAGGTCGCTTTGCGTTCTCCCCCCCCCTCACCATACTACAGCAGGCACGGCCTATTGTATTATAATTCCACAACGCTAATCATAACAGCGACATTGTTTCCACCGGTAACGGTTTGTACGCTAGTGCGAGACCGCGTTTCACTCATCATAAGGCAAGATTATGTAAAAATCTGCATTACTGTGTCCAGCGTCGATTCCCTATCTCACATGACAGTTATTCATTCAGTGATACCAATCGGTTTGTAATTATTTGATTCTTGGGTAAATTAACTTCGAGTGGGGTATATTGGAAAGTAGATTCCTGCACATAATAGTCTTGAATAAATAATTAATTCCTATCTAGGAAAGACAAGTACTTGATCAGTTCCTTATACGTGTTCAGAATTGTTTGAGTTAAATAAAAATAATTTGTTACAAAAACGAATTGTGTTGCACTACGAAACAGAACTTTATTTAGATTACCATACCAACCAACCTTTGAAAATTTAAATTACAAATATTTCCAGTGTAACTCACAGTTCGAACAACCTCGTAATGTAAACTATTAAATATTTTAACACAACTGCTACTTATAAGCATTGTGTTCCTCGTTACAGAAATCATTACCAATAATTAATGATTGGTAACGGATAGTGATTGGTAATCATTGGAAATACTGTGAAATACTCTCAATATTAAACATTACATAAATACCACGATAAAACACGGAAATAACATAAGACTGTTCTTCACTGAATGTGGTGAATAACTTTGGAATCATTCAATGTACATTTATTCTTTAAAAAATAAATCACTATATATTGAATCAATTTAATAACACTACTTTTGCCTAGTTAGATTTCATCATCATCATCATCATCATCATCATCATCATCATCATCATCATCATCATCTTCAAGGATTAAACCAAGGATGGTTTGTTCCGGCCTAAAATAGGCAAAGATTACAGCTGGTCAATCCAGCGCTTCCTCGAACGTCCCACACCTCTCCTTCCCCTCGGCTTATAGTTCCAGAGTTGTTTGGTGATGCGGCATTCATCCATTCGGCAAAGATGTTGCCACCAATTCAGCCGATACTGGGCAATCCTGTGGAGTATACTCATAATATTCAGTTCCTGCCGTATATATTTGTTTCTTCTATGATCGTGGAGAGTATAACCTGCCACGTGCCTGAGAAATCTCATTACACCCGCTTGGATGCGACTTACTGGCCTTCGGTAAATTTACAATTCTCAGACCCATAAAGAAGTGTGGGAAGAGCCGTCACCTTGTAGAATTTGAGGCGTGTTCTAGCTAGATTTGTTTCAAAATTTTGGAAATTCTAAACGAAACAAAACCGTGATTTGTGTGACTTAATTACTGCAACTGCTTGCTAACAGCACACAAATAATACTGAAGGTAACATTTTACATGATGTCAAGAATGAATCCTCTCGCATCTACCCATCTCACTTGCAAGTCAGAGCTAACCAACATATTGTTTTAAAAATTGACGCGAATCTAACAAAAATGAGAAGAAGTCGAGATAACCTGGATAATCCTAAACCACAGTAAATTTCTGGCAGCTTTCCGAAAAAATCGGAAGAGTTGGCAAATATTTATTGAGAATTAATTTTAATTATGTTTATGAAGTCTTCCTCTGGTTTTGACCGCGTCAAACATGTCTTGTATGACAACGTTTCACTCATGTTACAATGAGTATCATCAGGTCTAAGTGACCTCTATCTTTATTGTAATATGAGCGAAACGTTGTCATACAAGACATATTTGGCGCGGTCCATGCCGGAAGAAGACTTCAAAAACATAATGGACATCGGCCGCGGAAGCCTACGTGAGAATATAATTAATTTTAACGATCGAAAGTTTAGCGTAGATCGGTCAATAAATATATAACACAAATTTTACATTATTTGTGTCGACGTTTCGACAATATTTATTTTCATCATCAGGACCTGTGTACGGATACAAGAGAAAAAAATACGTACACAGGCCCTGATGATGGCAATAAATATTGTAGAAACAGCGATACAAAAATGTAAAATTTGTGTTATATACTTACTGATCGATACTTGCTTATCGCTAAATTTTCCATTGTTAAGATTTATTGAGCAACGGTCACTATTAAATTAAGGATTTATTAAGAACTAGCTGTTACCCGTAGCTTCGCACGCGAATATTTGACTTTTAATAAGTATTTTAATATAATTTTTATTGTCTATGTCTATATGGCGTACTGCCAGCTCGTATAACAATTTTGTACTCATTAGTCAAATTCTCTCCAAAGCTGTTTTCAACACTTGTACTTTTTTAACTTAACTAAATTATTATGTTGGTGCAACAGCCTTTGGAGATTTAAAAGTACCCGTTTATAAAGACTTTGAGATATTTATAAAGTACCTGTTAAATCAAAAACGCTGAATTCTTTATTTTAAATGTTACTATGTTAAAAGCATTGTATAAAACATTAACACATTAAACGTTATGTTTTCCTCAACCACGGCTTTTATTTATTTCAGCAGTAAACTAAAAACCAAAAACCGTTGTAACCAAGCTCACAAATGAAAACAACACGTATTTTTGCTTTGCATTAAGTATAGGACAATTTACAATTAGTACACTTTTTCTTTTCCAAATCGTAATATATCGATAGAATCGCATATTATATAAAACATCAAAAATGTACTGAAGGAATGTGTAAGTGTATTTTTCGATGCCGCTAAATAGCTTTTCAGAATGATCACAGTTGCACACCACTATGTAAAAATTATCCCAATTAGCGCTTTCAAGCTTCACAGCCCATCGTCAGATTGCTGACGATGGGCTGTGAAGCTTGAAAGCGCTAATTGGGATAATTTTTACATAGTGGTGTGCAACTGTGATCATTCTGATTGTGATTTCAACCACTAACACAAATTTCTTCAATAAATAGCTTTTGTTTATTTACTTGTTACTATGGTAATTAATTCTGGCCTCCATGGTGTTGTTGACATCTTCAGTACTTTAGTACATTTCATTACTTATTCATTGCATCATCAGAAACACTTATAAACATAAATTTTATAATAGTTTAAGATAATTACAAAATATATAGACGTACCTGTATACACAATTACACAATATATATCGATACAATCGCAAATTAAAAATATCAAGACACTGCTAGAACGAATAAAGATAAGAGTTCCGATGTCGCTAAATATCATTATTTTATTTACTTGTTACTGAGGTAATGAATTCTGGTCTCCATGGTGTTTTGTCATCTTTATACGCGTCAACGAAAAGGCATAATTAAAAGGGCCTAAATTTTGCGAACGGGGCAAAATATCAAATTCCAAGTTAGACAGTGTTTTTCGCCTTCCGTCAAAGATTACCTGTGCAAAATTTGGTGGCAATCGGTTTAACGGTGTGGATTTGTATTCAGTACCCATATATCCTCAGACTTTGAGTTTTATATACATAGATGACAGTAACAAGAGAAGTATTCTTAAAAACTTAGACTTTACTTTACAATTCCGTACAATGCGATTAAGCTTGACCTATTTTTTTATTTCCGGTATTTTAACTCTAACCCTTAAGTAAAAAAAAGACATTACAAACAAGCTAGATTAGATGTTTAATTATCATAAAGAAAACAGCAGTCGCAGCAACAGCACTAGTACAGCAATGAAACCATTAACCTGTCGCCTCGTATCTCTACTGTAGCAAACTTAATTACATAAAATCGTGTCATCAAACCGTTCATGGCACACCTGTTGCAGACTATTTACTGACGCTGAGACAATATTTTGAAAAATATTAGTTCAGATAAGAAAGAGTTGAGCATTGGTTCTCTCTACAGTGATTTCAGTTTTCTTACATTAATCGTCAACAATTTGTTTCACTTCAATGTAGGTTAACTGTCCGTAGGCTACGAGAGCTCAGTCAGGTTTATACTATCATAACATAGCAGCTAAAAAGTTAAATAAAATATAAAATTTAATAAAATACAAGTCTATTTTAGCTAAATACAAATATAATTTAGACAAACTATAAATGTTGGAAAGACGAATTATTAGGAAAATATTAGGCTTACGAAAACTTTAGAAGGTTGGAAATTAAAGAAGTAATGATGAAATAGCCTATATCAGAGTATAGAAAATATAACAGAAACAATGAGAAAAGGAAGACTATTATTTTTTTGGACATTTATATAGAATGGACGACAGTAGGTTAACAAAGCAGATCTTCAAATAAGTGTGGGAGAAGAAGTCAATATCAAGATGGATTAAAGAAGTCCAAAAGGATTTAGAAAAAAGTAATATAAACGCAGTAGAAGCAATTGAAAGAGAGGTTTTTCGGATAAAAGTGTTAAAAATGGAAGGGGTCCAGGGTAGGAGAGAGAAAAACGCAGGTTCAAAGTGGACTGAAGAAAGGACGAAGAGATATAGTGAAAAGATGAAAGAATATTGGAGAAAAAGAATAGAACAAGCAATAAAGAATTGAAATTGACGTGTGGTCCTTAGATGGCCGATATAAAAAAAATTAATTTTTCTGCGACAGAATCTCTGTCAACCATTCCCACCTCCAACTGAACCGTGTCAATACAGGTAATATACCTTAACTGTCCCAATATAGAAAACATAAATTTTTACGTAATATTTCACATATGTTACATTATAATTTATGGTTATAAATAGTTTACTAAATAATTATATCTCACCGTGTTTTAAACAATTTTGTAACTCTCTTCAATATATATATTGCTAGGAAATTACATGCCGTTCTCGAAAAGTCTGACGGTGCAGTTACGTGAAAGTTGTACACGCGTCTCGGCAAGCCGAGCACGTGCAGTGTCTCTGTCAAGGCTTTGCAGTAAAGTACCCTTTCGACTGTTCGAGTCCTTGTAACGATGCAAATTATGCTATCACCTGCCAAAAAATGGAAAAATTATTCTGGGATATCTGTGGGGTCTATGTAAGCAACAGCGGCCTGGCGAGGTTGTAGAGTGCGGATCAAGTAATTGTGGAAATTGATTACTGTGTTTTATAATTAGGGCGGAACTCTTAATAGTTGACATTATTATAGAGTGTGGACAAATTTAACTTCAATTATTGTATGAGAGTACCTTGTTGATTTCACATTGTTGTTTGTGACTAACTAAAGCTGGTACTTAGTGACTTCATTGTTGTCTGCATTTTGTTTGCACTGTACAATACGACGAACCGTGAGACCCACGTAACAGTATGTTGTGTCCCAATGTACAACAATATTATTTTCTTATATAATATTTTTCATACGTTACATCATAATTTATGGTTATAAATAGTTTACGAAATATTTTTATCTCATCCGGTTATAACCAATTAACGAACAATAAACAAGAAAGTGTCTTAAATTTTTGAAGTGAAAACTTCTATAGGCACGTTGGGCGATTTTTGGATGGGTAAAATCTTATGAGTTCGCGTCACCGACATGCTAATGCTAACATGATATCTGTAGCTATAAGTATGACGTGTTGCGCGTGGCCAGCAGTGAAAGTATAGATTATACTTGTGTGTAATACTATTATACTACAATTATATTATACAATTGTAATACTATTTATACTATTTAACACACTTTTATCGTTTACGTACTTTATTTTGGAGTTTCTTACGCTGCCGAATTTGCTATCGCGTGTTCGATCCCTAGCGCGATTTCGGATATCCGTATTAACAATTAACGCAATACTTATGATCTATTTTACATTATTTTTATTCTTATTAATTACTTATACTATATTATATGATATTTACATAATTGTTATTTGTCCGTCTGGCTGTTAACTTAGGGTTTTTCGTCATGTCTAATGTCGAAGTATGTATTTTTAATAGTTTTTTTATTATTGTAAGATTTTAACATTAGTGCTGTGTATATGTATATAAGTAAAGTTAAATTGACTACGTGGAAAGTTTAATGTGTGTATACTGTGCATTGTTTAAATTGTGTTTTAGTTTGATCATTATTTTAAATGTTCAAATGTAGGATCACTGCGCAGTACAAAAGTGAGTACTAAATATGTTAATATTTTTATATAGAAAAATGAATAACATAAACAAAGCATGTATTTTAAAATATTTCCAATATTCATATCAATATTTCCGTTTAAAAATTTGATATTATTTATTTTTTATTTTTGATATTTGACCTCTGCCATACATCATGCAATGAGTATTTCATAGTGGCTTAGGAGTTATCTTACTAGCGTGGTAAAACAAATTTCTAGTTGTTCCATAGTATTTTTGCCGCGGATTTTAAAATTAAAAATTCTATAAAATTTTATAATAATTTTAGATTTATGTGTTGAATTTTGAAAATATGGTTACTAATTCAAAATTATTTTTTATTAGCTTATATGTGAAAACCAGACTGATGTTAAAGATTTTAATTTACAAAAAATTTTAATTTTTGATACTACAATTAATTTGAATATCCAAAAAAACCACTGTTATTTCATAGTTTTAAGTTTTCACTTCTGTCGGCAGTCCTCAATGACTGCTTATTTTGAAATTTTTTTTCTAGCTTTTCGCAGAGCTTAGATATCCTACTCATGCAACTTTGCAAGGGTAGAATCGCCAAAAATCCATTTTCAATCTTTATATCGAACATCTGTGGGAAAAAACCTGAGAATGGACCCTAAGGCAATAATGAATTTGCTGTAGTCCTGGACCATGCTTCTTCTGTTTATTCCATGAAGCATCACATTTGTTAGGACTCTTGTTGGAAATTCTCACCTACAATTTTTTTGATAGTATAAAAATTTCTACATTATAAATAATACAACTATAACCGATTATAACCACAAGTGTCATTAAGAAAAATCTGAAACGAGAAATTTAACTGTTCCTCTGTCGCCGCGGAGAGTCAAAGTTGATTGTACACAATATTGATTTTCAAGTTGGCTGAAGGAAATGATAAAAATCTCTTAGAGAAAGAAGAGATAATTATATTACAGTCGACGAAACAATAACTAAGAAGGTGTTTTTCTGAAGCTCACACTATTTCAATAGTTACGACTTAAATTTACATTAAAAACGAATTCATGTCAGCACGAATGATACATATTATTATTTTCAAATTACTAAAGACGAAGAAATAATATTGCAAACAGTGCAGACGGGATAGGAGTGAGAGAAAGATAGAGAGAGAGGGAGTCAAGGGATGAGGGGATGAAACACTGGTAGTATAAATGACGTAATAAATTACGTTGATAAGGCTGCGAGGCGTGCGGTAGTCTAAGGGAAAGTGCTTCGGATGATGAAGAAGTGGTAGGAGTTTAGGGGTGGGTGGAGGGGCAGTAGTCGACGGGCGCGGCGGAGAGAAAGGGGTTGAAAGAAGGGTGGGTGAGAAGGAAGAGTTGAAGACGTAGTTGTAGTAGATAACGCTACTATACAGCCGTAACAAAGTCTCTACTTGTAGTGGAGCTGACATATTGGGGATGTGGAGGGGGGAGGTTGAGAGTGAGAGAGAGAAACGGGTGAAAGACAACAAGACAGTTAGGACAAGAGAGAGACGGAGACCAGCCACGTTTTGGGAGAGAGAAAGAGAGAGTAGAAGGGGTGAAGAAGGGGAGTAAGAGACTGTTTTGTAAATTAAGCTGAGGTTAGATCCGCCCCTAAGCTTTCTCTTATTTAAACCTAACTCCCTCCTTTCCCCCCCCCCCAAATCATGTCGTCACGAGAAGCTCACACAACAAAGTTTATCGTCTGACCTATAGAAAGACGGACCAGCAGTGGACAAAATTCAAACTCCCTCGCTGCTACAACTCAATCCCACAGCCCCTTCAGTTACAACAATTAAATATTTTATGTAGTAGTAATAACGGGTACTCCTTCTTCCCTTTTTAGCTCAAGTCTGTCTTGTTCGTATGCACATAAATTCGTGAGGAACGTTCTCAAAGTATCACATTTACTAAGATTTAAAAATTCTTCCTACCCCAAATTTGCCGTGCTTATTTGCTGAACTGTTACCAACCTGTCATGCTTGGGACGAGGCCTTTCAGTGTCTCCACCATTATCAACATTATGGTTGTGGTTTTGGACTTGATAATGGTGGAAACACCGAAAGGCCTCGTCCGGAGCATGACAGATAGCAGTTCAGCAAATAAGCAAGACTAAGCTGGAATTGCAGAGACTGCTAATTCAAATAAATAACAAGCTGAACAAATTTGTCTTATATGTGAATTTCTCTGTCAGAGTAATTTGTCAATATCTGTTAATCAGTAAGAGATTGTGTGTGACCATGTAACAAAAACAAAGGAAAGGGGGAGGAGAGAGAGAGAGAGAGAGAGAGAGAGAGAGAGAGAGAGAGAGAGAGAGAGAGAAACATTTGGAATGAAATACGTTGGAATGAAACAATACTCTGTTGTTAATACTGCTTCGGCCAAAAGGATGTTATTCGGCATCAAAACAACTACTATTAAACTATTAATTAATGTGTTATCTCGCACCTGTATAGTTACGTTATTGACACGTTTCTGCGCATAATCGAAAACGGCTATCCCGACAGCAGAGTGACGACGACACGAGACGGGTCGGCTCAATTGAAGTTGATATGCTGCGATAGATGATGGATACTAAGGCCGGGCGGCCACCAGAAGGGGAGCGGAACCGAGTTGAGCATAGTGGACTGAGCTTGTAAAATGTAAACAATGATGTTCAATGAAAGGGCAGCCACCGAAAGCGGAGCTGAGTTGAGTGGAGTGAAGCGACGTCGCACGGGACCACTCCGCTCAGCTTTGCCTCGGCCGAGGTCCGTTTGGAAGCTGACTCCGCTTCCCCCACCACACCACCTTCACACTGACAACCATACTCAGTCAGTTAGCAGCTAGCAATAGCAATGGAAGTTGAGGAAATGTCAATTGAATGCGTGAGGAAACAAAAAAGTGTTCACTGCAATCATTTCGTCGTCTCAGATAAAGACTTTTCCACTCTTTCTTGCGCATAGTACCTAACACACTCCACACATGATAACTGAATTCAGTGTCTGAATCGTCAGACAGCATCGAATATTCCATCTGTTTGAAATTTAGCACGTCTGACTTCGCCGAAGTTATAAACGCAACTGACAGTGCACTCCGCTTTCTATTGCCGCCCCCCTAAGTGACTCAGCTTAACTCCACTGCGCTCAACTACGCTCCACTCCGCTTCACCCCGTACCTGGTGGCTACCTAGCCTAATTGTGGCAACGCAGCAGCAATGTGGACTAAAAACGATAATCTCATCTTACTAACGATGCAATCTGCGTGGTGCACAGAGATTATGTCGTTAAGTGCCGCACTTTTAAGACACGTTATAATACGATATTACAGGCTTCCGACTGTCATTCTTATGGCCGAGGCAATATTAACAACAGAGAGTAGTGTTCCATTCAAACATAATACTTCTAGTGACTGGCTGACTGACTCTCTGACGCTACAGCCCACGATGAGGCTTGGGCTCCACGAATAGCCTCCAAACACCTCGGTCTTTCAGTCTCCGCCTCCAGTCTCATATACCCATCCTCCTGAGGTCATCTTCTACGTCCTGTAGCGACCTTCTTCTAGATCTTCCTTTCTTTCTTTGCCCATCTATTGTCCCTTTAAGAATTGTTTTGGGCATTCTGTCGTCCTCCATGCGCATCACATGTCCCAACCAGCTGATACTCGTAGACTTGATGAACCTCACTCTGTCCTCGCCGTCTATCAATGCCTCCAATTTCCTATTGTTTCGTATGCGCCATTCTTCACCTTCCTTCACTGGTCCAAAGATTTGTCTTAGAATTCTTCTTTCAAAGACTCTTAAATTATGCATGTCACTATTAAACATACACTTCTACCAGTGCTATATAAAGTATATAAGGAAGTTGTATTTGAGTGCACGCGCTCGTGTGTACGTAACGTAGAAGAAAAGATAGGACATAACGTGTGCAGACCACTGTGTAGTAGACTCCAATACTATACTGTTATACCACGACTGCCCCCATTATACTGTGACGTGAAAGGGTGAGAGAGAGAGAGAGAGAGAGAGAGAGAGAGAGAGAGAGAGAGAGAGAGAGAGAGAGAGAGAGAGAGAGAGAGAGAGAGAGAGCAGTAAAGCGAAGCATAACAAACACACACATACAATACAACTACTATACTTTTAGAAGAAACTATTTCATTCGAAGAAAATATATTACACGATTTTTTATTTATGAAGGAGAATACAATGAGGATAAAACGCACATAAACTAGTAGTAAGCTGCCTGAGGTGAAGAATTTGCGCACACACAATTTTAAACGAAATACTGTATACGAGGTTTGACCAAAAAGCTCATGCAGTTCTTGTTTATTTAAAAATTATGCCTTCATTCATCGAAACTTATACTGCCCCCTTCAAAGTGGTCTCAGTCGAATGTAACACTATTAATCCAGCCGTTTTGTAGCCTTCAAAATATTTCAAGCATGCAATTTCTGGTATAGCTTTGAGCTCGCTTAGCGATTTTAGTTTTACGTCTTCAACGGTCGCGAAAAGTTATCACTCGTCTCGTGGAAATTATCACTAGTGGGAGGAGGAAAGATCGCGTTGGGACACATTTGGTGAATTCTTAACAAGCAATGACGTGCGTCCAGGCGCATAATCGGGCTGCAATTTTCATAAATTTTATTCTGCCGTAAATCTGGCCGTTTCCTTTGAGCGTAAAATGTCCAAACAGTACTCTTTATTTACCACTACGCCTAGCGATGAAATTTCATGGAACACAAAAAGATAATCTTCATCTGACAACCACGATCTTCAACTCATTTTCGGTAGTCTTTAAAGCTTGTAAACTGCTTGTTCACGCACAGCGGTCTCGCCAGATGCCTTCTGAACAAGTTTACTTGGACAGAGCAGTTTATCCCACAGATTGCATAAAATTTTAAACGGGCTCTGCTCGTTTAGTTATTTAGCAGTTAACAAAATATATAAATTTATAATTTATTTTTATCGAACCTATCATCGGCATGAAAATCAGTTTCTCTAACAATTAAAATTGATTGCCTCAAGATCTATGTAATTATATGTTATTAACAAATAATCGATTTTATTTCAATTTTAATGCAAAAATTATTCGCCGATACAGGCACATTCAGTTTGTGATAATGTATGTAAAAGAATTGATTACATGAAAGTTATGATAAATTTTTGTAAGTTCCGCTATGTAAAAATAGATCCTTTAAAAAGAATGTTACTTTACTAATACTTTTTCAGAAAAGTTTAAGAAACTCGCAGGATTAGAAGATAAAGTTAGGGTAAATTTATGATTTTACACACACACACACACACACACACACACACACACACACACACACACACACACACACACACACACACACACACACACACACACACACACACACACACACACACACACACACACACACACACACACACACACACACACACACACACACACACACACACACACACACACACACACACACACACACACACACACACACACACACAGGCAAGTAGACACGCGCGTAAGACTCGAAGGGAATGGGTATTCTCAAATTATAAGAATATTAAAAGTCCGTTCTATAAAACCAAAACATATAACACAAAACGTTAAACCAGAATTGAGAAACTTTTAAGAAATCTCAGTTGATACTAAAATGCCCACCCACAGTTAAAAAGAAACATAAAAAAATTAATTGTATACATGTAGAATGAAGAAATATTAAGAAGCTATTTACTTCGCCATTATGTAGTATGAATTTTTAAATATCCGTTTACTTTAAAGCGGATTTTAAGCTATTCAGTTAGAATGAGAACTCGTTCTGCATTTACATGTTAAGCCACGCGCAGCTCTTTAATGATCAAAGCCGTGACCGTTTGCAAGCGTTACAAAGACGATTAAGTTTAAAATGGTAAACACAAAGGAGTGGAATTATAAAAATAAAAAAAAACTACAAAGAACTGAAAATATACAAATAAAAGTAATCAAGAATTCATGAATATATGCGATTACAGGAGATTACAAACCCAGACGAATATATTAAATAAATGAGATGTAATTCTAAATAAAAATAAACTAACATTTTCTGTGCTCATTAAAACTTCTGTTAAACAGTTTTTTTTCTTGCTCGACCAGTCAGCAAATTAAATTTAATGAAAAATATACTCTCGCATATAAAGGGTTATATTAGTGTACTGGAAATCATGTAGAATGAACCGCGACGGACAAATTAAGAGGCCCTATGTCGGCAATGTTAAATTGCCCACATCTAGGTAGATTTTTCTCTGAAACCTGATGAGAGACAGTCTTGAACTTTTGTAGGTGTTCTATGTACACAATTTATGTCTACTGAAGCAGAAGTGTTTAATTTCTGTTTCCACAACAAGACCTGCATTTATTTTAATTTCATAACCCTTTTTCACTGAAAATTAGTAAACATTTATTTTTCCAGCACCCAAACTATTCACTTTAGTTTTACAATTCTGGTTTGGTATGTAGACAATGGTGACTTACATCAGCCCTCTGACATTTTCAATATCGTACGTAGCATAGTGTCTGAGATATGTGTACCTAAGCCCTAAGGGAACGTGCATACCGCGGAATACTAGCATAGGAGCTTCGCACACAGCATATCGCACATGTATGAGAGGTGTGCATACTAGAGGTGGGCCGATATACCTGTAATAGGTATTTTGGAACGATATTTTTGTGGAACGGATGTAACAGTGACTGAAAAGTTGAAATACCTGTTATTCGCGGCGACGCTGTTCCGAGTCGAGACACGCCGCCCTCGCTGTTCCGAGTCGAGGCACACCCCCTACACACCTATACAGACACACACACACAAAAAGTACGCAAGATCACGTAAACGAATATGCCAAGGCCAAATACTAGGCGTACAAAAATATCGCTGGAACGCAAGGAACAGCCAGTAACGCGTATTTGAAATACTAGGTATTTCAAATACTAGTGGTATCACCGATACACAAGGAACAACGCGTTCCAGAGTAACAGTAGTATTTTAGTAACACCTAATATTTTAGGAACACCTAGTATTTTAGGAACAGGTAGTATCAAGCATATTTCGAGTAGGAACTATAATAGTACGAGCCACTTTTTCGTCCTGTTGGCCTATACTTCATTCTGCGCAAAGAGACGAAGCTGTTTTTTAATATTGGAAATAATTCATCCTGCTGTTACATTTATTCTCGTGTGATATGCAGATATATAATACAGATTATATGCTAATAAATTATATATTATACTAGTCACCAACTTGTAACTAAAATCGGTTGGTAAAACTTTATGTTTTTACTCAAAAAAACTCTTATGTTCCGAGTAGTTAGTGAAATCGTTGTATTTAATTATATTGAGTTATAACCTATAGAGTGGCTGATGTTGATAAGCTATATTATACTTTTTATTAATGTGATTTTAACTTCACTACACATCTCACGTAAATGATGAGATTGTTGTAATGGACATTTATGTACTTTATCTAGTCCTGTTCCTTAAATATCTGTAATGCATTTCATTTACTTTTGTTGTTGCTTATTATTTATAAGTTTTATTTACGTATTTATATTTATTTTATTACAATTTGTTTTTTTATTTTTATTTGTAAAATTTTGTTTATTCTCATTCACTCTTGTGGCTTACTGTTATGTTTTTATTATACGTTTCTGATGTTTTTTCACATTATTTTTTGTGGTATTACGTGTAGGTCTACTCTAAATTATTTAATTGCCCCGAGTTTCGCAACTGATTTGTCTAACCAATGTTAGTTTGTTTACTACTAGTGAAAACTTAAATTGGTATTCCCAAAGGGAGATAGGCCTATACATTCTCTTGTTTCTTATTTTCATTTAAACAGTAATAGTTTAATAATGTCACAGTGTAAAGTAACACTGTTAATACTTTTAGTTTCAATTTATTTCTTATAACAAATTATATAGTATAGGTTATATAATATCTTCAAATAAATACACAGCAAGTAGGTTTATTAATATATTAATATGTTTATCTAGGTGAAAATAAACCTACTTGCAGTGTATTTATTTGAAGATATTACATAGGAGACCTGCAGGAAACTCAAAACGAGTTACTTACAAAGGATAATATAGGTTATGTATATATAGTATATAATAACAGGTATTTGTACCTGTTATTTTTTTGGAACGGTATTTTCATACCTAGTATTTTAAAATAACAGTTTAGCCCACCTCTAATGCATACCGAGGATGAAATAATGTCAGATACATGAGAATAGTGAACAGTGTCGAGTTCTGTGGATGCCGCCGTAAGCACATTTTATAGCAGATTAGAGACCGAACTGTTTACACTTTACCGGGAATTGTACATTGGATAGAGTTGCCTGTGGCTACAGTGCGGGAAATATCCTTGAAGCAAACAATCAGAGCTCAGAAATATTCCATGAGCGATGTAAAAAAAAAACTTATTTGCTTCCCGAAGAGGATCAGCGATGATATTCTCTGGTATGCGATGCGCGATCTGCTTCGCTATTATAATACATGTCTGGTTCCATATAAATACACGACTTTGTTTTCACATTGACTGTAATCTGTACGAGTATTCTATTCTAGTATTCCGCACTATGCACGTACCCTAAGTGTTGAAAAATATGGTATTTCAAAAAAAAACTTTAAAAATATGTCAGTGAGAACAGCTACAAATGCAAGTTCATGACGAAACACTATTTTCAGCAAGAAAAAAACTAAACATACATGCATCCATATTGGCTTAAGTGTTCCCAGCATGAAGTAGAAAATATCCCCCTTTAACACAGCGGAAACCACATCATTTAATTTCAACCGTATATAAAACATATCCAAAGGAATCGTGTACGAAATTGTAATGATTTTACTGTGTGCACACATATTTTATATTATTTGAAAAATGTTTTTGAGTTAATGTTTAACGTAAATTATATACTACATTATTTAGGAAAGCCGAAAGTTTAATAAAAAGTAGCATTTTGGAAAATTTAAAATTTTTAATTTTTTGCCTTCAAACTCCCATAAAGAGATTATTACACAAGGATAACTTAAATATATTAGTTTTTGTCGACAAGGAAAGTTACCTAGAAGGTGAAAAACAAGGATAAAAATAGCGGTAACAGGTCAACGATAACGCGACTGAACAAAGCGTGGTGGCAGGTTAAAGGAAACGTAGCAGACAGGGAGGAAATGCGGAACACGCCCGCGGCCTGCCGAGCATAAAACAATATCAAGTGTGTGCGCTGTCCTGTGCCACGGCCTCCGTAATCTTTAATGTCTGTGTGGAGAAACGCAATCCACGCTCGCTCAGCTCTACAACTGTGACAGGAACGGCCCCCGATAGCACGCGCGCGCTCGCCAGTGTATAACTTGTATAAATAAATCCAGAAATCGGTTTATACTTCGCTCATCTTTCCATGTTGCACTGTAGCTTAGGCTCAAATTCGAGTACTGTTGGGGAAGTGGGCAATACAATAGTCCAACTGTGATAGGCGGGCATAGTCAGTAATTTCACGACATCTACACGTGAACCCCTCACACAGGGACGCCAGGTGTGGCGATTTTTTCCCCACATTGACAAAATTTGGAGGCTCAAAATCCAGTTTGGAGATCTGGTGGGAATTCCCTTTTAACAGTGGCTATGTTTTAAAGTCTCAATTGAATTTTCTTAGGATAAAAAAATTAAGACATTCGGGCATTGCCTTCAGCAGTAATAGCTGTAAACTAAAAATATGTAATTATATTACAGTCAGTATATCACAACTGACTGGGAAAACCTAATTTTTTATTGGTAAAAATGTAAAACTTTTACCTTGTAGCCCGAACTAGTTTTCGCTTATTACAAACTTCGTCAGAGGCTGACTAGAAGCTCTGTCTGTCTTGTTCTTGGTGACGGCGCCGTTGTTCGAAAGATCGATGTTGTGTGCGTGTGTGTGCTGTGATATGTTCGAATAGTACGTGTGATTTGAATTGTGTCTGTTCGTTTAGGATGTTGTTTTTATGTGTCTCCGTTTTTACCAATAAAAATATCGGTATGGAGAACCATACATGACTTCCATGTTCTAAGATTTATATTTAAAATCATTTACGAAATGAAATGTTTCCATAGAAACTACTTCTTTCCACTTATTGCTTCAGCCTTAACCACAGTACTGTGGTCACTAACGTATACCACCACACGTTATCGCACTCGATTTTCACTGATGATGGCAATCGACGACACTGCCGAAACGTCAGGTTTTGCAGAAAACATTGGACTACGGCCAAACAGCCCGGGAAGGAATTTTAACAACAAACTACTACTTTGTTGCCGATAACGTAGTACACATAAAAATTATCCCCTCCCCATTCAACTACAATTTTCATTTATAGAAAATTAACCCCACCCCGTTCAACTATCCTCTTCATTTATAGATATTTCATCTACGTTTCTACAGTGGATTATTAAGATCTTCTTATCAGGATACTTTATTTATCAAAATTAAGTACTTTACTCTTGTTACAACAAAAAATGTTTCTGGTAAACTGCCCTTTCCCCGTAACCGATCTTCAGCAAAATAAATAGGCCTTGAGTCTTCTACAACACAGGTACATATGTAAAAAATTATTTGATTCTGTTTGAATTTACGGCTGTTATCGTTCGTCATGAACAAATTTCTCTTGTTACAACATAAAATGTTGCAGGTAAACTACCCCTTTCCCTTAACCAATCTTCACCAAAATCAACAGGCCTTGAGTCCTTTACAATTCAGGGATGCATACAGTACATTATTTGATTCTGTTTGAACGTGCGGCAGTTATCGTTCGTCATAGAAACAATTACTCTTGTTAAAACATTAAAGGTGGCAGGTAAACTTCCCCTTTCCCTTACTTGATCTTCACCAAACTCAATAGGCCTTCAGTTCTTTACAATTCAGAAATGCATGCAAAAAATTATTTGATTCTCTTTGAATTTACGGCAGTTATCGTTCGTCATATAAAAAATTACCTTTGTTAAAACATAAAACGTTGCAGGTAAACTACCCTTTTCCCTTAACCGATCTTCACCAAAAACAATAGGACTTGAGTACTCTACAATTCGGGGCTGTATGCAAAAAATTATTTGATTCTGTTTGAATTTGCGGCTGTTATCGTTTGCCATAGAAAAAAACCTACAGACAAGACAGACACACACACACACACACACTTTTCAAAAAATGACATTTTTCATGTTTTGAGGGTAGTACAATCAGAATCTGCAATTATTTCGAACACGGTTTTTTTTACCATCACCATACTTCCATTTCCTTATGGAACATGGAAGTAAAATTAGTGTTCCAAATCAGTAGTAATATATTTATAATTAGTTAATCAACGGACACGTCATGGACAACAAAATTCATAAATTTAAAAATAGGTCGCACTGCTTGCAAATTGTTTTTTAAATTTAACTATTGAAAAGTTGTGTAAATATAGTAGGCCGTAATGAACTAAATGCAGGAAGAGGATTTCAAAAGTATTTAGTTCTAACTCAAGAGGCGAGTACACTTTGTTTTATCATATTTAATAAAGTTTTTATTAATATTTAAGTTAATCTTGTAATATTTAAAATATATATATATATCTGCTGACATTCTTTAAAATATTACGCTTAGGATAAAGCACACCTATTCATGACAGTAGGGATTTTTTAAGTTAAAGTGAGGGGAAAAGAAGTTTTATTGACCTGGCAACACTGCCCGCACAACACCCGACCCCGTCGAGCACAATCATTGTCACTGCACATGGTTAAAAACAGACTTGCTTGTATGTGGCCATGGGTTCAATGCTCGAGGGAAGATGAAGTATATTTTGTTATTGTCACAGATTCACATTGTAACCAAACAGGAAGCATCTCAAAATTTGTGCGTGAATAAAGGAAAACGCATGCCAGATTCGGACGATAAATTCAAAACTCTGAATTAAATCACACACATTGTTTGAATCTTGAAAAACAATTTGAAAACATCAAATCTCCATTTAACGAACCAAGGCACTTTCAAAAAATGTAAAGAACATTAAGTAATATAAAGTATTATACATAGAAATGGTGCCAAAATAGATTTCAAAAGTGTTGTTAAAAGGGGTGGAAATTAAAAATTATTTTTTCAATATATTTCTACGAAAAATGAAAAAACTATTTCGTGTAAAAAGAAGAAAAAGCGAGACACTTTTAATTAGGTATTCAGCGTTGCTTTACAACCGTTTAGATATTACAGCTAATCATTCACAAAATAGACTATATCGATTTCGTAATTACTGCGTGTAACAAGGACTGTAACTTCATGTTGGTGAGAAGCGATGAAAAGTGAAATTTATATGGCAGCGCGAAAACATTACTTCCTGTTTCCTGCCTCCGTATTAACTTCATAAATATTCTGAATTTATTGTGTTATTACACAAGCTGCTTGCAGTACAAGTAATACGAGATAAATTTTATTTAAGAACGAAATTATTACTTTTTTCTTATTTGTCACGTGATTTAAAGTACGTTAAGCGGCCACTTCTTTATGTTTACTCCACACTTGGATATGAAATATTAATTATTATTATTATTATTAATGTATACGATGGTATTAAATTAAAACATTAACACTGATATCTGCTTAACCTGCAAGTTCTCCTCCTCCTCCTCCTCCTCCTCCTCCTCCTCCTCCTCCTCCTCGCCCCTTCCCTTCTTCTTCTTCTTCTTCTTGCCAGGATTGGGCACTTCTGCCTGCTCCGGCTTTGCCATCCAGTCTTCGGGTCTTCCAACACTGCACTTTTCCACATGCTTAGAGTTCATAACCTGCCTTAGTACTCTATCCAGGGAAAAAAAACCACAACATGGTTTCTCCATCTTTCTTTAGACTGCTACGACAGTTACGTAACGCTCTTGAAAAGTTGGAAGGTGCAGTTACGTAACTGTTCTAGACGCTTCTCGACAAGCCCAGCGTGCGGTGTCTTTGTCAAGGCCGGCCACTCGCGCAGCTCGTCAGACACTTCTAGTCCTTGTTAACTATGCAGATTATGCTGGTACGCCGCCAAAAGAAAGGAACAGCGGCCGGATTAGTAGTTAGTTACACCTGGTGAGATTGTAGAGTGCGGATCAAGTGATTGTGGAAAGACATTACTGTGTTATAGCTAGTGCGGAACTGTTAATAAGTTAGCTGACGTTATTATTGCGTGTGGTCAAATGTAACTTGGATTATCATATGACAGTACCTTGTTGATTTCATTGATTTCACATTGTTATTTGTGATTAATTAAAGCTGGTAATTAGAGACTTCATTAGTGTCTGTAGTTTGTTTCCACTTTACTATACGATCGGTGAGACGTCGTAACAATACCTTGATATCATTTTTGTTATCGGTGGTTATAATTACACCTTACACGCTCGAGTCTTGTTGAATTTCATTTTTGAAGATTCTTCCCAACAATCTAAATTATTACTTTCTAATGAGTTCAAGGTTTTAATCCATACAACAAAGAAGCGAAAGCCATCACTTTATGAAACTTTATTTGAGTACGCCTCATCGTTTTCCCCTTCAGAGTTCGTCGTATAATGCCACACAGCCTTCGATATTTGTCACCCTTATTTAAATGTTTTTACCCTCCTCATATGTTGTATCACACACAAAAGAATTAACGTGTACTACATGTTACAAAATGAAAACATTGTAAATACCTAAACGTTCTTCCCGGAGCTTGATTCTCAAGCAATCTACCTTCAGAGATAGTTTGAATCCTTGCACACTGATGACACGTTAATATACCACCTTACTACTACGAAAAGGATTACGTTTTTGGTTGTAGGTAGGTAGTTTATTTATGAGCTTATTCGCCGGAAATTTTACATGGGATTCTACAGAGATTATGAAAGAAGAAATTTTATTTAAATAGGCGGATTATAAGTATAAGTATAAATAGATTTTAAGTATGTCTATTGTTTAAGTAAAACAGTATACGTAAGAATAGTAATGGTTTTGCTGATATTAAACACACTGTCTCACCAAAACACACACACATTCACTCAATGTGTTGATCAGTATGTTTGCTGATTTCTCCATCCATACAAAAGTCCTGACGATGACAAAAAAATAATGTTAAAATTCTGTCTCTACTTATCCTCACTTTAAACCTTCCATCGCTAATCAATTATTGATTAACGGTCACTACTACCTTAAAGAATATCTACTACTACTTCTTCAGTTATCTTCGTAAGAGTCATTTGTAAATGATACTGTCAATGTGTTAGCAATGCGTATGCACTATCAATGCAATCAGTTACAAAATAAATTATCTACATGCAGTATTTTAAGAATGTAATTGACTTGTCTCTGGTCTATTAATCACCGGTCTATCACTCTTGTCGCTATGATCAAACGGTTCTGCCATCTTCAGTGTAAGAACGATCCGGTAACTGACACGGTATTTGCCAAATAATATTTTGTGACAGTACTGTGGTAAACTGGCGAAGACCGTGTCAGTTACAGAATCGTTCTTACACTGACGATGGCCTCGTGATAGCGGCAGCAGTGCGCCACGGTCTAATAGCCCGTAGACATTTTAACACAGTGACGGCGGCCGTGAGTGCCTCAGGTGTAGATTACCTCCATACAGTTAAAAGTGTAAGCCTTTTGAGGGACGCACACTGTATAGCTGATTACATTAATACGCAGCTATAAATTAGGATAACTGCACCCTTAATATAAACCAAAGGCCAGTTGAACGTGTAAGCCAATTTACATATCTTGGTACTATAATCAATGAACAATGGCACCACTCTCAAGAAATAAAGATCAGAATTGAAAAGGCAAGAGCAGTGTACACTACAATGAGCAGTTTCTCCAAAAGTCACGATTTAACAATAAACACAGAGATGAGACTTCTACGCTGCTACGTATTCTCGGTTCTCTTCTACGGTGTAGAATCTTGGACTTTGACTGAAGCCACAACTAAAAAATTGGAATCTTTCGAAATGTGGCTTTACCGTAGAATACTGAGCATTTCATGGACAGCACATATAACTAATGTTGAAGTTCTTCGAGAGATGAAGAAAAATAGGGAAGTTATTAACACAGTGAAGATAAGAAAGCTTCAGTATCTGGGACATCTCATGAGAAATGAACAGAGGTTTTACTAATTGCAGTCCATACTACAGGAAAAAGTACTTGGAAAGAGAGGAGTTGGGCGACGAGAATCTCTTGGCTGAGAAATTTAAGGATCTGGTTTGACATGAGTAGAACTGACTTATTCCGTGCAGCAGTACAGAAAGTAAAAATGGTCTGTATGATATCCAACATCCGAAACGGATAGAAACTATCAGAAGAAAAAGATAAATTAGGATACTGTAAATTCGGATATTAATATAAAACAAAAATTCTTTTGTCAGGTAAAGTACATTTTTAAGGTAACGACAGAATAAGACAACAAGAATACTAATAACAGCTGAAAGCTCTCGACTCAACGAGAATGAAAGACAACCGGAGGTGGAGTTTGTCGAGGGTTGAAGGAGGAGTAGGAAGCGTGGTAGTAGTAGGCAGAGAGGAAACGCACAACAAAACACACCCCGCCGAGCATAAAACAATATCAAGTGTGTGTGTGTGTGTGTGTGTGTGTGTGTGTGTGCCATGCCTCAGTAATCAGTAACATCATACACACGCCCACACCGTACGTTTGAAAAACGCTACAGAAACGAAAAAACGCTACGACTTCTTTATTTATTTATGACTATTTTTTGTTCACTTTTTGATTTTACTTTAATACTGTATAAAGTCACTGCATAAACAAATATGAATCACGGAGAGCACACTAACACATACACACACACACACACACTTGTCTACAATTCTTTCCACGTTCATAAATCTTGTTTCCGAAAGATTTATACAGTAGTCAGGAAAAGCATAAGCTGATATATATCATCGTCGGATACTTTACACACACACACGCGCCCGCGCGTTCGGACATCTCGCCGTATAAAAACATGATGCAAGTTTTATTTATTTATACTTTTTGTTAGTTTCATAACGAATCAGCTGCGGATAATACTCTTAAAGCTCGCGTGGGTGCCACTGCCATCCATGTCGCAATCTACATACATCATATTTCTCTGACGTTTATAGTCTACCGTATGCACACTCTGTATTCTCATATGTGTTTCCACTTAACTTAGAGAGTTTTACAGAAGAATTGACAACTTTCTAAAATTTATTTTATAAAAAATGGTATTATTCCAAATTCATCATCATCTTCGCAACACGGCATAGACAATGTGTTGCCGGTTCCGCCTTCAAAAATCCTCCAGCCATCTCTTCCTGGGTCTACCCACACACCTTTGCCCTATAGGCTTGTATTTCCAGACTCGTTTATCCAGTCTGCAATCTGACATTCTTTCTAAATGTTCTTTTCACCGTTGTTTGTAATCTTTTAATTTTTTATTCAACTTAAAAATTTGTAACTCTTCTCTTATGTCCTCATTCCTTATACGGTCAAGTTTAGAACACCTTTTAACTCCTCTTGACACGCCTATAGTTAACCGTCTTGTTTCTTGGTTGTTGTCCACAATTCCCACCCATAGGACAATACAAGTACTGCCATAACTTTATAGTACTTCAATTTTGTGTCTCGACGTACCTTGTTTCTAAAAATATACTACACCTCGCAAAGCAAGACTAGATGTTGAATATTCGTTAATGTTAAGTTTTACGTTGTAGTGCCAAATACTACAACTATGCTCTCAAAGCAAGGGTTACTTCTAAATATTAAATAACATCAATATGATAACTACTGACTTTATGTTATAAGTTATCTTATATTTCACGTATTCAATCTTTAGGTTACTTGATCTAGTTATATATTTCTACTTGTTGATATTCAACTATTGAACTTAGCTCTTACTTTGGCGTAGCGACTCTTATAATTGATCTCAGGGTGTAATAATTAATAAACAAATATACATGTGACAAATTGTATGTTTAATACTCTTCTTGAATTTAAAGTTTCCATTACTAATATCAATATTCAATTTCTTATGATTATTCTCTTTTTTTTTAATTGTGGATTCTTTTTAACTGTTTGAGTTACCAAAAGAATTGAACTTTAATTACAATATTAAAATGAATGTTCATATAATTTTTACTTGTTTGTAGAATTCCATATTTACGGTGCGGAGTGTCTCCTCAAACGTCGTCGGTCCTGTGATTCTACGGTCCACTGCTGCTATGTAGATCCCCGTCAGTCGCACTCGTTCATTCTTTAACTTTATATACACTAGTTTCACATGCACCAGACACAATTCACCTTTTATGATTTAGTGAGAATACAACGGTGACGTGTTACACAATATTTTCTTACACATAGTATATAAGTTATTGGATATAAGTGCTTCCAACACGGACACGATAGGCTGATACCGTCGGATTAATTAGTCCACGACAAGTTCCACTATAGAATTTCTCAGCTCACCGTAACTTACACTTCGAACTACGATTCACTCTCAGACGAATTATGATTGCTTCGATAAATACTTAATACTTTATTAGAATAATTATTACTGTTTGTATAACTTCTTCAACAATTTACTTTCATGAATTTCTATTATTTCGGTGATTCAAATACGACTGTTAGTTTTACTGTTTTGATAGCTTCACTGTATTCAATTTACTAGGTTTGCGAATATTATCTGTTTAATTTATCAACTAACTAAAATAATAATTCCTTAACACACCGGTTACGAGTCTAAAAAATGTAGTATCTCCGCAGACTGCCTGAACGTTTTCCAACTACGTTTTTTATACCCGACTTAAAACTACCCTCACCAAATACAGTATTTACAAAATACACTCTGATTAGTTTCACGTACCGCGAAATACAAATTTACCCAATCTACCCTGAGAATTCACCCGCTAAAAAAATGACGCTTTACTCCGTTCGTCACCCAACAGCGCGTGTGTAAATAGTGGGAAAGACGCGTTACTCGAATCTCTTTGTCCACGCTCTCTGTCTTACATAACGATATTTTATTGTTGAAAGCACTTAAAATTCACCAGCTTTCACCTATTTTTTTGCTAGTTTCTAGGTATAATACATTTTTATGATAGCCAGCCTTCTACGTGACTTTTTGTACTTTCTGGCCGTCTGGCAGGCGCCAACACAAGCTTTTGTTCCTTTTGAACAAATACCGCTCTGGTATCTTTTAACTGCATTTACTTAATATCGTTTTTTTTTTTACAGATTAATATTTTATATCTATGATATATGAATTAGTCCCCGTAAAATTGCATCGTATTCAATTTTAACGTTATAAATACAGTAAATGTCCAACAAATCGTCTGGAACGTACTAAACATCAATTTCATAATTCATATAACGGTTTACTTGTTAAAATTATACTAATACTGTAACTTTAGACCTTCAATTATAGTTTTATTGAGTAACTTTATAATTAGAAGTTTTTCCATACAGTCACTCATTTAGCCACAAATCAGTTTTTTATCGTTTTCTAAAAATGATGATCTGTAGAATTTTTTCCTTCTTCTTTTCGCCCATTCAATTAAAATTCAAAATTTTGTCATTAAGTAGATTTTCCCATCAAATTTAATTCTAGGTATTTGTTTAGGCATATTACTAAATTATATCACATTATAAATTTTCGTGAATACATAGCCACTTAACGCAAGCTTAGTTTGAAAAGCTCACTTACTGTTTTATGCAGTAATATTTGACTACGTTACTCCCATAAAATCTCAGTCTGCCACACATGCACTGCACTTTAGCCATTACAATTCTGTGTAAGGGCACAATCCCATGGCGGCAAAGCGTAACAGACAAAACGAAGCGTCGTCGTGTTACATGAGCAGTGGGGTAATGTAATTTCTTGTTTAACGCTTACAATTATTTCGCAGTAATCATACTTGTCTTGTGCGCCGGAGCCGCGGCAGGCAGGCAACTCTAATCCGTCCCCTTTGACTATTAAATTTAACTACAACACAAGTAAGTACGTACAAGTGGCGCCGCGCTCTCTCGCGCTCTAACTTGAAACTATCGTGACGAGGAGCAGGTGTAACGGTGTAACTACTACATAAGTCTCGAACGTGCGGGCGGCAGTCTGTGGCTTATCTCTCACACTGATTGTACGCGTGTGTTGGATTGCAGCGGGGCTTAAGTAAGCCGCGGTATTTACGATGGTAAGAGGGGAAGGTGTCGTGTAATTGCTGAAGAAGAGAAAGAGGTAGGATATAGGGAAACAAAGACAGACTAGAGAATCGAGGAAAGTGAATTATATCAGAAAATTCTTTTTTTCTTTATACGTATATAAGTAGGCCTAAACTAACAAATTATTTAAACATATTTATTTATTTATGTTGGTAAAATTTATTTGTAAAAGTATTAAATAAAATCTTTCATTTAGATATTACTTATTTGACGTAAAAGCCATAGTTTTTAACAGTAAATATCCCGTGAGGAGTAAAATAGTTATATACAGCAGTAGTTAGACGAATTGATCCCTTTTAAATATCTCGGACGTGAAGTTAGCTATGAGTGTAAATATAATGTGTAAAAGACAAGATAACCCTGAATGACGCTTACCCTTCACGTCAATTCAGCTAGGCCTCCACCCCTCGCTATAATATGTATTCCTACTAATAATGCGTATGTATACGTATTCGTATAAATTAAATTATATATCTTTGTTAATATTTATTTTTGGTAACTAACATTTGTTAATTCTTCTATAAAAATGTATTTCTCACTCTTTAGTAAAAGCTGTCTTATGACAGGATCCAACTAGATTTCTCCGTTTTTCTCGAACGTGTGCGTCTATTTTCATCTGTCTATAGCTGATTCCATTTCTCATATCATCAACCATTCCAACATATCTTCCTCCTCCTCCTGCTCTTCACTTTCTTTCCACCTTTACCTCTATTATCCTCGGATGCAGACAGTTTCTACGCAGTATAAGCCCCAACGAAGATGTTCTTTTCTTACTACTATCACCAGTTTTCTTTCCTTTCCTATTCTCGTTAATACATCATCGTTTTTCGCTCTATCAGTCCATTTCACCATAATCATTCTCCGCCACACCCATATTTCGAAGCTCTCTAACTACACATTTTCTATCTTAAAATGGTCCGTGTTTCCCTACCATATAAAGCTACACTCCAAATGAAGGATGTAGCAAATTTCCTTATTCCAAACGGAATCCAACTTGGTGTCAGCCATCCTTTTACCTTTTCAAAAAGATAGACGTCCTAGTTCTGATTTCCTCCGTACAGTTTCCATTCTATGTTACCATACTCTCTAAATATTTCCTCGCTTGTTCGCTGTCTCTACAAGGGCTATAACAATATCTAAGGCCTCCAATACACTAGGCAACTGAGTGTGGAAAAGTTGTGGGGCATTGGTTTAAATGAGACCTATTAAACTTACTGCAATCGGTTGCACGGGCTGCAATCGATTGCAAGACAGTCGCGACTCACGCAACCGCTCGTGCAACTATTAGTTTCACGGTTCTCGTTCTTGGGCATTGATTCAAGTGTGGCCTATTACACTCTGCAACTCGCCTGCGTGCACATTCTATGTACAACGAAGAAATTCCTTACATGGGGCTGAAACATAATATACATTTTTTTTTACAAAATCACCAATATCTCGGATTGGAATCAAAAGGATCCAATCGGAGAGGATTTTATTGAAATGAAACCAAAATAAAATTTGCAGTTTTGTCTAAATTGCCTCGGTGACAACATACAGCTATCTCTTTTAGAACGAAAGTTTGTCGCATGCTGAATATTTCACTACATGCACATTAACAAAGAAATTACATGACATGGGACAGTTTTAAGTCTCTATTCTTGAAAATGATTAAAGTTATCGGTTCAAATTTATGTCTAAGACCATCCTCAAACTTTAAGGAACACGGTGATGAAAGAATTTTTTTATTGCTTTAATATTTTCTGATGTTAGCCCGGACAACGAAACAAACAAACTTTACCTCTTTATAATAGCAATATAGATGACACGCCTACTCTGCAACTGATTGCAGAGCAGTCTGCAACTAGTTTCACATAGGCTTGAAATGAGTTGCATGCAATCAGCTGCGTAGTGTAATAGAGGCTTAAAAATATGAAATTGTAAGTACATAAAATGTAACGAGGTTTAAACAAACATACACCCTGATTCTTAGAGGTCGGCCAAACTACTTATCTTACAAACAGCAATGCGTAGATTGCTTGCTTAGCAACGTCAACATGACATTAAAGTTAGTGGCCCCCTATTACGCCAATCGTTATACGCTACCGTCCTGAAATGGCTTCTTAGGGTGAAAAAAAATTACCTCGGTTTTACGTTGAAAATACGCTTTTCAGTTCTATTTTTTTTTTTACGACAATGTATCCCCAATGCAAAATAAAGCGTAAAATATAGTGATTTATATTCCACTCTCACGCCTGCCGTTAACATCTGTTACCTTTGGCGCGACGGTTTTTGTTGAAACTGTCGCGTCTATAAATCTATTACGTCAAAAACGTGGACGCGGGTTTGTCTGACCAACAGTGTTAATGCGTGGTGACAAACCCATGGACAAATGTATGTGGATATCCGTTCGCTAGGCAACAGATAGTTACCGAAGTTAGCTGGCATACCGACTTTGATAGTTCGATGCAATAAAAAAATTTTTACAAATAACATTTCTAATTTTTTTTTATAATTGTTAATGCCTCCCCAATGTAAAATAAACCTGTAATTTATGGGTCTTTAGTTGTATTCTGAATGATAAGTAGTAGACTTTCTGAAAGCATTAACACCAGTCCAGCAGACTTACAGCTGATGTAAAATGTTAATAGCCTAATCAGAAAACGACCCAATAGCTACAGCTTCTACTCCCAATTGTCGCCTCTCCTTAGATTGTTCACGCTGTCCTCTTCCTCGTTCCTCATGTTTTGGGGACCTAAATTTCATTTGGCATTTTTTATATGTTCCGTACGACAATTCGAGTGTTTTGTCTCCTCTCTTGCGTATCAAACTTCTCTATCTTACTCATATGTTAATTTATCATTTCTTGTTAGGCTACAGCTTCTTCTTCAGTCCATCTTCATTGACATCAGTCCGTCCGAGTTTTTGTTAGTAATCTTCCACACTCCTAGATCGCATATGTTGATATCCTACCTGTAAAAACTTACGTATAAATTTACAAACGAACGAAGACCAGCAGTGATATCTGCCCAAATGGCATTCAATAATATATATATATATGGTTTATATTATATAAAGAGAAAACTTCGATAAAAATTAAAATTAACTATATATAATACTACCGACTCGGATCACAAATTATTATTGATAAAATTAATAAACTATTAATTTCACAGGCCGTGAAAACTTAAGAAAGCACTAAGAATGTTAAAGAATTTTACAGAATTTCTTTTAATTTCTTTGAAGCCGTGGACATCAGAATTGAAGGAGATAAACTTTTGAATGTTGTATTTTTTTCATATTATCGTTATTCTGTAAAAGTATTGATAGGAATGGAACCACTTAGAATAGCCGAGAGAGTCCTCGCCTAGTTCCCCCGCATAGTGTTGCAGGTGTTGCCTCAGTCAAGGCCGCACACAAGTAGGTTCTAGTGTGTTCAAGAACACTTGAGATATGCATTAAGTAATAGGAGTAAGGAGGGAAAGCTACACTGGACCTCTGCGCGACCTCTAAAAGCAAGAGCGTCTGGCGTTGTCAAGTCAGTTACGTGAGCGATTTCCGTAGCGCGGATAGAGTGTTTGTCGAAGTATTGTGTAAAGTGTTATTGTGTTAAAAAAATTGTGTGGAACTCTATTATTTGACATTATTATTGCGTGTGGACAAATCTAACTGGAATTATTGTACGAGTTGATTACGAATTATTAATTGTGATAATTAAAGCTGGTTATTAGTGATTTCATTGATGTCTAGGATTTTGTTTTCCACTGTACCGTCGTCCAGTATTGTTACGGCAACATGAAGAATGATGCCATGTAGAGTAGGAAGAGAGGTACAAGCCGAAGAAATGGAAAAAACAAATGGAGGATAAAACTATGGATAGTGACGAACGGATGTGCAAAGGTAGAAACTACTTCAGATGTCAACTGTGAAAACTCGCTATAAAAATAGGTGTCATTAACGTTAGGGGTGTTCAGGCTTTGTACGGGGAAGTGTCTTTAAATAATAGGAAAAAATAATAAAGTGTGTACCGTATATAGTTACAAAGGAAGCATCATTTCAGAAGATGGAACAACAAAGAATGACATCAAAAATAGGATACAACTGGAAAAAAGACTATTCGTTTGCTAAACTCATTACTTTGGTCGAACAAAATGAAACTTCAAACTAAACTGACAATCTACACAACTATTGTGGAGCCCATTTCAACTTATGGCTGCGAATGCTGGCAACTTTCCGATAAGGAGAAAAAGATGATAGAAACTGTAGAAATGGACTTCTTAAGAAGAGCGTGTAATATTTCTAGCATGCAACATGTTAGAAACGAAGATATAAGAAGGAAAACAAGGCGCATATTTACAACAGCAGAAAGAATAGAATCCAAAATATAACTTTAATTACTCGTTACCATTAATTACCTTCTTAAGCCCCGCGATTGGAGCACCAATTATAACTATAATTTACGTTAATTAGATATTACCATTAATTATATTGTGTTACAATTAAGAGATTATATTCTTTCAATCTAGCAAACGGTAATTAAAGTTACGATGAAGTCTACTGATGTTAATTGTAATTGAATTAAGTTTACTTATGCGTGCTGAGTACAAATAACCTTTTATGTTCAATAATACTAATTGTTGTATCATCCCTCAGGTAGTTATTAAATAATGAAACGCATACACATTTATCAGTATAATTGCTGCATTTATTATTATTACGTTACTCGTCATTCATATTAATTCCATATGATTTTAACATTTTATGATCATTCGTTAATTTAAAATATGATCTATCTCAATAGATACTCATTCTAAGATCTCTGTCTCAAGGTTCGATTTAAATTTTAACACTTATCTCTATTAAATATCATATTACACATATTTTTATTTAGAAATGGATTCATGTTTAATATATGAAGTTTAACTTTAATAAAGACATACGTGAGTTTTTTAAGTAAGCCATATTTAATACGTAGGTTCTTTGAGTAAGACAGACAGGTGTTTTAAAAAATATTAATTAATCCATATCGTGGTTTATTCTCGTATTGCCTGATAGTTGAACACTTTTTTTATCACTCCACTTTGACTAATACACTCCGGCATCTTCCGACGTTCTAATAGAATAATTACCGGTTACTAGTTATAACGTTTATTCTTGTTACACGAGTTATAGTTTTCACACGACTGTTTTAGAACACATGTTGCGATCCTAATTGTTTTACAAGTTATATACTACTACCTTAGTTCGCACTCCTCAATATTAATTGTATTATACACACTGTTTGTTAACTCTGATTCTACGAAATATAATATAAGTTAAAATCTTCACAATTATTTACTCATGTTAAATCTTCGTACGTTTTAAGTCAATTCGCGGGATTCTCACTACCGACTAGTTCTGAATTTCCGTAAAGACTCTGAACTGTTAAGTTAAGACTCCACGAAACTTATAACATACTCTTGTCAACACTTATGTCCGACTCCCCCGAAAGATTATTATTAGACTCCTCGATCGCGCTCTCGGCTTATTTTATATACTGAAATACACCTAATTCCCCCTTAAGACTCTCTTATTCCGCCACCTTCGTTACCATTGGTTATCGTTCTTCTTTTCTACGAAAATTCCCTCCTATTTCTTTTACACGTTACACCGCTACGTTTCCATTGGTTTTCGTTCTAGTTTTTCTAAGAACTTGACTCCTGGAAACCCGCCTACGTTGAACTCTGGTTTCTCATAGGATATCTTACTTCTCTACTCTATTCTCCTTGCTTTTGGTTCCACCCTCAGTCTGTGATGATAGTTCGATTTCACACGCATCAATCATCCTGTCATTTCTTCTTATGTCCCTTTCAGGCAAATTCTCTTAATTACTTTTCTAACGCACAGCTGCATCTGGTTAATGAGTGTACTCCACTTTGCTCTAGCTTTCTCAGTATCTCCTTGTCTGGCCCCCGCTGACTTTTTTTTATACCCAAGCGAGACCAATTTCTTCATTGTTTTACATGTCCAGCTGCATCCTCTGTTAGAGTTCACACACTTGGTGTGGCCTTTCTTAGTAAATTTCTCTATGATGTTTTTGCTATCCCTTACTCAGAACCACCCTTTTCTTTAAGCGTCCAGATGTACTCGTTACATTAGTTTAATAACCTCCTGTGTGGCTCTCTTTGTATTCTAATTGTACTCCTCGCTAGGGTCTCTTCCTATGACATTCAGCTAGAACAATCTTTGGTTTCGCTAAACGTCCAGCTGCCCCGTTGATTAGTGCGTTCGCCTCCGCCGTATCCCTTCTTAGTATTTTCTCATTGTACTTTGTTCTGGCGATTGTTCTGCCTATCAGCCAGAACAATCCCTTAATTTTTCCACGCTTTCAGCTGCACTTGTTAACCTTGTTCACACGCCTCTGCTGTAATTCCTGGTAAATTTTCTCTCTGCCGCACCTCTGCTATTGTTAGATTTATGATACCTACAGACATGTGCACGTCGACGTTGACGGCAGTTACACTCCTTTGTATTAACTCCTTTTATACTTTTATAGCTTTCCACATACGTCAATGTCAATCCAACAGCTGCAACAGGCTTCACGGCTTCATCTTTCTTTTTTTTCGTGTTTTGGCGTTACAAGACAGTTGCTATGGTATGGTCACGTAGTGAGGATGGAGGAGAAGCGATGGCCAAAGAAAGCATTGACTTACACACCACAAAACAGGAGAAGAAAAAGGAAGACTGACAACACAACGGAGAACAGGAATTAGGAAAAGCACGAGAGATCGAGCTATTAAAGACGATGACTGGAAAGATAGGGAGAAATGGCCATCGAAATGCGGGATGCGGCATAGACTGTAGGACACCCGCTAATAATAATAATAATAATAATAATAATAATATAGTCACAAAAATATTGCATTAAAATATATATAAATATTACAGAACGTCTGGAAATTACGTGTTTTTTTTTTTTAAATAACAAGCGTTTAACAAAAACTTAGTACCGCTGTAAGCAAGTGAAATTTATTAATAAACTGCGACGGGGAGGAACGAACTTCATAACACTGTTCGGCTAAATGGGAAATAATGGTTTCAGTGCTTAATAAATTTCACATTTCATCACCCCACATTGCAACAGCGGTATCATATATTGCCCTCCTCGCACATACTAATTACAGTATCGATTCCCACCGCCGCTCTAGTTTGTTAATAACTTTAATATTGGAAAGGTTACCACAGCAACACAACACTGCCTGCTCAATTAGAGATGCGCCCCGTCTACTCGCTGAAGTTGATTTCTTCTTCTGATTACATCCAACGGATGCGGTGTATATTTCTTTTGCAAAAACATTATTGTAACGATGATTTTTTTCTAGTTGTTGTTTTAATTAAATGAAGCTGTTAGAAGCATACATTCTTTGATACATTTAAAAATGTTTCGAATTTTTCCGTTTATTTCATAATTGTAATAAAAGCAATATATAATTCAGTATTTTTTCTGAGGTCCCGTAATATTAAAGCGATTTTATGTTTGATACGTATTTTGACTGAATTAATCTTCTCCATGTGTCTGTTACAGATTTTATTCTGTCCGATCGCTGGGTAGAAAACAGAGTGTTAATAAAACTTCTTCTCTAGTAATTAATTTAATTTCGATAATTTATTTGATGCAGTTAATAAGTTCAGATACCTGGGTAGCGTAATAGATAATGACTGATCCATAAACACGACAATGCATGGCATTCTTCTTCTTCTTCTTCTTCTTCTTCTTCTTCTTCTTCTTCTTCTTCTTCTTCTTCTTCTTCTTCTTCTTCTTCTTCTTCTTCTTCTTCTTCTTCTTCTTCTTCTTCTTCTTCTTCTTCTTCCACCTGGATCCTGATTTAATACTTTCTTCAAAGCTCTGTTATCCATCATCCGCTGCACATGATCTGCCCATCTAATTCTATTTCTTTTAATTCCGTAACAATATCCACCTCTCAAAAAATTCTCTCCAGCTCTTCGTTTGAGCGTATTCTCTATCTTTCTCCATCCCTCCTGGCACCATAAAGATTTTACAATATTTTTCCTTCCCATTGCTTAAGCCGACTCTCTTCCCCATCTGTCAGCCTTTATGCCTCACGATATATTACAATGGATCTAAAGATGGTCTTGTGGATTTTAATTTTTAACTGTCTTAAGGCAGTTCAATACCTCTGAAGGCAAAATAGTAAACATTTTTTAATTTTTTGGAAATAGTTGTTTTATTAAAACTTAGACTTTCCTGAATAAAACTGTATATAATCTATGCACAAATAAACTAAAAAAATACGTTTTATGAATAATCTGAAGTACGTCTACACACAGTAAAATCATTCCAATTTTTCTATGCACGATTCCTTTCAATAGTACAAATTTTTGTACGTGGCTTAACTTAAAATGATGTGGTTTTTTTCACTGCGTAAAGGGGAATATTTTGTCCATCGCTCTGGCAACACTGAAGTCAACAACATGGCTACATGTATGTTTTGTTTTCTTGCCTGAAAACAATGTTTGGTCACGACTTTAGGTTTTCATTTGTTCCACCGATATACTCGTACTCTAAAAGCGTTTTTTGAAAAATCGTAGGGACACACTTCTCAGAAACTGTGCTACGTAGAATATTGAAAATTTCAGGCCTGATATAAGTCATCATTGTCTACTTATTGAAGCAGAATCGTAGAATTAAACTCTATATTTTGAGCGCTGTAAAAATAAATTTTCAATTGTTTTACTTGAAAAAGGTTCTTCTTCTTCTTATCCTCTTCAAGGATTAGGTTATATAAACCTGTTTTGGCACCCATCTCTTCCTCGGACGACCCATGTCTCTTCTCCCAATAGCTTTATAGTTCATTGCCGTTTTCGGCAATCGATCCTCTGTCAACTTTGCAGATGATCCCACCATTGTCTTCTGTAAATTCCAATAATTTAATTTATGTCCTTTTCTTCGAGTTCCGCTCTGATATCTTCATTCCTTATTCCTTATTCTATTTTGCAATGTAAAATTTAAAGTATTTCGAAGAAACTGCATTTCATTAAACCGGCATTCATTTCATCCTCGGACGACCCACGTCTCTTCTAGCAATTGGTTTATAGTTTAGTGCCGCTTTCGGCAACCTCTGTCATCCTTTGCAGATGATCCCACCATTGTCTTCTGTAAGTTGCAATAATTGCATTTATGTCCTTGACTTCCAATTCTGCTCTGATATCTTCATTCCTTATTCTATCTTGTAATGTATAATTTAAAGTATTTTGAAAAAACTGCATTTCAGCACTCTGAATCTTGCCGCTTTCCTATTTTGTCATACTCACTTTCCCACGTCTCACTTGCATAAATCAACGTGGGCATTGCAATTGTCTTATAAAATTTAATCCCTGTGCTGTGTCTTGTTTTATTTCTAAGATTTATATAAATCGTATCACAAATATTCCTATATTTATTTATCTTCTCTCTTATATCATATTCAGATTTATAGCTTACTGCACAGCCGAGATATTTGAAACGGCTCACTTGTTCTAAAGTGCTGTTGTTTATAACTGTCTTAGTTATAACCAAGTTGAAAAGATATATCTAAGATAGTTGTAGTTGAAAATGGTTATAACATTAAAATAAATGTAAATCTTGTTGTGAACATGAAAATTAAATAATTATGCACCATTAGAAATAAAACACCTACAAAAATTTCAAGACCGTATTTCATTAGCTTTCTGACAAAAATGTACCTAAATTTTGGCAATTTAACATTGCCTGGATGAGGCCTATTATTATTATTATTATTTGTGTTCTGCCCTAAGGCAGGACTTCAAATGGTAAAAGCTGTCCCGTTTCTTCGTAATCCTCTGATTTTAATGCTATTTAACTTCATTCTTCTACGCCCTCTTCCTTTTCCTCCTTCTATGACACCCTCCGTGGCAGTTGCAAGCAAGCAGTCTCTTCTTAAACAATGACCTAACCAATTTCTTATCCTTTTCTATTGCCTTCAGGATTTCCCTCGATGCATTCCCCTCCCGGAGATCCGACTGAGGGAATATTTTACCTCCGGAACATTTTACATAGGGGTGCATACCATTTCCTCTAGTAGGGATATCCAACATGGATCCTTAATGTGGTGGTATTCCGTTGTCTTCCACATCCTCATGCCGTTAACCAGTGGTTCATCCGCCTTTAGGGACAGTTTTCCATCCCAAGGGCAAGAAAGTGCCCTACATCTACCCGCTCATCCGCCCTCCGAAGAGACCGTTGGCACTTAGTAGAGGGGAACTCCTTATCCCGGGAGTGACTCGCCAGGCTGCTTGCAGTTTCAAAGAAACTGGGCGATGGAGTCGCTACATCCTTACGCCATCAAGGGCCTATTGATTTCCCTTAATATGTACATTTCTTGGACTCAGTACATTGATGAAAACATAATAACATCTATAGCTAGCTGATATTCGAGCATGGATTTAACGGGACATTTTTGATTGGTCTAGATTTACGTACTAACAATATTGACATTCACTACAAATCTATGTTTAGCCAAATATGATGACAATTTGAATAAATGTTTATTTTTCTGCTGGCCAAACGGTTGCCGATTGCTTGTTTTAAATCAGTTATTACTGGATGCTGAAATTATGTTTTCCGTTAATAATATTGGGGTCTGTTTTATTGACATTTAGACAAACAAGCCCCACATGTTTACGTCAATACGATGAAATATTTTTTTTTTATTTGGTAATTAAAATTATTTGTTGGCTTGGTTGGTTCGTTTGTACGTTTGCACATAGTTAATACACAATTGTTTACATTTTGCGGAATGTTTATTTTAGGGAATGTTATTTAAATTCGTTACAGCAGGTCACAGCAGGACTGATTAAATTACTGCGGAATGTTGTTTATGCATTGTGTGTGACTGAATGGAATGCAATAATGTAGAAATAATATTATATAGTAATAATGATGAGATATAATGTAACATAATAATGATATATTAATAATGATGTTTTTCCTTATTTGGAACATGTTTCGGGACACTTAGTGTTCCCATCCTCAGCCTTCTTAATTTAAAAATAAAAATAATTCTTAGTATAATAATTAAGAAGGCTGAAGATGGGAACACTATGTGTCCCGAAACACGTTCCAAATAAGGAAAAACTATCTTGTGATAAAGTTATTATAAATATTATTTTAAGTATATTATATACATCTATTATACACACTATTACGTATGTATAGTCTATATTATATAGACTGTGGCAAAAAGTGTTTGAATTAATAATAATGATATATTAATAATCGCAGACTCGGTAAAAGCCCTGAAGGGAATGTTAAGAGATCTTGTCTGAAACCCTAAGGAAACTTGAAGATTAACAAGAAGCAAACAGAAACAATGGTGGCAGGGAGGAAGAAAGAGAATGTAGAACTTGATATTCAGTTGGGTAATTTTAGCTAAATGCACAAGCTGAAAATTTTTGGTAGTTGGGGAGCACCATCACCTGGGAAGATAGATATGGGACAGAGAAGAATACCCCTACCAAAGCAGGCGTTCACTACAAAAGGAACTTACTTACAAATAACGCTTAAGTATGGAGGTAAGGAAAAGGTCCGCAATAACATTTGTGTGGAGTGTCTTAACTTATGGGTGTGAGGCGTGTACCCTCGGCAAAACAGAAAGGAGGAAGCTGGAAGTAATGGAAACGTGGTTCTGGAAGAGAACGACGAGGACGAGTTGGATGGATAAGGAAAGTAATGATGAGCAAGTCGTCGCAGCAGAGAATCTAAGGTACAGTAGATCACTTTTAAAAACGATTGGAACAAGAAGTACGACACAGCCAATTCTTAAGTAACATTTTGAAGGAAAGATGGGGGGGGGGGGGGCAAATCAAGAGGACGACCAAGAGACATGGGACAGGACAGGAGATGAACTTCCTATCGTACTACTATTACAAAAGGGCAATGATGGAGAGACAGACGTGGCTAACTCTTCAAGGCATGGGCTTTAAATGATGATGATGATGATGAGTGGAATTTTACTGTCTGTAAGAGGTTGGTGGATTTAAGGCTTGAAAAATAATTTTGTTTGGCTTTGGAGAGGTCTTTTCTAAATTATTACTTTTACCTAAATTTAGTAATAAATAATAATAATAATAATAATAATAATAATTTTTGAAAGAAAAATAGTATATTTTGAATAACAATAAACACGTGAAGATGATCATATATGGAGTGGAAACAATGTGTTTTCAAAATTTGGAACATTCTCTTAAAATTGAACGAAGAATTCTTCGGAAAATTTATGGCCTCAAGAAAACCGAAGATGGGTACACGCATAGACCCAAAGAAGAGCTGTACAGGGATCTGGAAGATCGTGAAAACAGCTTACCGAAGGAAAAGACTGAGATTCCTTGGACATATGGTTCGGATGGATCGGTCCAGATTGAATAAACAAATTTTCAACTATGTTTGGCAACTTTCCAGTCTGAACGGATACACAAAACAACTCAAGGAGGAAATGATGAAACTGGATATCTCTTTGAACGACTGTGTGGATAGAAATACATACAGAAAGAAAATTCAAAATCTCGAGGTTCTCTGCGGTGAGAAGACAAGAAAGGGGTGGACAGTAGAAAGGAAGGCGGCGCATAGTGTTCGAATGAGGCCCTTCTCGCAGAAGAAGAAAAGGAAATGATTATCGCGTAGTCCACGGCTGGCCTGTTCGTGTAAAAGAAAGTCACATTTTGAAAATAGTAGAAACTATGTAAACCTAATTTCTACCATTATTTCTATTATACTTAGCATGTGATAAATAATGGCTCCCATGTATACCACCGAAGTAGCTTAGGAATCGGCAGGGTAGGCTACCTAATGCGAGCCGTACGGCATACAAGGAAGGCAGTGTGGCCAGCACTTCGCTTCAGCCGCCCATTATTATCCCCAGTATGTTATCCCAGGTACTCACTTTCAACAGGCTGAGTCAACCTGGGGGCTGAAAAACGCACCTTGATTTTACGGTGCGGGCCCGGGAATTGAACCCGGGACCTCTAGATTAGTAGCCAGGTGCCATACCCACTGGCTTACTGAGCCGCCTTAATATGTGATTACTTGTATATAATTTAATAGATCATTTCAATCATTGTTCTAGCAGTATGGTGTTACATCAGTCTATGTAGCTACCACGAACTCAACCCGAAGAACACACATCACATCCCACGCACGAAAATCTAAGAATTGTGATATGTACGCGCGCGCGCGCGTGTGTGTAAATTTAAAAAAATTATAATAACAATTTTTAGAGAGCATATGTTATAACTAAAGATATTTGCAATAAAAAGTCCATATCTCAAAATGCGAAAATAAGGTATTATATATAGTACATTAGTGAAGCCAGAATGCCTATATGCAAGTGAATGTCTAGCGTTGAATTATAATTTAGACAAACTAGAAATATTGGAAAGACGAATTGTTGGGAAAATATTAGGACCACGAAAAACTTCAGAAGGTTGAAAATTAAGAAGTAATGATGAAATGTATCAAAGTATAAAAAATATAAAAGAGACAATGAGGAAAAGAAGACTATTAATTTTTGGACATTTATATAGAATGGACGACAATAGGTTGACAAAGCAGATCTTCAAATATCTGTGGGGTAAGAGTCAACATCAAGTTGCATTAAAGAACTCCAAAAGGATTTAGAAAAAAATAATATAAACGCAGAAGAAGCAATTGAAAGAGAAATTTTTCGGGCAAAAGTGTTAAAAATGGAAGTAGTCTAGGGTAGGAGAGAGAAAAACGGAGGTTCAAAGTGGATTGAAGGTAGGAAGAAGAGAGACAGTAAAAAGATTAGAGAATATTTGAGAAAAGGAAAAGAACAAACAATAAAAAATTGAAATTGGCATGTGGTCCTTAGATGGCCGATACAAAAAAAATTAGTTTCCTTTATAATAAGCTCTTATACATAAATTCGATACCGCCTGCATATTATAGTTCTGTGATTATTTAAACAATCTTTCATTTTCTTTGTATCGAACCTATGAAAACGTAAATTAAAATTTGTTCCATTAAAAAAATATCTTTCGCGTTGGAACACATGTGGACATAAACAAAAGTATACAATGGAATCACACGAAAACTCATCAAAATAGTTTTCTTAGCAACTAAGTGTATTAAATATATTCTACAATATGATAAGGCAGGCAGGTTAACAAACAGATTTTATACAGTTTACACTTACACTGAGCTGCATGTGTTCAATTTAATAAGGGTTTAATTTTTTAATTTTAAATTATTTTAATTAAGCCATACACAAAGCATAATAACTCATAAAAAGTTGACTGTACTATTCCTATTTGAGAGAAGTAGTTTTTCCTTATACATCAACAACCACATCGGGTTTAAAGTTATTAAACCCACGACCGCAGTTAGTGTCTCAAGTTACAAAGAGGATTATCTTTGCGGTGACAAGTGGTTACCAAAAACACTGAGAAATTGTGTACTAAGCATTTCTTCGCATACTAAGAACATTTTGGGACTTATAAACGCACTTTAAATTTAAAACCAAATCAAACTAAAATAAAGGAAGAAAACACGGAAAATTTTAACAAAAAAAAACTAATACTCTAAATATGTTTATACCCTGTGTGTGACGCGTTTCAATCTATTGTGAAATTTATTACTAAAGTTTTCCTTGTCAACAAGTGCGCTCACACACACACACACACACACACACACACACACACACACACACACACACACACACACACACACACACACACACACACACACACACACACACACACACACACACACACACACACACACACACACACACACACACACACACACACACACACACACACACACACACACACACACACACACACACACACACACACACACACAAAGTATCACATGAAAAGAGACCCTCACAGAATATTATATATACCTGAGACACAGAATTAGAAAAATATTAAAATCTAATATTACATTGTCATCTACAGAGAAATAAAAATATATTTTTAACAGTATAAGAAACTCAGACAAGGTATTTTAAGCTGTAGGAAAAGTACACAAAACAAATACGAGAGGCCAACAATAGTACGAAATACGTCTCAAATTTTGTGCCTACAGGCTAAGTTTGGATACCATTCTACAGGTCTAAATATAGATAACAAGCCATTGAAATGAAACATATGAGGAGAATAATGTAAGACACTATGCGAAGAGGCCGACTTAGGAACAGTTACGTAAAAAGATGAATGGGTGAAAAATGTAAAGATGAATTCCAAAGCTGTATAAAATAATCTGCATAAAATATGTGAATATCCTCAAAAGAAAATCTTTTTCTTCTCCTCTTCAAGGATTGGGTTATACAAACCTGCTCCGGCACCCATCTCATCTCCGGACGACCCACGTCTCTTCTACCAATGGCTTTATAGTTCAGTACCGTTTTCGGCAATCGATCCTCTGTCATCATTTGCAGACGGTCCCACCATTGGCTTCTGTAAATTGAAATAATTTCATTTATGTCCTTTACTTCGAGTTCTGCTCTGATATCTTCATTTCTTATTCTATCTTGCAATGTTTAATTTAAAGTATTTCAAAGAAACTGCATTTTCATCGCTCTGAATCTTGCCGCTTTCCTTTTTTGTCATGACCCACGCCTCACTTCTTTGGCCATCTTTCTTTTGACATTCGCTTTTAGTGTCCGAACGAATTTAACATTTTCACCCGTATCGTTTCTATAAAGTTTACGGGTATCATCATTTCCGATCTTATATCTACATTCTTAATTCTTTCCAATCTAGTTCATCTACTGCGTTGTTCATAATAATCCATTGTCGACCCTCGGAAAAAAGAAGGAACCGAAGGTTCAAAACGAAAGATATCGTTACAAATTATATCTCTTTAAAAGACTCAATGCTTAACAAAAGAAAAATTATGAGTAGACATGTTTGTTTTTGCTTGAATGCTCCTCATCTCAGAACATTTTTAAGATGCGTCCGTAAATACCCCCTCCTCCTACAATAGAAAAAAAATGAAATTATTTTGAAGAGGATTTAAAACTGAATTTATCCGGGAGAAAATTTGGGGCATAGGAGGACATACTGCGAACATATGATTGCATGTCAAACGACAGACTACCAGAATGAGATATTTCGACAGACCGAGGAAAAAATGGGCTCCGTTAACAAATCAACTGTAGCCTAATCCGCAGATGATGTTAATGATGAGAAGCTTTTCTATGTATTTATCTTTATATATATATTTCGTGTGTGCGTGTGTATGTCACTGAACTCCTCCTAGACGGCTGGACCGATTTTGATGAAATTTTGTGTGTGTGTTTGAGTGGGTCCCTGGATGGTTTAGATTCACAATTTGGTCCACTGGAAAATGTTTATTTAACTAATTTTTCATTTATAAGTAGTTGTTAATTTTGGAATGTTTTACATTGGATCCGGTAGACTGCGCTACCATCGCAGCATCAAATATTAAATATTATAATATTTATCGCGCTTTTTGTGTTCCTACGTAAACTACAGTTCAGAACTGTGCGCGGACGCGAAAAATTTGCACTTTTTTCTGCAAGCTACGAAAAAATGCATAATATTACTTATAGCGAAACACAATGATGCTTCGGGTTGGTTGCTTTTCGAGTGATGTGCACACAAAAATATCGGTATGGAGAATCATACATGACTTCCATGTTCTAAGATTTATATTTATAATCATTTTCAAAATGAAATATTTACATAGAAAGTACTTTTTTCTTCAGGAGTACTGTGGTCGCTAACATATACCACCTCACGTTAGCGCACTCTATTTTCACTGACGATGGCAGTCGACGGCACTGCCGAAACGTCTGGTTTTGCAGAAAAACAGCCCGAGAAGGAATTTTAACGCCAAACTACTTCTTTGTTGCCGATAACGTAGTACACGTATAAAAAAAATATCCCCTTGCCTTCAACTACCATTTTCATTTATAGAAAATGGGCTCTCCCCCTTCAACTACATTTTTCATTTATAGATATTTTATCTACCTTTTGTACGGTGGATTATTATTACTTTATTTTCGGTATACTTTATTTATCAAAATTTAGTACCGTACTTTACTCTTGTTAAAACATAAAACGTTGCTGGTAAACTACCCCTTCCCCTTAAGCGATCTTCACAAAAATTAATAGGCCTTGAGTCCTCTACAATGAAGGCATATATGCAAAAAATTATTTGATTCTGTTTGATTTTGCGACAGTTATCTTTCACCATAGAAAACATTCTACACACCACACACATACACATTCCGGAAAATGACTTTTCTTCATGTTTTGACGGCAGTACAATCAGAATCTGCCCTTACCTCGAAAACGATTTTTTTCGCCATCACCATACTTCCATTTCCTTATGGAACATGGAAGTAAAAACGAGTATTACTGGAAAACGAGTTCTGTCACAAAAAAAGTGAGACACGTATAGTAACACACAAAGGGTGGGCCTTGGCCCACCCTACCTTACTTCGAGTTTTTTTAACATTGAAAATGTTTATAAGGACGTGTCGCACATTTGCGGCCGATCGCTGGTGCGTGATCGAAAATGGGAACCGGCGAGTTTCCATAGAAACTTCTTCTTTGAATGCGACTACTTTTAAATTTAATCTGTACATTGGTAAATGAAGAATGAATTCATTGATTGGTGAATGAACATAAATATATATATATATATTTTAGATTTATTGAAGCATTTTCAATGCCCTTCTCTGTGCATTGCATTTGTGCAATGCCTGTAAATTTTTTAGGTGGATTTCGCAAAAAGCGAGACATGTTAGTTGTTAAGTTAGTTGTATGTTAACTTAAAAACGTCAATTTTACCTTATTTACGTCAAAACAAAAACCACCTTATTTACCGCGTACGCAACTAAATTAGACGTGGATTCACGTAATTAATAATAAAACCGCGGTTTACATTATGAGGATCCCATAATTGGTTTTTTGTAAATTTTTAGAGAAAAGCTTTGCGAATTTTTTGTGTTTCTACTTAGTTTTGACCTGTAGTTTACGTAGAATCCGGAAGAACGCGGTTTTTTCAAGTTTTCTTGCTACTAGAGCACAGGTTGTCAGTTCCGCCTATTTCCCAAATTTTTGTTAGCACTCAAATTCGGAAGATATTATATTATGTAGCATAGGAAAAAAAACACGGAAAACGAACGGAAAAACTCAGTCGACACGGAAAATAGGAGCACGCTGCACCAACGGCAGTTGATATAAACGGGGAAACGATATACACACACACATGTACACATACATGTGCACGCGCGTGCGCGAGAATAAATTTTACTCTGTCAGGCATAAAACAATATCAGGACGACAACAAGCGTCGTCGTCGACGGCACCGCACCGCGACGACGACGCTACCTGCCTACGCTACGCCCCAGTTATTTTTAATATTCTACGCGACGCGCAACTACCGTGAACCCTGTACGTACGTGATTTGTTTGTGCAATTTTGTACACACGCGCACGCACACACACACACACACACACACCGCCTTAATCTCAGCCTCAACGTTATATAATCCCCTGAGACGTACAGGAAATAGATTATGATATGCGTACAAAGTCAGTTTCGAGGAAATTTCTCTCTTTCTCGATGATATCCATTCTACTCAAACTGCTTGTACCTGTCCTTGTCTCCCCTTACACAAGCGGGCAGATATTCCTCCTCTAGTGTGTGTGTCGTTTCCTAAATTGATTTAGTTGACCTGGCTACTACGCTTTGTTCAGATTACAAGATTAATTCCGTCTTAATGTTTAGGCTGGCCTCACACCGCATCGAACAAAACGCCTTATGACAAAACGTTTTATCGGATGGCGTCTGATGAGATTCGTTTAGCATGGGTTTAAATGGGCCGGCCACACACCGCATCGAACACGACGTCAGACGTCTTGAGGCGTTTTTCGTTGTCTGACGAAGGTACCAAAAGTTTCGTCTCGCGCCGAAACACTATCGAACAACCCGATCTGCGCATGCGCAGCGGAGTGACGTGACCTCAAAATTGTCAGCTGGACCTGCGCCATTGCATCTATAGACTGTAGCCTGTGTTGTGCCTTCACTTCTGTATACTATCCCGTATTAACTCCAGGATATAATCTAAGGTTGCTATACTAGTTGTACAATAATTGTAAAATTATTGCTAGGTCAGCTCTCAGTTCGGCAATAAACTCAATAATATCTCTATTTTGGTTGATAGGGTGAGCCGAATATTTTCTGTCTTTACCGTAGTCTAGTAATTGTAGGAAATTTTACAATAGGATAACAGTCGCTTCTTCCTCACCATCCATAGCGCCTCGACCTTCACTTCAAAATATATGATTAACACTGCAACTACGTAAACACTCAAACTAGATATCATTGACCGTGTGTATGTTTAAACTGAACACTAAACATGAGCGGTAAAATGAAGACGTTTCTTCTTCCAGGTCACCTCTCGCCGCGTCGTGTCGTGAGCGCCTCCACACCACATCTGACAAGTCAAAACGTTTGTCTTAAGGGGACCAGGTCGTGGAAAAATTCAAAAAATCAATGTTTTGTTTTTAGCATTAAAAAATTCTCCTTTTCTTCCTGTTTAAAATTATATATCCTTATACCAAACATTTTTTTTGATATCATCCTATTTGTTTATTTCATGAAGTCACCCAGTGCGATGTCATTGACCTCCTTCTAACAAACATTTAAATATTTTATATTAATATTATTAGCTATAAAAGTGAGGATTCAGGAAGCAAATAAGAGTGTTCTGGAAAGGAGTACGGAAACAGAGTAAATAAAAGACAGTTAAAAGGAAGAGAAATGAAGAACTGTATAGTGCACGTGCATTTGAATAAAATGTTACAAAACTTTCAACGCGGTTTTCCGTAACTCCATTTTTTCATGTTTAGGTACACATAACTTTGTACTGGATCGTGGTAGAGACTTGAATTTTTTTATTATGTTTGTTTCATAACACTAATTATAACAGACCAACAATTTTTAATGATAACTTATGTAAATATTTAGTATGTTTTCAAAAAGAAGTAAAAATTTTGTTTTTTTAAGCACTATATTTGAAAAATCACCCTGTGTTCTTTTATCAGTATACATCTGTTTAATTTAGGTCTACGGTATGCTCTATGTTATTTATCTTTCAGCCAAAAAAACTTTCATAAAAATATCTTGAACGGTCTTTGAAATATGTGTACCTAACTGATAAGCGACACTTCCATTTAATTAACATGGGACAGGCCTTCATGACCTGATCCCCTTAAGACACATGTAGCCGGCGTTAGACTATACGCACATGCATTAGAATTATAATACAAACAGATTGTGACGATTTAAATAATAAAAAAAAATTTTAATAATAAAAATATAAAATGTGAAGTTAGTGAAAAACATTAAATCGCACTATTAAACCAAATACGCCTGAACTAACTCATAATAGTAATGAGAATTAATTAAGAAAATCTAACTAAAATAATTAATTAAAACTGTGAAAGCAAAAGTTATAAATAAAACTGTTAACCCTTTATTAAATTTATCATGCTATGACCTGTGTATTCCGGATCCAACTTGCATACCGACCCGGCATTAAATAAGAAATACCTGTAAACCAGAATGTAAATAATTAATAATTTAAAGTCACTAGTAGTAGTTGTAATAAATTCTGTAGACAAGATAAGTCACGATTGTTTATTTTGTTGAACTGTAAGACTGTATGATTAATTAAAAGTTGGAACTATATTATGGCAGAGTATTCACTCCGCGTCGTTGCAACTTGCCTGTTGTAACAATGAAGGACTTATGATGCGGCTTTCAAACTGTAAACAGCTCCAAGCGAGGGCTCTTCACAAAATGTTTATTTTTTTATGTTTATTTGAGTGTTAGCTTCCACTAAAAGCGTGGAGAGCTAGTTATAAGTATCTAAGATGTAGTGAGTATTTTTTGTTAAACAAAGATGTGAAAAAGGAAAACTAGTGTATAAGGTGACATCTACGGTTAATTAAGACTAACGATCAAGTATGGTTCAAGTTAAGGGTAATTCCAACATAATGTGAAAAGAAGATGTAAATTCCAATACTACGGTGCCATTAAATATGTGATATGCATAACTGTGAATAGTGACGACTAAGACCTAACAACATTTACCATTACCGCCGAGGATCAGGACGACTTCACGCTACATAACATCCATCTCATCATTAATTCACTCCGAGGACATCCACTGGAAACACTACCCCGATGACAACCCTCGACTAAGAGAGTACAGAAGATTCACGCCCCAGGACATGGACAGATAACACTTATCTAAGAGGTGACGCGGAAGCTCGTCTTCCGTGAATTATGTATATTTAAAATATAAGTATTTATAAATGACGAAGACTTTTAAAAGACAATCTCTAAGCATTAAGTTTTAGAATGATGTAACCGGTAATTTCTGAAATCATACGTTGTAACATAACTCTTGAGATGTAAATTTGAAACATCGCTTAACTGAATAAAACCATTCTTGAAATGGTACTTAAGTAACAATGTAACCGTCTAAACAAGTAAAGTAAATTTGAAACTTCTTAACTAGATTAAAGAGACTCGGATCCGAGGTGAATGCATGATCTGTGTGATCATTTTTAAGACAGAAAACCCCTTTACAATTTCTGTATGAGTAAATTTTTATTTGTAATGTGTTACATACCAAATGTTAATAAAGAGATGTCATCTTGTTACATACTAAAGTGAGTGCATAAATCAGCTAAATTCCCTCCCCTTGTTTCCTTTAATTAGAGTAATTATAATTGTTAGTGATGTGTTTGATTTTTCAGTTTGTTACAACGTAGGCAGCCTGTATAATTGGCTAGAGTCAATTATTACGGGTTCCCTGGATTATAACGTAGACGACACGTTATAAGGTTACACAAGCGCACACATCTAACAAGTAACTGGTTGTGTCACGTTCTTTATAGTGTACTTTCTAGTACAAAGTTGGCGAAGACTAACTACTAATTATGGTAGACGTTAGTTAGACTAACTACTGTGTAACTAACTGGCGAAGATCCGTGCCAGTCCCCAAATCGTTTTTACACTCAAGATGGCCTCCAGCAGAAACGTCTCTGTTCATAAGCGGCAGGAGTGGTCCACGGTCTAATAGGCCGGAGACAAGTCAATTACATCTGAACACAGTTGACCGCGGCCGTGACAGTCTTAAGTATTGATTTTCTCAGTTACTCGACGGTAGCGGATAGAAAAACAGTAGGCATTCAAGTGTTTTCCTAGCGGTGCCTAGTAGCGGGTCACTGGCTAGAAGGCCTAGGGAGAGGCAGTGTCCTCAGTGATCTCAAGGAAATGAGAATAAACATCTCCGTTTTTTCAGGAGCGATACGGATGGACAACAACAGTGGTTGAACAGGCCAAGGTGAACAGCTACATGGGTCTGTTGCGACAATCAAGAAGGAAAAGAAGATGATGAAGCGCATTGAAAGTACAGCCATGACAACATTCATGGATTTATTATTATTCCGACTGTACAATGTTTACACATTTTCCAGAACCAAAGATTACAGAAGTTACCGAATTCTCATCTTCCACCGCTGCTTATTCAAAGATCTTCTTCAATCTCTCGTTCCCTGAATGTAGTCTGAATTTCTTCTATCCAGGTGATAAGTGGTCTTCATCTCTTGCTTCTTCCTGGTGGGGTCCAGTCCATAACTCTCTTTGGCAATCTTTTCTGTGCCATTCTTTTCGTGTGTCCGTGCCATTGTAATTTTTTTTTTTGGATAAATCAACAAATGAATTTTTCACACTCATTCTGTCCTTAATGACTTCATTTCTAATATTCTCACGTCTGGATACTCTTGCCGAACGTCTCCAAAAGTCTATCTCTGTTGTCATTAATTTTGTTCTTTGTGGTATTATTAGTAGTCCAAACGTCTGAGCCGTAATTCATGGTACTTCTAACAATGGTTTCAAATATTTTGGGTTTAGTTTCATCTGTAATTTTCTTATCCCATAGGATGCCATTTAATGTAGATGTAACCATCTTTTCCAAATGAATTCTAGATTGTATTTCTTTGTCTTGCTTCCCACTGGCCATAATTTTCACCCCTAAATACTTCTATTTCTCTGTGTATGAAATCTTCCCCATGTCTTCCTCCAATATCAAGTCTTGATGAAGGTCACCTATATTGCAATGTATTTTGTTATATTCATATTTACTTTTAGTCTTCATTTCTGATATTACTGTATCAATTCCTAAGTATTGATTTTCTTAATTATTCGACGGTAGCGGATAGCGAAACTGTAGGCCTACAAGGGTCTCCTGGAGGTGTGCGACCTAGGGACAGAGCCTAGTGGAGAGCGGTGGAGAGACAGTATCCTGAGTGATCCCAAGGAGATGAGAATAACATCTCCCTTGTTCAGGACCAATACGGATGGACAACAGTGGTTGAATAGGCCAAGATGAACAGCTACATGCGTCTGTTGCAACCATCGATGTGTACTATATGGATAGCGTGCTGCATTCACTGAGTTAGGTCCGACCGCTGCACCAATGGGGGGCAAGAGTACTGCGTATGCTGTACACTGTACCTGTACAAAGTCTGACTTTTCTGCTTTGTTATACCTGTTGTTGCCTTAGTAGAGCATATTTTGCGTTAAATGGTACAGCTAAGTCATATTTTAACATTAATTAATGACTCCAAAGTGGGAGGTTTTTAATAAGCTCTTTTCCAAACTAAACACATTTGTTTCACTGTAAGATTTCAGTGTTCTGACACATTATTTGAGATTATCGCTAAGTTCTGTTGCGTTCATAAATACTTATTTATGAACATTTAATGTTGAAGCCAGACGAATAAAGATTAAAAATAAGGGAAACAAACAATAAAAGACGTGAGCCGTAAACTTTAAAATGTTTATTGCGTAAAGAAGCTCGCCATGGTAGTTAAAGTGTTCAATTAGCAATGCTAATTTACATTGTTTTTTTTTTATTTAATTAGCTACATATTAACTGCATAATAATTGTTTACAGAAAACATTACTAAATAATAAAAATGTATTTAACTTTTGGCGGACACCAAGCTTAGAGAAGGTAGCTGCTGCGGTTGTTTCCTTAGCAATAGCATTGCACAAGATTTTCTAAAATAATGTCCCTATTAATTTGATAAGTTTTACTTCATGGCTGTCTTCAAAAAAATCATTGATAGAAATATGTTTTCTAAACACTGTGCCGGCAAAGTTTTGCAACCTGATAATATCTTTTTTTTTTATTAAGTTTTCTGTCAGATATAATTAATAAATTATACATAAATTTTACAATCTTTCAAACGTCTGATGACTCTCAAGTTACTGTCGTCTGTTATCAGTAAATGAATATACTCTTCACATCTAAACTTCGAAAAAATTTTTTTTATAATAAAGCGACACAGATGGCTATAAGGATAAGAATGTTATCCTTATAGTATGACCTAACGTCTTTAAACATATTCATAATTCCCTTAAAGTTTTCATAAGCACAAATTTTCAGTAGAACTGTCCCAAATGTAATCATTGTAAGGTGTCAAAGCAAGTGCATTACTGACTGAATGACTCGTTTAGTACACATGTTAACTTAGCGCCAAACGCTTTATTCCCCCCCCCCTGGTGGGGGAAGCTGTACATGCTTCGGAACGTTTTCTGCCGTTCACTTTGCCTGTCACCACGCGATACATATACACATCAATGGTTGCAACAATGAAGAAGAAGAAGAAGAAGAAGAAGAAGAAGAAGAAGAAGAAGAAGAAGAAGAAGAAGAAGAAGAAGAAGAAGAAGAAGTGTTTCCAATCAGTGATTATTACAGTAGTACACGGAAGCAAGGGCAGGAAATTCGTCCTTCGACACCTTGCAATGAGCAACCAGGTAACACAATACGGAGGGTGAGGCAGTGTGTGAGCGAGACAGCCAGTTGCACCTATGCAAGGGTGGTACAATAGTCGTACACGCACGCACGCACGTAATCAAGCACAGCTTTGGGGTTAATCACACACGCGCGCGCGCGCGCACGCACACAGCGGGCGTCACATGTATGCCCATGTACGTACCTCATAAACACAGCCGTTCCACCCTTCTCTTCCTTTTTGCTCATTAACACCGGACCAGAGCGCCATAACTATAGGATAGCTGCCACCACCATACAACCACCCTGTGTTTTACGTCCCTCCTTCTCTTCTCCGTCTCTCTGTCTGTGTATCACCACAATATCATCTCACGCAGCACATTCGCAAACTGGAATCACTGACGATATTAAGTTATCAGGGAAATATTGTTTAACAGGACAGAGATTGGCTCATTGAAACATTTCAATAGAGTTTGATTTCATTTGCTGCTTTCGCCGATGATGTCCTTTGCGACACGTTCAGAAAACTTTAATATTTTTTTCCGCCCGCAACTGATGGAGATTTAGAACCGTCCATGTTGGATAGGATAGGGTAGACAGAAAAATAATCCTCGGTTCTGTGTTTCAACTGAATTAAACTATTTCCATGCAGTAGTCAGTTGGTCTTGTCTCTCTCAGTATATACAGAACCGTATAGAGACTCAGTTCTGTACGAATAAGTAAGTCCTATTCTCATAGGTAGCCTACTCACCGCTTTTCGTTACAAGGTGAGATCAGCTTCACGTTATTTGCGAACACATCCTGAAGTTGTGATCAGCTTCAAGATTTAAATAATATTCTATTCGATTTAATAGGAGCTGTGAGGATTAAGAGGTAAATAGCCTAACCTAAGATAATAAAATATCTTATTATTCTATAAAAATAATCATCACAGTAAAGCACTTTATAAAAAATTGTCACTAATTAAATTCTTATATCGTTCGTTCGTTCGTAGTCCTTCAGTCTTTCGATTGGTTAGTACCCTCCCCGCATATACCCGTGGTGCGTGTGGTATTGAGCCTCTCACAGGTATATGGGACCTACAGTTTAACGCCGGATCCGAACGGCAATTTTTTTTGGGGGGGGGTTTAATACTAGGCAGGATACCTCTCGCTGGGTTGCCATTACCTTGCGAGGGGGAACGGTCGTATCTAAATCAGATGGCCCCTGGCGGAAATTGAACCCGCGCCGACAGCGTAGCAGCGTCACACGATTAGCCACTACGCCACGACCGCTTTATTCTTATATAAAGACCGCTTATTCTGGAGATGACACGACATATAGGTTCTGGTTCCGCGTGTACCGCATATGTACCGAGACAGAAATAGATAATGCCATCTACATTACAATGAATTTTGTTACTGATGATGTATCGGTTTCGTTTAAGTTTGAGTACAATCAAAACTGATTCGTTCGCGGACTCGATACAACGTTTCACATTCCTCGGACTGTAGATTATGTACGCGTAATAGCGTAACACATATGAAATACCCCTGAAGTGAGAAGAGAAGAGACAGAGAAGAGAGATGGGAAGCGGAAGAGAGAGTGTGTATGTGTGTGTTATCATGTATCTGGGTGTAATACAATATGTGTAGTAGTTGAACCCCAGGTGTTTCTAGACAACGTAATGTAATCAGTCACTATGACTCGCAAGCCACGGCTGCCACCACAATCTTAATACACACGCCCAACGGTAGATTACGTAAAACGTCGCCGCTTCGATACTACTCAAACATTTGTACCTTGTTCTCTGTCCCATGACCACATTTTTTCGTGCAGTCGAAGCTTGGTATCCTGATGAGTAACATCATTATGACTATGCTCCTATAATTTAGTCTCCCCCTCTCACTCTCTCCCTCTGTTTAAGATCCACAAAAATTACATAAAAAGCCTGTCCTAACTTTTATTCTACTAAATAGAAACTTTTCCCACAAATTTCACTACATATTTTTTTTAAGTTGAAGAATTAGCTTACTTTGTTTTTAATTGATCAAAGTGTCTCGGAGAAGAGCGGTCACAGGTCGCATCTTTTTCATCAGTGCGATTGAATTTCTATATAAAAACACAGAACTTCTCTACAGATTATTTTGTTATTTCTGGATCTTTCAATTTATTTATATTCTTGAATGTGCGTTTCTATGCGTCTGTACAAGGATTAGTTGAAAAGTTAGCGGAGCGACATCTATAGCTTAGTGGCTGAACTAAAATTTTTCATGTGTTGTAAGATTCATATCTCTTGTAAACATCTATTTATTTAAAAATCTATCAGTCAATTTATTCATTGTGTATACCAGCTGTTAAAATTTACGTGTCACGCATGTTTTGAAAAATAGACAGAAACATACACTGTGCTGTGACTTTTTTTGGGGGGGGGGTAGGTCTAGCGGCAATCTAGGGTCTATCTAGGGTGCGACGTAAGCTATGAAAATGAAAATGATAACGACAATAAAATAAACAGATACCAGAGGATGTATGGCACAATTCATAAGACTCTAGGAAAGAAAGTACGAAAAGGTACAGAATTGAAATTTTATAAAGTAATGGCGGCACCAGTATTGATGTACGGGAATGAATCGTGGACGCTAACCTAAAATCAGAGAGAACGAATTCAAGCTGCTGAAATGAAATTCTTAAGAAGACTCAAAGGATACACCATAAAAGATCACATAAGAAATGCAGACATTATGCAAGAGCTGAATACTCGATAAACGATAAAATTGAAATAATGAAAACTGGATACAACACATAAATAGAATGGGTGACTCGACAATACCAAAAAAGATATTCAAGTATAAGCCTCTTGGAGTACGAGATAGAGGCATCCCAAGAAAACGGTGGCTGTGAAGACGGAACAGGCTGCAAGCCTAATACTTGAAGTGAAGAAAAAGAAGTCTAGCCCCCAATGAAAATTCACAATGAACTCGTGAATTTATTAGGAGTTACTGCGCCCTTCAAAAACAGTAGTTTGTAAGTAGGCATTCGAGTTTAAATTGGTTGTACGAGCAATGAATATTTTGGCCGCAGTGGACGCTAAAAAGTGGTGAATTTATTAGGAGTTACTGCGCCCTTCAAAAACAGTAGTTTGTAAGTAGGCATTCGAGTTTAAATTGGTTGTACGAGCAATGAATGTTTTGGCCGCAGTGGACGCTAAAAAGTGCAACAATTCAAAATGCTGCTTGCTTTGCTTTGCTTTGTGTGTGCGGGGTGTCTTTGTCCCCGTGACAGGATTGCAGCATCTGGGTCAAGCCCAGTAGCTGCCAGAAGATAAACTTGAAGCTGGTACAGTCGACGGGTAACCTATAAACTTGAAGGGAAGGGGAACCGCCAACACAGTCGTCCGCTAGATAGCGGGGGAATAAGAAGAGTATTATATTGATTTTAAAGCATATTCTTATGTTTCTAAGAATACACGTCAAATGTCTGCGTCTCTCTTCAAGAAGAAATTTCTGTGTAATATTTGGTAAGTTGTGTTCGCTCTAACATTTGTGAAAAACTACTTGAAAAGTCGTGAGTTACGTTATTTGTATAAAAACAGGTACAATTCTACATCGAGGAAAAAATTTAACACATTTGTCACTAACAAATCAGCTTTCTGCGATTCACTGTAACCACATACAATAGTTAGAAAGAAGGTACACAAGAATGATACGGAAAATGTGCTTCTCAGATTCACGATTCCAATACCTTCTTATTCTCTGTTATTAGTTTTGTGGAGAAAATATTTCATAACCTCTTTGCACGCTCGCATTTACGACGCTACAGACACGGTAGCTTTTCGACATTTTACGACTTTTCTAGAGACGGTACCTCGGACAGAAATTGCGTGTAGAAATCGGAAAGGAGAGTTCAGAAGGAATCAAAATTGCAAGAGGAGTAAGGAAAGGTTGCTGTATGTCACCAAATTTATTTAACATATATTTTCATGACTTGATTAGGAAGTGCTTTGACAAAACAAGAGTTGTGAATGTCGGTGGAAGAAGAATTGAATGTATAAGGTTTGCTGATGACATGGCTGTTTAAGCAGAAAAGGAAGAGACATTGAATGAATTATAAGAGATTTGAATTTCATATGCCAGGAATATGGAATGAGGATTAATAAGGAAACCCTATGTGTATAGTGATTAGCAGAGGAGGAAAAAGGGAAACATAAAGATAGGGCAAGACAAAATAGAACAGGTGGAGTGTTCTAAATATCTTGGAAGCTTGATTAGCGAATATATGTCCTGCACTCGTGAAATTAGAGCAAGAATTGCTATAGCGAAAGAGGCATTTAATGGAAAGAAAAGACTGCTGTGTGGCAAACAAAATTAATAAGAATTTAAGAAAAAGGTTGGCCAAGTTTTACGTGTGGAGCGTTGCTTTATATGGTGCAGAGACATGGACACTGAGGAAGGAGGATGAGAAAAGATTAGAAACAATTGAGATGTGGGTTTGGCGAGCTATGTAAAAAGTGAGGTGGGTTGATAAAGTAAGGAATGATGAAGTTTTAAGAAGAATAGGGGAAGACAGAAGAATCCTGAAGGTAATAGACGATAGGAAAAGGAATTGGTTAGGTTATTGTTTAAGAAGAGACTAATTGCTTACAACTGCCATGGAGGGTGTCATAGAAGGAGAAAAAAGAAAAGGGCGTAGAAGAATGAAGTTAATAGATAGCACTAAAATCAGAGGGTGTTAGGAAGAAACGAAAAGACTGGCATGCGATAGGACAGGTTGGAGAGCTCTAACCATTTGAAGACCTGCCTTAGGTCAGAACACCAAATAATAATAGGCACAATTACAAATGTAAATTTCCCTAACGAAATTGTTGAAAACTGAAAAAAATTTTTTCCCTTTCCGAATCCAATTAGCCATTTTTCCAACAAATTAGCCCTCACACACACACACACACACACACACACACACACACACACACACACACACACACACACACACACACACACAGTCCCAATTAATAGAATCGCCGAAGCGGTAAGACATTTGGCTATGTGGTGGGTAAATGATCAAGTGGCGGTGTCGGTGGCAACCCGAAGTAAGGATTGAAGTGGTGAATAATATCACTCCCCCCCCCACTCGCTACTACTACTACTACTACAACTAACATTACTACCACTTGAAAACGTAATTACGGAGATCTCACTTGAATTAGACAGATAGAGGAGTTCCATATAGATGTTACGACGGCCGCGTGCGCACTTAACAAGGTGTAAGTTACACGGAGGGTGTTGGTTCCGCGACCTTGAGTGGACACGATTCACTAATCGATTGTCGATGAATTCTATATTTTACTTTCAAAAACATACTCGTGTATGTTTTTAACAATTTTTAAGTAAACAGTAACTTAAATTATCACATTAAAAACATTAAACGATGAACGAACACTTTCAATTTTTGTTGTTAAAGATATTTTCACCGCCGTCTATATTCTGATAAATTTTCAAACACAGATAGGGAGACAGAAAGAAAAATATGTAAGGACATTTTAAAATAAATGCCTCAGTCTGCCATCAGAAGATTTGAGTACAAACAGAAAATAATTTTTAAAAAGTTGATTTGATTTGTCTGCAGTTTTAGGTAATCCATTTCTATTTAATTAATAAAGTTGCATTAGTAGTCTAGTTATAATCTCAATTAGAAATAACACTTTTGCACACCATTATACAAAAAATGTTCCGATTAGTGTTTTCAATTTTCACAGCTCATCATCAGATCGGAAATATACAATAATGGAACGAGACAACTTCTTTATACCTCCACTTTCTATACAGAACGTACACATTTCCGTAAACAAGTCTTGTGGTAAACGCCCGCTATTAATTTACTGGCGGGTTCAGTCACCCGTGTCGGTATTTTTACATTTCTTACTTGTACATTCTCTGTGTGTGTGTGTGTGCGTGCGTGCGTTCTTTTCTATGCTTAAAGTTTTAATGAGCTTGAAAGCTTTAATCGGAAAATTTGTTCTATAGTGGTATGCAACAGTGCTTTTTCTGTTTGTTAATACGTATTTGTCATCATACGTATCATCTCTGTCACCTATGTATCTGACACTAGAGGGACGAAACAAAAAAAAGCTCCCGAAGTTTTCAAGCAGTAGAAATGGATTTCAGGAGGTTTTTTGGTGGTCTGCAGGCTAGAAGTGATGATATCAGAATAATTTCTTTTTGACAAATCAATGTTAGACGCCGTAAGTATAAAGCGCCTCGTATCACATGACCACGTGATGATCGTCGACCCAAAAAGTCGTTGAACTATTTCCCACGTAGACGACGGAAACTTTGAAGGACGTGTAGACGATGAGTTGGAGAAATGAGGCTTGCAACCAGATAACTTGAACAACAGGCGCGTCTGACGTGCAGTAGCTGGTGCAAGAGTCTGCACAGTAGCTGTTCAGGCATTCAAACGTGGACAGATGAATGTTAAGAACATGAAAATATAGAGACCGGGGCACACACCTACCACATAAACCTACGGGATATGCCTCCCGAATTCGAAATTAAAAAAATGTTGGAGCAAAAAATTTAAAACTGGTTGTTTGATTTTGTTTGAAAAATAGTTAATTGACTTCTACGTTTTGACAATTTCAAAAAATTACTATTTCTGTCAATAACAGGTTTAGATAATCTACAATAATACACCTTATATTCAATAATAAATATAACAGATGTTGAAAGAAATGGTGAAAAACGAAAGGAGTCGACTTGAAAGAGAATAGGAGGAGACGATTTTCCTTCTGCTGATTACAAACAACTTGAAACATATGATTCATGTGACGACGTGCTTTACACTATGCTTGAGCCGTGTCAGCTGATGTGTTTAATTTCGCAACGAAGGAACTGTTTGCTTTTACTGCTAGTTGGCCGTAAACCGAGGCCTACGAAAAAGACGGGCCATGGCGCGTACGACGTTTTTTGAAGTCATGTGACGTTAGGAGTCGAAAAGTTCCAGTGTTATACTATGTACTCGCGTAATAAACGCGCTTTACTTGACCAGATTTACTTAAGTATTTTGGATTGTTTAAAAATTATTAATGCAATTAACATATAATTAAACATATGTAATCCACATAATTTTTAAAATATATTACGAAGGGTAAATAAAATAAATAAATAATTAAGGTTTCTGATGACTGCCGCAACCATTCAACTATGGAATATGCCATTCTCAACTGTGTCGTATCAAACAACTATGGAACTATAAGCGGAAGGGACGGGGAGGTGTGGGACGTCCGAGAAAGCAAACGACCAGCTCTAGACTCTGTGACTGTTTGGGACCGGAACAAACCACAAACCATCCTTGGTTTAATACTTGCACTTATGAAGTCCTTGCAGTACTTGCATGTTTCATGATGTTCTCGTATGAAGTTATTTTTTTTTTTAAGGTCTGACGATGCTTTGAAACGTGTCGTTACCTATAAAGAAGAAGTCACAAGGCGGATTGAAAAGATTCGTTTCCCTTTAAATTCTTCTATTTAAGATATAGTTGCACATCGGTTATTTTAGTAACTTGATTATGCACCGCACCCCACATTAAATATAACCCCCTTAATCCTTGCAGATGATGATGATGATGATAAGCTCAGTCTGTCTTACAATGACCGTTGACCTTATTGAGTGTATAAAAACGGCAATTTATTCAATACTGTATTTTATATATTTTTGTAATTTTTCGAACAGTATTCGGGGATAAAATATCAAGCTACTTGTGAAATGAAAACGTTGACTGAAAAATAAATTATCAGATTACCTGCAAAAAAAAACATTTTTCTTTTAAATATTTACGGATCGTTTTTCTCTACTGCGGAACGTTTAAACGAACTGACAGAGAGTCGATGCAGAATATAGCCTCAGGCTACGTGTGTATTCAGGAAATTTAACCCTTCAATTCCTGCTCTGCTGCTCCTGATGGTAATAATAAGCGCTTTCTAACAGACAGAGAGACAGAATCAGAGAGAGAGAGAGAGTGAGAGAACTTTTTAGGTCAGATAAGCAATTGTGCTGACGTCAGCTTTCAAAAAGTTTGCAATAAAAATATCGCTGACCGAGTAAAATGCAGCACGGGATGCCCCTGTTTTCTTGAAAACTGTAAATTCATGTCCGTCCATACACTTTGAAAGAAGCGTTTGCTTTTATTTAAACCAAATGAGATGTCCTCCACCCACTGTCAACCCCATTCCGTACTTTCTGTGAAATATTTAAGAAGAACGGTACTCTTTAAGCTGTACCCTCGTTCCTCAATTTTTTTTTTGCTCTTAAAGTTTTCCATCTTTATCTCTTTCAACATCAACTTATTTTGACGCGTTTTTTATAATCTTTTGTCTAGAGTGTACTTGCCTGGTTTGCAAAATAAAGGAATTATTCACTGCGAAAATTAAATTGGAAAAGTTAATTGCACGCATTAGAGAAATAATATCAGTATAATTAATTTCAAAAGCAAAAAAAAAACAAAAAGAAATATTTTGTTATTGATTCATTTTGTTTATGCTCAGTTCTAATCAATCGTTTCTTTACTTTCCTTTAGATAAAAAAAAAAATATAGATTTTACTTAAACAAAAATTTATCAAGAAGTTTTATTGCCAAAGTCGATGGCCAACCGTACTACTGCTTCTCATTTGCGCAAGGACACCAAACCACGCGTACCCTCATCATTAGGCACTAGTTCCATCCACGGTGTTCTTAAAGCCCACTTCCGGCACCTGAAGTCAGTTACCTCCTCCTTCCAGGTGTAGTCAGTTACCTGACAAATAACTTCTCGACACACTCACCTTCTGTAACACTCACCATTTGCTATAAATTGAAACGTTGTACAGATGTTTCAATTCGCCAGGAAACATCGCATTACCTCTAACTCAATTTCTTTATTCCCTCTTCCGTATTTCCTTTACTTTCTTTCCCGTTGCCTCGTATAACTAACAAATTATTTTCCTCTACGTTCGATTTCAATATATATATATATGAAACAATATCAGGAAACACATCTTCCTACCGAAGTTCATTTCTGTGCTTACTATAATATTGATACACTAATACAGAACGTTCTACATGTTTCTCGGCTATTCCAGCAGAACCAGCTGTAATGTTGTGTGCGTACGCGACTCTTAACGTGCGTCAACGAGGTTATTCCAGACCATACAGGTCGCCAAACTGTGTGCAAGCCGCAATCAATAATGTTCTAGTCTTTTCGAGTAGTGTTGACGCGTATTATGGATTACCTGGAACACTTGTGCTATCTATTTAAACAACGACCGCTGCCGCTTAGAGTCAGTCTTACGTCGGCGATTACTCAGTTGAGTTATTGTCGGGCGATTTACACAGTGCGTCTCAAATGGTGTAATAGTGAAAAGTGATTATATTGCGGAATGTGTTTTATAGTTGACATTAGTATTTGTGTGGACAGATTAACTTGAATTCTTGTACGAGAATAATCTTGTTGAATAACTTATTGATTACAAACTGTTAATTGTGGTAATTAAAGCGTTTTTTTTTTTTTAGTGACTTCATTGGTGTCTTGTATTTTGTTTCGTAACAATATAATCAGCGCTGATACAATCTATTACGTATGTACGTATTATGGTAACAATACTTGAATACATAAAAGTCAACCACGAGCAAGGAAACATTTTTATTTCAGAAACCCCAAAACAATAGGCAAAAACAAAAACAAAAACCAAAATCACCGCGCCTCACGCACAATACAATAAACAGCGGTCACCACAATAAACAAACAAACGCGCTCTGATTTATTTTGTCACGCTCTGTCGCCACGTCTATCCCCTATTGTTATCAACCCTACACTCTAATGTGCGGACATCCACACAGTACACGTCGTTCCTGTTTTGTACAAGTACAGAAGAGGGGTTGGGAAAGGTGTCAGATTCACCAAACAACAAGCAGCCATAGGAATGCCTATCAATAGGAAGTTGCCAATGTGTTCTGTAAGGCCTCTATTACCCTACGCAACTGATTGCAAGGCTACGTGAAGCTAGTTGCAGCGTAGCAAAAACAGGCTGCAACTGCTCTGTAATCAGTTGTAGAGAAAGCGTATCGTTTATACTACTACTATAAAGACGTAATGATTTTTGTTCCGTTATCCGGACTAACCTCGTCTAGCAGTACACTCTCGCCGAGGCAAGGCGAGAGCGGCCGAGCGCAAGAGTGTACTAGGTTCGCTCGCCTAGCCTCGTGGTATCTCGCCCTCGCCTCGCCACCGCTCGCCCTGGAGTCGGTTTTGTGAGCACGAGACAAATGAAGGCGAGGCGACCCGAGACCCATCAGTACACTATCAGCTACTCTCGGGGTGCGACTGCGTAAGTTTCTGTTGTTTGTGAAGGTATATAATGTACGGAAATATGGCGGAGTGGACAAATGAGTTTACGCTGAACTTTCTGGAGCACTATCACCATAATGAGCCGGTGTTCTGGGACCGCACGCACGAACAACGTAAGGATAAAAGAAAAGTTAATGGACGCGTGGCTTCGTTTGTTAACCGTCCGGCTGTGGAAGTAAAGAAGCAGAAGGATTCCCTCATGGCAACGTTCGGAGGACACCTACGAAAAAAGAACGCTTCGATCAGATCTGGAGCACTACGGGCACACTACGGACTACGCCGAGACTAGGCAGGAGTGTAGGCCTACTTGGTGCTCTCGCGCTTCACTCGCCTCGCCCGAATGTCTCGGCGAAGAGTGTACTATTAGCATCAGAAACTACTGATTTGATTAAAAACTTTCTTTCACAGCCGTGTTCTTTGACATTTGAGTATGGTTCTAAACACAAATTTGAATCGATAGCTTTAATAACTTTTCAAGAAGAGAGCTTTAAAACGGTGCCATGTCATGAAATTTCTTTGTTAACTGGTGTGTAGTGAAATTTTTGCCATGCGACAAAACTTTTGGTTCTATTCGGGATAGCTGTGTGGTGTCAGTGAGTTTAATTTATACAACACAATAATACATTTTAGGTTAGTTGTCTCCAAGTCGCTTATATTAATATGATTAGACGTATTTACCGTAAATACGTCTATATATATATATATATATATATATATATACACAACACAAGTATCCATTAACTCACAAACCTTAGGTTCTTCATTTTAAGTGTTACTGTGTATATGGATTTTATATACATGTTGAACGTTATGTTGTCCTCAACCATGGCTTTTATTTATTTCAGCAGTAAGCTAAAAACTAAAAACCGTTGTCACCTAATCTCACAAATGAAAACAACAGTTTGTTTAGCTTTAGGACAATTTACAATTAGTACACTTCTTCTTTTCCACACCGTAATATATCGATACAATCGCATATTAAAAACATCGAAAATTTACTGCACGAACGAATAAAGGTACAGTTCCCATGCCGTTATACAGCATGCGTTCATTTACTTGTTACTACGGTAATTAATTCTGGTCTCCACGGCGTTGTTGACATCTTTATACGCGTCAAGAAAAAGGCATAAATAAAAGGGCCTAAATCGTGAGAACGGGGCCAAATTTCAAATTTTAAGTTAGACACTGGTTTTCGCCTTGTGTCAAAGGTTACCTGTGCAAAATTTGGTGGCAGTCGGTGTAACGCTGTGGATTTATATTTGATACAAAAAAATCCTCAGACTTCGAGTTTTATATATATTGGTAGGAGAAGCCTACCCGAACAACCCAGAATATTCTCCACTCCCTCCGTACAGTGTGGCAGCTGTACGTCATTCAACTACGTGGTTCTAGTGAGTTCCAAGAACACTTGAGATACTACGCATTAAGCCGCCGGCGTCGTGCAGTAAGGAGGCAAAGCTGTACTGCACCTCTCCGGGGCCTATATAAAGCCATAGCAGGCGGATTGTCAATTCAGTTACGGGGCGATTTTTCAATAGCGAGGATTGAGTGTTTGACGAAGTGAACTAGTATTGTGTTAATAATTGTGTGAAACGTTATTGATAGACATTGGTATTGCTTGTGGACAAATCTAACTGGACAAATATTGTATGAGTTAATTACAAACGGTGTAATTGTGAAAATTAAAGCTGGTGATTAGTGACTTAATTGGTGTCTTGTAATTTGTTTTCCACTGTACCAAACGACGATCAAGTAGACCGTCGTAACAATATTTATATAGATTGAAAATATAATTAAATTTTTGTTTTAGGTCAAAAACTAAGCTGGCTGAAGACGGAAAAATATCTAATTCCCAAAACATGTTCCAAGTAGGGAAACAATCTGTATTGATTGTAAAATAGTATTAAATATTAAATAATTATTATTTTATAGAAGACAAACTATAACAGTATGGTTGTGATGCGTTAGACGGAACCCGGAACATATGTTAACATATTGGAAGGCCATGGCTAAAAGGAAATAGATAAAGCCTAGACCATCATGATGAAACAGGGTGAATAATTTCAGAGTCAAACAGAGAAACAAAACTTCGTTGCTAATAAAGTATGACCTGGACACGCCACAAGACCTTCTTCAGAAGTCCATATCCACTGCTTGAAGTCTTCATAAGGTCTTTGAATCATTTCCCAAGGCAATCATTTACAGGCGTAGGTGTTTTAATTTCCACTAGGGCAGAGGCGGCATGTTGAGAGCATGGAAATCCAGAGTGCCTTCGGGAATACAGCTTAACAAATCATTTTGTACGGGATCCCTGCTATATGCGGATGACATAGTTCTTCTTCAAGAAAATTAGGATCATTTGCAAAGAGCTATGTTTCAGTTACAAGAAGTGGCAAGAGAGTACTCACTGACAATTTCAGTAAGAAAGACCAAAACCATAACCTTTAAATATAAATATCCAGTGAGGGCTAAGATAGTTATAAACAATAGCACTTTAGAACATGTCAGCCGTTTCAAATATCTCGGCTGTGCAGCAAGCCATAAATCTGAATATGATATTAGAGAGAAGATAAGTAAATTTAGATATATTTGTGGTACAATTAATAGAAATCTTAGAAATAAAACAAGACACAGCGCAAGGATTAAATTTTATAAGACAATTGAAATACCCGCGTTGATTTATGGAAGTGAGGCGTGGGTCATGACAAAAAAGGAATGCGGCAAGATTCAGGGTGCTGGAATGCATTATGTATTATACTTTAAATTATACATTGCAAAATAGAATAAGGAATGAGTATATCAAAGCAGAACTCGAAGTAAAGGACATAAATGAAATTATTTCAATTTACAGGAGACAATGTTGGGATTTTCTGCAAAGGATAACAGAGGATCGATTGCCGAAAGCGGCAGTGAACTATAAAGCCATCGGTAGAAGAGACGTGGGTCATCCGAGGGTGAGATGGGTGCCGCAACAGGGTTATATACAACCTAATCCTTGAAGAGGAGAAGAACAAGAAGACTAAGACCGAGGAAATTTTCTATTAGTTTTTGTTCTAAATTTTTCACTCCAAAGCGTACATAATTCAACCGCATTATCACTTGTTTATTATTCAGCCGATATTGTTATCACAACTGCAGCTTTTACATAATGTCACCCAAAGACGCTGATAACAAGCACTATTTTTTTATTTAATACTCGAATCTACCGTCACATTCGCTTTTTTACCTCAAATAATCAGCTGTTCTGTTTCTATAAAATTTATGTCAACGCCTCAAGATTTTTATGTTCTTCACAGAGTTTTCGGATTGTATGATTGGAGTCCAATGCTGCATATCGCGAAGAGAAGCGTGTAGCAACAACTGTTTTTATTAAGATCCGAGGTAGAAAGACTTTCATACCTCGCAGGCAATAATCTAAAATAATTCTCTTGATAATGCTCTTTTTTCCATCATTATCTACTTTTCTTTTTTTCTAGTTCTTTCTACTTTTTATTTCCTCAAGGAGAGATGTGAATGGAAGAAATGTTTCACTTAATGAATAAAGGAACATGTGTTGATAAATATGTGTAGATATGCTTATAGCATGTGTCACATTTAAAAATTCCGTAATAATTGATTATCTACAACTTCACAAAAATACGAGTTTACAGAACTAACTGTATATTTCTCTTTTGTTACAGGTGAGTAAAAGCTTTCTTTACACTTCTCGCAAAGCAGACGTAAGTAGGTAAAATAATTGTATAATCACAACTGTATGTAAATAAGTTAACGATACCTATTAATACCTAACTGAATATATATACACACATATGTTGACAAAATCCGAATTCTTGTACTCTAGATAATACGGTAAAAGTGTTATTACTTACAAAAAATAAAAATAGATTTATTCAGTGGCGTATGTCCGACATACACGTTAGGTCACCTGTTTTATTCACTTGTTTCTTCTTGGCTTGAAGTGGTTTCGCCATGTTTTTTTTCGCGTATTATTTCCTTCATTAAATATATGTACATTTATTATTTAGTGATGTTCATAATTTCTATGTAAATATGTATAAATGTATTCTGCATAAATATACAGTTAAGTGTATTATCTAAAAACTATCACTTAAACACCGCTCCTATATAATACTGACAATTCATTCCAATATAATACTAAGTAAACGAATTAACAAACGTAAAGTCACAGACTGAAATTAATTGACTAACAATTAACAACTAATTGGGAAATTATGGAATATGACAAAATTAATTAATTTTGTGTATCTAAATCGTGTTCTTTAAGGCACTCGCTTGGCAAATGCTGAAATACAGGTGTAGTGGCCTTTCTGTTTAACCTCGGTAATTAATATTGGTCACAAATGTGGTAATTTTATTTATTTTTTAATTATAATAATTAAACATTTGTTACATAAAACTATCCTGAATCAAAAAGCTCTTATTTGTGTGTACAAAAGACAGGTATATATTATGCCCAACCATAAAACCTACTACGTACGCAAGATGAGGGTACGAATCATGAACGCCTTGGAGGAGTTTGAAATTTACAGAGCATACACAAACATAAACAGTCGCGGTTTCGTATTGACTGTCCAACTGAACTGTAAACCCAATCCGCTGTACGATACCGCCTTGAACCTGCTTTATCAGATAGAGGCGAACAACCGCTCGTTGGTCGACCAATCGTGAATAGGTGCGCACCTACTGACGCGTGATACAGTGCATAATGATATTGGATTATAACTGATGACGACCTCTTACGAGGGATACTTTAAGATCTGATGATGAAGCATATACTTTCAAACGCTATGTCAATATGAAATATCGGTATGGAGCACCATACACGACTTCCATTTTCTGAGATTTATATTTAAAATTATTTTCAAAATGAAATATTTCCATAGTAACTGCTTCTGTCTACTTCTTTCTTCAAACTTAACCACAGTACTGTGGTCACTAACGTATACCACCTCACGTTAGCGCACTCGATTTTCACTGATGATGGCAGTCGATGGCACTCCCGAAACGTCTGGTTTTGCAGAAAACATTGGACCACAGTCAAAGAGCACGGGAAGGAATTTTAACATCAAACTACTTCTTTGTTACCGATAACGTAGTACACATATAAAAAATTATCCCCCTTCAACTATCATTTTCATTTATTGAAAATTACCCCCTCCTTCTTCAACTACCCTTTACATTTATAGATATTTTATCTGCCTTTCTACGGTGGATTATTATGACCTTCTTTTCAGGATACTTTATCAAAATTAAGTACTTTACTATTATTAAAACCTAAAACGTTGGAGGTAAACTACGCGTTCCCCTTAAACGATCTTCACCAAAATCAATAAGCCTTGAGTCCTCCACAACTCAATAACATATGCAAAAAAATATTTGATTCTGTTTCAATTTGCGCCAGTTATCGTTCGCCATAGAAGAAATTCCACACACAGACACTCACACACTTTTCGGAAAATGACTTTTCTTAATGTTTTGAGGGTAGTACAATCAGAATCAGCCCTTATCTTCGAACACGCTTTTTTTCGCAATCACCATACTTTCATTTCCTTACGGAACATGGAAGTAAAAAGAAGTCACATGGAGGACTGGAAAAGTTAGTGTGTCTACGCAAGATGGGCAATACATTCAAGTTGGGACCATTTTTAAGGTTGTATAACTTTCGATTTTTATGCAAATTTGTTTTTTCCAACCGGTCTCAAAATCGTAATAACTTATCAACTCACACTTTATTTGTATTCTAGGTTTTGTATTTGTATATATTTGTTTGAAAACTGCGTATTTTCTCGTAAAATGGGAATTTTGTATATCTTGCCACACTAAACTTCCTTGGAACATCTCGTTTTATTGTACAAATTTCTGTTCTTGAGAGCGGGTAACTTCACAAAATAAATCAGTTAATAACATAGAAAATTATTGCTTATTGTCAATGCACTAAGGATTGCTGCTGGAGCAGAGTAATGGATTTCAACGTATCATGAATAAACCAATTTCAATATCTATTTTAAATAACCAATAAACTTTGATTAAACAAAATTGTTCAGTCGTAAGCTCAGACGGACGTTGTCAATATTATCAAAATAATTAAAAACCGAAACGAACTAATAAAATACGGCGGCATAGAAGGAGATGCATAAATTGATTCAAGAAATTTGGAAGGACGAACATATGCCTGAAGAATGAAACAATAGCTTATTAGTACTTATTCATAAAAAAGAGAATAGGTTAGATTGCAGAAATTATAGAGGTATCTCAATGTTGTGTACAGGTTACAAAATATTCACTCGAATACTGCAAAAGAGACTGGAACCTTATGCTGAAGGAATATTCGATGAATACCAAGGTCGCTTCCGAAGTGGAAGGTCCACTATAGACCAAATCTCTACAGTCAAAATACTGATAGGCGAGGTGTGGGAAAACAATCTGGACCTAACACAAATCTTCGTAGATTTTAGGCAAGCGTATGACAGCATAGATAGGAATAAACGTTTTGAAATTGTGCTGTACTTTCAAATACCTACTAAATTAGTACAACTGATAAGATTGACAATGATACAGCCAACAGCCAAAGTCATTGCAAACGGGTACGACAGACCCTTTTAATGTTACGAGAGGGTTAAAGCAGGGCGATGCGCTGGCACCAACCCTGTTCAACGTAGCACTTGAATATGTGATCAGAAAATTGTCAGTTGATAGGCATTCAACATTAGAACATAATAAGGTCCAGATCGTAGGATATGTAGATGATATTAAGATTATGGCAACATCCCAAGAAAGAGCAAAAGAGACCTTCCAGGAACTCAGAGATGTTGCAGAAGAGATAGGATTACAGGTTAATACAGATAAAACAAAGGTTATGATCACTACTCGAAGGAAAACTAGGAAACCTGAATAGTTTGAAATCGAACCACTAAACCTGGAAATAGTTAATCAGTTTAAATATTTGGGATGTTGGATGGTAGAAAATAATGAAGAAATAAATGAAATAAGGAAAAGGATACAGGCCGAAATTAGAGCATATTCTTCGTTGACAACTATATTCAAGACAAGGAATAGCCACCATCAGTCCAAGGTATTACGAAGTTATATAGCCACCATCAGTTATATAAAGTTACGATTATACCGGTGATAACATATGGCAGCGAGACTTGGACTCTGAACAAACAAGCCGCTAACATAGTCAATTCCTTTGAAGGGAGAATTTTGAGTAGCATATATATGGAGCAATCCAAGTTAATGGGATATGGAGAATGCATCACAGTGAGGACCTATACAAGCTGTATAAAGACAATATCTGGCCACCACCATCCGACTGCTTAGGGGCAATGGGCGAGACACATCATTAGGATGGAAGGCAACCGAACACCTAGGAAGGTACTGTTTAGTCAGATCGAAGGTAGAAGCCCTGTCGAAAGACCCAAGCATCGCTGGATTGACACAGTGGCGAAGGATGCTGACACTTTACTTAAAATAAAACGATGAACATCGATCGCCAAGGACAGGGAAAAATGGAGACGGATGATTATGGAGGCTAAGGTTCGACTCCGATCTATGACGCCATAGAAGAAGAAGAAGAATGATTAAAAACCGGGCTGTTACACGTGGCTGAGACCTGGTGGCCGAGGTTATATAGGTAACCCCGTGTTACCGGCCGCCTGTTGCTCCTACTCGGAAAAAGTTGTCAGGTATCGTTCGGCCAAGATCCGCCGTAATCGTTCCACAACACTCTGTCGCTTTTTGCGGTCTGAAGACGATCCCCGAGGATGGGATTCGAAACGTTGCCGAAGATCTCGCTGTTACATAGCAACCGACCGTGGTCTAACAGCCCGGTTTTTAACCATTTTGATAACATTCTTCAGTGTTACATTCAATAATAAAAGGTTCAGCCAGTTACACCGGACAGCGACAAGCACATATGAGCTTTCTTAACAAAAAAAAATCATCTTGAGTCTTGATGGGCTTGTTTAATAATTCTGTTTGTTTCATTTCTTATTCTCTGGTATGCTTCTCTTGACTCTTGTGTTGGATGTGATATATATATTTTAAAGCTATCATTTTTTCTCTTTACCGCAGTATCTATGCCTTCTATCGAAATTCTCAGACCCCTCTTCGTCTACACTTCTTTTGCACCCTACTGCTTCGTTAGCTTTTTGTATTATTATTTTCTTGACATTATTCCATTCCACCTCTATGTCTTCACTAGTAGGCATTACCGCAATTCACTGATTTATTCTGTTCTGATAAAGATTACTGGTAGTTTCATCCTCGAATCCATAAGACCTTACACCAGCTGTGCCTTCTGGCCATAGTACAACTCACATTCCAAGCGTACGCTTGCCCGTCTGTGTAGTGTAAGTGTTACTTGTGCGCCCTTGTTACTTACCTAGGCAATGCACACCAGACAAGACCACTTTATTATTTGTTCGGCGCTACAGTGAGTCGGTAGGAAGGCCGAGTCGTGAATTTGACCCGATCTCCGAGCGCAGCACAGCCGTTTTAATTGTGAGTTGCAAACGTCAGGGTATGCAGGCAGGCCCGCGCCAAGTTAACATAACAATTAATTGTCACATTGACGAAACTTATGACAGATGCATAAGACCATGAAGCATAAGACAATCCATAAGACCTTGAAGCATAAGACCTTACACCAGCTGTGCCTTCTGGCCATAGTACAGCTCACATTCCAAGCGTACGCTTGCCCGTTTGTGTAGTGTAAGTGTTACTTGTGTGCCCTTGTTACTTACCTAGGCAATGCACACCACACAAGACCACTTTATTATTTGTTCGGCGCTACAGTGAGTCGGTAGGAAGACCGAGTCGTGAATTTGACCCGATCTCCGAGTGCAGCACAGCCGTTTTCATTGTGAGTTGCAAACGTCAGGGTATGCAGGCAGGCCCGCGCCAAGTTAACATAACAATTAATTGTCACATTGACGAAACTTATGACAGATGCATAAGACCATGAAGCATAAGACAATCCATAAGACCTTGAAGCATAAGACCTTACACCAGCTGTGCCTTCTGGCCATAGTACAGCTCACATTCCAAGCGTACGCTTGCCCGTTTGTGTAGTGTAAGTGTTACTTGTGTGCCCTTGTTACTTACCTAGGCAATGCACACCACACAAGACCACTTTATTATTTGTTCGGCGCTACAGTGAGTCGGTAGGAAGACCGAGTCGTGAATTTGACCCGATCTCCGAGTGCAGCACAGCCGTTTTCATTGTGAGTTGCAAACGTCAGGGTATGCAGGCAGGCCCGCGCCAAGTTAACAAAACCTACTCAATAAAGTAACAAAACAATTAATTGTCACATTGACGAAACTTATGACAGCTGCAGATGATAAGAACACGTATAGTGGTGAAAGAGGAGGAAGAAGAATAAAAATGAGCAGAAGAAAATAATGATGATGCTTATTAATAATAAGGAGGCTCAATTGACTCATTGTCGTGAAATTACACAGGTGTTGTGAATTGTAATTGTAAGAACTACTGTCCGGCTGTCGGGTCGTGGTCTTCCATTATTCAAACCAGACGTTTCAACCTCTATGTCATCGTCAGTGTCTACAAGATATTCGTACTGACAAGATGTCCGTCAGTAACATCACTATGACTGAGCCTTCGGACATCTTGTCAGTACGTTTTTAAGTCCTTTCTGACACTGAACATGGGGTCCAATGGCGAGGTTGAAACGTCCGGTTTGAATAATGGAAACCCACGGCCTGATAGCCCGGACAGTAGGCCTTACAAAAACGAGGTTATAAAAAAAAGAGTGTCGTAGTAGAAGAAGGGGGAAAGGAGACTGCTTATAAGAAGAAGGGAATTCGAAAATAGTAAAGACCGACAGAGGACACGATACTGATAAGCAGAACAGATGAGTAAATGTGAACGTAATTGGCGGTGGCGTGGCGTGGGTACATAACAGCTGTTGCCGGTTGTGACAGGCCTAAAACTTAGCCCAAAAATAAATTCGAATTTTTTCTAGTACGAAGTGTTCTTTTTAGAGCCAACATATGTTTTTAGGGTATTCTCTATCACTCACTGGCAGAAGAAGAAGGTCCCGGTTCAACGGGATCTGACTCCATTATACTTACACAGAATAAAAACAGGACACAAATAATCGAATTGAAAATAATGAAGACAAACAGAGAAACAATTGACTAAACGAACAAAACACAAATAGGTAGTAACTGCTGCACGTCGGTTCCGAAAGGGAACATAGCTGCTAACGTTTTTCCGGTTTATACAGCGGCAACACATTTGGTGGACGAATATGTCTCCCCTCCGCAGTTTATACAGTGACAACTACCAGGAGGTCAATGACAGTACGAAGTAAAGCATTGCCGATGTCCGAGCGGGTAACACAAGACGGTACAAGTCCTCAGCAGTTCTAAAGCAATCCTGTGCTTTTCTTCAAGTTTCCCTACTAATATTGTTCGGATTTCAAATTATTACATTGTTACAACTGGAGGTAGACTGCAACTCTTTTCCCAACCAGATCTACAAGTTCCAATAAAAAGGCAGTCACAATACAAGTTCCACACAGACTATAGTAAAAGATGTACTGGCCATTACATGCTCTGGCAATTCAACACAAGACAAATATCACCCTGAGTCATTCAAAGAGCAATTAAGGAATTTTGCTTCACTAGGCCAAATGAACGCCCCGGCCGATTCCCAACACATTTTCTTAAGTTTTTTTTTTTTTTTTTTTTTTTTTTTTTTTTTTGTAGGTAAGAAAAGTTTTGTCCATAGAATACACGGTCACCGCAAACAGCGGCGAAGCTACTCATCATTAGAGAGAAACATGCGAAGTTACTCAAGTTCTGCAAAAACCGGCATGTTTCAATAGTACATGATATTACAAGAGTACCAAGAAGTGACAAAACTCCAGTATTAAGAAACTATTGTCCCCTCTTTTTTTTTTGTAGTGTTAGAGAAATCAGCCGGACCCGACCCACAAAGTCCCAGGGCAAAATTTAATAATTTTATTTTTCCATACCTGTTCATGGTGCATCAATACCTCACATCACAATACCTGTTCAATACTCACACAATCTATCACATAATTCACATCTTGGTCTTCCCAGATTCACGGATGCCGGCCCCCCGAGGACCCCTAGCACGCTTTTCCCTTAGCCTGACATAATGGTTTCACTCAACGCCGGCATAAAAAAAAGAAAACCACAAAACTTTCAGCTCTATACAATCTGAGACCAACACGTGGTCGTCAAACGCTCCTGATGAGAACCGCTGACATCAACCCTCGAGTCAAGACCAAACTCTACAGCTGATAACTACAGCTGGCCGAGTTCCAAAGGCGCTCTACAACCCACAACGGAATACAGCAGGCTCACTCTAGCAGCGGGAAAGGAAGATACCCTAGTCCGAAGTTACAGCGACGACTACTAGATGGCGGGAGCGTAACAAACAGTCGCCGTAACGTCTCATAGATAGCGAAGAGAACCTGTCCAAAGCGAACTCCCCAGATGCAAGGAAATAACGCCCGGAATCCTTAGAACCGCTATTTGCCGTACACCTACGTACGGCACACCCCCACAACAAAAGGAGTCCAACGGGTTGGACGACACTGGGACTGCCACCACCGGAGGAAAAGCGGGGACTGACTAAAAACCAATAAAAAGATAAAATCCGGCGAAAGTGGAAAACGAAAGGACACCAGAAGGAAGGACAAGGTGTGTGTGGGTGTGTAGCTGGGTGTGTGTGTGTGTAGAAGGTACGGGGAGTGTGAGCGGCCGCGGCCTAAAGCAAAGAAAGAAGAAAGGAAAGGAGAGAAGCTAAAATACCGATAAAACGTTTAAAACCCCAATTAACCCCACCTAAAACAATAAAACACTAAAAAATAAAACCATAAAACACAATCCCTCCAGCGAAGCCCCCCGAAAACCAAACCCGAGGACCCTAACTAATCCTAACTGGGGGTGAACAATACCAATTTACCTCTCACGGAAGCTCCATCTGCGCACACGCCTTCAAATGGGACACATGGGCCACCCTCACCTTCATCCCATCCTCCGGATCCACCAGGCTGGCAGTGAAGGGCGAGACAAACTCAGAAATCCGGAAGGGTCCCAACCATCTATAGCAGAGCTTGGCAGCGCGACCCTCCACCTTAGAGCTGAGCGGGTGGCTCCTGCAGTAAACCAGCTGACCCACCTTAAAAGGGTTGGGGACTCTCCCAGCATTATAGCGACGCCGCACGCGCTCGTGCGATCGGAGCAGGGCTCTCCTCACATCTTTCCACCTGTGAACGACCCCTTCGTTAGGCAAATCCGGGAGAAGATCCTCCAGTTTCCACAAATTACCAAGGGGATGAGCGGGGGAGAAACCAAACATGACCTCAAAAGGCACGGCACGATGGCTTTCATGAAGGGACGAATTGAACGCCATCTGCAACCACTGGAGATTCTGGTCCCACGTATTCTGCTGCTCCGCGTGATAGGCGATAAGAGCGGATCTCAGATTGCGGTTGAATCGCTCTGCGTGGGAAGGTTGCGGGTGGTAGGGGGAAGTGGTTACATGCCGGATGCCGTGCCGGAAACACATGTTTCGGAATTGCCTCGAGATGAATTGCGGGCCATTGTCTGAGACAATGATGGAAGGAAGCCCGAAATGCTGAAAAATACTGGTCTGAAGGGCTACGATGGTATTGGCAGTACTAGCCTGACGCAAGGGAAGTAGCCAGACATACTTGGAGAAGGCGTCCACATAAACAAGGAGGAACGAATTCCCGGCTTTGCTACGCGGGAAAGGACCCACGTAGTCGATGAAAACCTTCTCCATCGGTCTGCCAGCCACCTCAGAAGACAGCAACCCCAACTTAGTGTTCTGAGCGGGCTTACTCAGACTGCACAGATGACAACACTTCACCCGGGTGGCGATGTCCCGGTCCATGCCTTTCCAGATGAAGTTCTTTCTGATCGCGGCGATGGTCTTTGAAACACCCAAATGGCCTCCAACCGGGGAATCATGGTAATATTGGAAGACCATGGGTATCAGCTTGCTCGGCAGCACTATCTTAGGGACCCGTCCTCTACGTTCCTTGCAGCAGAGGACGCCCTTGGACAGATGATATGGAGCCTTCATCTCGCCTGATTTGATTCTATCGATGATGGGACCCAACACCTCATCATCAAGCTGATGAGGGATAACTTCCGTGAAGGCGAGGGGGAACTCCAGAAGTACGGCGCACGGTTCATTTATTGGCTCCTCACTGGGTAGGTGATACATACGGGACAGAGCGTCGGCAACAACATTTTGGGTCCCCCTTATATGTTGTGCCCGAAACTTAAAAGAAGAGATCTTGACCACCCAGCGGCCAAGTTTACCCAGTTGACGGGGGTGCGCCAGAAGCCACGAGAGAGCCTGATTGTCCGTATCTAATAGGAACTCAGCGTGTTCCAAATACCTCCTAAACTTGTCAAGGGCGAAGACTACCGCCAAACACTCTAACTCATATACCGAGGATTTCTTTTCAGGGTTGGTAAGGGTCCTGGATACAAATGCAACTGGCTGCCGAGCACCATCCACCTCCTGAGAGAGCACGGCCCCGATCGCCACAGAGCTGGCGTCGGATTGCACAATGAAAGGCTTCGTGAAATCGGGCATCCGAAGCACGGGCGGCGACAAAATGGACTCCTTTAGGGACTCGAAGGCACGTTGCTGTGCGTCTCCCCACACGAATTTGGCCCCTTTTTTCCTTAAGGAATTTAGGGGAGCCGCAATCTCAGCAGCCCCCGGGATGAACCGCCGGTAAAAATTCACCATGCCCACGAAGCGGGCCACCCCTTTAGCATCCCGTGGAGGAGGAAAATCCCGAATTGCATGCGTCCTCTCTGGATCAACCGTGACCCCTTTATGAGAGACAAGGTGACCGAGGAAAGAAATTTCCTCCTGGGCAAATTTCACCTTGTCGGGATTCACTGTAAGCCCCGCGCGCCTCAAGCGACACAACACCTCACGGAGATGGTTCATGTGTTCTTCAAGAGTGGAGCTGTAAATGAGCAGATCGTCCAGATAATTAAACACATATTGGAATTTAATGTCGTGGAACACGGAGTCTAATAGACGGGTTAACGTCTGCGCACCAACCGCCAGTCCCATAGGGACTCTCTTGTATTGGTACAAGTTCCACGGCACGCAAAAGGCAGTAAACGGCCGAGAATCCCTGTGTAAGGGTATCTGGTGGTATGCTGAATTCAGGTCGAAAATGGTGAAATATCGGGCCTGCGAAAACCAGTCAAAGGCCGAATGCAGGTCCGGGAGGGGCACCGACTCAACTTCAATATTCTGATTCAATTTTCGATAATCGATGACCAGCCTATGCTTCCCTCCCGGTTTAGGCACCAGGAATGCTGGACTGGCATAGGCCGACGTGGAAGGTTCAATAACCCCCTGGTCCAACAATTCCTGCACCTTCTCACGCAAGATGGTCATCTTAGGCGGAGCGAATTTATACGGGTGCGAACGGACTACCGCGGAGTCGCACAGGCGGATCCGATACTCCAAATTGTGAGTGAGTCCGAGGTTGGCGGTCAGCACCTCGGGGAACTCATCACACAATTTACGGAAAGCAGTTTGTAGAGATGGGCTTAAAGTATTAATGTACGCCGGGTGTTGAAGTACTTCAAGACCTTCCCCCGCCTCATGCCGATATCCCAGAAAGGGGATGCGTACTGCACGGTTGAACTTAAAGAAGCATACGTGCCCCTGGATATCGAGAACCATGCCACTTTTCATAATAAAATCCGCACCCACAATACAGTCCACGCTCAAGTTCGGAGCCACGAGAAACTCCCAAACCCACGAAAAATAGTTTATTTTAAATTTAAAAGCCACCAATATGGAGGTCGGCAAGACCTCCCTCGAGGCCGTCCAACATACCACCGACGAAAGAGTATTCGACCGGATCAATGACTCCCGGACCAATTGCTGGTAAACACGGTAGGAGATAAGACACCGTGCCGATCCGGAGTCCACCAGGGCCTTAACCCGGCCCTTCCCGACCTCCAGCTCCAAAAATGGACACACGGAGAGACCCGGACGAATCGGCTTGGGATCGGCCTCCCCGGATGGGTGTCCCGTCTCAACTGCACATAACGGGACCTGGGATGCTACATCGCTACCAAACGTGGGGAGGGACCAGCGTCCCCTCAATCCCCCCCACGCAGGCCGTTTTTTGATGGACGGTTTTCCCGCGAGACCTCCGATCGTTTGAGGGGGCAATTCCGGGCCAAGTGCCCCATCTTCCCACAGGAATAGCAGCGGACTTCCCGCCTCTCAGAGTCGCCACCACGTTGCTCTTTCCAAGGGTGGCCACCACGTTGCTCTTTCCAAGGGTGGCCACCACGTTGCTCTTTCCAAGGGTTGCCACCACGTTGCTCCCGGGTAGGCCGCTGCTGACCAGATGAGGAACAGGGGACAGGGAATTCGGAACGGCCGGAGCGAGCCTCATCGTTCATCTGGATGGTGCGGGCGAAGACACAAGCCTCGTTAAGATCAGCGAAGCTGCGTGGTCGCTCCAAAAACACCAACCTTGACCTCTCCTGCGGATTAAGGCCCTCCAAGATAACCCGCACCACCTCAGACTCCGACACATCCACCCGCAGCACACGGGCAGCACTTTTGATCGAGTTTATAAATACGTTCAACTGTTCCCCTTGCCCCTGAACTCTGTAGAAAAATCGCTGCCGCATCCGGTCACGCAGCCTCCCGGGGATAAACAGTTCCAACACATCTTTGTGGAACGCCTCAAAATCCCCGCCCGCGCCCAGATGCCAGACCACACGATCCAGCAGGGGCGCCCGACAATACGGGTAAATCAAATTTAACAGGGCAGCGCCGGTCACCCCAGGGACATCAAAAATGCCGAAAACCCCTTCAAGGAATTGGACAAGCTGGTCAGGGTCCAAACCGTCGACCACTGGAAGCCGACGGAGGAGGTCATAAATGGGGTTCGGCAACGATTCATACTTAACACTAGCAGGTGCAGTACCCAACCCTCGAGGCACTTCCACATGCTCCCCCTGAAATCCCTGGGGGCGACTGCCCACCGAAATAGACGGACGTTCCTCCACCAGAGCGCTACAAGGCTCCCCTAGGAGACCCACCCGCTTAGGGGCCACGGTCTGGCGCATGGGTATCTCCTTCAGGTTACTAGGGCTTTCGGGAGCCTCCCCAGGTAGACCAATCTTTGACTGGAGGGCCGACGCCGTCCGCCTACCCTCCTCCTCCAGATCATCCTGCAAAAGCAAATTACTCAGGCGGGCGGACAAGTGGTGCATCCTTTGGGTGACCCGCTGCCAAACACGGGTGGAACTCCCCATATATTCCGAGTCCTCCATCAGGGTGGAGAACTCGGTCCACTTGTCCTCACACACGGCCAGCTCCTCCTCCAAATCCTCGATTTCGACCCTCCGGATGGGAGCGTCACCCACCAGCAGTTCCCGCAGTTGACGCCGCAAGGACGCCACGTCCCTCTGGGGAACCCCACCCCGCAAACGTATCTCGAAAAGGAGTTCGTCCTTTGTGAAATATTCGGGCACCAGACCGCGGCCTTCACGACTCCTACTCTGCCCCTGCTCCGCCATAGTATCCAACAACAAGAAACTGAATTCAACAAGAGCTGACAATCAAGGTGCCTCAGGGTCCCCGACCCGGCACCGGACCAACAATGAAGACCAAGATGAAGTGCGATAGGACAACCAAGACAACAATGACCACACAAGAACACAAACAAACAGATAAACACTTAAGAACCCCCAAAACCATCAGAAATCGCCAGGCTGTGCTCAACCCCCCCCTAGGGGTCCCGGCCCGGCAACCGCACACAAAGACCAAGATTTACAACACTGATAAACATCACATACTTAACATAACATATCCCACTAAAATATGGAGGTCACCTCATCCATTTCCAATTTTCGTTTCTGAGGTGGCCAGGACTACGTCCAACCACGCTCTGCTACCATTTGTGAGCCGCTCATCACCCATGACGTCACAACAATTTTTAAACTTTTCAAAACTGACAACCGAAAAATAAATTTTAAAAAACCACAACTTACCTTGATGACCGGCTCACCATTTCACTGAACTAGGAGAGGCCTCCTAGTGGAAGAATATCCGCATGCTGGATAACCTTTGGGTAATTGGAGGAATGAGGTGACCTCAGTTTTAAAACTTCAAAAATTAACACAAGTTTATTGAGGCTATCATATAGTGTTTTGTTACAATGAAATCTCATAAAATCAGGTTGTGAGGTTATTCCATTAAAATCTATAAGTAGGTGAAATATTCACTACATTACATGACACTCCAATTTAAAATTTCAAAAAATATTCAAAACTTAATATGTAAAATTATTTCATGAGAAATATATAAATCTGTAAAACATCTACAAAATATTACATGTTTTCTGAAAATGATTCATAGTGTCCAGACAGAAGGTATTCTATCAGAATTATAGAAAATATGTGAATATTCAAAATCCATGACAGGGTAACCAGAATCTAAAATTTTCAAAACATTCAAATTTAATATTTAAGACAAATTCCATGAAAAGTATATAAAATATATATCACCTTTAAAAACCCTTACATAGCCTACTGAAATTCTATAAAATATATAAAACATTTAAAATCTCTGACATGCCATACTGAAAACTATGCAAAATATATAAAACATTTAAAATCTCTGACAGGCCATACTGAAAACTATGCAAAATATATAAAACATTTAAAGAACTCTTACAGGCCATACGGAACACTATACAAAATTTATAAAACCTTTAACAAGCATTACAGCCACAACAATCCAAACAATTACATTACCCAACAACATGCGCCCTCTGAAATCTAACTCAAACACTAGAAAAAAGACTCATCTAATCAATAAAGTAACATGCAAAATGAGATAGATAATATATACTTGTGTGGAACTCACAAGTGCATGTGCTCCCCCCCTGCCATAAACCTGTATAAACTGGTGTAGCCCCAAGGCTTACAGATTTCAGAGTGCACAGTTATATAAAAAACATCAGATAATCAGTTACATATATCTCTACAAACATTATAAATACATAAAGAGAGAAAATTTCCTCTTGTAGAACAGTTCAGACATTTTATTTAATAGGTTGGATGCTTCTGAATTACTGTTTTATCACAAGGTAAGGCATTGTTACAACTGGAGGTAGACTGCAACTCTTTTCCCAACCAGATCTACAAGTTCCAATAAAAAGGCAGTCACAATACAAGTTCCACACAGACTATAGTAAAAGATGTACTGGCCATTACATGCTCTGGCAATTCAACACAAGACAAATATCACCCTGAGTCATTCAAAGAGCAATTAAGGAATTTTGCTTCACTAGGCCAAATGAACGCCCCGGCCGATTCCCAACACATTTTCTTAAGTTTTTTTTTGTTTTGTTTTTTTTTTTTTTTTTGTAGGTAAGAAAAGTTTTGTCCATAGAATACACGGTCACCGCAAACAGCGGCGAAGCTACTCATCATTAGAGAGAAACATGCGAAGTTACTCAAGTTCTGCAAAAACCGGCATGTTTCAATAGTACATGATATTACAAGAGTACCAAGAAGTGACAAAACTCCAGTATTAAGAAACTATTGTCCCCTCTTTTTTTTTTGTAGTGTTAGAGAAATCAGCCGGACCCGACCCACAAAGTCCCAGGGCAAAATTTAATAATTTTATTTTTCCATACCTGTTCATGGTGCATCAATACCTCACATCACAATACCTGTTCAATACTCACACAATCTATCACATAATTCACATCTTGGTCTTCCCAGATTCACGGATGCCGGCCCCCCGAGGACCCCTAGCACGCTTTTCCCTTAGCCTGACATAATGGTTTCACTCAACGCCGGCATAAAAAAAAGAAAACCACAAAACTTTCAGCTCTATACAATCTGAGACCAACACGTGGTCGTCAAACGCTCCTGATGAGAACCGCTGACATCAACCCTCGAGTCAAGACCAAACTCTACAGCTGATAACTACAGCTGGCCGAGTTCCAAAGGCGCTCTACAACCCACAACGGAATACAGCAGGCTCACTCTAGCAGCGGGAAAGGAAGATACCCTAGTCCGAAGTTACAGCGACGACTACTAGATGGCGGGAGCGTAACAAATAGTCGCCGTAACGTCTCATAGATAGCGAAGAGAACCTGTCCAAAGCGAACTCCCCAGATGCAAGGAAATAACGCCCGGAATCCTTAGAACCGCTATTTGCCGTACACCTACGTACGGCACAAACGTTCTAAACGAACAGACACAATTTATATATCACATAAATTATTTGAACACCTTACACGCACACGTACACGCACACGCACACACACACACATGACGCTCTTTCAAACACCCGTGTCACTTCCTAAAATAATACTGACAGCCCTCCTCGAGGCAGTCTTTGACGAAACTCGTAATAAGCGGAAGATGGGTCAGTCAATTAGGTAATTTTTTTTTTTTAGAATTTTAATCTAAAATTCTAGTGTTCTACGTCTGAATGTTGTTTGCAAATCAATAATCGGTTGTAGCAAAACAAGTCAACATTGTCGTTATCTCGCCGATTATTATATGAACCAGTATTGTGTGTGTGTGTGTTTCTATATAGATAGGTAACTCAACGTTTCTTGTAGTAATTATATAATATTGTGATAACATTCAATATAGTTTCTTCTGCAAGTAGTGTATTGCGTTTTTTTGTTGTTTTAAACACCTGACGCACGTTTCACTGAAAAATATTCATGAGAGGTTTACGTTCAGATAATATAATGATAATATTCATCGCGTTTACAGTCATTAGAGTTTGTAAGTAAATCAATAAGAATCGAAAAAATTCTATGTTAATAGACTATATAGAAAATAACGAATAACTGAATTTGTTTCGATTTAATGTAAAATAATGATAATCGATTTAAGTCTATTAGTTAACGATTGTTTTAATGTTTATTTACTTAGGCAGCTGTTTTGTCGGTTATACTGGAAATATTTAATGTTTTATTTTATATTTTATTGAAATTTTTAAAAATAAAGTTAAATAAAATTTAAATTTAAATAAAAATAATTTGTTATTTATTATTTAAAAATAAGTAAAATATAAACGTTAAATATTTCCAATATAACCGACAAATGCGGTCTAGTGGCCTTTGTGCTCTTGAAGACTTCCTTTTGCCTGTTAGGCTGTGTGTATGGGTATAAAAGGGGCGTATTACGAGACCGGACCCCTTCTCCTCCAATGGGTGGAAGAAAGTTGACGGATTTTGGTAATCTCTTAATTTTTAGGCTGTTTCATTATTTTTTCACCTGTGTACACTAATATAGTAGTAACTCTTTTTTAAATATACATCAAGGTTCATTACACAGCGTCAGCGTATACGTTTGAAATATGAAATACTGTATAGGAAAACCAATTCACTCAATGACTATCTTGTAAACAACGTTTCAATAACGCGTATTTTTATTGTGTTATTACCATTTACTTTAATGGGACAGAAGACTATTTTTTCAGCCACTTTAAAGATAGTAATGTTGATTAGTCTTAACCTTCTTTTTATTTTGTATGAAGCCGACCCCCCCCCGGACCCCCCAAGACCAAATTATAAATACGCCAATGAGCGTATGTATCGTGTATGACCCTTCCCCAAATGTTAGTATTCTAGTTAATCTTTAATGTTAGTCAGCAGCCTACAACTTTCTGTCCTTCAACAATCTACTAGTATTACCAACAACCAACGTTAGTAGACTATGTAACCAAACAGTAGCTCAGTATAACATACGCACACAACCCTCTTCAACCCTTAACCCTTCGCCCTTAATCAACGACAACGACGACAACAGTATCAACTTGCCCCGCGCCCGCGACACGTGTCCAATGTTTACGAAATATTGTGTATCATCATGAAGGCAGTTGTTGTTGACTTGTCTCTCTCTCTCTCTCACACTCTCTCTCTCTCGCTCTCTCTCTCTCTCTCTCTCTCTCTCTCTCTCTCTCTCTCTCTCTCTCTCTCTCTCTCTCTCTCTGTGTGTGGTCGACGGGACAAAACTTTGATCATGGCGGCGTCCTTGTGTGTGTGTGAGGGAATGAACACACGACACTGCCAACAGCTGTGTGACACTGTCTGTTGTTGCTGTTGTTGACGAGCAGATCCTTGTGTTTGAAGTTAACATTACAAGCTACAACGTCGCCGCCCGAAAGGGTCAAAATAGATATTCGTTACTTACAAACAACATTCAGTATTCATAATAGTGCACCAGTACTTTATAATTTAATAACTAAATTAGACAAATTTCGAATCAGTTTCTTAAAATTGTTACCAATCGATTGCGCAATATACTCATTATAAATTGTAAGAGTTCGGACATTAGCAGCCATCGTATGTTAAAATTAATAAACACGACGTTTCGACCCCTATAGAATCAGAGGTCGCCTTCGGGCGAACAATAAATTAACACAAAGCTAAATCTATCACTAACAAATAGATATCATCAGAACTCCAAACCTTAGTTATACAGATATATTCCTAAAATAATAATAAAACAGAAGTCCGTTAAAGTTGGATTAAAGAAGTCCAAAAGAATTTAGAAAAAAATAATATACACACGGAAGAAGCAATTGAAAGAGACGTTTTTCGGGCAAAAGTATTAAAAATGGAAGGGGTCCAGGGTACGAAAGAGAAAAACGCAGGTTAAAGTGCACTGAAGACTGGAAGAAGAGACACAGTGAATAGATGAAAGAATATTGGAGAAAAATAAAAGAACAAAGAGTAAAGAACTGAAATTGGCATGCGGTCCTTAGATGGCTGATACAAAAAAAAAAAATTAATAATAATAAAACAGTACTCACCATTCCATCAAAGAAGGATTCCTCCCGTGGTTGTTTACGTTGCAACCACGGGAGGAATCCTTCTTTGATGGAATGGTGAGTACTGTTTTATTATTATTATTATTTTAGCACTATATTTGTAAGACTAAAGTTTCGAGTTTTGACGATATCTATTTGTTAGTGATAGATTTATCTTTGTATTAATTTATTGTTCGCGTGAAGACGACCTCTGATTCTATAGAGGTCCAAAAGGTCGTGTTTATTAATTTTAACTTACGGTGGCTGCTAATGTCTGAAATCTTATAATTTTGTAATCGAATCAGCTTACTTTCCTATACACATTTTAATATTTTTTTACGAAATAAATTTAACCGTTCATAATATAGGCCTACTTACGAGTATATTGTTACGACGATCTCACGAATCGTCGTGTTGCACAATGAAAACATAATACAGATACCAATGAAGTTACTAATTACCAGCTTGAATTAGTCACTAATAACAATGTGAAATAAAGAAAAGTAGTCTCATACAATAATTCAAGGTAAAGTTACCCTACATGCAATAATAATGTCAACCATTTATAGTTCTATTAATTATAATACAATAATCACTTTTCACTAATCATCAACAATCACTTGATCCGTAATAAACAAATCGCTTTATGTAACTAACTTCTAAGCCTGCCGCTGTTGCTTATATAGGCCCCACAAACGTTCCAGAATAATTTTCCATATTGCTGGCAGCATGCCAACACAATCTGCAGAGTGCTCGAACAGTTCCGAAGCTACTTGACGGAGACACTGCACCTGCTCGGCTAGCCGAGAAACGTGTAGGACTTTCACTTATGGAATCAGTTCCACGAAAAGCGTTGTGGATATTTGGAATCCAGAGTCTTTACATATTCGATTTAACAGATGTATACCCATCTGCAATCTGTTTTCAGAGTCCGACAGAATAGCCTGATCGTCCGTAAACAACAAATTGTCAATTGTAGAGTGACCAATCATAAAATGTTCTGGAGGACACATCTGCCAGTTTTGTATGATATCGTCAATATATAAATTAAAAATAGAATGTGGTAATGGACACCTTTGTCCTACTCCACAATTGATCAGGCCAACACTAAAAGCTGTTCTCGGTTTCCCTGCTTCTATTAAAATTTTATTCTCCACATAAATACTCTGTATTGCTCTAATCAGATGTTCCCCTTTCCTTGTATTTACTGCCCATAGATTGCTCCGATTCTCCTGTCACAATTTATATTGCATCTAACCCGCACACGGACATACGCATCAATAGAGCGCGCGGTGCAGAGCGCATTTCTGTGGTCACGTGACCTACCCTGCCGCCGCCAGGTAACTGGATCGACATTAGCGTTCGCAACGACCAAATGGAAGAAAAATTGTGACGGACACGTCCGTAGTGTCGTAATGCACGGTTCGGGAAGGAGGCGGGGGAATAAACGCGTCCAGCAGGTGTGTGGCGACCAGGCAGGCAGGGTAACCGTGCTGCACTAATGACCAAATCATATTGCCTGCTAGCTCGACACAGCGTTCTCCACCCAAACTGAACCACGTATACTGTACGGATATACGTACAGACAACAAATTTAAGCAAAATTTAATTGACACGCAATTTTCTTGAAACTGAAAGTGCAACTTGTACACAATCAATCGTCCTTATTCATCTCTATACAAAGTACTCACAATATTTTAAGATGAAAAGTGGAAATGGTGGTGGTACAGTACGAGGGTCAGTTGAAAAGTTCGCGGAGCGACATCTATAGCTCAGTGATAGAACTAAAATCTTTTGTGTGCTGCAAGACGTATATTGGCAGCAACCTTTCCTTTCAATCAGGAGGTTTCAAACAGATTTCCTGGTTTAACCAGAAAATCAAGGTACTCTGTTAACTCCAACCTGACTTGTGGGAATGAATATGCTACAAAATTACTTAACATTCTCAAAACGTCCACAGGTGCAGAGTATTTCTATCAAGGACGTGTAATAAGAACCTTCCAGACTGTTCGAGTGCACTTAACTACGCAAAATGTGCCGGCACGCCGCCAAAAGAATGGAAAATTACTACGGAACATCTGCGGGACCTATACAAGCAACAGCGGCCGTCTTTGAAGTTAGTTACACCTGGCGAGATTGTAGAGTGAGGATCAAGTGAATGTGTGGAAAGTGATTGCTTTGTTATAATTAGCGCGAGACTCTAATAGTTGACATTATTTATTGCGTGTGGACAAAATTAACTTTGAGAGTTAATACAAAATTATTGTATGAGAGTACCTTGTTGAATTCACATTGTAATTTGTGACTATTTAAATCTGGTAATTAGTGATTTTATTGGTGTCTGTTTTTTGTTTCCACTGTACACTACAACGATCCGTGAGACCGTCGTAACATATCTAGACTTGGAATTCATTACAACACTTGGAGCTAAACCGCTAAAGCAACACACTTTTTGATATTCCGATAAACAGTTCGCTGTAACTTGAAATCGAAACATCAAACCAAAGGCATAAAACAATGTTTATGTGTGACTTATTCCTTACTATCATGTTTAAAAATTACTTTTACTCATTGTGTGGACAAAAACTTGATGCCGTGCTCCTTCATTCACTGGGTGATGTACGAGGTTTTTATCAGACAGTTCATGCAGTCCTTGTTTATTTTAATTAGTTATGCCTTTATACATCGACATTTATACTCCCCACTTCAAAGCAGTCTCAGTCGAATGCAACACGATTAAGCTTGCCGTTTTGCAATCTTCAAAATATTTCAAGCATGCACATCTTGGTAAAGTATTGAGCTCGCTTAGCGGTTTTCGTATTACGTCTTCAGCGGTCGTGAAACGTTGTCCTTTCGTGGAAATTATCACTATTTGGGAAAAGAAAAGATCGCATTGAGACACATCTGGTGAATACGGCAGTTGCCGTGTCATTATTATGACGTTTTCTTTTGCCTAGCCTGACAAAATTCATAACAAGCAATGATGTGCCTCAGGCGCATTATCGGGCTGCAATTATCATAAATTCATCATTCGCAAATCTGACCGTATTCTACGAATAGCTACATACAAATGGACGTAAAATGTCCGAATAGTAGCCTTTATTTACCACTACGCTTAGCGATGAAACTTCCAGGAACACAAAAACATAATATTTATCTGATAACCACGATCTTCAACTCATTTACGAGTCTTTGAAGCTTGTAAACTGCTTGTTCACGCACAGTAGTCTTGCCAGAAGCCTTTTGAAAACGTTTACGAGGACAGATCAGTTTATCTCACAGTTAACACAAAATTTAATTAATGATTTTTAATCTTGCATTGTAGAATGACAAAAAATACTCAGTTAGCTGTAAAATCTAAGCTATGCATCAAATAGCGCTAAATTTTAATCGATTGTCACTGATATGAGTACCAACATCACATAAAAACAGTTTTTTTTTTAATCGGACACTTGTAGTGGTGGAAATTGAAAAACTGCGCAAACTTTTTGATCAATCCACGTATGTGTGCCTTATTCGTTACTTTCATATTTTAGAATTATTTGTACTCATTACACAACGTACTGTTGTCTTCTTTATTGTAACCACTGGCCGATGCATCATGTATTAATTTCCAAAAACTACTTCGATTGACCTCAAAAGCTATTAGACGGGAAAAAACGAAAACCACAACTTTTTTTTTTATTCTCAAAGAAATATTAAGTACGGTACATAATAAACACTACAAAGTATCAAGCCAGTAAGTGTGTCGTTTATATTACGTGAATCATTATTTCAGTAAAAACATTTTATTTGACTTGAGGTCAAACATTTTTAGATAGAAAAATTGCTGTTGTAAAGCAATTGAATAAAGCATATTCATCAGCATGAAAGGAGATCTTTTAACAATTTCTATACGGGACCTCAACGTTTCTTTACACAGATGTAAAGAATAAAATAGTCAAAATAAGTCTGTAATGAAAGCAAGCAGAAATTGTCGGAAAAATTTTTATTAATTAAAGGAAAGTTCCACTCAGATTGCTAAACTAACATAAAGAAAATGAATTCATAGTTTTCATAAAATTTTTAAAAAAGTTGCAAGCACACATCATCCACCGAACACCAATCAGGCGCGCGCGCGCGCTCACCCACACCCACTAATATTAATAGTAATACTAATACTAATACTACTACTACTACTACTACTACTACTACTAATAATAATAATAATAATAATAATAATAATAATAATAATATGCTTGGGGAAAGCATATCCCGAAACGCCCCAGGCAAAGAATCCTTTAAGATAAGGAAACTCAAATTAGCAAAGGCCATTACTATAACTCGTTAACTGTACGGAAAAAAAACCCTTTCCAGAAGTGTGAAAGTCCGCTATTATAGCACTGTGATCAGGCCGGTGATCATGTATGGAGTGGAAACAATGTGCTTTCAAAATTTGGAACTTCTTAAAATTGAACGAAGAATTCTTCGGAAAATGTATGGCGCCAAGAAAACCAAAGATGGATACAGATATAGACCCAAAGAAGAGCTGTACAGGGATCTGGAAGATCTGGAAATGGTTTTCCGAAGTATAATGATATTCGCGTAGTCCACGGCTGGCCTTATCGTGTAAAAAAAATACATTTTATTATACTTTTTTATAATATGAATTTAAAATAATTATTATTTATTATTATCATTGTTGTTGTTGTTGTTAAAAATTATACATTTTTTTTATGAGGTAAGCTGTTGAAATGCAATGGGGCCGCAGGAAGGTGCGCACTCCTAAAGTGTGACTCGCATTCAATAAAACCGCAAACCCTTTTTTCCATGGTACGGATCCACCTCGGGACTCAGCTTCCGCAATACTTCAGGAGGATGTCATCTGTTCTTAACCCATGTGTACTAAGATATCTATTAAACCTTCAGCGGGTCCACGTTACCTGTTTTCTGCTATTCTGTCAGAGGATCTAAGAGGATCATTTTTCTGATTTCTTCATTTGCCTTCTCTACGTAGTTTGCCACCTAATCCCATGGGTGTTTGCTCTGCAGCATTGATCCGACGATATTAACAAGAATGGATTATTATTATTATTGTCGTTGTTGTTATTATTATTTTTTATTGCTTTGGTTACTGTGCTTATGGGTCTTGTCACTGCACTTAATAAACTGAATGGCTGTGCATAAACGAGGGAATTAAATACATAATTAATTTTTTTAGAAAAATTAAAAAATAAGCTTAGTTGTTTTGTTTTAAGTTGTTACCTGGCCAATATTCAAATGCAATTACCGTGTAGCAAAGAGTAATTTAAATTTAACGTTAGGTGTTAGTTCAGAACTAAGTAGGGTATCCATTCCATGATCGACTTTTCATTATGAAGGGTCAGAAGAATAAGAAAAAGGAAAAGAAAAAGAAGTAGAAGTAGAAAAAGAAAATGAAAAAGAAGAAGAAGAAGAGAAGAAGAAGAAGATAATCACAGCGCAGCTCTGAGTGAACGTCACACCTATTAAAATTTATGTAAAAATAAACGTCTGGGAACGTCGTGTGTTTAATTTTTGCCGGCAAAGTTTAATAAACTTTCACGAAATCCTCTTTGCATAGTTAAAAAGTAACAAATTTAGTTAGTGCCTCCCCCTCACACAATGTGAGGAAGGCAAGCAAACGACACAACACACACTTTATTAAAGTGAGTATATACTTGGAGCCGAGCCGCGGCAGCAGCAGCAGAAAAGCGAAGAGCTAGTACTACACGAGTCGGCCAAGTTGTAGGTGTGTGTGTAGGTGTGTGTGTGTGTGTGTGTGTGTGTGTGTGTGTGTGTGTGTGTGTGTGTGTGTGTGTGTGTTCAAATCCCTTCATCGCTGTTGGTTGGTTACTTAGGTGTTTTCAACTACAGTACAGAAGCTTAAAACTTTGTCCCTGTGTACCTCGCCCCCCCCCCCCAGACACTTCTACAGCGCGATCTCACCGTGTACTGCTTCTGTATGAAACAATAGAGTCTCTTACCTTCCCCCACCCGCCCTCCACCAATTTTATGATACCTTACGCACAGTATTAAACTCTATAACTATATTATACAGTATCAAGACTGTGTTGCCAAAGAACGTGTATTGAATATCACGTGGGCATGAAGTAGCGGTTAACATTACTTAAACGGAAATTTAGTTTCTGTCAATGCCGGGTTTACAACTAGGCCGAGGCCTAGAGTCGCGAGCTCAGAGGGGGCCGCAAGCTACAAATAATTTTTTTTAACAGAAGTATTTTTCATAAAAGTAGGAGGCATTTTGATTTATTTAAGTATGATTTTTTGAAATTAAATGATCAATTTTTGTTAATAACACAAATGGAAGACTTTTTTTAATTAAATATTGTGCGCTTATTTTTAAGACGTTGGCATCCTTGACAACTAATCTGCGCATGCGGATTTCGAACGTCTGCTATATTGCCCCCGAATTTAGACGACCGTGGTACCACCCTTGTTTGTTATCATTGTTTATCTGCCTCGTAACTGAACGGTTTGCGATTTGAGCTTATGTTTTTGTATTGTTTTGACCAAACGATACTTGTGTAGCAATCACGATATACGAAACGTTGCCGACAATGTCGAGAATAACCGACAATGTCGATTACATAGTAACCGACGACGGTGTAACAGCCCAGTATTTAGTAATAATTTTGGAAAGACTGATACAGGCCGTGAAAGCTTTAGACAAAACGTTTCACTAGTTTTTAATAGACTGATGACATCTGTTGATATTATTCTTTTCTTTCCCAAAATGTTAGCAATTACTTGGTTCCGTAACTTTCATGGTCTACTCGTTTCTTGATCTTTGCAATTTTTGTTTCCGAAATTCTTTTCACAGGTCGTACATCTTCCATACATTGTAACAGTAGCCTACCCACCTGTTCCCATATTGTATACAGTAATTCAGGGTAGGCTGTATCTTTACTTCTGATCTTATGTCAGAATTTATCGTTCTGTCATTCTTTGTGATATTCCCCAAAATTCTCCTCATACACTTCTCGTAACTTGTCTCTATGTACGCGTATCTTACTAAACATCGGTGTATCCCACTAGGAAAGAATTCATAATAATTAAACACTTTGGGTTTCTAAAGCTTTCACGGCCAGCGTCAAGGAAGTTGGAAACATTATTTGCCGGGTTGTTAGGCCGTCGTCCGTAAAGTGTGTTTACAGACGTTTCGGCCCGACCGTCGGATGGCATCTTCATGGCACAGTGCCCGCCAATTTAAAACACTGACATTGACAAAAATGATAACTGATGAAAAGAGATCGAACAACAACAACTTTGAGATTATTCATTATGTTTACTTAAATTATTCTCTCTCTCTCTTGCTCTCAATTATTAGAATCACCGTCACGTCCATCGTCATTATTACCACCTGCAACAGCACTTGTCGGTCAGCGATTTAGCTCTCTCCTCTTCCCAAGCAGTTTCCAGCGATTTCCCTATTAAGACATATATGACAGTGCTAAGCTAACCGCTCATCCTACGCGCGCGTGTGTTTATTTAAATTAATTTCCCTCCCCGTCTCTCACAAAGACACACGTTCATTATTTCCTCATTCACAGACGTTTAATGTTGCCGTCTGTTGGGTTGAATAATTCACGTTGTGGACCAAACACGAACCGGTCTGTTAGTCGGTACGGTACCCAAACTAAATAATATATCAAAGGCTGTCTGTGTTACTAACTAGGCGGATTCAATCAGCAATTATAAAGTTAAGCGTTAACCTTATGTACTAATCAGACTACAAACATCTCAGATTCCCTGCCATCTTGATATTGCAACTATAAATCTCCTGGATTCGTAAGATATGCGATTAACTTAAGACTTTCGAACGTAGAAAAGAAGCCCATGGTTTTCATCTTCCCTAAAAATTGTTTGTTCCTATCTCAAGCAGACAGACAAGAGCTGGACACTCCAAAGCTTCTTCGGACGTCCCACACTTCTCTCCGTTCTTTTGGCTTATAATTTCATACTTGTCAGGGGATGCGGCAGCCATCCATTCGGTTAAATGTTACACCATTTTAACTGATACTGGACTGCCGTATATTTGCGTTTCTTCTGCCGTCCTGCCACGTGCCTGAGAAATCTAATTTCGGCCGCTTGAATACGCCTGGGGAAGTCTGCAGACGGTCATCACCTTGTACGATGTTCTCAGCCGGAAAAATCTTTGGTTTTCTTAATCCTCTTATTTATATAATAGTTGTTAATCCTCCTAATACAAATGGCACACCCACTGTGGCCTTTGAACATTCACAAATCTTACGAATTTCCTGAGTTTCCCTTTATGAATTTATCGAGCGCTCTTGATTATAGCGACTTCTTCAATTATTATTCCCACAAATTGGTCGATAGGTTCTCTTATAAATTTAATACTGCTAAAGGTTAGAAAATGGATGAAAAAGATGTATAAAAGAAAACTGTCCTCCAAATTCCAAACATTCAAACAACCGAAATGGAAATATTTGAGGAAGAGGATATACTCGAATATACTGAACACAAATTGATAATGTAGGTACAAAATTAACATAATATATTCGGTGGATGTAAAATGTAACGGCTAAGTGTGGGGAATTGAACAAAAAAGAAGAAATCTGCAAAACATAATAAAATTTAAACGTTGACAAGATTAATAGAATATGTGTATAATTTAATACAAACAACATTGAAAAGAAACAAGAAACACTGAAAAGGTTAAAAAAAAATTGTATGTGTGGCCTCCGGTTAAGGAGGCATGATGATTGGAGAGTAAGAAGTAACTAGAAGATAGATGAGCTATTGAATTATGAGGATATCTAAATTTCGTAAAAGCTTAACGAATTCAATGGCTAGGTCATCTATAGAACTACAGAAGAATTGACGTGAGGGGTTAGGCTGAGATGGTTAGGGATAGGAGACGTTGGAGCAGATTGGTGCTGGAGGTCAGGGCTCACGTTGGGCGGTAGTGCCTGAGGAAAAGAATACAGTTTAATAAAAAATGTAGATTGATCCAGATAAATTTGGCTAGATTAGAAATAGGCCACCGAAGATGGTGGTTCTAATGTTTGCGATTAGTATAACCTGAATGGCAAAATGCCGTTGGGGTAAATAGGAGGTAATCAATAAATCATTAAATAAGAAAGCGAGCAACAGTAAAACTGTTCTACTCAAAGTGCAGAAGAAAAATGAAACGAAGCCACCTAATTTGAATTGTTCAATCTTTGGCCAGTTTTAACTTGGCGTCATTGGTTACACAGATAATAAGACACATTTTCAATTAACACAATTACCGAACCATTTAGACTACCCCTGTGCGACGCTCGACTCGTAACCCAACGGCAGCACCGGTGGAGGTGGTAATGGTTGTGGAAAGAAGAGACAGGTCGGGGCGGTGGTGAAGTTAGTCATTGAATACCTACCTACCTACCCCACCTATACATGAAAACTTGATTACAGACTAACCTTTTGATCAAGGGTAGAAATTTTGTACACAAAGGGAGGAAGGAGGACACTACGTCGCCGGCGAACGACAACGGTATTTATTTCGGTAAGGGTTGAACGAAGACTAATAATAGCGGCATACAAAATGAGGGTTGTCACCGCACCGCAACGCGGTTTGATGTGCGGGAGGGTGGGATACGCGACCTTGAATAACAGCCAATTCACTGTTTACAATGCGTTAACTGGCGGTTAGTATACAACCCAATCGATTCCATCTTTTACTTCCATATTTCCTTAAGGAATGGAAGTATGGTGATGGCAAAAAAAAATCGTGTTCGAGATTATTGCAGATTCTGATTCTAGTACACTCAAAACATGAAAAAAAGTCGTTTTCGGAAAAGTGTCTGTGTGTGTGTGTGTCTGTGTGTGTGTCTGTGTGTCTGTGTGTCTGTGTGTCTGTAGATTTTTTTCTATGGCAAACGATAACTGCCGCAAATTCAAACAGAATCAAATAATTTTTTGCATACAGCCCTGATTTGTAGAGGACTCGCGACCTATTGTTTTTGGTGAAGATCGGTTGAAGGAAAGGGGTAGTTTACCTGCAACGGTTTTTTTTTATCAAGGGAAATTTTTTTTTTTTGGCAAACGATAACAGCCGCAAATTCAAACATATTCAAATAATGTTTCGTATACAGCCCTTAATTGTAGAGTTCTCAAGACCTTTTGTTTTTGGTGAAGATCGGTTAAGGGAAAAGGGTAGTTTACTTGTAACGTTTTATGTTTTAACAAGGGTATTTCCTATGGCAAACGATAACAGCCGCAAATTCAAACAGAATCAAAAGATTATTTGCATACAGCCCTAAATTGTAGAGTACTCGAGACCTATTGTTTTTGGTGAAGATCGGTTAAGGGAAAGGGGTAGTTTACTTGTAACGTTTTATGTTTTAACAAGGGTATTTCCTATGGCAAACGATAACAGCCGCAAATTCAAACAGAATCAAATAATTTTCTGCATACTGACCTGATTTGTAGAGTACTCAAGACCTGTTGTTTTTGGTGAAGATCGGTTGAGGGGAAGGGGTAGTTTACCTGCAACGTTTTTTATCAAGCGTATTTTCTATGGCAAACGATAACAGCCGCAAATTCAAACAGAATCAAATAATTTTTTGCATACATCCCTGAATTGTAGAGGTCTCAAGGACTTTTGATTTTGGTGAAGATCGGTTAAGGGGAAGGGGTAGTTTACCTGCAACCTTTTACGTTTTAACAAGAGTAAAGTACTTGCAAATTTATTTAACCTTTTTGAAACAATGGTAATTGTTAAAAATAAAATAATTTTGTTGCCAGGCAATAAAATTAAAATTTTTTAATTTTAATGTAATATAATATTTTTCATTTAATACGGCAATAAAAAGGCAGGTAAGACACAAACACACAATTCACGTTATTTCTGGCCTCACTCATGTTTATTTTCTTACGTTTGCACGCTTTTTAAATGGAAAGTGCCGAAACCCACACCAACATAACGCGTGCAAGCCGAAAAAATGGACATCAATTTGCTTACTGGCGAAGCTAGTAGTTAATGAATGGGTAGGCAAAAATCTTATCTTAAATTTTTTTTAAGGAATCACTAAAAGGACGGTGGGTCAAATCGGACGCTGAGGTAGAGTTTGCTGTAACCGAATGGTTCCACAAACAGCCGTAAGAATTTTACTAGCAGGGAATCTACAGGTTAGCGCAACAGTGGAACTCATGTCTTAATGTTATTGGAGACTTCTTTTAAAATCGTTGAATAAAAAATGCTTTACAGCTCTATACGTGTGTCTATTGAACAATCCTTGTATTAGTCATACACAATAATACAACTGATTGAACTTCAAATTTTTAAACTTGGTTAGTTTCTATATGTATGTTTAATGTTACAAATAATTCAAATAACAATCTTGATCATCTGTTAGTTCAGCGGAATAACAGTGACACTTTTAATAACCGCATAAAATAAACACTTAGTAACAACACAGGCGCTTTAACTTAACTGTTTGGACCACAGAAGTGAGGCATGCCTCAACGCTCTATGTGTACAGCGCGGGACAATCCCCCCTCCCTACACTTCCCTATCACACCACTACATTGCTTACATACGATGTATACAAAAAACGCTGAGGCAAGTTCAGGTTGCCTCATTCGATTTAAACGAACTATGCCGAATCTCACCTGTCACCATCTAGCGGTCGCTCAATAAAGCACGTTTCGGTTTAATAAATTTGACAGTCACAGTAACAATGTATAATCTTTACGTTATGTAGTTCATACGTATTTATAATTTTTATTGTACAGAATTTGTTAGGGTAGGCATTGCCTCAATTGCCTCCATGTAACTTCGCCACTGATATATATGTGTACAACGTTATCGGCAACAAAGAAGTAGTTTTTGTTAAAATTCCTTCCCGGGATATTTGGCCGTAGTCCAATGTTTTCTACAAAACCAGACATTTCGGCAATGCCATCGACTTCCATCATCAGTGAAAATCGAGTGCGATAACGTGAGGTGGTATACGTTAGTGACCACAGTACTGTGGTTAAGGCTGAAGCAGTAAGTAGAAAGAAGTAGTTTCTATGGTAATATTTCATTTCGAAAATGATTTTAAATATAAATCTTAGAATATGGAAGTCATGTATGGTTCTCCATACCGATATTTTGATAACGCGTCCTTCATCTATGTATGGTTAACTAACAGAAGACATAATCTGCAAGGCAGAGATAAACTTTATTTTTCATAATCAGTTTCTTCTTAGGCTTGCAAAGCCGGCGTCATAATTATTTAAATAATAAATAAGGCTGTAAGGCCGTGGTCTTCTGAAATTTTCATGCTGGTTGATGGTGGTACTGTAATCAGACGTTTCGGCCTCACACCTCTGTAGGCCATCTTCAGGAAAGGTCTTAGAAACAATTGACAAGATATGCGTCAATACACAACACACAACACTACTGTGGGACAGGCTGAGTGGTTGTCCGAGACTGGCCCTTGTTAGGACCAGACTCAGGCTGTTCTGGGGCAAGCCTCCTTCAGCCATATGGGTAGGAGAGCTGGTTGGTTGGTTTCGCACGCCAGCGCCGACCGGCCGTTAAGAAGGTGGAGAAACTCAAGAGAAAGCGTCTGAGTTGGTGATGGTGTGGCAGCCTCAACGAAAGGGTGAGGGGGAGTGTTTTAGTGCCAAACTTCAAGACATAGGCGACCAGAGACGAGCAGCGTGTGACGCTAAGGATGGCAGGAAGCGTCGTAATGGCGTCAAGGAATCAGCGTGGGACAGGTTTTGCAGCTTTTACGTTAGGTAGTTATGTTTTGTGGGAGGTAATTGTTTTATTTTATTATTGCGTAGTAGGGAGTAGATGATGATTGTGGACGGGGCAGAGGAGTTGTGTACAGTTGAGTTTATTTTATTTTATTCAGTTTGTCGATGCTAGTTTAGCTCATTAGTCGGGTCCAGGGCCCTCCTAATGCGGGTACTTCTGCGTCATTTCTGGGTGGAGGCTCATCCGCAAGAGCCAGGAGGCGGTTCATGAGGAAGTGGGGGTGCCGTGTATTTCCAAGTGGTCCCAAAAGGACCATCTGTATATAAATTTTTACAGTTTTCACGAAGTCAGTTGAAAATCACCATCTCCCAATCAGAAGCAAGCGCAATGCTACAGGTCGAGCAGCACAGGATGCCAAACCCTATGTAATGCCAGGCTTTCTCTACGCCGGATCATTGCGACAGGCAATCTGGATCTGAACTGACTCCATACGCAAGCGAGGGAGTCCCTACATCACCAACATCAATCAGCATAAAAATTTCAAAAGACCAGGGCTTTACAGTCCGGATAATAATTTAAATACAGTGCAACTCGCGAATAACGAACTCGCTTTTAACGAGAACTCGGATGCAACGAGCAAAAGTACGAGATTTTTTTGGTTTGTATCTTAGTAATGATAATTAAACTCGCTTTTAACGAGTAGAAACGTATTAGAGACTTGGTTATAACGAGAGTTTTATCGCAGGCTTATTCATGGAATAAGGTCATAACAAAAGTTTGTTACAATACAGCATTTTAAACATTCGTTTAAAATCATTAAGGCAATTTAGTGAAACTAATAAGGTAAGCAATGAATTCGTGGAATATTTAAACATCTACAGATACAAAATTACTAAACAAACAATAACAGTTAACTTTTTAAGGTTAACTAAATTCTGTGTGCGAAATATAATTTTGACGATTCCATTTGGAACGAAGAACAAAAATACAAATAAATTCGAGTGAATTTTTTTGTAACTTAAAAATAAATATTGTACGTGTGGCATGGAAAGTTTGCGTTTTGCCACATATCCGGGTGATTTTTGGTAACTTTTTTTACCAAACATTTGCTTTTACTATATTTCGCAAATACACTATACGCCAATTTTCAGCCAAGAATGTTAGCGTCTAATAAATGATTAAGATATAAATTTCATTTTTAAGCGTAGAATGTAAAACATGTCAAAATGATATTGTCCAAAGCCTCTTCTATAGTAGAAATGTTTGCTGTGTACGATAATCACGGTATATAAATTTAGGCTTCCAAGTCGACAACTCGGATGTAGCGAGCACCCGGTTTTAACGAGCACAATTGTCCGGTACCTTGAATCTCGTTATAAGCAAGATTCACTGTAATTTATTTTACATATTCGTGTCGAAACTGAACATTTTATCTTTCTGCCCATTGCCCAAAGAAACAATATTCATGAACAATAGTTTCACACAAACGCTTGGTAGTTTGACAATTTATTTTTAAACTCTGCAAATCGTTTCAGCCGATTAGGCTATTCCTAAAGAGCCGGTAAGAACAACTAAATACAAATAATGTGTTAGAGCGTAAACATGTATTAAGGGTGGAGAACGTGTATAGAAGTTGGTGGAGGGGGTGGACGAGCTAATTCAGGGGATGTCAAGTGACTGTAGAATCCAAGTCTAGTAGGAACACAGATTCTAAAATTAACAAAATTGAATTGCTGCTTTTGACAAAACCGAGATACAAAAGATTTTGTCTGTTCATTCGATACATTTATGTTATCTTTAATTGCTTTCTAATACCTAAAATTTTCAGCAAATCAGTTTGTTTACCTTTTTTCTACCTTATACAGTAATATTATGATTTTTGTGTCTAAAAAGTGGTTACGTCTTAAACAATAATCTGTGAAACGTGTATTTGCTGTATTATTTAAAATTGCATGCTAATATTCAGAATGCGATGTTTCACAACACAGCCACATTGTCTCATACAAATAAGATCACATTCTGAAAGTATTCCATTTTTTTTCAATATGCTTAATTTTTCTTTTTTGTATTGATTATTTATTATTGATTATTGATAACTGATTATTGATTATTCCTTATCGGCTGAAACGGTTGTCAGAGTTTACGAATAAATTGTCAAACAACCAAGCGTTTGTGTTGATTCAAATTTTCTTTAAGTGATATGATTCACCAAGTGGCCAACGACTCTTCAGTAAATATTCTAATTACCAAGAATCGTAAGCTATGTATTGTCAGTTGTGTACAGCCTCTATTGTTGACAGTGCTATGTTACAAAAACTACTTTGTTTAGAAACCAAAAATTAATCTAAATATACGTGAGTCGTATACTTATCGGTTGTTACTTATAGAGGCAGGACATGGACGCTGATAAAAAAACCAACAAGAAACACTAGAAGTTTTGAAAAAAGATTCTAAGAGGTTTTTATGGCCTGGTTAAAGAAGATGACTAATAGAGAATTAAAAATAACCAGGACATAGAGCTATCGAATCACGAAGACATTGTAAGATTCATAAGTGATGAACGAATACAGTGGCTGTGTCACCTAGAGCGGATAGATGATCAGCGTATGCCAAAGAAAATACTGATGGTGCAGGTTTGTAAAAATCGAAATAGGGGCCAAGCGAGGATAAAATGGTTGGAGAACGTGCTAGAAGATCTCACAAGAATGGATGTGAGGGGTTACACTGAGACGGCAATGGACAGAGACTTTGGAAATGGTTGGTGTTGGAAGCCAGGATTCACGTTGGGCTGTAGGGCTGAGAAGAAGAAGTATGCGAGTCCCAACTTTCTGAGTAAACACTTTGAAATACTAGAAACTAAATAGGTAGGTAGCTAGATAGACACATACATACGAGGGGGGAGAGAGAGAGAGAGGGAGAGAGAGAGAGAGAGAGAGATAGAGAGATAGAGAGAGAGAGAGAGAGAGAGAGAGAGAGAGAGAGAGAGAGAGAGAGAGAGAGAGAGAGAGAGAACGGAGGTATACGGAGATTTAAAACAATCAAAGTTGGCATCACCTGAAAGCATGTAGTAACTATAAAATCGTGTTCCGATTTCACAAACTATCCCATCATTCGTGCGGCCTACTATTGACTACTTACTAATTTAGCGTGTCTTCTTTAGAACTTAATGTCCTGACTTTACTCTTTCAGAGGTATCCAAAGGATACCTCAAATCTAGGGACCAACAATTTTACGAAATACTTGACCTTCCGCAGCACTTAATCGTATACTTTGGAAACACGATTAAATTATTAAGAGGTACAAACTACAAACGCGTCTAGGAAGATCTTGTAGCGTGTACAAGCATGGTTGCTTGCAGTGTATCAAAATCATCACAATTAGTTATTTACTACGAGTGTGTAGACGTATCTGCTACTAATGACTAAGCTCATTAGAGTGGCACTGACGCTCTAGGCTGCAACCAACTGCTGCAGCAATTCTTATACATTCGCGCGCGCGCACAAACCCACACACACTTATCCAAATACATGAAGTCTGAGTTGTGCATAATGCATAAACGGCTATAATGTATGTATATACATGGAGTATTCATTGTTGGATTCTGTACAACATACCCGTTTATTTACAGCGTCACATAATGAATGCACGTGATGTTGAAATTTACAACTATATAAAACTTTATTACAGATGTAATTAGTTCTGACCCCAATTCGTATACAAACGTTTACATAAATATTAACAAGTAAATATTTCCTGTACTTCTGAGGTGACAAAATGAATTGTAGCAATACTCATACAAGTAGATTAGATTCTCTCTCTCTCTCTCTCTCTCTCTCTCTCTCTCTCTCTCTCTCTCTCTCTGTCTGTCTATCTGTCTGTCTCTCTCTCTCTCTCTCTCTCTCTCTCCCTCTCTCTCATATTCTATATATAAACGGGTTACATACCGTGTAAGTAATAACAATATTGTTGTTACCAATAATACTGAAACCACTTATTGTTGGAATCGGTATAACCTATTGTTGGCGACATTGTTTTATTTAATTTAGTTGTGCTTCTCTTTGAACTACAAATAAACGACAAAGAAATAAACACTTTCTGAAAAAATAATCTGAGAAAAGAGAAAAGTAAGAAATGGAAATGTCGGTAAAAATATTAAAACAGGAAATCATCATCATCTTCAATGTCATCTAATTTTCATAGAGTAATTACTTGAACCTGTTACACTTTTATAATACATTACGAACAGTGTCCTATTTTCCTGGGCATTTCTTATCTTCTATTTTTTTGTTTTTTTTTTTGTTTTATTTGCTTTGTCTTTATTTTTCAATGTTAAACGTTCAAACTCTGTACACAGTTACTCTTCCGAACATAGACAAATCTAAATCGTTATTTTTTCTAATATGGTTAAAAGACGTCTTATGTCGTAACACATAAAAACGACATCCTAAACGAACAGACACAATTCAAATCACACATATTATTCACACATATCACACCCCACACACAACAACATCGATCTTTTAAAAGACGGCCCGTCGCCAAGAACAAGACGGACAGCGCTCCCAGTGGCAGCCTCTGACGAAGCTTATACAGTAATAAGCAAAAACTAGTTCAGGCTATAAGGTAAAAATTTTACCAATATAAAATTTTGTGTTCCGAGTCGGTAGTGTTGTACTTATAATTTATAACATCAAAAACTTTATTAGTTAGATTTGACGCCCACACATTTGGCGCACACACTATAATTGTTCAATTTGGCACCACAACAAGGTGAGAATTAATTAAATAGAGTCATTAATTAATAAATTAATTAAATTAAATGAGCAATAAACACCAATATTGTTAGATTTGGCGTCCCATCACGCGGGACATAGATAATAAAAAATAAACAAAATTTAATTATACACATTAATCGTAACTAATAAAATTAAGTTACAATTTGGCGCTCCAGAACACGGGGCGTATCTTTTTTAGTTACAATTTGGCGTCCACCGCTGGGCGTAAAACGGAACAACTCCTTTTTTAAGTTACAAATTAGTTAATCGACGGACACGTCATGGACAACAAAATCCAAGTCTTACTTCATTACTTCAAGTGTTAATGAAAACTATGACTATAATAAAGTGAAACCTATAATGACAACACCAATTACCAGCATCAGTTTAAAAATATAACAAACATAGGATTTGCCCACAAAGTAAACTACAGACTCACACACGCAAACGCGGCTCGTTGGCGCGCACAGTCCTTGGCGGTGGCCCGGTTTTGTCTGAAACACAATCTAAATGCAGATCAGACTACTTGATCACATTTCAAGTTGGATTCGGACCGTTCACTGGGTCCACTTAGGGGTTGAAAGCAAACACGGTGTGACGGCATGAACCACCAGTTTTTTCCCAATCACTCTCACCCCATCGCTCTTTCGTTCCCCCCTTTGTACATATTTATTTTTCTGTCTACATAGGATATATTTGATGAACTTGTTCTTTACACGTGTCTAGTTTCTCTTGTTTCGTGCCTTCATATATGTGTATTATTATTAACCATAATAGCAATACATATTGTTACGACGGTCTCACTGATCGTCGCATGGTACCGTACAGTGGAAAACAAAATACAAGACACAATTACGTCACTAATAATCAGCTTTAATAATCACAAATAAACGTTTGTAATCAACAAGACAGTCTCTTACTAAAAATCAAATAAAAATGGTTCACATTCAATAAAAATGTCAACTAATAGAGTGCCGCACAATCATATAACACTTCGCCACAATACTTCGAACGGCATTGGAATAAATCGCCACTGACCGTCACTGAATGCCTACATTTATACCCCGCTAATATTCCAGAATGATCCGTCACTTTGGATGACTTGTTAAACAAACAGGCGGTCTCGAGAATCCACTAGAAACAATGTCCTTGAACACACTGCGCTGACCGGTATGGTCTGGTATAGACTCGATAGTTGACGCGTAAGTGTCTGCATCCCAAAGTAGTAGCAATATGTACGCGCACACACATTACAGCTGGAATAGTCGAGATACTTGTAGAACGTTCCGTTTTACGTAACACTTTTTCTCATTACGTAACAATATGAATGTGTGTAACATAAAAACTGGTACTAGCATGAAAATTATTATTTTTAAGTGCAAATATTCTAATACAATTATTTGAGGAGTAGTTAACAAGATCTTAACTTGTACATCAAAAGCAAAAATGTTTAATACTCTAATTCCTTTATTTAAGGAGAATTAGTAGGCCTTATGCTGGTAATGCTAAATCGTCCAAATTTAGGTAAATGTTTCTCTGAAACCGAATAAAATAGAGTATTGACATTTTGTAGGTGTTTTCTGTAAATGTTGTATGTCTGCTGAAGCAGAATTACTTAATTTCCTTGTCTATAACAATACTTATAGTCTATTTATTTTATGTTCATAAACTTTAAAAAAAAAATTAATAAACGTTTATTTTTACACCACCCAAGCACACATTTTAGTTCTAAAACTCTGCTTCAGGAGGCAGAGACGAGTACCTCACATCAGGTCTGAAAATTTAAATATCCTTCGTAGCATAGATTCTGAGATATATGTACCGAAATGTTGAAAAACATTATTTTTCAAAAAACAAGTTTAAAGTGAAACCTAACAAAAGTCAAGTTCATGACCAAACACGATTTTCACGCGGAAAAAACATACATGTAACCATATTGCTGACTTCAGAATTGCCATAATGAAGCACAAAATATCCCCTTTTATACGGTGAAAAACACATAATTTTACGCTAAACCGTTTATAAAATATCTACCATTGAAAAGAATCGTGTAAAAATTTTAATAACTTTACTGTGTACAAACACACTTAACATTATTTACGAAATGTGTTTCTAAATTTATTTGCATCATAAATAAATTTAGGTAAAAAGTAACAAACTCAAAATAAGCAATAAAAAGTAACACAAATTTAACCAATGAACAAACTAAATTCTGTGTGTCTCTTTTATTAAATGTTGTTACTTAGTTTAGTTAATTTTTATATTTTGCATTCCGATTATATTTAGTTTTTACAGACACTTGACCTTCCCTTAGCTTCAACCTCCCCTACATCATCACACCCCACACATGTCCGGATACACACGCCATAAACATATGTTCACCACCCTAACATCCTTTGTGTAGTTGTTCATTGACCTCTTTGAGAATAGCTTGATAATCTGTACCAGCTATCAGAGTTTAATACAAATTGTGAAACGTACTAAGTGTTCATATATTTTTAAAAACCTTTATATCATAAATTTTATACCATTTTATTCAGACAAGTCTAAATTTTAATAACACAAGCATTTTGAAATTAAAACCGTTTACCAAATGGTAAAAGCTTAAGTGCATGATAATGCCTTTCAGCCGCCAGCTAAACGCAACATTTGCGCAAAAGAAACAATCAGTCAGTTAGTAACCATAATATAACCATAATCAAGTCATCTTCCTTTCGTTTTTGTTGCGATGGGGCCGCTGGTACCAAAGCTTCACCGCCGACAGCAGCCGCTCGTTGCTGTTCCTTCTCGAGCTTCTTTCGTTCCCGACACTTTCTTACTCGCTCGGCATTTTGTCGTTTCTTGATCTGAGCCTTCTCGTCGCTGCTATCCATTGTCGAACGCTGTTTTAGTCAGTCGCCACGTTTGGTTACTGTATATCAGCAACAGTGTATTTCACCACAACACAAAACAAACCTTTATTTACATATTGCGACGTATCAAAACAAATCTTTATTTACAACAATCCCCATGAAGTCATGCAATGATGAGGTCACGCAATAATGATGTTATACAGCGTTACATGTTACAGAAAGTTTCAAACGATGCAGTACAGACAAAGGAGCATGTAAAACCAAATTTATTCTCATTAAATCGTTTGCTAAACTCAATGTCAGCAGCGATTATTTCTGTCTTGATGCGTTTACATATCAAATTTCTAGACTGTGGGGAATCGAAAGTGTGGAAGCGTCACGCAGTGATGACGTCATACAGCATTACATGTTACAGAAAGTTTCAAACGATGTCAAGCTAAAAGACATTATCATGTCAAAAGTTAAAATTTTGTAACTTTTTCCCTTTAGACTCCCCTTAACACACATGATAATGATGTAAACCTGTTTTTTTTTAAACCGAAATTAAGCTGTATGTTTCTCTTGTATCTGGGAGAGATTTCAAACGCTACACAGTCAGAGGCAGGCTGAAAATCCAATCAGACATGCTGACAAGTGATGATCATGACTATGAAGATAACAAGTGAAATGTACGCACGGAAAAAGGAAAAATACAGGAAGGAAAGGAGGAAAATGAAGAGGTGGTGGTGATGATGATGATGATGATGGCGGTTTTGGAGACGTAGATAAAAAAATAGGCGGCTGAAGCGTAGTGTTGCCCACACTGCCTTCCTTGTATGCCGCACGGCTCACATAAGGCAGCCTACCCTGCCTTACTCCTAAACTACTTCGGTGGTATACTTGGGAGCCATTATTATTATTATTATTATTATGATTATTAGATAAAATAGTATTCATTCTTCCCGATGAAACATCAGAATCGATGGCGATGATGATGTGATGATAATAATTATGACAAAGTTGGAAAAGTTGTCTGAATTCCGTGGGAGTTTCACAGAATGCTGAAAGCCGATGGACTTGTGGGTGATCGGCAGTGTGTGTGTGTGTGTGTGTCTGCATTGATTATGTATAAATGAAAAGGCGGCGTGTGAGGGGTGGGAAGGGCAGGGGTCAAACAAGTGGGTAGTAGTGTATAATCGCATTACAGGAAACGTGCTCAGAAAGTTGGAATAACTACCGTGCGACGCAACGGCTCCGTGGTGTGTGGTGATTAAGTGGCGGAAGCAGGAAAACTTGTCGGCTGCTGGTACTAGTAATTAATTTAAATACTGAAATCCATTAACCACCAACTTTTTTAACAATTCCCATAGCGTGTGTACAGCGTCAGAGCGAAATAAATTATACACACATACATACGTAAACACACCACGTCGGTGAGTGTGTGTGTGTGTGTGGGGGGGATGTACAGGAACAGATGACCTCAAGAGTTGAATAAGTCGAGCAAAAATAAACGCTAATAGAAAGAAAGAGCTTCCTGTGTCTCGTAAGATATATGATAAGATATGGAACAAGAATATAATACATTTCGGTTATAAATTACGGAATTATATTACGTATATAAGATTCGGAAGTGAAAACGTGGAATATATGACATGCAAACTGAAGCAAGAGCAATCTGCATGGGGAACCAACCGGAAGCAAACATGGGGATTACTGATGAATATAGAAAAAACGCAATATCTGTGTGTCGGACAAGAAACAACAGATTTAATCTTCATTTCCGAAATGTGTGTGTGTGTGTGTGTGTGTATGTGTGTGTGTGTGTGTGTGTGTGTGTGTGTGTGTGTGTGTGTGTGTGTGTGTGTGTGTGTGTGTGTGTGTGTGTGTGTGTGTGTGTGTGTGTGTGTGTGTGTGTGTGTGTGTGTGTGTGTGTGTGTAGAATTTTTTCTAAGGCGAACGATAACTGCCGCAAATTCAAACAGAATCAAATAATTTTTGCATACTTCCCTGAACTGTGAGCCCTATTGATTTTGGTGAAGATCGGTTAAGGGGAAGTGCTAGTCTACCTGCAACGTTTTATGTTTTAACAAGAGTAAAGTACTTAATTTTGATAAATAAAGTATCCTGAAAAAGGTCATAATAATCCACTGTAGAAAGGTAGGTGAAACATCTATAAATGAAAAGGGTGAACTTTGGACAGGTAGACGTCTAATCCTTGAAGTCCAGACGACGATAAACGCAAGCAGTTTGGAAATTATAAATGCGCTATTTTAAAACATAAAAAGACCTTTAAAACAAGTACCTCAAAAAGAGTATAAAGCAACAACAACAAAAATTCATCAACAACTGTGAATAGGAAATCCAACCGAGTAGCAGCAGCATTCATTAAAAGAGAAGCAAAGTGTTTGATAAAACAACACCACACACGATAGTAAAATACAAAAAAAAACAAAGAACTAAAACACGACCCTGGTTAACTCATGCCACTAGTCTGATTATCAGTAGCGTCACACACACACACACACACAGATTGGATAGGTAAACTGCTGGCTCGACGTCCATGTTCCCCCCCCCCCCAAATTAACACTGCTATATCGCGGCGGTAAACAACACAGAATACGGTATACCACCCCTTGGCTGGTGCCAGCGAGGCGGCGGCGGTGCTGGCTAATATAGCCACCGCTGCTGCTACCTCTTCTCGTGTGTTGCTGTTTTGTTGTTGTTTCGTTAGTTAATGTGAATAAATCAACCCTCGTAAACCTAAAATAAAGAAAAAAATACTCACCAACACCACCACCACAATCAACACCACGACTACCACACACTCGGCCGCAATCGAAAGACCTCTCAACCGTAACCGCACTTTGCACCCGCTTGTGAGTACAATAATTTTTCCAGCAGCAGCAGCAGCAGCTTAGCGCCCTTCTTCACACTTCTACTTTGATTCTACGCTTAGCCGGTATTTGTTTTTTATTTATTATTCCACAAACAGGTTACACGAACGCTCACATCTAACAGGGAACTGGTTGTATCACGTTCTTTATAGCGCACTTTCTAGTACAAAGATGGCGCCACTACTGTGGTTAACTGGCAAAAATCCGTTCCAGTTCCCAAATCGTTTTACACTGAAGATGGCTTCCAGCGGAGAGGGCGAAACGTCTCTGTTCATAGCGACACGAATGGACTACGGCCTAATAGCCCGGACTAACTACATCTGAACACATTTGGCGCCGGCCGTGACAGTCTTAAGTACTGATTTATTATTATTATCCCGGCTGTACAATGTTTACACATTTTCCTGAACCAACGATTACAGAAGTGATTGACTTCTCAGCTTCCACTGCTGCTGCCTGTTCATCCAAAGATCTTCTACAATTTCTCGTTCCCTCAACATAGTCTGAATTTCTTCTATCCATGTGATAGATGGTCTTCCTCTTTTCCTTCTTCCTGGTGGGGTCCATCCCATAACTCTCTCGGCAATCTTTCCTGTATCACTCTCTTTGTGTGTCCATACCACTGGAATTTTTTTGTTTGGATAAAATCAACAATTTAATATTTTACATTCATTCTATCCTTAATGACTTCATTTCTAATTTTCTCACGTCTGGATACTCTTGCAAAATATTTTAAAAGTCCATCTCTGCCGTCATTAGTTTTGTTATTGTATGTTTAGTCCAAACTATTCACTTCGTAGTATTTGTTTTCCTTTCGTAATTGTTAACACCATTTCGTAATTGACAAACAGAAACGAAATTAACACACTTTACGGAACTGCTACATACTACTTTCCAACCGTCGAGCCATTTCGGTGTCTGCACTAGTGCCAAACATCAACAATGTCGGTTTGGATATTAACTGGCGGCTAGGTGAACGTGACGAGAAGCAAGGGAAGCGCCTCGTCAGCTGACAAAGCGCTGAATTGCTCCAAATATACATGAGAGTTGGTATATCAATATTCACACGTACTTGTTTCCTATTGGTTTATATCTACTAAAAATAATCAGCTTTTAAATATAAATAAATTTAGTGGGAAACGTAAATAAATTTTTCAACAGAAATCTAGCCTAATACATTCTAAGCTGTTGTTAGCATAGCACTGAGGTAAATACGAGGGTCAATTGAAGAGTTCGCGGAGCGACATCTACAGCTCAGTGGTAGAACTAAAATCTTTCGTGTGCTGCAAGATTTGTAATTTATGTGAAGACCTGATAATTTCAAGATATAGGCCTATCTGTCAATTTATTCACTTCTTACCAGCTGTTTAAAATTTTCCTGTTACACGTGTTTTTAAAATGCACAAAATCAAAACACGTGTTGTGTAGAATTCCCTGTTAAAAATGTTTTAGCCCCAATGGAAAATCAAAAAGAAATTGTAAAGTGTTAAGAGATGCTGCGCCTTCAGAAATAATCGTAAGTGGGGCACACTATAGAGTGTAAACGTGGTCGTACAAGCACTGAAGACTATCCCAGCAGTGGACGTCCAAAAAGTGCAACAAAAAAAAAGCATTATTGAAAAATTCATTGCGTATTGGAAGACCGCAGACTGAGGAGTGGATAACGTTGCTGAAATCATAGGCATCTCATATGACCGTGTGCATCTTACTTTAACTCAAGATCTTAGTGTGAAAAAGATTTGTGCAAGATGGCTGCCGCATCTGGAGTTGGTGCATTTTTTGGGCGTCAAGTGCGATCACGATTTCAATGCTCGTATGACCACATTTAAACTCAAGTCCCTACTTACAAACCGTTGGTTTTGAAGTCGCAGCATCTCCTGACCCACTTACAATTCCGTTTTGAATTTTCGTTGACGCTAAACAATTTTTAACAAAGAATCACACCACGATGTTTGATTTTGTCCGTTTTTCAAAACACGCATGACGTCAATTTTAAACAGCTTCTAAACAATGAATAAATTAATAGATATATTTGGAAATTAACAGGAGTTCACACAAAATACAAATCTTGCCGCACATGAAAAATGTTAGGTTTACCGCTACGCTACAGTTGTCGCTCCGCGAACTTTTCAACTGACCCTCGTAGACTCAGTTAAGTACTCTCACCAGTGAACGGTTTCAAAAATTCGTTTGGTAAGTTAGTGAAATGGGCTTTAGAGAATCACGTAAAATATGAATTCTTCTTCTTCTTCTTCTTTCTTTCACCGGTTCTACAGCCCATGGTGGGCCTTGGCCTCCGCAACAACCCTACTCTACTTCCCTCTATCATTCGCCAATCCTTTCCACCCTCTTATACCAATCGTGGCAAGGTCTCAATTGACATCGTCCATTCATCTTTTCTTTAGACGACCCCTCCTTCTTCTTCCATACAACCTCCCATACAAGTCACCACTAACTATTCTTGTATCCTGTATTCTTTCAACTTGCCCCAGCCAAATTATTCTTTTTTTTTTTTTAGGAACTTTACTACTCGTATATCTTTCCCTTCAGTAAGTATGTTCAATTTTTCATTTTTTCTTCTTTTCCAAGTATCTCCTTTTTTATTCGAACCAAACATCCTACCCAAATTTTTTCTTCCCAAATCTCAATTGTTTCTCATCACTTTCTGACAAGGTCCACGTTTCACAGCCGTACGTCAGAACAGGGGGCGTACCATGCTCATGTAAATCTTCATTTTGATTTGTTTTTTAATAAACTTATTTTTAAACATGTTTATACTGGCAAAATAGACATGGTTTCATTGCTGAATTTTGGTCTGAATGGTGTCACTTATCGTACTGAAAAATATGACATGATCTCTCAGTAGCTAACAGGTTTCTACACCTAATCTATGCAAGTAGATGGCAGTGATAATGGTGATGACGATAATGAACAGATGTATATATTTGATAATATTATCAAATATAATTTCTTCTACAAGCAGTTGTACTATATTTCATCCGACGTACGTTTACTGAATATATCACTATCATACAACCATACATACAATGTATACATACAATGAATATACATTCATTTACAACCTCTGATGATGCTGATATATTTAGTGAAACGTACGTCAGATGAAGTGAAACGATAAAATACAATACAACTACTAGCAGAAGAAATTATTCTTAACGTACATAATATTATACAACAATTACCGCAAGAAACTTTCGACTTACTTATATAGAAGTATATACCCACACACACACACACACACACACACACACACACACACACACACACACACACACACACACACACACACACACACACACACACACACACACACACACACACAAATAGTCATCATCGCCTCCCATCCGCTCATAGTTTAGTGTTTACACAAAAAGTGGTGACACGCACAAATTGAAGTTCATTTGTTTTTCAGAAAACAACAATATTATTACTAAATTCCCAACAATAGGCTGCATATAATTAACAATGGGTAGAGGACCGGTAATTATATTATAGAATCGCTCCCCATTGTCATCGTAAAAATTTGACTAATTTTTCTTTCAGCTCGTAAAACTAAACAAAAATCTTGTCTCTGCGTTGTGATTATAACCTATTTCTTTAGTCAATCAAAAGCAGATGTTATTGAACACGGCCCCCACACACGTTATCGATTGCGCAGTTTACGCACTGTAAACAGTAAATTGGCCCCTCTTCAAGGTCGCGTATCCAGACTGTCTAACCGCGGCGCGTTGTGTGTGGTGACAACCCTTATTTCGTATGCTGCTATTATTCGTGTCCGTTCGACCCTTAAGAAATAAATACCGTTGACGTTGTGTAGTTTCACTTTGTGTACAAATTTCTACCCTAGATCAAAAGGTAGGTCTATAATCAAGTTTTCAAGTAAGGAATGAGTATATTGATTAACTTTACCCGGCGACCTTTCCCCTATTTTCAATTTCACCAACATCGTTACCGCCACTGTGCGCGCACGTGCAGTGTCCAGTTGGCTACCATTTACAGATCTCCTAAATGATTTATAAATTCTGTTAATTACCAGCATCCCCCAGCGTGTCTATGAGTAATAAGAAGGGTAAAATTGGTTAAAGATATAACAACTAACATTTGTTCATTTCATTTCTTCCACGTAATCGTCCTTCATCTCAAAGTAGCAGCAATATGTACGCACCCACACACATTACAGATGGGTTCCACTGGAATAAGCCGAAAATACGTATAATGTTCTGTAATGGCGTCACAATATGGTATTGTTTGCAAACGTGATGAAGCTCAAAAAACATATTTTTGCAAATCAGACTCTGTAATTAATATAATTAATCATCTAATCGATAATAATATAATTAATTGAGTAATTAAATCATAAATTAAATCTAATTAGTTTAGTAATGACAGTGACGTATGAACACTTGTAAGAGATAAATAAAAACACAAACGCATGCTCGAAAAGTGATTTTTTTTTGTATTTTCTAAATACGATTGAACACCCGAAAACCAAGTCAACACTGTATAAACCAATAGCGAGGGAACGGATTTTTATCGACCGTTTTGTAAGACGGCAGAGAACCTTCGGATTAAATTTTTGCGCCATTTTCAAAGGTTGATTTATTTACATTAACAAAGGTTTAGAGAGGACGACAACGCGCAAAGAGAGCCACTTTGGAAAGCTCTGTCTGTTTTTTTTTGTTTAGTTCTGATAGTGTTTGTACATAACTTATAGTGCAGCATAAACACGAGAAAACCGGCCACTCATTGCGAGTCTCACCGACCCACCCCTTGAAAATGTTTGTTCGCTCGTCACAATAAAAAAACAGACAATAGAAACAACGGTGTACGTGTCGGTGGGTGGGTGGGGGGTATGCATGTGTATCTGTTGTCAAGGCTGACCGATACAAGCCGAACGAGGAGGGATGGTGCTCGTGGACCCGCGGCAGCTAAATAAATCAGAGCGCTGGTCTCTGTCTGTATTTATTAATGGTATTTGGCTGTTAATAGTGAACGAGAAACCACACTGTTCAAACAAGCATGGCATGAATTCAACCACCTCGATGATATATACATTTTAAACTGGAGTAAATAATACAGTGCTTTCCGGAAATTTATTGTTTTTAAGTCAAATGTGGTGGTTATATTAGTAGTAGTGGCAAAGGTAGTTATTAGAACTTGTAATTTGAATGAACAATAAATCTTGTTGCATACAACGCAATAGTAAGTTTAACATTCAACACATACGCGTATATGTAGTTTTAAATCTTAAAATTTCAATTTCAAAGGCTTTCACGGCCGCCGTTCACATATTAGACGGGCTGTTAGGCCGTGGTGTAGAATTGTACAAATATCGGTATGGAGAACCATACGTGACTTCCATGTTCTAAGATTAATATTTAAAATCATTTTCGAAATGAAATATTTCCATAGAAACTACTTCTTTCCACTTATTGCTTCAGCCTTAACCACAGTACTGTGATCACTAACGTATACCACCTCACGTTATCGCACTCGATTTTCACTGATGATGGCAGTCGATGGCACTGCCGAAACGTCTGGTTTTGCAGAAAAACTTGGACTACGGCCAAACAGGCCGGGAAGGAATTTTAACAACAACCTACTTCTTTGTTGCCGATAACGTGGTACACTTATAAAAAATTACCTCCTCCCTCTTCAACTATAATTTTCATTTATTGAAAATTACCCCCTCCCGCTTAACTACCCTTTTTATTTATAGATATTTCATCTACCTTTCTACAGTGAACTATTATGACCTTCTTTTCAAGATACTTTATCTATGAAAATTAAATACTTTACTCCTGTTAAAACACAAAACGTTGCAGGTAAACTACCCCTTTCCTTTACCGATCTTCACCAAAAACAATAGGCCTTGAGCCCTCTACAATTCAGGGATGTATGTAAACACTTATTTGATTCTGTTTGAATTTGCGGCTGTTATCGTTTGCCATAGAAAAAATTCTACGCACAGACACTTCTCGAAAAATGACTTTTCTTCATGTTTTGAGGGTACTACAATCAGAATCAGCCGTTATCTCGAACACGATTTTTTTCGCCATGACAAAAAATTATTAACAGAATTGAAAAAAATCCTTGTGTGTTCAAATAAATTGTCGTTCAATACTGTAATTCCTTGCTTTCCCATCGTTTCTTATAATTAACTTTGTAAAAAAATATGCTTTTCCTTTGGCCAAAAATTTGGAAATCAAATTCAAAAACGCGTAAACGTAGCTTGTTCTGTCTTTTTAAGGTTTCCTTGTTTTTTATTTTGTTACCAAATTAACTTCCCTTTCCAATCAAACAAAATTCTATTTTCCAAGTGAAGTAATTGCATCATCGTTTGTTGTTACTCGCCTTTGTAAATAAAAACGTTGACAACCGGGAAAGAGATTGTGCGCAGTCTGGGAGTACTCAAGAGAGGAAGGGTGACGGTTCGTGGGAGAGAGCTGCGAAAACAGAGATCAACTGAGAAAGGGTCGCCAGTCTCTTACAGTCAGTTGCAATTACAGCAGTCGTATTCTTTATTTATTTTTTTTAAATGCATTGACTTAATTTACATTCCAGTATAATGGTTGTTTATAGTGGATAGATTAGAATTATTGGAGAAGAAGATGCGCCTTTATAAGATTGAGTAAAGAAAAGAGAATAAAGATATTGTTACTACGGTCTCACGGATCGTCGTATGGTACAGTGGAAACAAAATACCGACACAAATGAAGCCACTAATTACCAGCTTTGATTAGTCACAAATAACAATTTGAAATCAGTGAGGTACTCTCATACAATAATATAAGTTAATTTTGTCCACACGCAACAATAATTGTCAATTATTAGAGTTTCGCACTAATTATAACACAATAATCACTTTCTACTAATCCGCAAAAAGGACTTAATCCGCACTCTATAATAGGTGTAACTAAGTACAATAGGTGCCAGATGTAACTAACTTCTAAGCCGGCCGTTGACCCTTATATATATAGCCCAAAATAGTTTCAGAATAATTTTCCATTCTTTTGGTAGCGTGCCGGCATAATTTGCGTGTTACAGGTGCTAGAACAGCCTAGAGGCTACTTGACTGCTCGGCTAGGCGATGAACCTGTCGAATTTTCGAAAGCGTTACGTAACTGCCGTAGCATATCAAAACAAGTGCTGAGATTTAACTAAAAAGAAATAAGTATCTTGAGATATTTTTAACACAGTATAAAACTATGGGAATAGAAATCAATGTTCCTACAGGCTGTAGAAATTTATTTACGAGCGATCTGTTAATAGTAGCTGTAGATGAAGAAGGAGATGCGTCCCTGTAAGGTTCTATGGGTGTGAATCATGGCCAACAACCAAGAAACAAGACAGTTAAATACAGGCCTCGGAAATGGCGTTCTTAATAGGAGTATAAAAAATAATACTGCACTAAAATAGAAAAAAAACTTAAAATTAATAGATTTTAAAGTAAAAATTTGGAAAGAAATTGCTGTAAAGAAAGAACTAATAAAATATTAAAAATTGTAAAAGAAATAATATGTTGCTTGTATGGATACGAAAAGCCGTGTGTGTTGTTTTATTTCTGGAACGTTTATAGTCTGCGACGGGAGAGAGAGAGAGAGAGAGAGAGAGCGAGAGAGAGAGAGAGAGAGAGAGAGAGAGAGAGACGGAGAGAGCGTTTTCAATCGTCAAATTAACCGCCGCTCTCGGCAACAACCAATAAACAAGGTACATTGAGAGGTCGCGGCAGCTTTATGACTTCTGTACTGTTTCTCTGCGAGGTCTTTGACAGTAAAGTAACCGCTGACTTGTAGCACGGTAATAAAGTGCAACACTTGACGATTGCAACAAGCAGACGTGACGTTCTTTGTTTTTATACCTCTCCTACGTTTTGTATTTCTATATTTTGTGCTCCGTTTGATTACCATATTTCTGCTAGTTGTGCGTTTATTTTGTATCCTTAAAAGCATGTCACAGAAAATTGGCAGTGATTAAAAAGACGTCTCTCTCTCTCTCTCTCTCTCTCTCTCTCTCTCTCTCTCTCTCTCTCTCTCTCTCTCTCTCTCTCTCTCTCTTCTCTCTCTCTCTCTCTCTCCTTTCCTCTCTCTGAATATATATAGTTTTACGCCATTACAGAACAATATATGTGTTTCTTGGCTATTCCAGTGGAGTCCGGCTGTAAGGTGTGTGAGCGTACATAAATTAAGGACAATTAGGTGACACTTGCCACGCGCCCGCAACAAGGCTATTCCCCAGACCATACCGGGCCGCGCGCATTTTATTCAAGGCCGCAATCAATTACGCTACAGTATTTTCTAGTACAGTAGTTGACGCGTTGTATGGATTATTCTGAAATCTCAGAGGGGTATAAATATAAGCATTTAGCGACGATTAGTTAAGTTTGAGTGGCGATTTATTCCAGTGAAGTTCGAAGTATTGTGGCGAAGTGTTATGTGTTTTATAATTACGCGGGACTCTATTAGTTGACATTATTATCGCATGTGAAAAGATTAATTTGAATTATTGTACCAGTATAATCTTGTTGAATAACTTGTTGATTATAAACTGTACTTGTGATAAATAAAGCTGGTTATTAGTGATCGACGAGACCGTCGTAACAATACATAAAAAATGAATAATAATAATCCTTTTTGTACAAGAATATATTTCATTATTTTGTAAATATTACGATGTACCAATAGTATTTAAATATCATCATCAGACATTAAACGTCAATTGTTCAAAACAGTTGTTTTATATGTAAACTAAGTTTAATATTTTATATATGTATGTAAAAATATGTTATATAATTAATTGTAAATATAATATACTGCAACAGTACAAATTTATAGTGTACTGTGCACTGCATAATTAATTGAGATAATTAATATAATTAATTAAATAATTCATATTGTTAGTAATAATAATTCAGCTTTCAATCTGAACTGTAAAGGGAACAAACAAATTTCATGCTTGGACAGGTTGATCACGCCGCGCAGCTGTGTCTGTGTGTACACATGTATTTTACATGTGTGTGTGAAACCAGTTGATTCCTGTAAAGTGTCACCCCTAAATGAATGCTATTAATTATATGAATTATTTAAATTGTAAAGAGTATGTGCATAATATCACAAAACCAAATACGCCACAGTGTGTATAAAATAAAGGCGCACGTGTGTACAAAAAATAGTGCGAAAATAATAAAAAGTGCGAATATAGTGAAAATAAATATAAATAAAACTTATATTAATTAAGGTAGGAAAAACGATTTAAACACAGTGAACGCATAAAAATTACCGACAAGATGAATATAGGGTAATTTGCAAAAGATTTCGCATGTTGCGAAGACAAGCGAATGAATGTGAAAATAATCGTGTTTAGAATGGGACGCTAACGACAGACTGATACCTGCACAGCATTGTCGAAACATGATTTTTGAGCCCTAGGGTATAAACACTCGAGACGCACCAACTTATTTATCTTTCTCGTACAACTACCGTGGCAGCCGGAGGCTCTGCCCAACGACAACAACTCTTTTTCGATCAACCACAGCGGCAGCCGGAGGCTATGACGGAATACTCATCACAATCGTGAGATCACCGCTGCAGCCAGAGGCTATGACGGAATACGAGGGAGCAGCCAAATACATGGAATAGATTCCAGCGTAAGGAACGAGGCAACGGACTACGGAGAGGATCTGAAGGACGAGGATCAAGGACTCCAGGACTGCACGACTACAGAGGAGCATCCAGGACCGAGGACCTAGGACCGAAGAGGATACGCTGAGTACTACCACGACAAATAAGGTGAAAAAAAACCATGTATTTGTAAAAACAAATAGACTCAAGTAAAGACAATTAACCATGTAAAAAGAAAGACAATATAATTCAAAAGTGGAATTAATAATTTTTGAAAATGTAAATGTTTATTTTTATAGTAGTTTAGAGTAATGTTTAAACATATGAAAGTAGAATTTTGAATAAATAATTTAATCAATGATAGTTGTATTAATCTGAAAGTAAATAGTAATTTTTTTAAAAACAAAGAAATGCATATGCAATATAATAAAAAGAAAATAATTATTAAAATGAGATCAGATAATCTAATAGTTATCAAAGTAATGAGCAAGTCGAGAGCAATATTATATAACAACAAATGTTTATTGTAGTATAAGTGTGTATATTATGTTATATGTGTAATACGAGCTATTACTTATATGTTAATATCTAGATATTTACTACGGCTACACACATGCGAATAATAATGATAGTTTAAATCGTAAAAGAATTTAAAATTTTTAATTAATAAATTTTTAAATGGTTCTAAACAATTTCACGTTGTGTTATTATTATTACGATTACACCTGTCATAATTTTATAGCGTAAGTAATGTTGCTAATAAACGACGTTAACGTTGCAAAATAAATGGCTCACAAGAACGTGGGGTTCACAAATACTTAACGTTATAATATATTGCAACGTTACAATACATATTTATTATTTAAATAAATTAGTAATTTTGAAAATATTATCATTTTTCGTATTAATTATATTGATAAAATATTATTATTATTTACTTATGTCTCGTTTGTTACTTATGAAGGCGAGACATGAACATTGACAAAAAAGAGCAAGTAACACAAAGAAGGTTTGAAAGAAAGATTGTAAGACGTGTTTTTAGCCCGGTTAAATAAGACGTGTTTTTGGTCATGAACGGAGAATAAAATATAACCAGAACATAGATGAGCTATGTAAATATTCATAAAGGTTCGACGAATACGATGGTAAGGTCATCTACAGCGGATGGATGATCAGCGTATTCCAAAGAATATCTTGAAGGCGCAAGTCTATAAAAGCAGAAATAGGGCCAACCTAGGACAAGATGTTTGGATGATGTGCTAGAAGATCTCAGCAGAAAGGACGTAAGGGATAGGAGTTGGCACTAAAATGGCAGTGGATAGGAGACTTTGGAGAAGATTGGTGTTGGAAGCCAGGACTTACTTTGGGCTATAGTGCATAAGAAGAAGAAGAGAAAATATGTGATATTATTATATTATTATTTCTTATTATTTATTATTCCGGTTGTACGATTTTTACACATTTTCCGGAACCAAAGATTACAGAAGTGATTGGATTCTCACCTTCCACTGCTGCTTGTCCATTCAAAGATCTTTTTCAGTTTCTCGTTCCCTCAATATAGTCTGAATTTCTTCTATCCAGGTGATCGGTCGTCTTCCTCTTTTCCTTCTTCCTGGTGGGGTCCATTCCATAACTCTCTTTGGAAATCTTTCCTGTGTCATTGTTTTTGTGTGTGCATACCATTGTAATTTTTTTGTTTGGATAAAATCAATAATTGAATTTTCACATTCATTCTATCCTTAATGACTTCAATTCTAATTTTCTCATGTCTGGATTCTCTTGCAGAACATCTGCAAAGTCCATCTCTGGTGTCATTAATTTTGTTCTTGTGTGTTCTGAGCCGTAAGTCATGATACTTCTAACAATGGTTTTAAATATTTTGGTTTTAGTTTCTGCTGTAATTTGCTTAACCCACAGGATTCCATTTAATGTAGATATAGCCATCTTTTTTTAATTTTTTCATTTTTCATTTATTTAAAACACATCGTCAACTGCTGCTTATATTCCTGCCGTCCTTGTTCTAACAGATTTTCTCGGTTCTATTAATAGCCAAACACCATTAATTAAACAGACATACCCTGATTAATTTAGCGGCCCACCATGAAACGAGTACATCTTTCATTTAGCCTGTATCGGCCAGGCTGGACTATAAATACACACATGCACACACCAGTACCCCTTGCTGAATGTTCGTTTTTATTCTAACATATAAACATTTTCTAAGGGTGGGTGATATTGGCAAGGGTTGTAGTTCTCGTGTTGACACTATACACAGTAAAATAAATTAATACAACACTGTCACTCCTTACAAAAAAAAAGAGAGAGATTTTTAACGCGACCCTGTTTGCGCGTATCTGAACCGTTGTTAATGTAAATAAATCAACCTTTTAAAACGGTAAAAAAAACTTAAACCGAACCCTCTCAACTTAACACTTGGCCAACATGTGTTCTCTGTCTAGTGATTTGTGATGTGTTAACCTTGTCTATAAGACACTATCTTATGTTACAATACCCCGTAATCTTCTTCTTTTCTTCTCCTCTTCAAGGCTTAGGTTATATAAACCTGTTCCGGCAGCCATCTCATTCTCGGACGACCCACGCTCTTCTACCAATGGCTTTATAGTTTAAAGTACTTCCAAGATACTGCGTTTCAGCACTCTGAACCTTGCTGCTTTCCTTTTTTGTCAATACCCACGCCTCACTTGCATAAATCAACGTGGGTATTGCAATTGAATTATAAAATTTAACACTTGTGCTGTGTCTTGTTTTATTTCTAAGATTTCTATGAATAGTGCCACAAATATTCCTAAATTTATTTATCTTCTCTCTTATATCACATTCAGATTCAAAGCTTACTGCACAGCCGAGATATTTAAAACGGCTCACTTGTTCTGTTGTTTATAACCATCTTAGTCCTCACTGGATATTTACCATTAAAGGCCATGGTTTTGGTCTTTCCTACTGAAATTGTCAGTGAGTACTCTCTTGCCACTTCTTGTAATTGAAACATATCTCTTTGCAAATCATTCTCATTTTCTTGAATAAGACCTATGTCATCCGCATATAGCAATGAACCCACACAAATTGATTCCTGAAGTCACTCTGGATTTCCATGCTCTTAACATGTCGTCATACCCCGTAATATTCTATAAAAATAAATAATTTTTGGTTCTTAATGTGCAAAGAAATATTCCAACTGGAACCCAACCTACGCTGAAGCTTCTGAAATGAAAGCAACCATGTAATCTTTAATCGAATCGCGGACAGTTACTCGGAAAAACGAACAATGTCGACAGTCCGCCGAGATGAAGTTGATGAGTAGAGTCAAGGGTTCTCCCGTCTCCCGAGAATGAGGATATAGGAGGACATTCGGAAATGTTTGCAGGGTTAAACAGTAGTTTAAACTGGCTACAGCACATAGGTCTACATTGAGTGGATCACAACGGATTGATTAAGCTCGTCGTACTTCATAAACCTTTCGAGAGAAGGGATTTAGACAGACCAAGGAAGACTAGACGACCAGAAATTTTCAACAGAATGACTGAACAAAAACAGAGACTATTGTCGGTTGAGATGCAGGATGAGTGTCATATTTCCTTACATACACACATACATAGAGTGATTCAAACTTGCACGGCAATCTCTCGGGAGCTGATTCTGTAGCTACAAATAAGATAAAAAGTCCATATAAACATAGGTCCGAAAATTGTTCATTAGCAAGTTACAGCTCGCGAACCAGTTCGCCCTGATTTCTGCTCCCACGGTAAAATGACGCCATACTGAAATTCTTAGGGTATAAAGTAAAGAGTAAAGTTGGTGGTTTCTTATGGCTTTTGATCTGAAAAATTGAATTTTGACCAGAGCTCTATCTCAATTAGTTTCTAAGAAAAACTGTGTAAATCACAAAACATTGGAGTCGAAAAACACACTTTTAGTTTTTGGGTTTAAAATAACTTCGTTAATTTGCTAATAATCAAATACAAATTTTTGAACTAACTTAGTAGAGAATTTAATTATGAGAAAATTTGTGTGTATAACGTTGATTAAAAATAAGTACAAAATCACCCTGTATACATACATACAGATATACAATATGTGTTATAATACCTGAAAATGATAGTTTAACAAAACTGTTAAAACATTGGCAATAAGTATAAATTAATGTATTCTCGTAGAAAATATTATTAGTTTTATATGTAATTTTGTATCATGCAATTTTATAGGTCTCTTATCACAGATACTAGACCTAATATCAATATTCACTTTTTCAGTTGATACAGACTTATTAATCATTACGTATATCTATCTCTATTCATATATTTCTTACATATTTATTGTCCGAAAACAGAAGAGGAACGTTCATTACTATAGATTGACACACAATAACAATTTAAATTCACAATGCATATAAGACTTCTGAAAACGTAACAGATGTGTCTACATCTATTGCAGGATGAAAGAAGAAGAAGAAAGTATGATTTGTTGCTTGACAATGGAGTGCCTCAAATTACTCCTGTCAACGCATTGTCATTTCGTACACGATCGAATAAATTCGATTTGTCGTTTCTCTTGTTTATACTTTTAATCAAACAACCACTGTTCAATATAGCATCATATTCTGTTGTACATATCGATTCATACTTAATTGGTAGTATGGACATGAAATCGAATGCACCCAATCGATTGTAAAGTGACCGCTCAAGGTCACAATTCACCTCACCCTCTCGCAACCAGCAAAGGCTCCACTGCCGTTCATCATAACCTTGTTTGCCTCTCTCTGCTCTGTTCTGTGTGTTAATTCGATCCGGCGCTTATATGAAGCGAAGTAGTCGTATCACCTCCCCACACACCCACCTCCATCCAACCACCCCTGGATGTGCTCCTGTTGTTGAGGTATGTAATCAAATTTCCAAGTGGTTGGTATTCACTCACTTCAACCCTTATCTCGTTTGCACTGCCACCGACCGACGCGCAGCTATACAGCTCTACTCAAACGCGCCCATGTGTTTTGCCGATGATGATGATGATGAATCTGTTGATTAGAATATTTCGTTGTTACATCGAACGCCTCCTTGCATGGGGAGTGTTGTAGTCTCTTTTAATTAAAAACGTTATTTGTAAAAGATAATTTTCAATTTTAAAAATAGTGTAAAATTTTTAACACGTTTTAAAATTAATTAAAAGTTTAATATTACTGATGTAAAAATATATTAATAATTATTTTTACTTATAACATAATTAATTGTTTAATAATATTGATATCAGGCCTACCTTCTAAAAGCTTCTTATCAAAAATCGGGTTTAGGCAAGGACACTCGCTTCCCTGCGTATTATTAAATTCAGCCCGAGAAATGATAGAAGAGCAAATATTGGCATAAATAGAACACTAATAAATAAGTCCAGCCAATTACTAGTTAACGTATGGAGATGATGTTGCTATATTGGGAAGGTCATCTGTTGAGTCCAGGAGGCACATCTTAATTTGGAAGCAAATACGAGGGTCAGTTGAAAAGTTCGCGAAGCGACATCTATAGCTCAGTGGTAGAACTAAAATCTTTCGTGTACTGCAAGACATATATTTCGCGTGAACACCTGTTAATTTTCAGATAAATATATCTGTCGATTTATTCACTTTTTACCAGCTGTTTGAAAGTTTCCTGTCACGCGTGTTTTTAAAATGCACAAAATCAAACATCATGTTGTGATGAATTCTTTGTTAAAAACGTTTTAGCACCAATGGAAAATCAAAACGAAATTGTAAAAGTGTTATGTGATGCTGCGTCTTCAGAAACAACGGTAAGTGGGGCACATTCGAGTTTAAACGTGGTCGTACAAGCACTGAAGACTATCCCAGCAGTGGACGTCCAAAACGTCCAACAAAATATGGCTCTATTGAACAAATTTCATAGGGTGTTGGAAGACCGCAGATTGAGGAGTGGATGACGTTGATGAAATCATAGGCATCTCATATGAGCGTGTGCATCATACTTTAATTCAAGAATTTGTTGTGAAAAAGCGTTGTGCAAGATGGCTGCCGCATCTGGAGGTCTTGGACTTTTTGGGCGTCCAGTGCGAGCACGTTTTCAATGATCGTACGACCACGTTTAAATTCAAGTGCCTATTTACAAACCGTTTGTTTTGAAATCGCAGCATCTCCTGACCCATTTACATTTTCGTTTTGAATTTCTGTTGGCGATAAACAATTGGAGGATGGTTGCATTGGACAAAGACCGTTGGAGAGGTCTCTTCAGCAGGCCCCACCCAGAGTTGTAGCGCCCCTGATGATGGTTTACACTGTTACGACTGTCTAACTGATCGTTATATGGTACAGTGGAAAACAAAATACAAAACACCACAGAAGGCACTAAAAACCAGCTTTAATTATCACAATTAACAGTTTGTAATCAACTAGTTATTCAACAAGATTACACTCGTACAATAATTCAAGTTAATCTGTCCAGAAAATAATAATGTCAACTATAAATAATTCCGCACTATAATCACTTTTCACTAATACGCCACTTGAGGCGCACTGTGTAATTCGCCTGACATGAACTGAAAACTAAACGGCGGATTGTGGTATTTATTGTAGTCTACAGGGTTCCATAATATGCGTCCTTAACAAACGCTTGAAAATTCTACAAGATACTTCAGCGCGGCCTTGGCGCACCGTTAGGTTAGTTGAGAAGCTTGTCTAACAACACTGTCGAATGTACGAGCATGTTCCGTGTTGCGTAACACTGTCTCGCATGTTAAGTGTGACGTACGCACACAACATTAGAGCCGTTCTGTAATGACGTAACGATATCATTAGTACTGGACCATTCCATGTCAATCCACGTAAAGACTTAATCGCATGTGCCAACTCTTGCTGTAATACACAGTGCTTATCCTGCTATTTAGGTACTGTATATTAGGATGTATATATTAGGTTCTATACTTTGAATTTTTTCTATAATTAAATATATTCTATATTTTCACAGTTCCCAACGACAGAGAGAGCGGAAGAACCTAGTGGAGTAAACCACGAAAAACAAAACATTTTGGACTAACAATCCGATCTTCTCGGGATTTAATTCCTACTTTTCAACTCTATACAATTTCAATTGCATTATGGACGTACATTTATTATTATACAAATTTTAATATTAGATATTTTTTCAATTATTAAAAAAATTACAAGAATTCCGATTACTTTATTATTTTTTTTAATGACAGAACATTTTAGAGCACACAGTCATACAAAAACAAACTAAAAATTGAAACGTCCGAATTGGAAATAAAATTCTTCTTAGTTTGACACCGTGCTGGATTCTCACAAGCTTTTTGAAAATTGTAATCTCTCTTTTCGGTTCTGGGATCTCAAAATTTTAAGATTTCCAATAATTTAACACTACATTTGGACGTTAGTTGAAATTCTCTTTAATTAGATACCCCGATAGAATTTTGTAATTTTTTGAATCAAAATTTATCAATCATTTTTTAGGCATGACGTGCAATAATTTTTGATTATTACAAAAATAAAATGTATATTTAGTTTTTGATTACAGTTATCTTTAATTTAATATCCTACATGGGCTTTTGATATCTTTTCCTTCCGATCGTTCCTATCCGTTTCGGATGTTGGATATCATACAGACTATTTTAACTTTCAGTACTGCTGCACGGAATAAGTCAGATGTATTCACGCCAAACCAGGTCCTTAAATTTCTCAGCCATGAGATTCTCGGTCGCCCAACTCCTCTCTTTCCAAGTACTTTTCCCTGTAGTATGGACTGCAATAAGTAAAATCTCTGTTAATTTCTTATGAGATGTCCCAGATACTGAAGCTTTCTTATCTTCACTGTGTAAATAACTTCCCAATCTTTCTTCATCTTTCTAAAAACTTCAACATTAGTAATATGTGCTGTCCATGAGAAGCTCGGTAATCTACGGTAAAGCCACATTTCGAAAGATTCCGATTTATCCACTTATAATAGTCAGATTGTATTTTAACCTTCCAAAAGAATCAGTTCCAAGCCGAATGGTATAACGAAACTACTTTAACGATACTTATTTAGTGTTGCTGAGTTTAGGGGTGAGTGAGTTAGACGTCGGCCGACAACTGTCGTGTCTCAGTTTCGGTAGTGGTATTGTTCAGCTGGAGTGGTGGGTAGGGTGTAAACTTTTTCTCTCCAACAACCACTTAGTAAGGTGTTGATGTTGTTCCACGAATTAGAGGTGGGTTAGCATGGCGGGAGGGGGTAAAGTTTAAGCGTTTACTTGAGTACAATACTACAGAGAAAAAATAGAAGAAGAAAAGATTTCTCTAGGCTCAAGTACACACAAACACACTCAGAGTCACTTACGGACACTTGTTTCAGCTACGAGCACTATAATATTTAGTCAGTGTTATTTGAAGAAACGCTATCTATGAATTTTCCAAAAACAAATGTTCTGTAATAGTGTGGGGGATCTAACAACTAAGGGTACAGACTGCCATCATTAAATCATCTTCTTCAGCAAGGATTAAACGAAAAATCGTTTTTCCCGGTCCCAAACAGATCGACTGGAGCTGATTATCTCTCCGTCCTTTCGGCTGTACAACATTCGATGGTTGTTTGGGAATACAGCGACAGTCAAGGATACGGCGAGACACATATTGGGCGATTCTATCAAATATACTCATAATATTCACAGTCCAATTCTGACGTCCATAGAGAAGACCAGAGCTGTAGGGATGCGCGTCGTGAGACATCCCTATGGGTTACTAGTTCTTCCGGAAAGAGCTACTGCCTGGTGGTCCTGTCCAGACGGAATGTTATAATTTAGACTTTAAGGGGCGTTACAACGGGATGCTCGTACTAGGTCATTCTAGTACAGACTTGCCAAGGCCGTTTCGAAGAATCACCTGGACGTTGTCGGTACTTGCCAAAGCCGGCTATGAGGGGGTTTGCCTGGGTCCTTGCAGCTCGGACGTAAAATTTACGTGCAAGTCGCCGCACGGTGTCATCCAAGGAGCGGACACCGAGTCCAGTTCTCAAAAGACGAGAAGGGAACCGATAGGGGGCTTTGGCCGTTAGCCAAAGACCTCTATCAAGAACGCTTTGCAACTGTCTTCTATGAACGGCTGCAAGGTAACCCCAGACGGGAATAGCGTAGGTGATGATCGGCAACAGGTACGCGTTGACGATCAACTTACCATGGTTGCGGGTCATGGCCTTGTTGACAAGTATCAGAACAGATACACTAGACAAGCGGACGCTCTAGTTTTTATCGTCTGGGCGTGGACACGCCAGGTGAGCCGAGGTACGTAACTTCCCTCGACCAGGGCAGGTACGGTACGTTCGACCGAGTCTCACTCGTCCTCGCGGTTTCTTCCGGCACTTTGAAAATAACACTGCGGAGCTCTTGGTAGAGTTGACAGCAACTTTCCAGTTTTCCGTCCAGGTCGTGTACGCATCGAATGCACGCTGGAGTCTTGCGATACCACTGACAGCGTTCCAAATAAGGGGAAAAACATCTTGAGGAAAAGAAATTATAAATATTCAATCAACTATATATGTATACATTTATTTATGAATATTAATAAACAGTACTTATAAATAGTAATTCGCTGACGCTGATCATTTTGCAGTCACAAACACGGTTCATTGCGCAACAAGGCTTCGGAATTACAGTGATAGAAAATAAAGTAACAATCCTCTGAAAACAATGTTAATATCTGACAAATCAATACGGGGCAAACCTATTGCCAGACAAAAGGGCTGGGTGAGGCAGAGGCGCTTCGGATTAAGTTCTTTTTTATACCACTTTAAAGGTTGATTTATTCGCATTAACAAGGGTTTAGGGAACGCGCACACAGCGCCACGATGGAAATCTCCCCATTCTTTATTTTTGTTTTTATTTGTTTAGTCCTGATAGTGTTGTATTCATTTAGTGTCTGTAGAGCGTCAACACGAAACAACGCTACCCCCTCCTGGCGAATCTACCCACTAACCATCCCTTTACAAAATGTTTGTTCGTTAGAAAAAAAAAACAAAAAAAAAACAAACAATATCAGTAGTAATGGCGAGAGTGTATCCCTGCATGTGTGCATGTTGTCCAATCCTCGCCGATGGACAGTGTTCGGCTGTTAATAGCAAACAGAGAAACGTTGTTTGAACAAGTATGGCATGAATTCAAACAATCCGACATTATAGCACTAAAGCTTTTACGGCCGGTGTTATCTTCTTCTTCTTCTTCTTCTTCTTCTTCTTCTTCTTCTTCTTCTTCTTCTTCTTCTTCTTCTTCTTCTTCTTCTTCTTCTTCTTCTTCTTCTTCTTCTTCTTCTTCTTCTTCTTCTTCTTCTTCTTCTTATCCTCCTCCTCCTCCTCCTCCTCCTCCTCCTCCTTCTTCTTCTTCTTCTTCTTCTTCTTCTTCTTCTTCTTCTTCTTCTTCTTCTTCTTCTGCTCCTCCTCCTCCTCTTTAAGGATAAGGTTATATACACCTGCCGCTTTCGGCAATCGATCCTCTGTTATCCTTTGCAGATGATCCCAACATTATGATCCACAATTTCTTAGAAATACTAAAAAAACTTTCAGTATCAGAATAACTGATACAAAGCCACCATATCCTATCTCAGAAAGAGAAGGGTAAGGGAGAATCTTCTGGGTCGTTTCGGCTAAGGTACGGTAACTCTGACAGAAGAGTCTCTGGCCGTCCTGGTAGGGGGTTGTGCAACAGGCCAGTAACCTGTTCATGTAAAACTTTAAAATATTTGTTGCATCCAAAGCAGCCTCGGAGTAAAGACTGGAAACTGTGGCCATAGGAGTTATATTAGGTAAAATTATTTTCCGGACTGTTGGACCCCCGGACGGCTACATAAGTGCGACGGTTGGGGTCGCGTTGTCATTTAGTCGCCAGAGGAGCAGAACTGAAGACCGCTGAGGATGACTGCCGCAGCTGCAGTAGACACGTTTGATTCTATAGAATAGATGACCACGGCTCAACAGCCCGGAAAATAATTTTACTGATGAAAATCTGACAACATATAATATACGAATATAGGCCTACATTGAACGGGTTTGTATAAATGAATCAGCTCTTGAAATTCGTATTATTTGTATTACAAATCATTAATATATAAATCCCCAAGGCCGCATCATTTTCTCACTACTTTTATCAAAATACATTTATGTATTATTAGCTAAAGTAATATTTTTCTTCTGATAGTTCCTATCCGTTTCATACGCTGGACATCATACAGACTATTTTAACTTTCTGTACTGCTGCACGGAATAAGTCAATTCTATTCATGCCAAACCAGATCCTTAAATTTCTCAGCCAGTTTCCCAACTCCTCTCTTTCCAAGCACCTTTCCCTGTAGTATGGACTGCAATAAGTAAAATCTCTGTTCATTTCTCATGAGATGTCCCAGATACTGAAGCTTCCTTATCTTCACTGTCTTAATAACTTCCCTTTCTTGTCTCATCTTTCTAAGATTTTCAACATTAGTTATATGCGCTGTCCATGAAGTGCTCAGTATTCTACGGTAAAGCCACTTTCGAAAGATTCCAATTTTTCAGTTTTGGCTTCAGTCAAAGTCCAAGATTCTACACCGTAGAAGAGGACCGAGAATACGTAGCAGCGTAAAAGTCTCATCTTTGTGTTTATTGTTAAGTCATGACTTTTGAATAAACTGTTCATTCTAGCGTACACTGCTCCTGCGTTTTCAATTAAAAGTAATATTAACAAACATTGATCTCCTGTGAAGCGGAGCGTCTGTAAATGGCACAAACAGCAGGTGATTGCAGTCGTCGTCGTGAACAACTTAGCATCTTATTCTTCTTCAGCACTACAGACCAACGTGAGTCCTGGCTTCCAACATCAATCTTCTCCATAGCTACCTGTCCAGTGCCATCTCAGTGTAAATCCTCACATCCATTCTTCTGAGAACTTCTAGCACACCATCTAACCACCTTATTCAAGGTCGGTCCCTCTTTCTGCTTTTGTAGCTTTTGTAGACTTGCGCCATTTTTTTTTTTTGCATACCCTGATCATCCATTCGTTCCAGGTAACCTAACCATTGTATTCGTTGAGCCTTTATGAATCTTACAACGTTCTTCTGATTCAATAACTCATGTATCTCCTGGTTATTTCTATTTTCCATTCGTTATTTTCTTTAAGCGAGTTATAAACGAGTCTTATAATCTTTCTTTCAAACATTCTTAGTGTCCCTAACGTGCTTGCATCACCACTCTGAAAACTGGGTACATGGACTGGAAGTCTTCGTACCTTCCACAATAAGGACCTACCTCCTACAATAAGGACAAGAATGACCCTTCTGCATTTGTGGTGGAGCACTTACATCGAAAACATATAATCAAATATTAACTTAAGAATTTTTTACCTTGTATAATCCACTATGCGATCTCAGTTTTTTACATACAACATGTTTCAGGGACTGAAGTCCCCATCTTCAGGTACAGTAAAAAATTTATTATTCCCCTAATACATAGGGGTCGTCGAAATGATTAAAATGTTTATACATAAAAACACACGCACAAAAATCACTGAATAAATTAACATATAACACAAACACATGAACACGTTAAAAGCGACTCAGTGCACCGGTCGACCTCCGATCGTCACCTCTATCCGATAATCATAATAGCGATCTGGAGAGTGGAAAAAATGTATATAATCAAATATACTGTAGTACTCTTTGCAGAACTGAGGCAGAGACACAAAGTAAAAGGTAATCTGAAATAAGACCTCGGAAATGAACAGTTATCGATAGACAGAACTGTGTATTTCCTAAAAGCAGCAAGATTACTCTATAGGCGTTGAAAATGTTGTTTTGCGAAAAAAATTTTTTTGGTGGAAAATAAGTGTTAAAGAAAACGTGGCCTCAAACAATATGGAATTTGCAACCAACACAAACAAAGAAAGGGACGAAAACTTTACAGAAGAGGTAAAGAAAGAAGCCAACGCTAAACTACAAACTAAAAAAAAAAGATAAATCTGAAAAGTTAAGCAAACGTAAAAGTTGTAACATGAGAAACGCCGATAACTGTCATATTTTTAAATATTTAGCCCCAAAACAGGTAAAAACAGATTTAAGAAAGTCTTTACGTATGAGGTAATTCTGTTTGATGTTGTGTTAAAAGTTCTTTCTAATTCTGTTTGATGTTGTGTTAAAAGTTCTTTCAAAAACACTTTTTTTTTAATTATGTGTCTTAATCAGACTTTCTAATTAAAATCAGTCAAAACTTTTGCTGTCTGTAATGCGTATATTTACTTATTATTATTATTTTTTTGTTACCGTTAGATTATGTAATTTTTACTTAAGTGGTCTGCGCCAGGTTACAGAGGATTTCGCCACTTTTCGAGAATTAGAGTAAGTGCTACGTATATTTATAACAAACCTCTAAACGCGTGTGTGGGGCTTTGCGTGCGTGAGACACACATCGTTAGCTCGTTAGCACAGCCGTACGTAATTATATTTTTAACGCCGCCGCTGTAGCGTAAGCCTGCTTAATTTCTTTTTCATTTGTAGAGAGAATGCGTGCTCGAATATTTCATATCGTGCACACCGGCTGTGTGTTTTGGAGGCCGTGGTTTGGTTGATTTCGTTTTGGTCACAGGTTTGCAGGCAGCAGTTAAACTTACAGTAATCACCATAGCAGTGTTTTATATGGTTTATTGAAGCTTTACAATTTTTTTCCTTATTAGTTGACAAGTTTGAGTTTTGATTTTGTTTTGATAATCAAACGGCGTGCTGTTATTGCTTGTTAAAAAAAGTTTAATGAAGAAAGTTGTGTTAGTGGTTAAAATCACGAGCAGAATTATCACTGTTGCACACCACTATATAAAAATATTCCGATTAGCTCTTTCAAGCTTCACGGCTCATCGTCACATCGGCTGCAAGACATTTCATAGAAGACAACCATAAGTTTGTTAATCCTTTGGAAGACTACGAAATTGTAAAAGTAGTGAATAACACAGTTAAAAGGAAGCTTAGGGAGGAGTTAGAAATATTGAAAGAAAGAGAAAAAGGGTTAGACAATTTAATTAACACTAAAATTAAATTTGATAATGAAGAAATATTTTATAACATAATAAAGAAGTAAATGATAGAGGACAGATAGATAAGATTAAGAATTAAATTGCATAGGACTAATTAAGTCTACTAGTTCTTAGTATAAGAAGATCACTTAGTGGATAAAATTAAGGTAATTATTTATTTAACTAATTAAGTGTTTTTAAAATGAGGGTGTGTGACTGGCCCACGTGTGTGGATGAGAAAGACTAGGTTTAAAGGAATGCACACACACGCACACACACACACACACACACACACACACACACACACACACAACAACAACAACGAAACACAAGGAATTTGCTAGAAAAATATGTAACTGTCCAGATGGTGTGACAGGGCTGAGGGTGGGGAAGGGACATTGAATTATAGCTTGTTGTGTGTGAGCAGGGTGGGGTGGGGTGGGGTGGGGGTGAAAGGTTTGTTTTCAGGTTATTTGTTTCACTTCCGATCTGACGATGAGCTGTGAAGCTTGAAAGCGCTAATCGGAATATTTTTATTTAGTGGTGTGCAACAGTGATAATTCTGCTTGTTAAAAAAAAGGCTACAGCGCCAAAAACAAAAGTTTACAACAAAATGATAATGTGTTAATAGATGCAACTACGCCTTTGAAAGCAATGTTCTTTTTAGTGGGCATTCCAGTTTATACGCGGTCTTACGAAAACTTTTCACAGTTTTTTCACACCAAGTTCATCGTCATCATCGTCTTGACAACAAGGCATAGGCAAGGTGCTGCCTGTTCCGCCTTCAAAGATCATCCAGCCATCTCTTCCTGTGTCTACCCACACACCCGTGTCATGGTAAGATTTTAGAGCTGGTATCGCACTTTGCTTTTCTTGGATGTAACATACTTTATGAACATGATGATGATAAGAATAAAAAAGTAAATAAGTATCAGATGATGTGTGGTTCAATACAACGAACACTAAGAAACAAAACAAAAACTGATACTGAAATGAAGGTCTATAAAGTAATGGCGATGCATGTTCTTACATATGCTAGTGAAATACGAAAGATAACTGGGAAAGAAAAGCAGCGCATACAAACTGCTGAAATGAATTTTTTAAGGAACTGAGTGTGTATTGTCTAAGGGATGGAATACGTAATGAACGTATAAGGGCCGACATAGGTATATTCTCCATCAGAGATAAGGTAGAAGAGCGAAAGCAGCAGTGGATGGAGCACGTGTTCAGAATGGACCGCCAGAAGCTAGAAAAGCGCGCTGTAAACAACGAACCAGTTGGCAGAAGATCTTATTTACCAATATTTAGCTTTTAGGGGTCATAGGGAAAATGAGCAATCACTTTATCATGTTTTTCTTCTTGTTCTTCTTCTTTCCTTCAAGGATTAGGTTATATAAACCTGTTCTGGCACCCAACTCATCCTTGGACGACCCACGTCTCTTCTACCAATGGCTTTATAGTTCAGTCCCGCTTTTGGCAATCAATCCTCCGTCATCCTTTGCAAGTGATCCCACCATTGTCTTCAGTAAGCTGAAATAATTTCATTTATGTCCCCTACCTCGAGTTCTGCTCTGATATCCTTTTTCTATTTTGCAATGTATAGCTTAAAGTATTTCGAAGACACAGGTATTCAGCACTATGAATCTTGCCGCATTCCTTTTTTGTCATGACCCACGCCTCACTCGCATATATCAATGTGGATATTGCAATTGTCTTATAAAATTTAATTCTTGTGCTGTGTCTTGTTTTATTTCTAAGATTTCTATAAATTGTAATACTAATATTCCTAAATTTATTTATTTTCTCTTTTATATCATATTCAGACTCATAGCTTACTGCACATCCGAGATATCTAAAATGGTTCACTTGTTCTAAAGTGTTGTTATTTATAAATACCTTAGTCCTCACTGAATATTTACCTTTAAAAGCCATGCATTTAGTCTTTTTAATGAAATTGTCGGTGCGTACTCCCTTGCTACTGGTTGAAGACGGGACAGGCTATAAGCTTACATCGTGAACTGACGACGACGACGAGACGATGACTTGAGATTTTAATACTGTAATCGTTACAGAATCTCACGCAGTGAATATGTTCCCATTATGCACTTTATGCTTCCGCTATTAGGGACGCACAGCGTCTGCATATAGCAGTGTATTCAAGATGGTCCCACGCAGCCTCCTTATTCCTTAACCTTATTATTAATATAATATTAGAGCTCATATTACTATAGTCAATGAACAATGGGATCACTCTCAAGAAATAAAGAGCAGAATTGAAAAAGCAAGAGCAGTGTATACTGGAATGAGCAGTTTATTCAAAAATCACGATTTAACAATAGACACAAAGATGAGATGTACAAGAAGAGTTTACCGGTGTATTTATAAGTACAGGTAGCATCGCGGGGCCTGTACGAAAGTACCGTGGGCCTGACGATAACAATCCACGTTCAGGAGGTCTCGAATTCTTTGAATTCCACTGATGATGGCAGTCAGTGGTGCTGTCAAAACGTTTAGTTTGTCTTTAAACCATAGACCACGGCCAAACAGCCAGGTAAACTCTTCTTATACAACTGACACCGGCCGTGAAAGCCTTCGAACACTGTTACAAAGATGAGACCAATTTTACGCTGCTACGTATTCTCGGTCCTCTTCTACGGTGTAGAATCTTGGACTTTAACTGAAGCCACAACTATGAAATTGGAATCTTTCGAAATGTGGCTGTACCGTAGAATACTGAGCATTTCATGCACACCACATATAACTACTCTTGAGGTTCTTAGAAGGATGAAGAAAGATAGGGAAGTTATTAACACAGTGAAGATAAGAAAGATTCAGTATCTCGGACATCACATGAGAAATGAACAGAGGTTTTACATATTGCAGTCGATACTACAGGGAAAATTATTTGGGAGGAAAGGAGTTGGATAACCAAGAAATCATGGCTGAGAAATTTAAGGACCTGGTTTGGCACGAATACAACTGACTTATTCCGTGCAGCATTGCAGAAAGTTAAAATACTCTTGTATGATATCCAATATTCGAAACTGATAGAAACTATCAGAATAAATAGAAGACATGACAAAAACATAAGACTTAATGTTAATCTTGTGTTAGCGCAACTCGATGCGCAGAGCAATATGTTTACCGTGGGGTACCTATCTTGTACAGTAGTGTGTGTACACAAGCCTGTACAACCAACAAACTTTAGAGCGGAAGGACGCAATTACTGGCAACATTTTTAATTAAATCAACAGTGAGAGGGTGTGAGGGGTATAGTTAATTGTACGCTGCTATTATTTTACCAGCAGCACTACCGTCCAGATTGTACGTAAGTGAAAGCATAGTTTTAATGTAATTTTCTTAAAAACATCTGCGTTGAGGAAAAAAACCACTCTTCGAAAAATCGACTATCACACACACACGTGCGCGCGCGCGCGTGTGTGATATCTTTAAATAAAGAAATAAATACACTGCAATGTATTTATTTGAAGATATTGCATGAGAGACCTGCAAGAAACTCAACGAGTTACTAACAAAGGAATACATATATATATATATATATATATATATATATATATATATATATTTCAATCACTTTCTGCTACAGTCCGTTTCTTGATCAACTGCTCAGCATCGAAAATACACAAAATACAAAAACAGATACCACAACCACACACAATAATGCAACTTTAAAAGACCAAAGACCAACAAACTACCTTAATAACATCCAGAAGCCAACACACAAATACTTCACCAGAAACAAGATGGCGAAGGCTGAAGATGAGAGTACAGGAACTCTCGAAACATGTTCCTAAAAGGAAAAAAGTATATCTTGAGGTAAATTTAGTTATAAATAAAGTAATATATATATATATATATATATATGCTCGTGCGAAGGCGTTCATGGGGAATATCTGGCGCAACAGGTTTTTCGGTACATCCGTGTAAATGATTTTTATATTTTCGATGTTTCGTTCCGTAATCCCGGAACATTTTCAAGGCATACTGATTTAGCTATGGCGCGCGTTTTGTATCTCGCTACCTTTGTGATTGTTGCCGTGGGAGGGTTCGAGCGTGGGGACGCGTATGTTGTGGCCATATGTTATCTGTTAACTTGAGAACTGTCACTTAGCAAGTTTCAAGCTGTCGCGAGCTTAGTACATTGATTTCTGTCGTTGATCGCCGCCACCCCCTTCCGGTAAATCTCGGTGCCTTCCCATTACTGTCTGATTTTCTTATTGTTAGGTCGCGGCAAGATTTCTGTATTTCTAAATTCGAAAGTCTTATTTCGTTATTCTCAGGATTTTCAAAATAGAACATTTAGAAAATATTTGTTATTAGATGGCTTAGAACTACCACACACAGTACGTACCATATAGTCTAATAGGTTTTAGTCTACGCTGCTATTCAAAAGGATTTCATTTTGTACGAGTAATCGATTATCGACTTCATAACCAAATATTTCTAGTAGCTTCAACCTATAGCTTTGTTTTTACACACTTTTGGTAGCTAATTTTTGGGCTAAATAATTTGTCGAATAGAACGTAAATATTTTACTCCTTTTTTGTGGAAATTTGTTTTTGTTAATGCTGTAACATGGCTGTAAACAAATCTGAATATGCTCCAACACTGACGTACAGTTGCGAGTCGTAGACTCTGAATAACACGCATAAAAAGAGAATACAAGCAGTGGAGATAAGATTTCTGAGGAGAATTAAGAAGAAAACTCGTAGAGATAGAGTGAAAGACGTTGACGTCCTGAAGATAAAATTAAGTAATAAAATTGAAAGCTTGCAACTGCGTTGGTTTGGCCACGTCTGTAAGATGAATCAGGAAAGGCACCCGAAATGAACATGGGAGGCAAACCCAGAAGGCAGAAGAGGAAGACGATAGCCCAGAACGAAATGCGAGGATAACAACAACAAGAGCTCAGAAGGAGCACTTTTAGCCCGTGGCAGGGTTTTGACAATGGACAGCACAAGATGGAGAGCTCTGTCGAAAACCTCGACACCCGACTGAGAATAAGAAGACTTGACACCACGACCGCAGCATAGCCGTTGCTCACAAACGAAAGCACTGTGACGTGCCACGACAGTATCTTCTTGTATATCCACAGTTTTGTATCTACCCAATTGAGTTCAACCTTTAATTTTCTGCAGAAAACAAACATTTCTAAGTCTGTGATTAATCTGCCTTGCTTTCCTGTCAACGCCCCACTTTAAACCCCTTACAATAGAACCGGTTTCGCCTAAACTTCAGTTTCGTGTCCTCACTAAATATCTTTAAAAGACAGAAATACGAATTAAGGAAATTATTGTAAACTTCTACCCTTCCTTCTGTCCATCTAACTAATCTTATCCAGTAGGATCTTACAAGTATACAAAAATATCATCTCATACAGATGTCATTTTCTTTATACTGCTATAGATTTTTACCATCCACTCAACTATAATCTAGTTGACAACGACAAAACTAAATCATTACGTAGAGAGATACGACTTGTCTAAATTGTGCGCGTGTCTGTGCGCGTGTTCGCCTAGAGGTTCAAATAAACGACCGTTTAGGGTTAAAGTTTTTCTTCTTACTTTGGCAACTGTGAGGACACAAAAAAAAAAAAGAGACGACAACGGAGAAAAGAAGCAAGAGAAACGCACAATTAAAAGCGCTTTTTGCAAACTTACAAAGACGATCCGAAGTAACCGGCCGGAACGGATTTATAGACTACTGTTGGCTAAATTACTACTGTCACACTCTCACCCTCTCTAACCTCCTCTTGTACTCTCTCCTTCTCCCTGTATTATTCTCTCTATATTTATATACCCAAAAACCTCCTACTATGTGTGTGTGTGTGTGTGTGTGTGTGTGTGTGTGTGTGTGTGTGTGTGTGTGTGCTCGTCCGAAGGCTTTCACGGTGAATATCTGTTATAGCAGGTTTTTGGGTACATCCATGTATGTGATGCTTATATTGCCGACGTTTCGTTTCGTAATCCCGGAACATTTTCAAGGCGTACTGATGTTGATTTAACTACACTGCGCGTTTTATATCTTGCTTATCTTGTGTTTTCTGCCGTGCGAGGGTTAGGGTGTGGGGGTGAGTGTGTTGTGGCCACTTAAAGGGACAAGCTGTATATCAAATAACATGCAAAAACTGCGAGAGATTTTATATCGGCGACTCTGGGAGAAATATACGTCAACGCGTCTGCGAACACGAATTGGCAGTAGCAAAACAAGAATATAACAAATCCCGAACAAAGCACGCCAAGGAAACATGACACACTTTCAATTTTAAAAACACAAACATTTTGGCACGAACTAACTATAATAAAGTTATACAGTACAGAGAATCCATTGAGATATACCGGAAACGAGGGGAAGCGATCAACTACAGAAACGAACATACAAAACTAGCAACAACTTGGAAATTCGTAACTGACAGTTCACAAATTAACAAACAACATATGGCCACAACACACTCACCCACCACCCTACTCCTCCTGCGGCAGAAATCAATAGGGAAGCAAGATATAAAACACGCAGAGTACTTAAATCAACATAAATACGCCTTGAAAATGTTCCAGGATCACGGAACGAAACGTCGGCAATATAAGCATCACATACACGGATGTACCCAAAAATCTCCTACAACATATATATATATATTTCAATCACTTTCTGCTACAGTCCGTTTCTTGATGTATATAATACTTTAATATTTATAACTAAATTATATAGGACAAACAAAAAAACAGCTGAAAAAACGTTATTTTGAACACCTAAATGCATACAAAAAACCAAATATATATAAATCCAATTTAGCCACACATGCAATAAACACAGGACATGAATTCCCAGAAATAACCAATGTAACACTAATAAAACATATACCACACAAAGGCACCATAATGAACATTTGGGAAAATTTACAGATTTACAAACATAAAACACAAAACAAACTAATACCAGAACAAATACAAATCAATACAAAACATGACACAATATTCAAAGCACTCAACATCGAAAATACACAAAATACAAAAACAGATACCACAACCACACACAATAATGCAACTTTAAAAGACCAAAGACCAACAAACTACCTTAATAACATCCAGAAGCCAACACACAAATACTTCACCAGAAACAAGATGGCGAAGGCTGAAGATGAGAGAAAAGGAACTCTCGAAACATGTTCCTAATGGGGAAAAAAGTATATCTTGAGGTAAATTTAGTTATAAATATTAAAGTAATATATTGTAGCGTGACAGATGTTTGCATAATATTGAATGGCAATTGATCATTAGAATAATGAAGTTATAATATTTAAATTTGGAAGAAAGCATTAAGTCTAATATAAATAGATTAATTCATATCAACTGTGGAAAGAAATCATTATTATAAAGAAAATACAAGTTAAAATAAAAGGAGTTACTAGTGATGAGTCATCCAAGACCAGTCTCATAACCAAAGGTTTTCAAGGTATAACCCAGGAAGGTAAAATAGTAAATAACAAAGCAGTACTGAATATGACCAAACCCACAACGAGGAAGAATAAATAGAATAGAAACCCTAAAATAAGCCAAGATCAACCAATACAGGTTGTGTATTTCTGAATTAAAGAAGAAGATGGAGAAGATCCCAAGAAACCTGATGGCATCAAGAAGAAGATGGAGAAGATACCAGTCCCAGAAGGCAGGAGAAAAGAAGACTGAAGAAAGAAGAAGAGGGCAGCATCCTGAAGAAGATGTCATGCTCTTATAAAAGACACCCAAATCCCTATATCCCCAAAATAAATATCTAAAAACAAAAGTATAACGAAATAAAAACCACATGTATATAAATTTAAGAGAGAGGAGTGTATAAAGTAAAAGTTTCCTGTGAACTAAGATGAAACAATAATATAGTACCCATGGAACAAATCTCCATTGAAAAAACGCTAACCAATTTATTATGTTGATAAGACTATACGACCATTTAGCATTAACATAATATATAAGTGAAAGTGAACCAGTGATAGTTTTGGGTATTATAAAAAATGAACCTTGTGTTTCATTCTTGGCAATCACAAACATTGGATGCAATGAAATATGCATTTTTCAATGACTTAAAATATGTACTGTGACAATATGTTGTTCATAAGACATGAATCTGTTTAAAATAACATTTTGTTTTACATGAAAAAAGAAAAACAGAGTTCATAATACCTTTTGAACAATTAATACTATTTATTTGTTAATGACAGGGTACAATTCCCCAAAGACAACGTAAAAGACAGTATAAAAACTGTAGAATCCTACTTATAATAATGTTTAGAAATAAGAATATAAATATAAGGTTTTTATGTATATAGTACAAGAATGTTTAAAAATGTTTTAGATATAAGGCCATTTGTTTGGGTCTGATACAACTAACATCAGAACTATAAAAATAGTTACCACTTGTAAATAGTAGAGAGTAATTAAGATGTTAGTTAGTACAAAACCTTTGTTGTAAACCATATTTACATGTTGGAAATGGGAATTTTGTTGCAAAATGTCTGATTTGAAGACAACCATTTATTTAAGAAAAATGTTCTTTATTTTGTTTTAACTATTGTTTGTATTGTGGCCAATACTAGTTGTTTTTGTGTAATTTGAAAGCATGTTTAATTTATAATACTATTTGTAAAAGTCAGAGAGGGTATCACACATCATATATTGTTTGTAAATTATTTTGTAAGAAAAATTGTTAAAAAATCATAGGCCAAAAGAATGGAAACCAAACTTCATCAAAACAGAGAAATTGCTCAATTAAATGCAAATAAACAAAAGGGGTTTAGACAAAATAAACTTGAGATCATGCCATATAATTGCACATACCATTTAGAGAGATTTTAATAAATTATATTCAGAATTATGAATAAATGTGAAAATGACTAAACTCAGAAATTTAGACATGGGAGTCATATATTTCAGAATAATGTTTCAGAATACAACTAATTCAATTAATTACCAGAAAATAAGGGAATAGGAACCTTTTAATACAATATAGAATTATTAATATTAAATATAACTGATAAAATGGCTGAATTTATATAATGACAGGAAGTAAATTTTAATGTTTTGACTTCCAAACAGAGTATACCAAACTGAAAGTGAAATTACTATTTTTTGGACAGAAAACACTATAAAATGGCATTATTTAATCTGAAAATAACCAGAATGAACTGAAAGATTAATTTGAATCAAATCTAGTGAATAAAATTGACAAATAACCAAAGTTTAGGCATTCATATAGTGAAAATATAAAGTATTCACAGGATGTGAAAATATTTTTGAACAATGTTAAGGATAATATTATATGGGCTAAGAGTTTAATTGAAACTGAAGGAAACAGTTAGTTAATTATTGGTTTTTGAACGGTTAACATGACATACATTTGGTAACGTGCATAACCTAACCTATAATAGACATACCAAGCGAATGTATAGTACGTTATTGTGAAATCGCGAGTGACTTGTGGAATACTTCTAAAAACTATCATATTATAACAGAAACAATCAAGTAACACTCCATAACACAGAACAATATAAATCTACTCTGAAAAACACCACAAAACACTAGAAAACTGTGTAATACATTAACCCAAATTAGTGATGGAATCGGGGAAAGTGTTTGAACTAATAATTATACGGATACACTAAATACAACTCAGAAACAGTACACTAGACACTACACAACATTTTACAAGAGATTCGCAGACATCAGAACAGGAATACTACAGGAAAATCTTTTATTTGGAACGTCCAATATACGAATGACATCTCACTAACTTCACGGCAGCCATTTGCAATGTTGGTCATCATTGCCAGAACCCCGCTTTCTAGTTCGACACAGCTGTTGGGTGAAAACAATTATTATATTTACAATTTATTATTCAATGTCTGTGTTTATTAATAACTATTAATTTGATTGTAACGTTATACTTTTTAAATATTAGCCCGATTTCTCTGACTTTGGTAATAACTGGCTGTTTAAAGAACCCTATATAATTTTTATAACATATACTTGTAACTTTTTTCGATATCCTGAGAATCGATACTAATCGATAAGAGTCAATATTGCTGTTACTTAATAAAACATTAATACTTTTCAATACTTAATAGTTCTTTATTTCTTCAATAATACTAATTACCAATAATATAATTCTAATTGATAATCTACAAGGACTTTACCACCCGTAAGTGAAGATAACCTAAAAAATAGAAAGGTAAACAAATATCGATTGGTTTACAGACAGTCTTATGAGTGGTGATAGATTATTTAAATTATACTAAAACTTTAATAAAAATTTTCAGAAGAGCATTACACTGTTTAAAACTTCACAGCCCTATATTAATTAATTGATCCTAATTAATTAATTAATAAAATTAAAATTTTTTTTTTAATTATTTTTTTTTATAAACATAATTTTTTTTTAATTTTCTTCAAAACAATAATTTTTGTTTTGAAACTTTCGGTGAAGCTGAGCATATATATTTCTTCATCAACTTTACGCTACTCGACCAGTCTTGCTACCATTGGGACTGGACCAGCTGGGAAAGTTAAGGAAGTGTTTCAGGCCAGTAAGACGTCGAGAGCCACACCAATTAAACATATTACATTGGACTTGATTACATCGGAGTCACATACTCCACAATAGCTTATTATCATCAACACACAACACATCAATCAAATTTAATTATTTTATTACAATATATATGGTCAAAGTGAATAGAAATTAGAGTATGTACTCTGATTACATGTTATGACTACATGTTACTCTAATGCATGTTATGACTGGATGGCAATGACCAAAACTCTATCCCGCAAATCCACACTGGTTTTAATATGACATTATAAACAACAAGAGCTTATTAATTTAGAGTGGAGAACTTGCCATCATGTAGTTTTCTCTTCGCCATACATGTGTGCACCATGTCAAGCCTAGGATTACCAGATAAAATATCAGATAAGGCGAACAGAGCTGTTAATTTAGCCGGACATTTGGCCCGAAAAGCGGGACAGCAGTTTTTTGCATTAAAATGCAGAATTTATTATGCTCGTTTGATATTAGGTGCTTCCGTGTAGGGCCTGTATAGGCCTACTAAATATTAAAAAAATAAAACGACATCAGCTTGAAGTATTTATCGACATTATACATAAGATAGGATTATTATCATTACACATAGCAATATAATGAGATATATATGAATTATAAAGAAAGACGAGCTCTGTAATCAATATTATAAAGAAATCGAAGTAACTTCACTCTTTTTCTATTACTTAATAATAGGATATCATGCGCAACAAGATGTTTACATTTTATTAGAAATCGAAACAACGGTTACTGTTGACATTGCTGCTGCTTTCTCTTTGATTTGGCGATACCAGTTCGCATAAATGAGAGCGGCAGTTTTGATTATAATACGGAGATCTCCTTCTTCTTCTTATCATCAAGGATTAGGTTATATAAACCTTTTACGGCACCCATCTCATCCTCGGACGACCCACGTCTCTTCTACCAATGGATTGATAGTTCAGTACCGCAATCGATCCTCTGTCATCCTTTGCAGATGATCCCACCGTTGTTTGTCTTCTGTAAATTGAAATAAATTCATTTATGTCATTTACTTCAAATTCTGCTTGATATCTTCATTCCTTATTCTATCTTGCAATGTATAATTTAAAGTATTTTTAAGATACTGCATTTCAGCACTCTGAATTTTGCCGCTTTCCTTTTTTGTCATGACCCACGCCTCACTTTGATAAATCAACGTGGGTATGCAATTGTTTTATAAAATTTAATTCTGTGTCTTGTTTTATTTCTCAGATTTCTATGAATCGTACCACAAATATTCCTAAATGTATTTACCTTCTCTCTTATATCATATTCAGATTCATAGCTTACTGCACAGCCGAGATACAGTATTTGAAACGGCTCACTTGTTCTAAAGCGCTGTTGTTTATAACTATCTTAGTCCTCACTGGATATTTACCTTTACAGGTCAATACAGGGGATTAACTGTAATATCAGAAAAGACCTAAACTTGGTAAAAGGTAATGAAATAAAAATATGGTACATACATTTTTTTCCAGGTATAAAAAATGTGCTATATTTTTATCATACTATGTCAAAATCTGTCAGACAAAAAGCATAACAAAATCCGGACAGGCCGAACATGCTTATTTTTAGCTGGAATAAACTGTAAATAGATAAACATGTCCGGCTAAAGCCGAACGTCTGGCAGTCCAGTCACGCCAAGTTTTCCAAGGTGAATGTAACTTTCAAATACTTTTTAAATTTACATACAAAATGTTATACTCTACTAATCACACACATATCCTACTCATTCATATATGTTTTGGTCAGCTAATATTAAATTACGCGGTCCGTTTGTTTCACAGACGAGTAGGGGAGGAAGCTCTCCTCTGCTTTTGTGAAGTCAACTGAAAAATTCATCCGCCGTCATTTGTTATTACTATCAAACCCAACACAACCCTCTCCCCTAAAAACACCACGCTTGTCTACCCACCCTCGCTCCTATAATACAAAACTGAGTCGAGCTTATACTCATTATCCTATAATGGTTCAACGAAAATTATCTTGTGTCAAGGGGGGAGAGGGCGAGTGGCCTGACCTAATAATCATTGCTCTGACCGCTTTATGTAATGTTTTCTGTATTCGCAGCGGGAGAGATTTTACAAAAGTATAGACACAAATATTCAAACGTTTAAGCGTTACACTTAACAAGCAAGAGAACAGTGTTAACGAAATACTGGAAAGAATAAACCATGGTAAAGAAAAGTAATAAGATACGGTAGTTTAATTGTGGGACAAAACAACGAGAAATCAAACCAAGAAATGAATATACACAAGTATCAGTATAAACAGACTGACTAAACTCCGGGATATCGGTCCTTGGTCCTCTCCCGTTGTTACTAACAGAATTTTGGCTTCTCCTCTGGAGGCCATCTTCAGTATACTATAAAGATTCGCTAACCGACACGGTCTTCTTTATTGTGCACTGAAGGTGGCCTCCAAAGGAGCGACCGAAACGTTTGTTAGTAACAACGGGTGTGGACCGCTAACGAATAGCACGGAGTTTGATCGGTCTGTTTACACTTTTGACGCTGGCCATGAAAGCCGTAAGTACAGTACACACAAGTATCGATCAAAGATTTTATAGCTTACGCAGACGAAACGTGGGATATGACAAATAAAAAGAAAAGAAATAAAATTAAAACAACAGAGACGGAGTTACTAAGACGTAGTTGTAGAATATCGATATTAGAAATAATAAGAAATTAAGTTATACGAGGAATAATGAAATTGATAAAAAATATAGTGAAGAAAATTGACAAGAAGCAATTAATCTGGTTTGGGCATACTGAAAGAATGGATGGATGGATGGATGGTCCAAGCGAATTCTAGAATGCGGGAGTAGACACCGCCAGAAAAACGAGACGTTGAGGATCCGAAACGGTTGGAGGGGTGATGTGTGGAAGAAACAGTTATCTTATTTCTCTTTAGGAAGTGGAAACATCCGGTAAATCCTGGTATTAAGTTATCACGAGACAGATATTTGAAAGTGCTGTTGTTTACCGGTGACTTGCTTGTACAGTACTTCAAAATACAGAGTCTGATTTGCAAAATCTGTTTTTAAGCTTTATCTGATTTGCACACAATAGGCTACAATATGAAAATCTCCACAATAAAACAAAGGTAATGGCATTTAAAAGCGAGGAGCCAATAAGATAAAAAATAATTATTAGTGATCGAATTCTAGAACAGGTGAGGCACTTTAATTATTTGAGAAATGATATTGGCTATGATAGGAATTATTATATTGATGTTAAGTTAGGTAAGTTCCAGACGATCTGTGGAACAATCAACGTATTTTTAGACACAAGGTACGTCGGAATACAGAATTAAAGTTCTAAAAAGTTATGGAAGTCCCTGTACTGTCCTATGGATATGAATTATGGACAACAACCAAGAAACAAGACAGTAAAATATAGACCTCGGAAATGGTATTCTTAGGAGGAGTTAAAATGTGTTCTAAACTCAACCGTCTAAAGAACGAGGCCTTAAGAGAAGAGTTTTATGTTTTTAACTTGAACGAAAAGGTGAGAAGATTACAAATAACGGTGGAAAGAACACTTAGAAAGAGTGCCAGATTCCATACTGGACGAACAAGTTTGGAAATACAAACCTATAGGACACAGGTATGGGTATGTGGGTAGACCAAGGAAAAGATGGTTTTGAAGGCTGAACACATTGCCTATGCCTTGTAGTGAAAACAATGATGATGATGATGAAGATGATGATGATAATGATGATGATGAAAGTTAGAAAGACGACCTGGTAGGTCTACTGATGTCTGAAGTGATATTGATGTGCACAGGAAGTTCTACATATTACAACAAAGTAATGTGAGATGCCTGACATGAGGATGTCAGTACATAAACAAGGACTGTGACAATTTCAGGATGATAGACAGTAGAATCAAAATAGTGGTAAATAACCAGTAGCCTATCTAGAATTTGGCTTGGCGGGGGTTCGGATGAGTCGACTTCATAGAAAAGAAAAAAAAATAGTTATGACTAATCAATAAACGGAAAGGAATTAAAAGTACATTTCGACTATAGCCTATCTCTTACAACACTGAATTAAATCTGTAGAAGAAGAAGAAATGTGGCTAGGCCGAGAAGATAACGGTTATCGTAAGAGGGAGAAGACGACGCCTATTATCTGAAAAGAAAAGGAGAAGAAGAAAAACAAAACGACAAAAGGAATTAAGCTCAGGAATAAATCAATATTACAAAAATGAACACGACCTCATGTAGAAAGAATTTCTGAATACATACTACAAAGATAGTACAATATAAACACCTCGGAAGAAGAAGAAGGATGAGAGATCTAAAAAAAAGTAGAAAACAATATTTTTAAAATCTTAAAACGCAATAGGCGTTTTGTTTTGCGTCATCACTTGAGAACAAGAGAAGAAGGCTGACTGGTATTTAAATTCAGAAATATTAAAACCGTTAAAACTTATACTTAAAATATTAAAATTCGTAAGAATCTATAGCAATGATTCTTGCCGTAGAATCGTTAGCAATGATTTTTTTTTATTTTACTAGTGTTACGGGACAAAGGGACAAGGGAGCATACAGGAGGTTAGCTCTGTAATAATCACTGTTACTTTAAGTGCACCAAGAGAAAATTGGAGCAAGCTGCCAGACGACATTTCAGCGCAATCTACCCGCCATTACTGTAATTACAATCTCCCTCTCACTCTCTCGTTCTCTCTACCCATCACGTCCGCTAGAAAAGCAAAAGGTTTCTTTCAGCTTACCTGGTCCGTGGAATTCAATAATTACACGAACAACGAAAACCGGGGGATAAGTTGTGAAACTTTTAACAGATTATATATAAGCATATATATTGGAATTATATATAAACATATAATTCCAACATAATTATATGTTTATAAACATATATTCGTATTCATTCACCGCAAGGATTAGAATGGTTGGATTGTGTATGGTGTCTTTCTGTGTGTGTGGGGGGGGGGGGAACGCAAGTCTCAAGCACCAGACTGAACTGCGAAGGCAGAAACATGTTTATTATTATTATTATTATTATTATTAGTAGTAGTAGTAGTAGTAGTAGCAGCAGTATTTATAATAATAAATAATCAATCGATATTCTAAAAACTTGACGCGTGTGTTCACACTTTTACCTCAACAAACCCTATTGTTTTTGAAACTGATCCCTCCAAAAAGAGAGGGTAGAAGGCAAATATGTGAAAAAATCTCAAAACTCTATCTAGACTATCAGATTATAGGGACTTTAAACCACAGTCTAAACAGATTGTTCAATTTTAAAAAAAGGTTTTGGAAATTAAAAACCTTTTAGATCCCAAGTCCCAAAAAAAGAGATCAAAAATTTGAAAAAAGTTGTGAAAATCCAGCAGCGTGCCAGATTAAAAGCAATTGTAACCCAAATACCGATGTTACAGATTTTTAGTGTTTCTTGTACATGACTGTGTGCTCTACAATTGTTACATTACTAGAGAAATAGTAGACACGTCGGTATTTTTATAACTTTCCCAAAATTAAAAAGTTTTCTAATATCAAAACTTATATAATATTAAATGTACTTCTTTCAAAATAGTGAGAGAATTCTGCACCTCATGGACCACACTAGTTTTTTTTGTTTTTTTTCTTTTTTACACGAACAGGGCAGCCGTGGACGACGCGAATATCATTTCCTTTTCTTCTCCTCCCAGAAGGCCCTCATTTGCAAACTATGCGCCGCATTCCTTTCCACTGTCCACCCCTTTCCCGTCTTCTACTCACCGCAGAGAATCTCAAGATTTTGAATTTTGTTTCAGTATTTATTTTTATCTACACAGTCGTTCAAAGCTTTACCCAGTTTCATCATTTCCTCCTCGAGTTGTTTGGTGTATCCGTTCAGACCGGAAAGTTGCCAAATTTAGTTGAAAATTTTGTTTATTTTATCTGGACTGATCCATCCGAGCCATATGTCCACGGAATCTCCTTTTCCTTCGTAAAACCGTTTCCAGATCCCTGTACAGCTCTTCTTTCGGTCTATGCCTGTACCCGTCTTCGGTTTTCTTGGTGCCATAAATTTTCCGAAGAATTCTTCGTTCAATTTTAAGAAGAGGTTCCAAATGTTGAAAGCACATTGTTTCCACTCCATGTATGATCACCGACCTGATCACAGTGCTATAATAGCAGACTTTCGCACTTCTGGAAAGGGTTTTCTTTCCGTACAGTTCCCTGGTTAGAGTAAAGGCCTTTGATAATTTGAGTTTCCTTATCTTCAAGCATTCTTTGTCTGAGGACTTTCGGGATATGCTTTCCCCAAGATATTTAAAATTGTTAGTATATTTGTTTAATATATTATTATTATTTACTTTCTTCGTCTGCGACACATGGGAGCAACATAGAAGATCGTTGTAAGAAGCTATTAGACAGATAATCTCGTTGTGCGACACTTGTAACTGTGTGGCACACTTCGCAGAAGAGATTCTTTGGGCGAAGAAGACAGATTTTGGCAATACTGTAATAGAAGAATAACAAGTGTACAAGAACAATAGGCCTAGCCCGAAGTAGTGTGTCAAACAGTTCCAGGTTAGTGTCCGAGAAGAGGAAAGGCAGGTGGTATTTTACTGGGTCGGGTATAATACCCAACCCGCAGGCCCCGAAAGTGTGTATCCTTCCGGACATTTGTACAGCAAATTTTCCCACCTGCCCTATTAAAAAAAAAAAATGACGATGGCAGAACATATACACTGTATGACAGAATTCAGAAGTGCGTTGTGTACATGAATTTCTATATTTATTTGAGAAAGTGTCTATAGCAAACTTCATACAAGATAGATAAATGTTATCATTCCTCAGAGACAGAGAGATCTGTATTACTTACTACGATGGTTTGTCAAGATTAATGAATCAACCAAAGTTTGTACGGCAAAGTGACTAGTCTCTCACTGAAACACAACTTTAAAGTTATAACAATGTTCTTCTTGTACTCAATTTGTCTTCTTTGCTTTAGCAGAGCTGACTTGCCTTCATATGTTGATAGACTTTAATATACTAAATGTAGAAAGCTTATTACATTTTTTATAGTGTGTATAGTTCCATGTTTTAAAACCCGTGTTTCTGGTCTAGAGCATTGATTGTTTAATAGCGTTAGGTTATAAAGTTTAATCTTATTTTCCTTTCTCAAAAATGTCTACTTGCTTTCCACATCTTCTTTCTCACGTGTATCTAAAACATTCTTGTTTCTAAAACACTCTTTCTCTCTCTTCCACTCATCCTTTTAATAACCACACCAAACCGCCAAACACAATGTCCCCACACATACGCGCGTCCTTGTTGTTTCCCCATGTCTCAGAATTCTTAGGCCCCTTTTATGCATCCGATTCATATCGTACGATAACCTACGCTAAAAACTCGTACGATATGTAGAACAACAGAAACAAGTGAGCCGTTTATGCACTGTCGTACGATCCATTTATCGTTGAACAAATTCAGAAACATACCGTCGTGTCCTAGGAAACGCATCAGATAAAAATTCGTACAACAATCTACATACATGAGTTTCCCACTGTGAGGAAATTTGGTGCTAATAATACGTATACCTTTTCGGTAGGCATAAATAAAACAGTAACAAAATTAGTGAATATTTAAATAAAAGTTTTAAACTCTGTTTTGAATTTCGTCAGCGAGCCTTTTAGTATTCATGTCTTGCATATTTACAATACAAATTAAATTAAGAAAATCACACTACCACGTGAATACCACTGATAACTTGGCACAGCTGCCTCGCGACGCTAGGCAGGAAGGTTGGTATCGCTGATGTCGAGTCATACGATACAGACTCGCGTGAGTGCATAAACGGAACCATTCGGCCCATGCAATCTACACAACTCGTCCGATTTTTTATCGGATGCGTTATGTTTTTTTGGGTCTTTTCCAGTGTGTCTACAAACAACTCTTCCAGCGTCACGAGCCCGCCTAGCTCGGCCACCAACGTTCCCGCCAGTTTCTACTCCTACAGTAGCGGTGCGAAGGAGGGATGATTAGCCCATACCACTACTACTAACACATTTATCGTTTCTGTTTGCAGTCTACGATTCTACCTTTACGTTGTGCAGTTGGCTATATTGTTTTATTTTTCAAAGTTACTCTTTCGTCAGTTATTTACATTCGTTTTTTTTGTTACATACGCTTATTCTTTCATACGTTTATTTTGTGTTTTTTAATTCCTTACATTTCTTTCGTGTTTATTATTTACGTTATTACTATATACTTTTATTTTTTATATTGCTTTATTCAAAATTAATCTGATAGAGTTAATAACTGTCGCCTGAAATGAGGAAAATGGCGTTCATTTTTTTTACACAAAGGATTAATTCACAATCCTAGATTATGTAATTAATGTAATGAAAATAAACTAAAAAAAACCATCCCAATAAAAATTAAAAAGTAGTAATAATAATAAAAAGAATTGAAGGCATGCGTAGGTTTAATAAAAAATAAATAAATAAACAAAAATAAAAATTACAAACAAAAAATTGAAACAAAATAAAAAGAATAAAATTGAAGCGTGTGTGCGTGCGGAATTAAAGGCACGCGCTCGTGCGTGCGTCATATGAATGTGTGTAATGTATGCTAATCACACCGCTACTGTAAGAGAAGGGACTGGTGGGAACGTAGGTGGGGGAGCTTGGCGGGCTTGTGACGCTGCGAGAGTTGTTTATAGACACTTACTGGAAAAGACCCTAAGTTTTTATCGTAGGTTATCGTACGATATAAATCGGATGCATAAAATGGAGCCTTACCACAAGTTAACAATAAACATTCACACCGAGACATAACTCGACTCAACTACGATAACGTTCCAGTTATCAGCGAAGTTGACAAACGCTATTTACAGCTGACTACGGGGACACACGTGAGTTGTAACGCACGGGTCAGCAACATGTGATGTGCGAGAGAAGACTATAAGGTCACAGCCGTGCGACCGCGCTTCCTGCATCCCACGCCACAGTCTACGTGATAGCACCTACGACGCTTTCGATATGTGGTGGTCTACATATGTTTTGCGATTACACCGACATCTCTAGGATAAATTAAGTAAAAAAAGTGCAGCTTGAAAAACGATTGTAAGAGATGAGCCGCTCATCAATGTCATCACAACACAGTAACCATACAGAATTCAGAATTTTAACTTTCTCAAAAAGTGTAACTAAATTCTACAGCTTACCTGGATGACCGGCTCACTTGTTCAAAACCAGGAGGAGGCCTCCTAGTGGAAGAAGAGCCTCGTGCTGGGGAACCATTGAATTAATGAGGTGACCTGAATTTCCAAACTCAACAAACAACAAATTTATTGGTTCTCTAAATCCTTTTAAAAGCCTTACAATTTTATGTACAATGCGTGTACTTCATAGTACCCAGAATACAGAAGTATTTTATTTAAAATAACAATGATCATGCAACAAAACCTCGACGGTAAATTTTAAAACCTTTACAAAAATATAATTTCGATATTTTGGCAATAACTATTATTAACATTAATAAATCTAGAGGTTTTCAAAATTTAATACATCTAATAACAATAAGTTTTTCCGTTTTTTTTTTTTACAGAAAACACCTCTGGTTGTACTATTTTAATGTGCTTTTTTTTTTTTACACAAACAACAGGCACCATCCGAAATCCCAATAAAAAAAAACTGAGAATGATAACAATATAATTATTTTGTTTATATTAAATCACATATATTTCTGCGATTAAATCACAGAGAGATTTAATCGCTGTAGGAACTGCCCTTTTCTATACCAAGTGCGTATTTGTGATGGGAACGAACGGGACCGGGCCCACCAGAGGGTCGAAAAACTTGAAAAAATTTTGTTAATCTCTTAATATTTAGGCTGTTTTACTATTTTCTCAGCTATGTACGGTATTATAGTAGTAACTCTTTTTAAATATACAAACAGGTGTATTCCATCGCATTAGCGTATACGTTTGAAATATGAAATACAGGAAAATCTGTTCATTCAATGTTTCAATAACGCATATTTTTGTTGTGTATTGCCGTTTACTTTAATAGAACTGATTTCAGCCACTTTAAAGATAGTAATGTTAATAAGTGTCTCATTTTTTCTTCTGTATCAAGGCGACACAAACCTGGACCCCCCCAATTCCAAATTCTAGATACGCCACTGTGTCCAGTCCTATACGAGCAGAGAAACCAAATTTCACTAACAAACGTATAAGATTAGGCTTCTCGTCGCTCTCTCTCTCTCTCTTTCCGTCAATCCAGCCTTAATACCGTCTATTACAGAGAAGCCACTCTTCGACATTTTTAAAGACATGCGCGCGCGTGCACACACACATACATGTAATCTGTCACCTACATCTCATTTTTTCGCGATTTTCTTCTCTTTCGTTCAGACTCTATCCATTTTCCAATATACATCCCCAGATTTTTTTGACGTTTTTTCTTCTGGCATTGTGTTTATTATCTGAGCTACCCAGTGTAAACGTCGCCTTACATACTGTTGATTCACTGTAAAATTTATACTCATGTCTTGTCAATTATTCTTACCAAATGTACAGCCTCTACATTCCTCCCTCCGAATATTCTTCTCACTACCTTTCTTTACCATATGCTTATTGTATACTGCGTAATTTCGTAAAAATATTAATAACGAAAGAAAAAATAATAACAACGAAGAATACCAACATATACAGTTAATAAAACAAAGCCAACGAACCAGCAACAAAGTCCTATTCAGTTCAAAATTAACTTTCAAAAAAAGTCCATTTAAGGATAAAATTATTTATTTATCCGTTAGTAATAGCAAGAAAGCATACATTGATAACACACAAAATTATGAATACCAAGCACACAACGAATAATAAAGCTTTAGTATTGCATAATACGATACGAAAACTTTCAACCACGTTCCAATACTTTGAGTAAACGAATTCGTTCCTGAAAACCAAGGTAAATGGAAATTTTTCATTTTTTCGCGGGTATAAAACGAGAAGAAAACAATTTCACCGACAAAGGAAAAACGACGCAATCATTTTTACCCTTCTCAACTCTTCTAATCCGCTTCTTTCATGCCAACATTCGAAAAACGCTTCCCACCGACTAAGGAAATTACTTTATTTAAGTAACAACACACAAGGTAACAACCGCCTACGATGTTTGTCTCGATAACAATTGTAATATTATCGATAATAACAATAATCGTAAGGCGACAATAATAACAAGAAGAAGAACAAGAAAAATTATATAACAATATTTTACGCCTTTCCATTTTCCCGGCGGCGCTTCGTCTCGAAGGGGTCGCAGAGTTGTGACCCTGGGCACGTTCCTCGCATTCAACATCAACACTACCTACTTCCCTCTCTAACACAATGAAAAAAAATATTACAGTGGCGGTGGAAAGGAAAAATGAATTTCGTTCTCACCTGGAGTTTTCACACTCGCGCTCACTTCAATAATACTGGGCGACGCTTGATTTAAGCCGTCCTCGCATTTTTTTTTAGCCTCATTTTCAATCACCTCTTCACGTCTCCACTCTATCGCCCTGCTGTTTTCTCTGCATCGTTTAATGCGCAGCAGTCCGTTTTCGGAAACACGGAAACTGGCGAACAGTAATGCTCTCGTATAGAAACCCATTTCACGTAATACGAGTAACTAATACTCGAATTTTTAGAGTTATTCTAAACGAGTATTCTAATTAGAGTAACTATTATGAGTAACTCTAAAGAGTTACTCCTTACAGTTACTCTAAAGCAATAATTGAATACAGACAATCCGAGTATTTTGGACAACCGATTAACGTGCATTTGTGACAAAACTCAAGAAAAAAGATTCAATATATGCAACAGCAGATGGAAATTTTGTTGGTTACCACTTAGGCAGAAATTGGAAGACAAAATAAAAGATTATCGGAGCAAGAAGTGCGCAAAGGACCGTAACGCCTACACCATGAAAACGAACAAGAACACTAAAACAGGCAGAATTTTTTTGTTGGCACCCGTTACTAAATATTTCACATTATATCGTATATCCGTTGGCATCCAACAAGTATTTTACAAGTATTTAGGACAGACGAAGAAAAAATTATATATAAAACTGTATGAACAGTAAAAGCCATCGTCGTCGTCGTACCTGCTGCTCCACTTGAAGCTACGTTTGAACAGGTGTAGTGGGGAGCGAGCGAGCTTAGTAATTCAACATTACTCAACAACAAGAGAGCGTACGGCAGATACAAAATACTCGGGAGATGTTGCGCCCTTAGATGCAGTCAGCCAGCGTAGTAAAGTGTCTGTTGTCGTCGTTGTTTGTGTTACCAACAGCAGCAGCTAATGCATCTGAATTACTACGGCTTTCAGTTTTAAGTAACGTTTCCTCTGCCAAATGCACTTTACCGATTCGCCGTTCGCAATATGGGTGGGTGAGTGAAAGAGGCACATGTATGCTAACCATGTACTCCCTATACCGCGCATGTAAATAATATGCATAGCCTATTTCGGTACACTTATTTAAATAGGTCTACTTTAGCTAGGGCATTGAAACTTTGCAGACTTGCTTTTTATAGGCTGTCCCATCTTATTAACCTAAATCTAATTTAATCCAAGTAATTTAACATGATATAAATAATTTTTTTTAAATACAAAACAAAATTCAAAAATTTACTCAATTTACATTTTTTTTAAAATAATTTAACAAACCTTTGAACATTAAAGTAGGTTAACATTGTAAGACATGTTACTGAGAATAGCTAGAAAAAAGTTTAGGCCTTTAGTACTTATGGTCTAGGAGAAAAGTGTACTTACATGTGAAAAAAATCAATTTTTCAGGAGAGCGGAAAAACAAGTCATAGGCAGTTCACTGCACACTAAAAGTTTCCTGCACCATAGTCATTACACTTTCGTCACATATTTCATCTTTCTTCGTCTTGAGATTTCTTTTTTCTTTCCTTGTGTTCTTGGTGGTGTCATAAATTGCTCTGTTAGCTTCTAAAATCCTTATTTTATCAATATTCTTTAGTCCTACAATACAGTTCCTTCCAGCATCATCACACAAGCTTTCTAAAAGTCTAACTTTTCCAAGGGCCCTTAGTTGAAAGTAATAATGGCATCCATGACACCAACTCTTAGTGTTGGAAGAGTCACAAAGTTCTTTTTGGAAATTCTAGTCCAAATTACATTATTCAACGCCTCGTTCGGGTTTTGAGTACGTCCATGCGTGCATTTTTCCAGGAGGTTTTTATCTGTCAAATCTTGAAAAATTGGCTTGATAGTTGACATTACTGCTTCTGGCACACTATTTTTATGTGTGTACTTTTCACCAGTGATGAGGGACTTCTGGTATTTCCACCAAGAAGTTTCTCCTTTGGGGCACAACGAATGTTGTGGTTTATCGTCACTTGACAGTTTATGGAAGTACGTCGCCCATACTGCCGTTCTCATTTTTTCCACATCATCCAAATTATCTCTAATGGCTTTCCCATAGTATACCTGGAAGCTATCAATTACTGAATCTGTTAATCTTCCTCTTCCACTTAGAGGCTTACCATCTGATAACTTTATGCTTCGCATTTTATTTTTCAATCTCCGCAGTCTACTTCCCATTATTTTTTGAATGTGACCTACACATTCCAGTTTGCTGATTTCTACATCTTCATAGGGCTTGTCTGCAATAACTGATGAAAAAGCATTGCTATCATCATCCCCTCAGTACTTGACGTAACGTACACCTCTTATTTTAGAGCGCTGAAACACCTCTTTTGCAGCAGCAACCTCCATTCCACCGCTGGACCTTTCATAATTTTTGCTACACTTCTCACTATGTTCCACAGTGACTTTCTTCTTATTACTACAACTGCAGTATTTCGACAGGCAGACAGCATTCAGCACTTTTCCTTGTCTATAGATGTCACTGTGAAGACACCATTTATTGAAGTATGGCCTCGCTTCTGCCATATTCCGTCAAATGCAGTCGCTACTTCCGTCATTCTTAATAACTGCCTCGTACGCAGCTCCAATCATAAAATCTTCTGCCACACTTTCAACTGACTTACTAATAATTTAATTGCATTTTTGGAATCTAGAGGGTGGCATAGGCAAGTCCATTACCGGCACACATCACTTCGGCTGCAGCTTTGCCTTTTCCAATTGACCGATGGCCATAAACACATCGAATGTTTATATCATAGACATTGCTTTCAGTCTTTTTGCTACTATAAAAACACTTTTCAAACTTACAGTTTTTACAAAGAAGAATAAACTGAACAGCTAAGCCTTTTCTGTTTGATGTCACTTCACATATTTCAATGCTATTTGTACCATCACATTCTGCGCACTTAACAGAATTCAGCAAATTTTTGTTTAGTATTTCTAAATCAATTATAAAATTCCCTTTTGTATTTTTCTCTGGCAGGTACTCATTGTCTTCCCCACACACTTTAAAAAATTTTAATTTTCTCTCAGATGCTGATATATTTAGTTCAGTTGTGCTTCTGTCATCTAGGCTAGTGCTAGAGCCTTCAAGACTAAGGTTACGTCTAGGTTTACTACCAGAACTAGCTAAAGAACCATTCTTATCAGGAGTTATACTGAAAGGAAACCCTCCACTTGTAAATTGGTTACCTTTGAACTTGTTTTTACCAAACTTCTTGATCCTTGGCATTTTGCACGACAAACTAACAAAACTCACCAACACAAATCTCAACTGTTCTAACATTGAAAAAGACAACTAAGGCAGTACTGCCAACATAGGTAGCAAAGAAAATACAAATAAAATATGTTGACAAGCAGGTATTATATAAACGTATCAAGTAACACAAACTTTGGCTTTTAGTGCAAATCAGCTAGTCCAAGCCGTTTGTAACACATAACATTTTTAATTTTTAAATCCAGTTAACCATTATCTAACATATATGTATTATATATCAAAATTTTCAGAAAAGTATGAAGAATAAAAAATGACAAAAAACAAGGAATCGAGATTTTTCTGTAGCCTACATGGTTACCCTAAGCCTTAAGTAGGTATTACACCTACCTTGCTGTTGTATAGCAGACGACTACAATCTGCTCGTCACCGATATTTTTACGACGAGAAAACATTTATTGTAGTAGCTGTTACCCCCGGATTCGCACTCGAATATTTTACTTTTAATAAGTATTTTAATATAATTTTTATTGTCTATGTCTATATGGTGTTCTGTCAGCTCGAATAACTATTTTGTACTCATCAGTTGGATTCTCTCCAAAGCTGTTTTGAAAACTTGTACTAAATTATTATGTTCGTGCAACAGCCTCTGGAGATTTAAAACAATATTTATAAAGTACCCGTTAACTCAAAAACGTTAGGTTCTTCATTTTAAGTGTTACAAGCACTGTATATGCACATTAAACGTCATGTTTTTCCTTAACCATACCATTTATTTATTTCAGCAGTAAACTAAAAACCAAAAACCGTTGTCAACTAACCTCACAAATGAAAACAACACGTATTTCCGCTTTGCATTAAGAAATAGGACAATTTACAATTAGTACACTTCTTCTTTTCTACATCGTAATATATCGATACAATCATATATTATATAAAACACCGAAAATGTACTGCAGAAACGGATAAAGGTGCAATCCCGATGCCGCTAAACAGCATTTGTTTATTTACTATGGTAATTAATTCTGGTCTCCATGGTGTTGTTTACATCTTTATACGCATCAACAAATGGGCATAATTAAAAGGGCCTAAATCGTGTGAACGGTGCAGAATATCAAATTCAAAGTTAGACAGTGTTTTTTGCAGTGTGTCAGCGGTTACCTGTGTAAAATTTGGTGGCAATCGGTGTAACGGTGTAGAATTGTATTCAATACAAAGAAGTCCTCAGAATTTGAGTTACACCGAAATATATATATATATATATATATACGCAGAAAAAACACTACAGAAATTCCGTAATAAGTTTTTAAATTACGCTCTATATAAAGAAAATGAAGTTGGAGCTGGTCCTGATGAGTGGGAGATGAGCCTATCCTTCCCCATTTTCGTCAGCACAATTGAGATATCCAAGTTTCTTCCCGCATAATTATTTATTAGCCATATTTTAACACATGCAACTGCCTTAGAAATAGACTAGCGTTAAATGTTTATGGAATTTCACTGTAGATTTTTCCTGTAGACCGGTTGGAGAAGTATTTGTCCAGTAGTGGAGGGATGAGAGTTACAGACGTGACACTCGTATACAACTCGAGCATGCCATAGTAACGTTTTTATTATATTAGGTACAACGTCTGACACACACACACACACACACACACACAATACGTATATCGCGCATGCAAACCTACATATTGTAGCTACGCAATTTATCCAACTAATAACGAATTAAGATGAGACTTTTAAGCTGCTACGTATTCTCGGTCCTCTTCTACGGTGTGGAATCTTGGATTTTGACTGAAGCCACAACTAAAAAATTTGAATCTTTCGTGCAACATAACACTATCGGTTACAGCTAGTCGTATAGTAAAACACACATAGATCAATTACATATTTCGATGTAAACTATTAATATTAATATTAGTATCGTTAATAAATAAACATACAGATAAGAATAAATATTCAAAATATGGCTTTACCGCAGAATACTGAACATTTCACGGACAGCACATATAACTAATGTTGAAGTTCTTAGAAAGATGAGAAAAGAAAGGGTAATTATTAAAACAGTGAAGATATGAAAGCTTCAATATCTGGAACATCTCATGAGAAATGAACAGAGATTTTACTTAATAGCAGTCCATACTACAGGGAAAGTACTTGGAAAGAGAGGAGTTGGGCGACCGAGAATATCATGGCTGAGACATTTAAGAACCTGGTTTGGCATGAATACAACTGACTTATTCCGTGCAGCAGTACAGAAAGTTAAAATAGTATGATATCCAAAATCCGAAACGGATAGGAACTATCAGAAGGAGAAGATAGGCCTATAAACATGTGCAGAAGAAACACTACAGAAATTCCTTAATAAGTTTTTAAATTACGCTCTGTATAGAGGAAATGAAGTTGGAGGTGCTTCTGATGAGTGGTGAGGATGAGCCTATCCTGAATGTTGGACTCCCCATTTTCCCCAGGACAATTAACATATTCAAAAGTCTTCCCACAGAATTATTTATTAGCCATGTTTTAACCACGCAACTGGCTCAGAAATAGAATTGGGTTAAGTGATTATGGAATTTCACTGAATTTCACTTTAGATTTTTTGATATAATTTACCTTATAATTTCCGTCAAGTGACTTCTAGCGTAATTTGAGCTGGGTTCCGCGTTTCAGGCCATATGACCCATCTTCAGACCTTCACTCCAAAGGAGCTCGTTATAAATTAAAATCCATATTAAAACAAACACACAATAAATAAATACGTAAAATACAATGAATGAACATATTATAAGCGTACTAGTAACCGACACGGTGCACCGCGTGTAGCATGTCAAGACTTTGTCGATGGGCACTATTATTTAGTTTTATCTTTAAGCGATCGCAGCGCGGTATCATACAGTGGGTTGGACCTGAAGTTGGGTTTTGTCATTGAGTATGTCGTCACATATATATCGGGGTTATTATGACTTCTATATATCTCGAATTCTTGGAGTGCATCCATGTAACGGCCCTTACTACAATAATGTAGAGGTACAAGGTTAGCGTTGAAATTGGTATATGAATGATTGCCTGAAATTAGATGCCGTGTAAAATTAGATTTAATATTTTCTAGGGAAAAATCACCCCTGTTAAATTTAGATTTTTCCTGTAGTCCGGTTGGAGAAGAATTTGTCCAATAGTGGACGGATGAGAGTTACAGACGGCATGCTCGCATACAACTCGAGCATGCCATAGTGACGTTTATATTATATTAGGTACAACTTCTGACGTCCGTTGCCGGATTTACCGCTGGCTCAGACGGGCCCGCAAGCTACAGATTTATTTTTTGTTAACAGAAGGAGGCACTTTTTTTTTATAAAAGTAGGAGGTACTTTGATTTATGTATGATTTTTGGAAATTAAATGATCAATTTTTGTGAATAATACAAACGGAAGACAGTTCTTATTTAAATATCGCGTGGTTATTTTTAAGGCGTTGGCATCCTTGAAAACTAATCTGCACATGCTAATTTCGAACGTCCGCTATATTGCCCCCGAATTTACACGACCGTGGTACCACCCTTGTTTGTTATCATTGTTTTTTCCGCGTTGTGACTGAACGGTTTGCGATTTGAGGTTATGTTTTTGTATTGTTTTGAATGTAAACAAGGTGTTTAGCTTTGTGTGGTGGGCAGCGTGTTGTTTCGTAGATATTTATTAGTGTGAAAACTTTATGAACATAGAATTGAATCCGAACACTAAACGTGTTCATCATAAACATGAACATACAAATTCACACGGCTAGTGGAGCCTACAAACGTAAGCTAAAAAAATTAAAGAGGAAGCTCATATGGAAACAATAAAAAAACTCGGGGGGGGGCTCAGAAAACTTGGCCTAGGGCCTCAAAAATCTTAAATCTGGCACTGCTGACACGCGCGCACACACACACAATACGTACATCGGGCATGCAAACCTACATATTATCGCTACGCAAATTTACCCAACTAATAACGAATTCATGACTGACGCCGGCTGCCTAAAAGCCCTAAAAGCTTCATGTCATCCGACATGAGACAGAAACGTAGTCCACACACACACACAGGCCTACAAGATGTAAATAATATAATCACGCCATTGTTTGAATACTGTGTTTACAGCACAGAGGCCTAATTTTCGAAATGATTATAGAATTAAAAATGTATTACCGAATTACAACAGATCTGTCTGTCTAAAAGCTTTATATGCCAGACGTGTGAGACAGGCAGAGATATTAAGTCTCACTTCACACACACACAGGCACACGTGTGAAGCGAGAAACACAACACCACTCACTGAAGGTATACTGAACATTACATTTTGTTTATTTAACTTCGTTAAAATACCAGGTTTTTAGCAGCGCGATGGAAAGGCAGATATTATTAGACAAAGCGACTGACCCTTCGCACGTCCTCCCCCAGATGTCTGTCTGTCTGTCTGTCACTGGACAAACAGCTTCTGACACTTTTCTAGCGAGATTTCACAATTCCCCGCAGCCGCCGACATCCTTAATACCGCTAACCAGACAGCGGTGGTTATATATTCATTTTGCATGACGTTTTAAAAGACAACTTTCTAGCTGCACGCCATCTCTTGGTGAAGAATGTTAATTACGTAATATTGCACAGTGCTTTGACAGGGTTGTTGGAGCTTTATAGCATGCGACAGTTATCATCATCATCACTTCATGGATTGGATTTCTCCTGTCACGGCCTCATGACTCCGGCCATCTTGTGACTGGCCTGCCTATAGATCCTCTTCCATACGCGTCCAGCGCAGCTCTTAGTTAAAATATCGAAGTTAATTTTGTTGTTGCAAAGAAGGTTCGTCTTAATTTCTTAATCTAACTGCAACGAAAGTGAATTTATGAATTTAATGAGCCCGGACATTCTCTCTCTTTTTCTCTCTTTCATGGTTTAATTACTACACAGTATTACGTATATAGTAAACCTTAGTGTTTGAAGTAATTTCACCCCAGAAACAATAAAATAATAATAATCGTCATCATCAGTTCATGTATAGGATTTCTCCTGCTCCGGCCTCAAGACTCTCGCCGTCTTGTGACTCGCCTGCCTACAGACGTTCTTTAAACCGGCTCATACTCATAAGCCAACTTCGGAAAGCGGGTATTGTCCATTCTTTCAAGATGTTGGTTCCAGCAATTTCTGTAATTCTGAATGAGTTAATTTAGGGAAACCATATCCAGTGCTCGTCTAGCATACTCGTTCCTTATATGATCGAGTCGCGTATATCTATTTACCGATCTCAAATACCTCACTTCTGCAGCCTGTAATTGGCACCAACCAGTCCTTCTTCCTTATAGTCCAGGTCTCGCATCCATGCAGCAGTGCTGGTACTGCCATTGCCTTATAGAATTTGATACACGTCTCTTGGTTAGCTTTCCTTTTCAAAGTGGTAAGGCTCAAGAGAATAGCCAGACGTGTGATATATAATATATAATAATGGCTCCCATGTGTACCACCGAAGCATCTTAGGAGTCAGGCAGGGTAGGCTGCCATATGCTAGCCGTACGGCATACAAGGAAGGCAGTGTGGCCAGCACTACGTGTCAGCCGCCCATTATTATCCCCAGGATGTTATCCGAGGTACTTATTTTCAACAGGCTGAGTCGATCTGGGGGCTGAAAAACGCACCTTGATTTTATGGTGCGGGCCCGGGATTCGAACCCGGGACCTCTACATTAGTAGCCAGGTGCCATACCCACTGGTCTACTGAACCGCCAGTGATAATTTTACTAAAAAACGTGTCGGAGCTAATAAAAATCTAACTACAATGCAAGGTAGAAGAACATGGATTAAATTTTATGTAAACTGTGAGATAAACTACTCTGTCCTGGTAAACGTGTTTAGAAGGCTACTGGCGAGAGTGCTGTGCGTGAACAAGCAGTTTATAAGCTACAGAGACTGTCGTAAATGAGTTGAAGATCATGGTTGTCAAATGAAGATTATGTTTATGTGTTCCACAAAATTTCATGGCTAGACACAGCCAGTGGCGTACGCAGAAATCAACCGGGGGGGGGGGGGCTCAACCTTAGTCCATATATTAGCCTACTCTTCTACAATTTATACTATAAGATAGAGTACATATGCCAATTAAGGCTTACAATTTATTAGTAGGCGTATTAATTTCAGTAGGTTTCACATTTTATTTATTAAAAACGTATTATTCCTGATTGATGGACTTATCCAAAAATTAAAAAAACAATTATCCAAAAATTTCGTATAAATGTGAAATGTATTTAAAGTATTTTTTTTCATCATTCAGGATATGAAATTAGGAACATTATTAAAATTATCGTTTTATTTATCCACTGATATCTGTTAGAAAGAGCTGAATTTAACTTAAGTATTAAATAATATTTTTATGAAAAAGGTTTATGTAGCCTACTTATTTAAATTTCATAAAAATATTATTTAATACTTAAGTAAAAATTCTTAGTGTTCACTGGCAGTAGTGGCCGGTGTGGCGCCATCAAATGAGAGTGAGAGAGAGAGAAAACAGGTAGCTTACTGAACCTTACACTCCGCGAAATACACCGCTCAATGAACTACAAAATATAACTGAAGTAATAATTGCTATTATGAACTACTTATTTTGTTAGTATTTATATCTCCGTCCAAATCGGCCGAAATATGCAATTTTGTAATTTTAAACGAGAGACTAAGTAAATTAAGGAAGTGTATATTACATTTTTGCGGTTGGGGGGGTTTGAGCCCCTTGGGCCCCCATGCGTACGCCACTGGCGCAGCGGTAAACACGTAAAGAGTACTATTCTGAAATGTTACTCCATTTAAAGCTATTCATATGAAACGGCCAGATTTACGGAAGAATAATTTATCAAAATTGCAGCCCGATAATATGCCTAAACTCACGTCATTCCTTGTTAAGAATATTGCCACGCTAGGCAAAAGGAAACGAAACGTCATAATGATGACACACACCAACTGCCGTATTCACCAGATGTGTTCCAATGCGATCTTCCCTCCTCCTAATAGTGACAATATCCACGGAAGGACTACGTTTCGCGACCGTTGAAGACGTAAAACGGCTGGATTAATCGTGTTAGATTCGACTGAGACTGTTTTGAAGAAGGCAGTATAAGTGTCGATGAGTGAAGGCATAATTTTCAAAATAAACAAGAACTTCATGAACTTTTTGACCAAACCTCGTATATGAAAATCAATTCAGTCGTTAGGTACGTTCTAAACAATGTTTTAATAACGCGTATTTTTATTGTGTTATTAACGTTTACTTTGGTGGGATTGATTTCAATATGTTTTAACACGTTTTAGCAACCACTTTAAACATAGTGATGTTGATTAGTCTTAACTAGATCTTTCTTTTGTCTGAAGCCGACTCGATAGCCCCAACGCCAAATTCTAGAAACGCCACTGCGCATATAGCTAATAACTAATTAAGAATAGAACATTAGCATAAGCAGCATATCTATGAACAACAAAAGGTGGATAAGCTAAGAACAACAGGGGCGATTAGGAACAATCCATTTAAAGGACAATTAAAAATATAATCAATAAAAGAATTTACTGATGGATGACAACTTAAGATGCTGGGTGAGGCCATGAAATAATCATTACCAGCATGGTATCGATTAATAGGGATGCGGCAAGCAAGAATAGACGAGATGCAAGCCAATGGAGACACGAGACAGCGTACCGAGTAAAATCCTAAAGGAAACTGGTAAGTGTAAAGTTGAGACAGGTAAGAACTTTTCAGGTAAAGTCCCCAGTCCCATTAGACTGAAAATCCAAAAAACACATTAACTAATTAGAGCGGGGACGAAAAGAGCTTTTATGAAAAAAAGAAGAGGCTGCTAAAATTATAAAATATCAAATGCTGTGAACAAAGAAACCTTTCGTGTAGGAGGAGGCGACAAGAGCTCGTGTCACTACCAGGTCACACTGTAATTTACAAGGTACATTTGTAATTTCAACGTACAAGAACTGAAGAACTGAGGCTTTCAAATTTGTACACGTACTGCAAGGTGTGGACCCCGTACCAATTCGTGCATTCCAAAAAATTGCATATTTGAATGTGCAATAGGGGATTAGATTACACAAAAAATACGTTTAAAAATATATTGAATTATTCAAATTCAAATATATGCTGATGTAGCATCCCGAGCGGTTTGTTGGAGGTTTGGACATATCCTGGTTGTTGGAGGGGGAGAGAGGCTGAATGATGAACTCTAATGCAAGCTCAATCCAGTAAATCGATTTTATTATCTGTTATTCTGAACATCTTTAAATATTACTAATCAGTACACAATATACATTCTCTTGTCTGTTCATACTGCTCGTAAAGAAAGTTGTTGAGATCGTGACTTGCTGTTACGATGACCTGTGTCCATGTCGATGCACGCACACGTTCACTTACGCAGCACGTTACTGTTATTCGCACTAAACTACTAGACTAAGTACTTTAGCGAAAATGAATATGACTTCAGACGCGAGTGTCCGCAGAAGAAGAACATAATAACACGTATAAGAGAGAGAGAGAGAGAGCCCCGGGTCACCTGCAAGGGGTTTTATAATAGCCCCTCTCTTCTGGGTCCATGGACGGGTGACTCCCTAAGTCAGTGAGAGTGACATCTGATCGCAATGAGCCAACTGTGGACAACGTCGTCAACGACAGGGACAATTGCATCCGTCTACTAATTTCCTTTAAGTGTATAAATAAAAACCCAAGACGTTTCTGGTTGATGAGGTTCGGCGGGCCAAGACCTATCTCGGGTAGATCGACCACAGAAAGACAGTAAACAAATTTTATCAGACAGGAAGGAAGTAACATGAGATAAGATCGGCTCTATTATTTTATTAAAATAATAACTGAAAGTGAAATAAAATCTCATATTTGTAAAACAAAAGAAAAGGGGTGACCAGGTGTACAAGGTGTGTGGGGCACTATACCAGGGCATTACACTGATATTAAGCACATACTTACTAATGAGTTAGAGGTATTGTCCATAAATGCTACAATTTAGAAAAATCGTTTGAAATGGTCGCAACATCTGAACAGAACGGAGGATAGATGACTACCTAAAGTAGCACATAGGATTAGGAACAACGTAGCATATAGCACTCTTTGGAACAAGGAATCTGGGCAGACCGAGGGCAAGATGAAGTGTGAAGGCGGAACAAGCAATGTGAAGTGAAGAAGAAGTAGATGATTAAACACATATTTCTATGTCTCAAGAATGATAGGAATTCCTTTTTTTGTTACGGTGTCACACTCCAAAGAGCGTTTTGCATTACACAACAAACTTGGTGTCCTTGCAGCATCCTTGGCATTAAAAAAACAGTTGACTCGAGCTAAAAAAAATTAATTTATAAAAATTAATAGGTCCAAATTATTCCGGGGTGCCCATCAGTTTGAAGCAAAATGGTGAATTGGAGCACCGCAAGAACCCCCTAAAGTTTAAAAACAAAAGAAATTACTTCTTCGGAAAAGAATCCTTTAAGATAAGGAAACTCAAATTAGCAAAGACCTCTACTCTAACCGGAAAGTGTACGGAAAGAAAAACCATTCCAGAAATGCGAAAGTCCACATTATAGCACTGTGATCAGCCCACTTATCATGTATGGAGTGGAAACAATGTGCTTTCAAAATCTGGAATCTCTTCATAAAATTGAACAAAGAATTCTTCGGAAAATGTATGGCCCCAAGAAAGCCGAAGATGGGTTCAGGCATAGACCCAAAGAAGAGCTTTACAGGGATCTGGAAACGGCTTTCCAAAGAAAAGACTGAGATTTCTTGGACATATAGTTCGGATGGATAGGTCGAGGTTAAATAAAGAAATTTTCAACTATATTTGGCAACATTCCGGTCTGAACTATTATGAACACCAAACAACTCAAGGAAGAAATTATGAAACTGGGTATCTCTTTGAACGACTGTGTGGATAGAAATACATACAGAAACAAAATTCAAAATCTTGAGATTCTGTGCGGTGAGAAGAAGACGAGAAAGGGGTGAAAAGTGGAAATGAAGGCGCCGCATACTGTGCGAATGAGGGCTTTCTGGCAGGAGAAGAAAAGGAAATGAAATTCGCGTGGTCCACGGCTGGCCTGTTCGTGTAAAAAAAAGGTGCAAATACGAGAATACTTGGTCAAGTTACGTAACATTTATGAAAAAATAAATGTGCACAATAAGTTAAATTTAGATAAGTCAGACGCTAATAATTATTCACAATTTCTATTCTTTTTTTTAAGAGTAAAGTTTCTTGCTGACAAACCAATTTTTTTAATGTTCTAAATATACGGAAATATATAACAAAGTAAGTTCTGAAAATGTTCCCAATCATTTTTACGCAACGTGTGAATCAAAATTGTAAATTTTCTGAGAGTGCCATCTTGTTCAGGACCGTAGTATACATAGAAATACGTACAATATATCGATTTTTGTAAATTTCTTAGCTGTCGGCGACCAAGTAGTGATGACAACAATCTGTCACCAAAATTCATAACTGTGATGGCTTGCAAACAAGGAAATTAAAAATATAAAAATATTTTCTGATATTTTCTCCGTTTAAAACTACTTATTTGAGTATTATGTAATATTATATTAAACACAGACCCTATATTATATGCGTTAATAATAAGATATTAAAAAGTTTCAAAGTTGGAATCATTTTATTATTGTCGTGCAATACATTAATACAGTATAATATATCTGAATAGTTATAGTTTATATTTTGACAGAAGAATATGTTATATTGATTTTTTTTCTTTACATCAATTTTTCGACAGTTTTATAACAAATGTTTTTCGACATATACTTTCATCTTATTATAAAATATGATTTGATTATTATTACAAAAATATCGTGTTATATTGATGACCAAAAAACTAAGTATATTCACAGAGGAGGATAAAGGGCAAACATAAGGATAGGGCAAGACAAAAAACAACACGTGGAGTTGTTTAAATATCTTGGAAGCTTGATAAGTGAAGATATGTCCTGCACTCGTGAAATTATAGCTAGAATTGCTATAGCGAAAGAGGCATTTAATTGGAAGAAAAGACTGCTGTGTGGCAAAATTAATAAGAATTTAAGAAAAGGTTGGCCAAATGTTATGTGTGGAGCGTTGCTTTATATGGGGCAGAGACATGGAAACTGAGGAAGGAGGATGAGAAAAGATTAGAAGCATTTGAGATGTAGGTTTGGCGAGCAATGATAAAAGTGAGGTGGGTTGATAAATGGATGATGAAGTTTTAAGAAGAATAGGGGAAGAGATAAGAATCCTGAAGGTAATAGAAAATATGAAAGGGAATTGGTTAGGTCATTGTTTAAGAAGAGACTGCTTGCTTACAATTGCCATGGAGGGTGTCATAGAAGGAGATAAAAGAAGAGGGCGTAGAAGAATGAAGTTAATAGATAGCATTAATATCAGAGGTTGTTACGAAGAAACGAAAAGACTGGCATGCGATAGGACAGCTTGCAGAACTTTTACCATTTGAAGACATGCCTCAGGGCACAACACCAAATAAGTAAAATATTGGTGATGACAGCATATTATTATAAAACTGTCGAAACATTGATGTAAATAAAAATCAATATAATATATTCTTGTGTCAAAATATAAAAGATAATAATTTAAATGAATTAGAAGAACAGGCATAATGTGATGTGAGTTAATATGAATGTTACTGTATAAATTATAATTTCAACTACGTCAAAAGACAGGAATGGACATGTCTGATTTTTCTTTGTTCCTACTAGCCGATGACGTCACAGTGCTTTACTGAATGGATGTACTATTTGTATTCTCATTTACAGGATAACAGCTTATTCCCTCATTTTATGTGTGCTATTTTAATTATGACAATCTAGTGTTAACACCTGCAAAATTATAATGCCTAGTAGTGACGTATCTAGAATTTTGTTTCCCCCGGGGGGGGGGGGGTCCGGTTGTGTCGCTTTTGTACAAAACAAAAAAACCAATTTAAGACCACTCAATATTGCTATCTTTAAAGTGGTTGAAAAACATGATATTATATCTTGATAGCAATGCCATTAAAGTAAACGGTAATAACACAATAAAAGTACGTGCTATTAAAACGTTGTTTACAAGATACATTTATCGATGTTTTACGTTTAAAAATGATAACGACAGTTTTAATAAAGAAAAATAAAGGTAACCCAAGAAATTTTTTGAAACTAAGATACACTGTTTGAAATTTTGTTAAAGTTTAATGTGTCTATTCGCCTTGATTTTTTTTTTGCCATTTTATTAACCACTTCTTACGAGGTTACTGATGAATTGATTTTTCCTATTTTCACATTTAAAACAAATAGGTGCTCAAAGTTTGTGTAATAAACCTGTTTGTATGTTCAAAAAAAGAGTTACTACTGTATTAGCGTATACATTCGAAGAAATAATAAAACGGCTTAAAAATTAAGAGGCTAACAAAATCCCTTGTCAATTTTTTTCGACCCTCTGGTGGGTGTCCGGACCCGCTCGTCCCCCCTGTAAATACGCCCGATGTCTACAAATTACAGGAAATGTAATATAAATATTTTTGTATTTCCATTAGTATTTAGAGCTTTAAGAATACAGACAACAGATGATTATGTTTAAAGATATATACAAAGACATATTATTTATTAATAAATGTGTTTAAAAAATGATAGTGGATAAATTATTTTATTATACTTGATTTAATTAGTATTTGTTAAAGTACACATGGTTTTCAACTGTATCAAAGCAGGAATGGGACATGTCGGTTTTTATTTTGTTCCCATCTCATGACGTCATAAATGTTTTACACATGTAAAATACTTAACTGGGGTTTTATTCTAGTATTATATCATTTCATTTATTTTCGTGAATCGCACTGAGTTAGGATAAGAAAGTATTAAACCTTTTTTTAAACAAGAATTTACATGAAAACAGAGATATTTGAAAGTTAAAATTGAATTTGCATTTGTATTCCTAATTACATGAATACTACATTTCATTAAAGTTACAAACAATTAATTAATATGAATTAAGAATTATGAAAAGAATAATAAAGTACTTGTCGGGATTACTTTGGCGTATACTAATAGACTACACATACCGTTTAATTGTAGCAAGACAAGAATGAACACGGGAAATTTTCTTTGTTCATACCTTTTGGCGTCATGACGCTTAGTCGTACAAGCGTTGTTCGTTGTTTATTTTCTTGATTCCAAGTTCACGGCAGTTTGCTTGTCTTTATAATAATAAACAATTGTTTATTCACAGCTAGCACTGGTGTACACTTATTTAAATAAACCACATTCTCTTAAATACAAACGAACATTCCCTTCTTGATCAACGCGTTTGCATTACAAGACACGAAAAATGGCGTACTGACTACGTTACAAAATTTATTAGTTCTACCAACTTGATAATGTTCGACGAACAGCTGACTGAATCGCGGCGATTAATTTCTTCTTCTTCTTCTAAGCAGTGACTTTCGACGTCAGCAGACGAGCCTACTACGTACTTTGCATTCCTGGCTTTCTAATGTAGAGATGCAATGCTGAGACCGCATTTTAAAACATACACACATAATTCATTCCAATTTATTTATTTACTTTTTTAATTAACTGATATATTTATTAGCTGCTATGTAATTGTCGATTTAATCACTTGTTTTAACAATTTTTAGTTTACGGCTTTTTGTTAAAATTTGTCTGTTGTTTGTGATTTGCATTACACAAAAGCGTATTTTAAAATATATTTGATTCTAAACAATAAACATGTACGTGTAAAAATGTATTTTATAAGCTTCTTAAAAACAACAGAGTTGTAATAAACTAGAAAATATAAATTGTTACATATTTTAAACTTCTAAAATATTTTATATACATTGAAAAATAATAATATGTATCTGATAATGATAGTCAAATATTATTGAAACATTGTAAATAATAAACAAATATATATATATATATATATTCTTGTACAAAAAGTTTTATTATTTTTAAAATAAGAAAACATTAAAAAAAGGATTTTCCAAACAACATAAAAATATATTCTATAAATCGCCTTTTTAAACGTCGAATCGAGATCAATCCACCGGAATAAGCTTATAATCAAAAAATAAAATACATACTCGAATATGAAAACGTATCATTAAGAGGTACATTTATCAAGCTGCTAAAATTATTTACAAAAGTTAACAAAGCAACACAGATAGGAAATGGATGGTAGGTTAAACCTTTTTCATACGTGTAAGGTATCTCTGCGTATCTGAGGTTCTTAATTACAAAATTTAAACAGTTCTAAAAACGCGAGAGCAAATTTTTTAGTCGGAGCGTTTTTCCGGTACATTATATACTTGTTTTATTGTAGATATTGTATTTAGTAGCTCTGACAGGTTGTGCCAGGGCCGCCTAGAGGGGGGCAGCTGGGGCAATTTTCCCCATGCCCCACTTTCTGTGGGGCCCCAAAGAGGAAAAAAGAAATAGGCCCTACACGGAAAAATTCTGGCCAAGAGGCCTCCGTGGCTTAAGTGTTTATCATCTCATTTAATATTGAATTTTTATATCCCCACTTTTATGGGGCCTCCTTTCCTTGACGTAAACAGTACGGTGGGCCCCTTAGGAACGGTTAAAAAATATGTACTGTATTCTACCCCATAGAGGTTATTTAATATCAATTTGTTACTTTTCAGGGCCCCTCTGAATTCTAATGGACAAATATAAAATAGGAATCAAAAAATTACGTTTCACGGGTGTTGTATGAGATAACGTAGAACTACATGTTGTTCGCGCCTGGCCTGGCGCCGTCAGGTCGGGTTTCCGGCATCCAGCTTAATATCAGCTGGGCTGATGCCGACGCGGAGCGCGCCGCCCGCGCATTCTCACAAGAGTTGCAGCAGGCCGATGTCGATGCCATAATTCATTGGTTAAAATCTTTCGAATTTATCTTATTGACTACGATTTGGGTTAAAATTCTGCAGACCCTTGATGAAAGGAATTAAATACTGCAGAGTCCGTCCTAAGCTCTCACTAGAAGATGCAGAGAGAACATTGCAAAATTTATTTTCAGACATAGAAAAAGAAAGTTCGAGATAGGTGGAATAAGCTCCTAGACAAAGCTAAATTAGTAGCTTCAAACTTTAAAGTGACAACTCAGCTAAAAATAACTAGATTGAGAAAAAATAAATAATTTCAGGGGCACTTTTGATTTTGATGAATCACGATTTAAAGTTTTCTTAACTTCCACAGATCTTCTCGCCTTCGAAATCAGGTTCTTATCAGAGATAATGCAGAAATTGTGAAATGTATTTTCTCCAATAAATTCTCCAGATATCAATTCTTCCTGAGGGGTGAAGGTGTGGCGTCATCATGGCTTTTGATGGTGGGTTGGGTGGGGGGTAGAGGCCTGACCGAGGGGGCCCCAAAAAGAGCTTTTGCCCCAGGCTCCCAAATGTCTCTGGGCGACCCTGGGTTGTACAAATCCAAAACCTTTGTTATAAGTGCCAAAAAATATACCACAGATAGATATGCGTGATTTTATATATGCTAGTCTTTTTGTAGGGTTATGCATCCGTCATAATTCAAAATTTTTGAACGACAAAATAATCATTTTTTTATTGTAAATAATTATTTTATACCTGAATTAAATTATATATTTAATAATTATACATTTCTTCTCCAAATAAATTTTTATGTTACGTACTTAAGTCTAACTAAATAATTTAATTACATAGGCGTATATATATATATCGTAACGTGATGGTTTCTCTTACATAAAATCTAATAATCTACCAATCTGAGAGTCTAGATTTGTGAACAGAAACCAGTAACCTTACTACTTAGGAATCTAAGCCAACAGAAATACAAAATAATAAAAGTTTTTTATTTGAAAGATATGTGTTTACATACCATGTTGTTTTAATATTATAAACTGCTATATGACAGTCTGAAGTTAATGAAAGAAATCTTTACAGTTTATTAATTAGGTAAATACTTTGTTTCATATTTTATCAAAGGTCTGTAAGATCAACACAACCTAATTTATAAACAGTTAATGTTATGTATAATATTGCAAATAAAAAATTATTCATAATTGTTTTTAAAAAACTAAATGTTTACAAGTCAAGTTAGAGATCATTTGTTATATTTGTTTTAATTAATGAACAAGTTTTGTTTAATAGTAATGGGTATGTCCTCTACTAAGTTAGAAAGAAATGAAATACTGTTTAGAAGAATGTGTAAGACAGTACACAGAAATTGGTAACTGACATTATGTTATTATTTTTATGTTTTATATTTTTACGTATTTTAAAAGAATACAACTGTTATAAATATGAAAGTGATATAATATATATTCTAATATTTACTTCAATATAATTGAAGATTACTCTTGACATGTTTATTTGGAATGTTCGATTTTATGTTGTATAAAACCTACATTAATTTACTGTTGTAAATCTCAAACTAACGTTATTAATGTGACAGAATATATCTGTATTATAATTATGGTATAATGTAAAACAGCAATGTGTCTCAAAAACCAATAGTGTTAAATTTTACGCAAAGAAAATGTGAAAAATGCTAAATTTTTTGTAAAGAAAATATTGTGATTATGCTAAATTAAGTAGAAACTTAGGAAAAAGGATGTTAACATTTCTCATAACAAATACTAGTATGTAAACTTGTTTAACCACCCATGTTATATTTGATATGTTAATAGTAAACGTTTTGTAATATTAAGTGTATTGGGAGAGACTCCTTAGGCATTAATACAGAATTTGGGTAAAAATCATAAACAAAGCATAAGAAAATACTTTACAAAAACCTGTCAAAATTAATCAGCGTCAAACAAGGATTTCATATATAGTTATTTAATTGAGAATGTATTTAGTATAAGATGAGAGTTTTTTAACTAGGACTCAAGTATTTATTCTAGCCAAGATGCAAGCCATGTCGACAAACAATACAATGCGACTTCGACCAATCGGAATTTACGTAGTTAATTTTGTATCGAGAAGCTAGTAAAATTCACCAAATCGTCACAGTCTGTTGTTGGAAGTCGAGGTGTAAAGAAGCTCTGTCTGTAACAGTTTGGCTTACGAACTTTCACATGTTTGCAATGTAAATTGTTTTCTATGGAATTCCAGCCCCATAGAGAAAAACAGAAAATATATAAAATTACTGATGTACAGAGAGTGAGAGTGAGTGAGTGAGGGAATGGAGGCAGAGAGTCAAGGAGGGAAGGAGAGGTGGAAAGACTACGTAGCGAAAAAACAGAGGCATAGGGTATAACTAGATAACAGAAATAGTAAGACAAAAGGTAAAAAGGGAAGAGAAAAGAAGTAAATTTAAGAGAGAAAGGGGGAATGAGAGATACACTTTGGATCACAGTTAATCTCATTAGTGAACGTAACAAGAAACTAAAACTTTCTAACAGAGACGTTAGGGGATGAGGGTGAGTGATTGTACATATATATTTAGAGCTCACGACGCTGACTAGCTGCGCTAGCCTGGCCTGTCACTTATGTGACAAGACGTTCTGTGACTTTAATTTTACAATTCACTTTTGTATTTAAAACAAAGGTGAAAATGTGTTATCTCTCCAGACGTTCTTCACGTTTTGCTACGTTATAACTTTTAGTTTTGTTATGACTGCTTTCGTAACGCACCACCTCGTCATCCTCTTCAACCTATAAACATGCGCGTTTGTCAACTTATTCATGGGCCTCGACCATAGGACCATTTATGGGTTTGTCAACCCAATAGTCACCGACGACGTGTCACGAAGAGTTACGCGACTGTGCGAAATCAATAGCCAGATCGTTTGAGCTTCTTATAGCGCTCCCTTACTGGGACCGTAATGTACTGGATTAATAGATGTGGCCTGCTACGTGACGTAAGGATCTAATTGATCGTTGGTGTTCGCCGAGGCCGGGTCCACGGTACACTTGACACAGATGGACAACGCCTGAGGGCGCTAATTGGGCGATTGCTCTGGAAGCAGACACAGCGGCGGTAGAACTTTCTGGAAAGTCTCCGTATGGTGGCGTTTAGAGTACGGACACGAAAAGATTCTTCTCTGATGGTCTCTGGTTTAAAGTCAAATAATGAGTTTATATGCCCAGCGCAGTCCTCCGTCCAGGAGAGACTGAAGCTTACGCTTATGGGTTTTGGCCAAGCAGCACCATACAGCGATCGCGTAGGTTACCATCGGTGCCACATACGTGGTAATGATAAGTTTTCCTAGGCGGCGGGACCGTAGAGTTCCATGCGGTCGGGAGCGGCAGTCAACAGGATATGGTGTGCGTACGTCAAATCAGGCTGGAGAAACCGTTATCTCAGCCGAGAATGCTGAGTGTTTGGAAACTGGTCTGCTTATATAAAGGTTTGACGCAGCAAATCATTCAGTCCTCTCTTTAGTAAAACTGTATTACGAGAGGTAACAGCTGGATGCTCTCCATTTTGCATCTGGCATCACCTGTCTGTTAACTCCTTCCGTTTCTGACGTCATCAAGCTTTCCAATCTCCGTCGTCTCTTTACTCCCATCTTTTTCCCTATGATCTTGAGCTTCAGACAGTTTCTAAGTAACATATGCCCCAACCGACAGGTTTTTCTCTTTCTTGTTACATTCATCACTTTTCTTTCTTATTCTATTCACGTTAACATTTAATTCTGTGAGTCCATTTAATCTTAATCATTCTTCGCCACAGCCACATTCGAAGCTTTCCAAGTACCTTCTTTCTATCTTTTTGATAATCCATATTTCACTGCCATATAAAACCACACTCCAAATACAACGTTTACCATATCTTTTTTTTTCATTCCAATCGGGGTTCTTTTTCCTGTCAGCAATATTTTAATCTCAAATTAAATTAAATTTTTATCTCTATGGGCACAGCCGTCTCTTCGTTTCCAGTTACCGCATACCTGGGCGGTGCTTGTGGCTGAATGCTGGAATCCAGCTACGTTGGAGTCCGGGTGTCGTGGGTTTGAATCCTAGCACAGGGTTATTAACCTACACTACGCACATGTGTTTCGGGCCCAGCTTCGTATGTTAAACTGTCACTTCTTTGTGATGACCTGCCATAAAGAAGTCCTCGACGGTAACTTCTTGTCCCAACTCTAGAGTTAACCATCGAAAGCTGTCCTCTCTTTCTTCCTCGCACGCTGACCACGCTGCTTGCTGCTGTTACCCCTGTCACCGGCACGGAGGCTCTCTGCCTAGCTGAGAGCGATCGTCGCCTCAAGGCGTCTGCTTGAGACAGACGACGTTTGTCGCCTGAATTGTACCATCAGCAGTGCGAGGTAATATATAATGCTTATCGTAATCTCCAGCCTGAATAGTTGAAAACCTTTTACCATTTCATTTGAAACTATTAACATATTTAATGAATCAATGTTACACTTATTTTATAAGTTCAGTAATTGAACTTAGAGTGTATAAAATATTTTTCTTATACATGTGTAGGGATGTACAACCCTCTGGAAGACTTCTGATACGGGTCTTCTTTCTAATTATGTAATCTACAAAGTAATGACTAAAGTCTTCTTTCCCCGCCGTATTCTAGCGAATGATCGTGTTGGCGGTTGTCCAGTCCGGTATTGGGCACCTGCCTACTGAACCAGTTAACCAGAACTATGTCTATTATCTGGTAGTCATTAGGATCGACTCAGATGCTGCAATCTTGCCACGGGTACAAAGACACCCGCCACAATGATGCGCCGCCTATCAAAGCATGCATATCCCCATCTTCCAAATTTCTTCTCTCCATTCTTACAGGCTCTTCTTTTCTTCTTTCACACAGTGAACATCTCGATCTGTGTAAGCAACAACTTACGCTCTCATATTATTTCTACGTGTTTGAAGCAGCAAGTTGTCTGTGGTCTGTTCTGGCCCCTCTTCTGCCTCTGCTTTCATCGTATCACAAATTATCTTTTCCTCCATACTTTACAAACTAGATTTCCAGTTTTTTTGTTTTGTTTCTTGTTATTCGTGGACTACAAAGCAGACTCTTTAATTGTTTCGTTAAACAAAACAGCAACAAAACAATTAAACATTTCTATTTAATAATAACTAATAAAGTTATTTACTATTTGTGTTAATTTTTTACAAAATTTATTGCGATCTACTATTTCAAATGGGTGCCGGTAAACGCTTTCGAAAAGTTTACTTCATCCTCAAAACGGAAAAATCCACTCATGTAAATACCGTTTTGTCTGATGTAACGATCAAGTAATACTACTCGAAAGCCCAAGTCAGCTGCCATCTGAAGAAGTGCCATCTGAATCACAGCCGGAGTCAACTGGTCCTCTTGTTCTAAGTCCGGGCGTTTTGACTGCATCTGCGGCAGGTATCTCGAGTGGGTCTTCCACGCAGCATTTTCGAGCGAAACCCCACATAGCCTACGCAGTGTATTTGTCTATCTACTCCAATGTGTTATGTGACCTCTGAATGAATTACAGTATTCAATTATTTATGCTAATTGTGCCGTAAAGTTCAAATTACGTCAGTCAGCTAAAATCATCTCTGAAATCACAAAACAAAAAAAAAAATATTATGTAGCCTAATCAGCCACTCTATAGGTTATAAGATGATATTGTAATTTACCAACTTCATGAATATTATAATTTATTATTATCGCCTGCATTATATATCTGCATAATTGAGGAGAATAAATGTAACACTAGTGGGATTTTTTTATCGCCTATGAATAAATTTTTCATTTAGTCCTTTATGTGTGGTCCGTATATGTCGTCGTAGCTTCGTCTCACTAGCTAAACATTTTCTGTACACTTTGTTTTGGTTACGGTAATCGGCACATACTCAGAAACGAGTATTCAGTAGCAGTAACTGTTACTCGTAACTGCTGCTTTGTACCTGTTTACTTGTTATATGGGTAAGGGGGGACACGCGAGTAATTGGAACAGATATTTCAACAGTTGTTCCGCAAAAGTAACTGTTATAAAATACCAGTTACACGAGTATCGACCCACCTCTACTTCAGTCAAACAGCTGAACGATTATCAGAGTATTACTGCACATAACAAAACAAAACACGTTTAATAGAACAATAACCACTCGGAGTATCCGCTGCTAGACTGTCAAGACGTTATCGGACAGTCCATTTATAAAGATTATAATGGATCGAAAACTGATATGCCTATTACTTGTATAAGTGTGTGTGTACATGACGTAATGCGGAACAATTTACAGATAGCAGACAGCAGAAACAATAGCCTGTAATCACATTTTTGTATTTAAACTGAGATAAAAGACGATTTAACTACAGCAAACTAAAGACCAAATATGAATACACCTGAATCTTAGATGTACCGTACACGCATAAATAAAACTAATTTTTACAAAACGCTTTATTTAAAAATTTCTTCCATCACTTAAACCAAAGTATTGTATTATTAAAACACGTTGTTTACTGCTATCGTAGACCATAAAAACCATTTAACAACACAAATTTTTTAATCTGTCACAGTTCTTTCGTTAAGTTTTAAATAAGAAAATAATTTTATTAAATATCTCAAACAAATCGTTTCAACGAAAGTACGCAATTTTAATGTTTCCAATAACTCCACTATATATGCTGGGTATTTTCATACAAATACTTTTTCTCTTCTGGTGGACGACTGACAACTGCCCAAAGGAGCAGCAGAATAGAAGACCCACTGAAGAAGACTACCGCAGCTGTAGTCGAAAGGTCTGGACTTAGAACAATAGGAACACTGCCCTAAAGTCCGACAATAATTTTACTGAAATATTCTATTTGATTTTTTTTTTCATTGCTATCTGAATACTAAATTTGTATTTCTCTGTTCTTGTTACAGGTGAGTACCACCCATGAACGTACCTTAGACGCACACGTTTACAAATTAAACTCTCTCAGTATGGTTACCGTACAAAGTCTGAACACTGGTAAGCTAAACAGGAATTAGCATTATAGTTTCTAATTGATTCAGAGTTTGTGTGATCTTACATTTCGAAGACTGTAATATAGTAGTTGAATGTGAATTTATATGTTTAATTTATTTTCGATACTATTTTACTTCCATGTTCCGTAAGAAAATGGAAGTGTGGTGATCGCGAAAAAAATCTTTTTCGAGATAGGGGCTGATTCTGATTGTACTACCCACAAAACATGAAGAAAAGTAATTTTCTGAAAAGTCCCTGTGTGTCTATATGTAGGGTATTTTCTATAGCGAACGATAACTGCTGCAAATTCAAACAGAATCAAATATGTTTTTGGATATGTGCCCGAGTTGTAAAGGACTCAAGGCCTATTGATTTTGGTCAAGATCGGTTAAGGGAGATGGGTAGTTTACGAGCAACGTTTTACGTTTTAACGGGAGTAAAGTACTTAATTTCGATAAATAAATCATCCGGAAAAGAAGGTCATGATAATTCACCGTAGAAAGGTAAATGAAATATCTATAAATGAAAATGGTAGTTGAAGGGAGAGGGGGTAATTTTTTGGAAATTACCTCTCTGGTGTCGAATAAACTACTCCATTTTGAAGGACAAGATACCTTAATAATTACATATAACGAAATTATTACTCAATAAAAGTGAAAATATAAAAAATGTGGTTGTTCGGTTAAGGGGGAGTCATAGTTTACCTGCATTGTTCTGTGTTTTAACAAGAGTAAAGTACTTAACTTTGATAAGTAAGTGACCCAAAGATAAAGTCGTATTAATCCACTCTAAAATGGTAAATGAGATATCTATAAATAGAGAAGGTAGTTTAAAGGGGAAGGTTGATTTTTTGAAAATTACTTTGCTGATATCAAGTAAAGTACGAGTATTTAATTTTGAAGGATAAGATACCTTAGCAATTACATATGATAAAACTATTACTCTTTGAAAGTATAAATATCATTAATGGTGGGGATCGGTTGAGGAGGAGGGATGATTATCTGCGTAGTTCAGTTTCCTTATAAAAATAAAGAGTTCCTAATTTTCTAATTTTTATAAACTGTCTCGAAAATGACATTATATTAAACCACTACCCCATAATAACAAAAATATCTATAAATAGTGAAAACGGTTTGAGGGGGGGATATTTGTTTATAAATTCTTCTTCTTCCTCTTCAGTGGCGCGACAACACATGACTGAGTCAAGGCCTCCTTTAACAGCCTCCGCCAGTTGTCCCGGTCAAGTGCAGCTGCTCTCCAGTTCCGGGTCCCAAGGATATTGCGCGCATCATAGTTCACACCGTCTTCCCAACGTAGTTTAGGGTCTACCAACTCTCCTGGTGCCATAGATCTGTTCTGTGACTGCCTTTCTGGGTATTTCATTCTCCCCCATTCTGATCACATGTCCAGCTCACCTGAGTATACCAAGTTTTAAAATTTTCACAATATTAAGTTCATTCAGAAGAGTGTTGGTCCTTGGTTGGTCCTTTTCCTCCATTCACCTCCCACACATATTGAACCAAAAATGCTGCGGAGGATTTTGCGTTCATGAACTAGCAGGCTTGACTCCGACTTCCTAGAAATGGTCCAGGTCTCAGAACCATAGGTGAGAACTGGGCATATCAGTGTTTTATACAGAAGCAGCTTGATGCTCCTGGCAATCGTTCTGCTCTAGAACAGGGGTCTGAGACCAATGAAGCACCTATTAGCTGAGGTGATTCTTCACTGCATTTCTTCTGTTGTTTCCCCATCGGAGTTAACGTGGCATCTTATATAAACAAAGTTGACTTTTTCGAATGAATAGATGCCAATTTGGATGCGCTCTCCTTCTCTAACTTCCTGTCCTGTGGCCGAAAACGCCATGTTGATCTCCAAAATCTTGTGTGTGTGTTTTAACATGATAATGTTTTTAGGCTGGGGGTCATTCCACAAAATGCGTGATGCGTCATCGAAAAATCTAACGCTTCCACTCTTTCGATTCCCCACAGTCTAGAAACCTTTTGTTTACAAAACATTATCATGCTTTGATGTTTCGGTTTCGTCGAAATTCTTTATGCGCACGTGTGCGTGTGTGTGTGTGTGTTTACAACTGACCTTGCTGTCATTTTCTTTACTTTTTAACTGTGACTATCACAGTATTTTGCAAGACAGACTGCAACAGTGCACCCTTATTAAATGCATCTTACTTGGTACGAGAGTTTAGTGAGTTCGAGTGAGTACCACGTGTTTTTTGGCCATGGGCTGGTCTTACAGAGCATGCTCTCTCCACACTTTCCTATCCTGGGCTAGTCTCTTCATTTCCTGACATCACATCTGAATATCGTCGGCATGTCCTCTCAGTGCTATCCTATCCTGGGCTAGTCTCTTCATTTCCTGACATCGCATCTGAATATCGTCGGTCGTCTAAACTCTCCACCGTCCTCTATTCCGCTTTCCATTTACCAGCCTCTCCAGTATCTCTACCATCACATTACCTCGTGTTTGCCGCACCATACAGTGTTCCAGACTTGTCTTTCTGCTCTCTATGATATCCAACACTCTCTTTTCTCTTATAATCTTCCCAGAACTTCCTCATTCGTCACTCTGTCCTTCCAGGAAATTCGTTCCATCCTTCTCCATGCCTACATCTCGAAGGCCTGTAACCTCCTCTTATCTTCTTCCCTCAAAGTCCAAGTTTCTTCCCCACCCGTATTGGTCCACTCTCCAAACAAAACACGTCACCATGCTCTTTTACATTTCAATACTTTTACACATCATCAAGTATTTTCTGTCCGAGGGCAGGTATTACAAGGCATTTTCCTCTACGCTTTCCTAGTCGCTTCTTTACTTGATATGGCATCCGTAGATCGCATCATCTGGACTCTCCTCTCGGTCCTCTATTTCACTTTCCATTTACCAGCTCCTCCAGTGTGTCTACCATCACATTACCTTGTGTTTGGCCCACACAATGTACCAACCAATTTCTCTTCGTGCCACTGATAGTATCCAACATTCTCCTTTTCTCATATACTCTTCCAAGGACTGCCTCATTCGTCACTCTGTCCTTCCAGAGACTTCGTTCCATCCTTGTCTGTGTCCACATCTCGAAGGCATGTAACTTCTTCTCCTCTTCCCCGTATTGGTGCACTATCCAAACGAAACACTTAACCATTCTCTTTTTAAGCTCTATGTCTAGTAACCCGCACAGTAATATTTTGTTTGCATTAAGGGCTTCCTTAAGTAATTAGATTCTGTATTTCATCTGTTCACCTACAACGCATGTCCTCTCTAACTAAGCATCTCAGATATTTAAAAACTCTCAGTTGTGTGTTCCGATGTATAACAATTTTGCATGCAGCGGGTCAACAGTTAAAAACGTATCAACCCAAATTAATTTAAATATCCTTTTAATGGAGAATATTTTTGATATTAACTACAGGTTTCTCAAGATAAAGAATTAATTTGGGAAAGATGGCTATATCTACATTAAATGGAATCCTGTGAGATAGGCAAATTACAGCAGAAACGAAAACCAAAATATTTAAAACCATTGTTAGAAGTGTCATGACTTACGGCTCAGAAGTTTTGACTACTAATAAACACATAAGAACAACATTAATGTCAGTAGAGATGGACTTTTGGAGACATTCGGCAAGAGTATCCACACATGAGAGCATTAGAAATGAAGTCATTAAGGACAGAATGAATGTAAAAAATTCAATAGTTGGTTTTATTCAAATAAAAAATTTACAATGGTATGGACACACGAAAAGAATGGCGTAGGAAAGTTTGCCAAAGAATGGTATTGAATGGACCCCACCAGGAAGAAGGAACACAGGAAGACCACCTATCAGCTGGATAGAAGAAATTCAGACTATATTGAGGGAACGAGAGATTGAAGAAGATCTTTGGATGGACAAGCAGCAGTGGAAGATGAGAATTCAATAACTTCTGTAATCTTTGGTTCTGGAAAATGTGTAAACATTGTACAGCCGGAATAAATAAAAAGTAAGTACAGGTTTGTTTATTAGACCTGATTTAATGATTTATTTTTCTGATAACGGTGATAAAACAAACGGTGTCACAGCCCCGTTAATTCCATGGACCGTCAATTCCATTTCTCCCTTTGCCAACATACGCACACGCGCGCGCGCGCGCGCGCACACACACACACAAGCTGTAAAGTGACTGTTGACATCCCAGATGTACAGTTATATCATCTGTAGTGTTGTTTCTTGTGTTGTTATATGAACAGTACAGCCGCCACATTCCCAAATGTACTTTAAAAGAATTCTTAGTTTTTACAGTACCATCTTGACTTATACCAGTAACATTCCCTCCCTCACAGCCGCGCGCGCCCGCGTACACACACAAAAGAATATGTTCTCAAATAATAATTACGTCTACAATCATTTTTCTTTCTTTTTTTATCATTGTATTTCAACCTGACGCTCGTTTCACGCAATATATCTTTATCATCAGATGTTTTTATATGAATTCAGCTTCATTATGCCATAGAAATACATATGAATACATAAATATATACCTGGAATTATAAATAAATGTATACATATGGATACAGACACAAAATCCGGAAGGCTGAGGATGGGTACAAAATGGTACCCGAAACATGTTCCTAATAAGGAAAGAAATATCTTGAGGTAAATTCATTATAAAATAAAATAAAATAAATATATATATATATATATATATATTCAAACACTTTCTGCTACAGTCTATTTTTTATGTATATATTTAAAATTTATATTTACTTTACCTTAAGATGTTATTTTTCCCTTATTTGGGAAACACAAATCAAACTAATACCTGAAAAAATACAAATCAATACAAAACATGATACAATTTTCAAAGCACTCAACATCGAAAATACAAAAAAATCTAATATATACACCACAATCACACACAATAATAAGAATTTAAAAAACCAAAAACCAAAAGCCATAACAACAGCCGACCAGCTATAACGTCTCAACGTTATAATATCGGGAACCTGGTTAATTGGCTCAGGTCAATTAAACAGGCTGCCATAATATTAAAAAACTCATATTTTAACTGAAATAACTGAAATATAAACAAACGCTAAATAGGATTCCGTGAATTCAGGAATTTAGACAGGGGTTTGTAGATTTATTCACTCACCTTTTTGGACCATGACATCTCTTTATTTCATACTGTGTTAACATCCTAGAAGAAAATTAGTAATAGGTATACTAAAGACAAAAATATTTGCACATTTCGTACAATTGAAATTAGTGGAAGTCATGGGTGAACATAACTTGTACTACCCTCGGATCCGAGTTGTTTGTTCCTGTATATGATATTACAAATAATAATCTTTATTTTTTGCCATCTGAAGAATGGGCTTATTTAACGTTAGAGTGTTATACTCCTTAAATTCATTAAATTTAACACATCTTAATACATATCATGAAATTACAATTTTATGGTAATTAGGTCAGTCTTTTGTGTTTTATTCTACTCTTATTTTGTTATTTAAGTGTCTTTCATATATATTAGTTTAAGTTAAGTTCTGAACCACGGAAGTAGAACTTCCGTGTCACCTGTGTGTAACATTTCCTCGGCGAATCGGCGCTTCTGTCTGTTGTGCAGGGTGTCTGGGAGATCTTCTGTCTATCGTGTGTTGGTGAAGTATGGTGTCATTATTAAAGATGAGCAGTCTGTCTCTTCTGTAGATTCTTGTGGTCTGTTTTAGGTGGTAACTTTCACTGGTGTTCACATTGTTGTACCGCACATACTGCTTATGGTTAACAGTTACATTTTAAAAGTTTAACATCACATTTATGTGATGTTATTTAATTATAGAGATGTCATCGTCGCACACTCAAGTCATTTACAACATTCTGCGATTACACAAGCTTTACCTAGTCTACATGTTTTATATTGTCAACATAACTTTCTGTACGCTGTATCAGCAGCGGAGTCTCTGAGTCAACTGAACTAACTAACTATAGGGGTAATGGGGCTGTCCGCGCGCGGTTGGTTTCTCAGCGCGAAAAGTAGTTCTCAATTATTATTAATTATTTTCCTTTAATTTGGTTACCATTTAATTACATCACTCTATTCTTTTATTAATCTTTTATGTAACACGAGGTCGTTAATGATTTATTGGGTTTCGAAATCTAATTTTATTAATTGATACATTGGCAAATCGGCATGTTACTACCGGTTTGGGGCATGGAGAAAGGGTTCGTCAGTACCTTATTAAATTATTTTAGTATTATAATTTTTTTTTATTGGAATTTAGGCATCTTAAATCGTCACACAGCACACTACTCCACAAGATTCAAAATTATAAAGGCTGATGATAGAAACACTATGGATCCCGAAACATGTGCCAAATAAGGGAAAAATAACATCTTGAGGTAAAGTAAATATAAATTTGAAATATAATATAATATATATTAATATATATTATAATATAATATAATATATTACAACGATATATGTATACAAATTTATATGTAATTTAATTTTTACAGCCCCACGTTCTTTGGGAGCCATTCTTTACAATGATACATATACATAAATGTAGATTGTATGTGTAATTGGGAAGACAGGTGTAATTATAATAAGAATTATATAAATAAAATTAAATATAATTAAATAAATTGTATTTATGAGTATTTAAAATTCATATTTATTTTTCACTCAATCTTATAGGCCTAAATAATCATAAACATCCTTAATAATCCTCGGTCACGATATTGCTCATTATTAAATGTTTATATCTGATAATATGCAGTGTTACACATATTTAAAAACCTCTTATATCTAGACATGTTAATAATCTTAATCTAGACATGTTAATAAATTGATTTACTAATAAAATATAAAATTAAAATGTACTTGGAATTGAATTCTCTTAATTCAGATCTGACCTCAACTCGCTCAGTCTATACCAATGTTTAAAATTAAATTTAAATTTATATTAATTACTTTTAGACTGGCATTTGTTTTAATATTCAAATTTTAATTATTCTTTCTATAATTCTATAATTATCAAATCAATTTAACTATTTATTTTGATAACAAACTCTACTCTCTCTCTCTCTCTCTACTTTAAATTCTCTTTTTATTTATTATTTCTTTATATGCGATCGCTCATTCTTACGACTAAACATTTATCTACATTTCTAAAATATTATTACTAAGTATAAATTTTTCTTTGTTTTACTTTATTGTGTTTTGATATAGTCTTTATGAGCTCTTTTTAAAAATCATTTAAAAATGCATTACGCATGTCACCTCGAGTTCTGATGATCTTACGACTTGTTGTCGGGGGTCCAGCGTTGTTCAGAGTTAGTTTCCCATTCCTCCTGTCCTGGCGTGGTCCTGGATACGTCTAGAGTCAGCGTCGCTCTCCAGCAGCGTGTGTCGTCCTGGATACGTCTAGAGTCCTGCGTCGTTCTACAGCAGCGTGTGTTCCTGGATACGTCTAGAGTCCAGCGTCGTTCTACAGCAGTGTGGTCATCATCAGAGAGTTGTTATCTGCTGCAAGGTAGTTCTTAAACATCTTCTAACGTCCAGCATCCCTCGTCGCTCTGGTAGCTTTTCCGTATATACTCTTGGTAGACTTACGATTTCGGTATTTACTTTTTCCGGAATATTGTTACGAATTTAACGAACGTTTTATTATTTCGTTACTGCGACTTGTAATAGAAATAAAAATAAAACTGTTCTGCCGACGGACAGCATGTCCGACTGCAACTGTGTCTTGAAATGAAGAGAAGGGTTTTTGGTCAAACCCTTAATTTATTACCCTCCGAGATTCCACGCCAGTTGGCTCCAAAATCGTCCTGCCGATACCTGCATATCGCGTGATAGCCCCCACTCCCGAACCTTTTCATCTATTTGCAATTATTAGCAAATAGCAATGTTTTGCACGGAATCGAGATAGCACAAATCATAGCTAATTCGATTAAGCACTTACTATATTAATTTGAGCGTCTTAGGGTAATTTGCGTATTTTTTTGGCACGTTTATTTCGCACTGTCTTCGCATAGCGTGTTCTATTAACGTCATCTTTTCACTGGGGATAACTATAAATTTTACACACACTTTGGTGCCTTTGGTTTGTTCATACACTAATTAGTTTTCGCACAGTGAATTAAAATAATTATTTTATTAATTACTTGGGGCGGGTTGCTGAGATTCCTGTCTTTACATGCATCACTCACACACACAAGATACACGTGTAACACACATACAATTGAGCAGGTGTTCACTGCCTGTAGGAACAGGTTAATTTCTCCCCTAATCTAACAATGAAATATTTTTACAATCTCAGACCTGTCCATTTACCCGTAACTTATACAAATTTTATATTTATTCAAATTAATGCCTAATACAGCTATGGCTGTATCGTTGCAATATATGTATATATAGGCCTACTAGAAATATTATCAGTTACCTACGAAGGAAAAGATGTGTGTTTGTGTGTGTGTATGTGTGTGTGTATGTGTGTGTGTGTTACAACAATTAACCTTACAAGACTTATTCATCATCATCGTCACCATCATCTTATGGATAGGATTCCTCCTGTCCCGACCTTATGACTCCAGCTGTCTTGTGACTGGTTTGTCTACAGATTGTCTTCCAGCCGGCTCCAACTTCGGAAAGCTGTTATTATCCATTCCTTCTAGACGTTGTTTAGCTTGGAGGTCGAGAGAGCTTGGAGAGGTAGCATCTTTGCTCTGGGCTGACTGGGCACTGGTCCTCACACGTCCCAGCGTTGGAGAAGGCGATGACTCTCCAGTGGCGATGACTCCCCTAGCTTCTCTCCAGGCAAAACCGTACTGCGTGGTGAAGAGCCACATCCTACAAGTGGTGACCCTGTTTCCGCATAACAGACCGAAAGGTCGATAAATGTTCCTGGTGGAGGGCAGCGGTAGCCACCAGTACCAAGCTAATGCGTAAGGGAAATGATCCTGGACCTGCTTCACTTTGGAATATTACAACCAGAAATCTAGAAGGATTTAGTTTTCTGTAATACTGCGACTGCGGGGTACGCAGTGTGCTGCCCTGGGTAGATGTGACTCAGTAGCCGTGTTGAAGACACTACATGTAGGGAGGATGTCCCGAACAACATCACTGCATGCTCAGAGGCAGAGAAGTGGCAGCCCCACTACTGAGCTAGCCCTGCGCAACGCTCATAACGTGGCCAGAGTGAAAAAGTTTTTAATTACTGGTAAGAATCATGAGAATTGTCGGACAAGACCTCTTCTTCTGATAGTACCTATCCGTTTCGGATGTTGGATATCATACAGACTATTTTAACTGTCTGTACTACTGCACGGAATAAGTCAGTTGTATTCATACCAAACCAGGTCCTTAAATTTCTCACCCATGAGATTCTCGGTCGCCCAACTCCTCTCTTTCCAAGTACTTTTCCCTGTAGTATGGACTGCAATAAGTAAAGCCTCTGTTCATTTCTCTTGAGGTGTCCCAGATACTGAAGCTTTTTTATCTTCACTTTCTTTGTTCATCTTTATAAAAATTTCAACGTCAGTTATATGTCCTGGGACAAGACTTATTTAAATGTAATTACAGTAAATAATTACTTTATCCGTCTTGTGACATTTGCTTCCAAAGTATATGACGCGTTTCGGAACAAAAGTTTTATCATCGGATTATCGAGGTCAACATAAAATGTAGTAAAAAATCCAGCAACCGTCCAAGCGATCAGCTGATTTAAATGGAATCATCGGTTATAGGTATTGGTTATAGTAAAACAATACAATTGTGTTGAGACGGTGTTTCAACAAACACAACAATATGCAACACAAAAGCATTCCTTCGCCGCAGACAACGACACTCGAGCAGCGCACTCTATAAGCACTCTTACATACTTCAACGACTAGACATCAGCTGAGAGACAAAACAAGAATACCTGCTTGTTTGGTATTGGTTTCACAGAACTCGGATCATACTTCACACTGAACACGACATACTTGTCGTGATTTCTCTGTGCTGTTTCAAAGTAAACATCATTGAGTTTAAAATACTGAAATCCTTACACTATTGTTCGTTGATCTAAATCCATTTGAATACAAGAATTTACAGACACACATAAATAAGAGACTAATATTGTTTCATGGAAAGAGATTCCTTATCAACACGCTTCTTATTTACACATTGTAAAGTAATTTACAGGTTGTAAAAGTAATTTAGGGGACGTACCTTTCACAACATATCGTACCAGCTATCAATGACAAAAAGATCACAAACAGAATGAACACTGTTACATCGGAATAATATTTCTATAGTGGTGTGCAACAGTGTTAATTCTGTTTGTGATTATAACCACTAACACAACTTTATTAACTAATTAAAAAAGGTCACGCTTGCATTTTGCATCAAGTAACTACAACTAAAGATGAGGATAGCATCCGTCATGTGGTTCGGAAGTAAGATTTGGGGCTTAACGGTAAATACAAACAAGCCTGAATATGCTGTCGTTGGAAATACATTCAGAGATGTAGTGTTGAAACGGGGAGTTGTGGAGGAAGTAGATACCTTGATGTCATGGTTGCAAACGACCGCCAAGGGACACAAGTGACGAAATATATACATTCCACATTATGGAGCAATCAGCTAAGGCCCGGAACAACAATCAAAATATATATTGAAGACAATGGTGAAAAGTATTGTAGCATATGGGGCTGAAGTATGGGAAACTACAGAACATATTGTTACGACTGTCTAACTGATCGTCGTATGGTACAGTGGAAAACAAAATACAAGACACTAATTAAGTCACTAATAACCAGCTTTAATTAGCACAAGTACAGTTTATAATCAACAAGATCATCCTCATACAATAATTGAAATTAATCTGTCTACACGCAATAATAATGCCAACTACTAGAGTCTCGCACAAATATAAAACATACAACACTTCGCCACAATACGTCGAACCTCACTGGAATAAACCGCCACTCAAACTGAAACTAAGCGTCGCTGAATGCTTATATTTATACCCCGCTGAGATTCCAGAATAATCCATACAACGCGTCAACGGTACAAGGAAACACTGGAGCGTAATTACTTGCCGCTTTGAACACAGTGTGCGCGGACCGGTGAACTCTGGATCAGTTTCGGCTACGGACGCGTGACTATTGTCACGTAATTATCCTTCATCTCAAATTAGCAGCAAAACGCGCGCACACACATTATAGCCGGGCTCCGCTGGAATTGCTGAGAAACACGTAGAATATTGTGTAATGGCGTAACAATATGAATAAAAGTTTACAAGCCACAGGACTGCCGTCTACTGGAGAAAGTGTTGTAAGCTTACATTGCAAGACAGGATTGAAAAACGAAGAAAAAATGAATATATGTACCAGTATAAATGACACAATTGATGCGAACACCTTAAGGTGGTACTGGCATGTGTCTCGTACGGGCAATGATAAATGGCCGAAGAATTTACTAGAATGGACCCCTTCTGAATTATGAAAAAAAGAGGGAGACCGCGAAAGACCTTGATGGAAGGCACGAGGAACACAATATCTTATGGATGACGATTTGAAAGATTGTAAAGTTTTGTAGTTTGGAAGCTAGGATGCGAAAAACGATTTTAAAATGTTGTTCCAAATCGCATATATATGTTGTAGCGAATCAAAATAAATATTGCATACATAGGTAATATTAATAATAATAATAATAATATAAAACACAGTCTATACCTGGAGGTAGGAAATTTATTAAATAACACAAATGATACTTTTGTCTTATTTAGTTTTCAAACATAAAATTATTTACCATAATATTAAGTCTATTAAATAAAGAGTTTAATTATTGTTTTTTTTTTTTTATAACAGTGGGTTTACTTGTTTGTAGAATTCCACACTCTCGTCCAGGTTGGTCGCTCAGCTGTGTTGGTGTCCATATGCGCGATGACCTTGGCCGTACCTGAAACTCACGTTTCACACACTTTATCTCAGGTTTTTGTATATGGGTATTTAATAAATCTGTGTATTTTGCGTACACAATCCGGAATCTTCAAGTGTTCTCGCGCTTCAATCAGCAGTGTTCCGCTGAATACTGCTGTCCTACGTGGAAATCTTGAACTCGCGCGAAAAGCACTTATACTGATCTATTTTGTAGATTGGTGTTATTTGAGTACTGCTAACCTAGATATCGCATACGGGAAACTCGTATCGTGTATCTAAGTCACGCGTCACTTATCGAATATACACGTCCTGACACGAAAAACTCTCGACATCTAGTACAACTTTCTGTGACGGAATCTCGGAGTGAACTGTCTTAAGTGCTCTCGGCGAAGACCGACCCGAATAAATTTAAGAACTTCTGATTGGTTGAAATCTTAGATACGTCATAGATTTTCATTATGATAGACTGACTTCAAGTTAAAACTATGTCCAAGTCTACAAAGGCTTGTACAGATTTTATCTACAAATTTTATTACCCTCTTGCAGAAAATGTGTTAAAAGAAGAGTTAGTTTCATTTAAAAAATCATATTAAAGTTATAGTTTTGCAGTATTGAACATGGGGAAACCGTAGCACTCAATATGATCCATACTCTGTTGTCCATGCTTCATGTAGAAATGTTACTTATTGACGAAGTTATTCAATAAAACGTGGATAACACGCACACGCGCGCACTCCGCATTAACATTGTACCGGACATGATAAAGCATAAAATTATAGGTATTTCGACGTAACTCACTTCTTTACCCATATCTTAATTCAAAACTTACATCTAATTAACAAAAAATGAATAAAATCAGTTTAAAACTTGTGTATGATCGTCAGAGAATGTGTTACAGAACTCACATCAATTTATAATTGCTTTCATTATAATGTTCCGTTGCAATATTGTGTGTGTGTGTGTGTGTGTGTGTGTGTGTGTGTCTGTGTGTGAATAACTGATTTCTTGCAGTATTCTCGAATATATTATACATTATCAAATATAATTACTTTTGAAAATCGTTGTCATTATTTTTTAATTGATCTGACGGAGGTTTCACAGTATATTTAGAGGTTTATAAATGAATTAACAAATAATCAAAATGATTAGATTTTAATACAAAAACTAACGAATAATCACATTTTTCGACTTTAATATAAAATAACGAATAATCGATTTAATTTGAATTAAAGTATCGATTGTTTTAATATTTATCTAGTTAATGTTTTGACGGTTATATTGGAAATATTTTGTATTACGGAAAGACACACACACATAGTTACTGTATTAGAAATCTAATTTATGTTTCTCAACAAAGTTATAATAACTATATATTTGATAAAGCTAATTATAATTAAACGGCTTATATCTTGTCATGTTTTAGATCTTACAAATTACACTGGTATCTGTTATATACTTGGTGTGTGTGTGTGTGTGTGTGTGAATATAACATTTATTTACATTTAGTTTATTAAAGTCTATCAATGGATGAAGGCAAGTCTGCTGTGCTGTAGCAAAGAAGACAAATTGAGTACAAGAAGAACATTATTATAACTTTAAAGTTGTGTTTCAGTGAGAGACTAGTCACTTCGCCGTACAAACTTTGGATGATCCATTAATCTTGGCAAACTATTGAAGTAAGTAATACAGATCTTTCTCTCTGAGCAATGATAACATTTATCTACCTTGTATGAAGTTTACTATAGGCACTTTCTCAAATAAATGTAGAAATGCATGTACACCAAGTAGCACTTCTAAATTACTGTCATACAGTCTTCAGGTTATGTCATCGTCACAAAAACTGTAATAATAATAATAATAATAATATGAATTATAATTTACACAAACTAGAAATATTGGAAAGACGAATAATTAGGAAAATATTAGGCCCACGAAAAACTTCAGAAGGTTGGAAATTAAGAAGTAATTATGAAATACTGTATATAAAATATATATAACATAAAATATAAAAGTATATAAAATATAACAGAAACAATGTGAAAAAGAAGACCATTAATTTTTGGACATTTATATAGAATGGACGACAATAGGTTGGCAAAGTAAATCTTCAAATATCTGTGGGGAAAGAAGTCAACATCAAGTTGGATTAAAGAAGTCCAAAAGGATTTACAAAAAATAATATACACGCAGAAGAAGCAATTGAAAGAGAAGTTTTTCGGGCGAAAGTGTTAAAAATGAAAGGAGTCCTGGGTAGGAGAGAGAAAAACGCAGTTTCAAAGTGGACTGAAAACAGGAAGAAGCGACACAGTGAAAAGATGAAAGAATATTGGAGAAAAGAAAAGAACAAAGAGTAAAGAATTGAAATTGGCATGTGGTCCTTAGATGCCAGATAAAAAAAAAAAAAAAAAAAAAAAAAAAAATAGTAATAGACTAATAATCCTAATAGAGTTTCTAAAGCTTTCACGGCCGGCATCAACAAAGTTTGGGAACATTTGCTGTGTTGTTAGGCCGTAGTCCATCGTTGGTGTTTACAGACGTTTCGGCCCCACCATCGGAGGCCATATTCAGTGTTGGCAACAACTGGCACGATGTCCGCCAAGTGATGAGGAAGAGACTGTGTTTTTGGCTAAGAAGGCCCACTTATATAAACTTTCGTGACAGTACGAACTAAGCTGGAAAGCAGCATCAGCTCGAGTGCAACTTTGGGGGGCCGAAACGTCTGTAAACACAAGCAATAGGCCACTGTCTAACAACTCGGCAAAACTATCGGGGAAGTTTCTAAATGTGAGCCTGGAGAAGACTGCAAAATATAGAATGAAATGGTGATGGAAAGACAGAAGAAAAAATTAAATAATTAGAATGTGTTAAGAAAAGGAGACCCGACTAGTTAATAAGGAGACGTATGTTAATAAGGAATTGTCTTATATGGAATAATGTACAGGAAAGTAGAATGAAGAAGATAAAGGGAAAGACGATGGATAAGTCGTTGACAGTATTGTGATGTTGAGAAAGGAAGAAAGCGCTAGTCAAGGTTTGAAGCAGAGTGCGAAGTATATGATACAGTGGAGGCGCATGATCACATTATAGCCTTTTCGACCTGTTACAATGCAGAAGGCTTGAATTGTATGATCACATTATAGCCTTTTCGACCTGTTACAATGCAGAAGGGTTGAATTGTACACACACACACACCGTTCTTTATTCCATGATTGGGAATAAATTACAATTGCCATAATGAAATAAACTACAATCAGTCACACGTTCATTCACAGAGATTTACAGCACTTACCTTTAGCTAGAAAAGTAAAACTTTTAAAACATTAATAAAATCTCTAATGGAATAAAAATGGAGACATATGGATCAGAAGAGCTTCTCGTAAGTATTTTTGTAATCCGTCCACTTCGCCAGGGCCAAAACAAGTGGGAAAGAGACTGAAAGTTGAAAGGAGTGTAATTGAAAGAGAGAAAAACGCGATAGATAGATAGATAGATGAGGAGAGAGAGAGAGAGAGAGAGAGAGAGAGAGAGAGAGAGAGAGAGAGAGAGAGAGAGAGAGAGAGAGAGAGAGAGAGAGAGAGAGAGAGAGAGAGAGACACACAGAGAGTGGTAGGGGGAGAGAGGGAGATAGAGACAGAGAATTTGTGAAGTCAGATCATGCGAGATTACATTTCTCTGAAATCTAATTCATTATTAGACACATATAATAACAACGGAGTTTACTCTATTGTTCAGTTCCAACTCGAGTCTGAGAAGTATATTTTTAAACAATGATACGACTAGAGGACAACAGAATTCCTGGAAAGGAAGCCAGGTGGTTACGAAGGGTGTGTATATATTGTTACAACGGTCTACTCGATCGTCGTAGGTACAGTGGAAAACAAAACACAAGACACCAATTAAGTCACTAATCACCAGCTTTAATTATCACCATTAAAAAGTTCGTAATTAACAACACAGTCTCTTACAACAAATCAAATAAAAATTGTTCACACGCAATAAAATGTCAACTAATATGAAACACAATTGTATTAAAATTATACCGCCCGATTATAAAACACAAATCTTCACTAATAACCACTTGAACGCACAGAGTAAGTGGTTATTATCTCGCCCGATAATAACTCGAACCGCACGTAATACATCGCAACTATAACTGAACTAAGGCCGCTGCCGCCTTGTATTTATACCCCCGCTCACAGACCAGAACATTACACACTACGCGTTATCTGTACCTACGACGTAATTAATTGCGGCCTTGACGCAGTCCGCGCGGCTTCTGTCACAGTCTAGTTAACGCGTCGAGAATCGTGTATGCCACATGCATTACATTCCGGATCCCTCTGGAACATTCGATACACACGTAGACTATTCTGTAATGTCGTAACAATATCATTTAACTATAATATCAATAAAAATGATACTTGAAGAGTTTAAAATAAATTGTAAACTTCAAAGCGTTTGTGTTTCTTAAACCTGTATAGTTTCACCAAGTGCCCAACGAGTCTTCAATAAATACCGTGAGAGACTGATACGTCGGTACATTTCTAACAGTCACAGTGCAAGTGCCCAACGAGTCTTCAATCAATACCGTGAAAGACTGATACGTCGGTACATTTCTAACAGTCACAGTGCAAGTGCCCAACGAGTCTTCAATCAATACCGTGACAGACTGATACGTCGGTACATTTCTAACAGTCACAGTGCAAGTGCCCAACGAGTCTTCAATCAATACCGTGACAGACTGATACGTCGGTACATTTCTAACAGTCACAGTGCAAGTGCCCAACGAGTCTTCAATCAATACCGTGACAGACTGATACGTCGGTACATTTCTAACAGTCACAGTGCAAGTGCCCAACGAGTCTTCAATCAATACCGTGACAGACTGATACGTCGGTACATTTCTAACAGTCACAGTGCAAGTGCCCAACGAGTCTTCAATCAATACCGTGAGAGACTGATACGTCGGTACATTTCTAACAGTCACAGTGCAAGTGCCCAACGAGTCTTCAATCAATACCGTGAGAGACTGATACGTCGGTACATTTCTAACAGTCACAGTGCAAGTGCCCAACGAGTCTTCAATCAATACCGTGAGAGACTGATACGTCGGTACATTTCTAACAGTCACAGTAGATTGATTACAATTGTTCAATTAAATCTAATCACTGTTTCGTCAATGTCAACTTTAATAAGCTCTAATGTTAGAAATCACCGTATTATGAGGTTTTCACGCGTTATTCGATTTGTACAGAAGCCTTTGCAGATTATTTTCTATCTCAGATGCAAGTAAATCCTGCGTCGTCAACATAGTATATAATTAGGTTGAAATAAAACCTGGTAAAAGGTTCCTTATACCGGTAAAAGTTGCTTACCTGTAAGTTAATACCCAGTAGATTGCTTACCCGGTATAACGGGTAGGTTAGTTGCTTATACCCGGTAAAAGGTTGCTTATAGCCTTTAAAACTTGCTTACCTGTAGGTTAATTAGTACCCGTTAGATTGCTTACCCGGTATAACCGGTAGGTTAGTTGCTTATACATGGTAAAAGGTTGCTTATACCCGGTAAAAGTTGCTCACCTGTAGGTTAGTACCCGTTAGATTGCTTACCCGGTATAACGAGCAGGTTAGTTGCTTATACATGGTAAAAGGTTGCTTATACCCGGTAAAAGTTGCTCACCTGTAGGTTAGTACCCGTTAGATTGTTTACCCGGTATAACCGGTAGGTTAGTTGCTTATACCCGGTAAAAAGTACTTGGGTATTTTTCGGCTAAGATATCCCTAATTATTCTCTGTTGCTTGGCGGCTCTGAAGAAGATAGCCGGTGGCTGGGATCGAAACGTATGCTGAATATGTCGCTAGGTATCAGCAACCGACCACGGCCTAACAGTTCAATTTTATTTCATCATCATCATCCTCAAGGTTTAAACCAAGAATGGTTTGTTCCAGTCTCAAATAGACAAAAATTTACAGCTGGTCACGCCAGTGCTTCCTCGGACGTCCTACACCTCTCCGCCCCCTCGGCTTATAGTCCCGGTTGTAGAGTCGGCTGCCGGCCCAGCGAAATCCATCGCTGGCGCGGAACTGGAGGGCGAAGACGCAAGAAGCCGGTTCTATTCTTCGGCCGTTACTTCCGGCTGACTCCGCGTCGATGTCGTCCGAGAGAGGAGAGGAGATGAAGTTCGCCCGATGGCGTGGTAATGAAGAGTGCATCAAAATTACACGACTGGGGGTTGCGCGGGTCGCGAGTTGTGCAGTGCCCCGAGTCTCAGAAAGGACACCAGCCACTGAGTCTGTTTGAGTTACTTTTATATGTTTTACCTACTTATGGGAGGGTCTGAAGCGACATGCGATTGATGGATTATACCACCGGGGCTAATAAACGAGGTCGCTTCCAGGACTCACCTGGTCGCGGGGTGTATTTACCAAGTCCGACAATGAGGGAATTGTGGGTTACTCTGTCGGAACGAACATTGAATCAACGCGCCAGGCGTCTCACGGTGTCATCAAAAGAGCGGACTCCGAGTCCTCTCATCAAAAGACGAGAAGAATGCCTCCAGGGGACTTTACACGCAAGCTTCAGTACCCGGTCGAGAACGCGCTGGAGCGCTGACCTATGACCACGAGCCAGGTATCCCCAAACAGGACAGGCGTAGGTAATCACAGGCAACATCGAGTTGACTATGAGCTTACCTAACCGGGGGGACATTGCCGGATTAGATACCACGGGCCAGAGTCTACTGAGTTGCGCCGAAGCGCGTTGTCGGATATACTGTGTATGGGTTCGCCAGGTGAGTCGAGAGTCGACGTGGAGCCCGAGGTACTTGACGCTATTGGTCCAGGGTACCTCGACGGGGCTTACTTTAAGCGGCCGAGGCCGCTTGCGTTTTCGCGAGAATATTACCGCGCCACTCTTGGAAGCGTTGACGGCAACTCTTCAGTCATCGGTCCACCAGACATACGCGTCGAGTTGGCGCTGGAGCTTGATTGCCGCATAACTTGCGTTCGCGTCTGAGGCAAAAGCCACAGTGTCGTCCGCGAACAGCGACAATTTTACTCCAGGAACTCGGGGCGTGTCGTTGACAAACAGCGAGAACAGGAGAGGCCCAAGTACACTTCCCTGAGGGACACCGGCGGTAATACGCCTCTCCGAAGAGAGAGCGTGGTCTACTCTCACTCGGAAGCTACGGTCTCGCAGAAAGCTGCCGATCAAGTGAACGTAGCAATCTGGGGGAATGACTTCCGGTAGTTTGTAAAGGACACCCTCGTGCCACACGCGGTCAAAGGCTTTCTCTACGTCTAGGAAGATCGCAGTCGTCTGTTTGCCCTGGCAGCCAGCCTCCGTAATGCATTCCACGAGTCTCATCAGGATGAGTCGAGGAGTGCAGCTCACAAAGCAGAACTGTTCGGGGATCAGCACCTCCAGTCGTTCTAGGCGGTCGCGGATCCTACGCTGGATCAATCGCTCGAAAACCTTGGACGTCGCGGACAAGAGGCTGATCGGTCTGAGGTTTTCCGCGCGAGAAGAATTCTTTCCCGGCTTGGGTATTACTATAACTGTACCCATTTTCCATTTCACCGGAAAGTAAGCCAGTCTGAGACATATATTGACCAGATCAGAGAGGAACTGTATTCCTCGCTCCGGAAGGCGATAGAGTGCGGAATTCATGACTCCGTCAGGGCCAGGCGCCTTCCGGGGCTTGAGCTGAACAATTATCTCAGAGACCTCCTCCGGCGAGATGGGCTCCGGCTGGACTGTGATACCGGCCGATAGAAAGTGCTCTACCTCGCGGCAGATTTGCTCAGTGAAGGCAGGGTTCTTGGATGGGTTGGGAGCGAAGTGTTGCTCTAAACTGTCAGCCATGAACTCTGCCTTCTCAAGGGAGCGTCCAAGGGGTTGACCGCCGGGTCCGACTAGTGAGGGGAGAGGCGCGCGTTTACGCTTTCCCGTTAGGGCACTGGGAATCCGCCAGACATTACGGTTCTCGGCAGGGCCATCCATCTGTGTTACAGCTAGCTCCCAGTTAAGTATACGGAACGCCAGCATGTCGCGACGCAACTTGCCGGACGGAGTGCGTCAAAATTTTCTGCCGGCCCGGGTTTTATGTTGGCTCGCTCCGAGCACGTTAGTTGTCACGTCTTGGCTGCTGATCCCTGATTGGCTCGCTGTGTCCGCCGCTAGTACCGGAGAGCAGTTGTTCGCATACCGCTGCCGTCACAATATATATTTTTTAGATTTATTGAAGCATTTCCAATGCCCTTCTCTGTGCATTGCATTTGTGCAATGCCTGTAAATTTTTTTTAATACTATAAGCGACTTTACTAGGGATTGTTCTAACTAATAAAAATGTTGACTTTATTGTGACACAAACGACTTAACGAAAGATGTCGACGTTGCAGACTAATATTCAATTCACAGCGAGTTGAAGACAGCAAGACAGTACGTGTGATTGGGTGGCGTGTACGGGGAGGTATGTGTGTGTGTGTGTGTGTGTGTGTGTGTGTGTGTGTGTGTGTGTGTGTGTGTGTGTGTGTGTGTGTGTGTGTGTGTGTGTGTGTGTGTGTGTGTGTGTGTGTGTGTGTGTTACACAAGGGAATATACTTGGCGCAAATGTCACATTTAATCCGGTTAGTAGACACAGAGTGAAACTTGGTACGAACGAACGACAGCAAATTGACTTTCAGTCTAAACAACAATCGTTTCAATTTGTGCTTAATAACTTTCATTTCGAGCGACTGACTGACGTCGTACGTGTGTGTGTTTACTGTCGTTACCGCGATGAATCGAATTCTTCGTATTGAACACATGTAAGCGTTCGCGCTTATCTGTATATGTGTCTCTTCTTCTTCTTCTTCTGATAGTTCCTAACGGTTTCGGATGTTGGATATCATACAGACTATTTTAACTTTCTGTACTGCTGCACGGAATAAGTCAGTTGTATTCATGCCAAACCAGGTCCTTAAATTTCTCAGCCATGATATTCTCGGTCGCCCAACTCCTCTCTTTCCAAGTACTTTTCCCTGTAGTATGGACTGCAATAAGTAAAATCTCTGTTCATTTCTTATGAGATATCCCAGATACTGAAGCTTTCTTATCTTCACTGTGTTAACAACTTCCCTAGCTTTCTTCATCTTCGGAAGAACTTCAACATTAGTTATATGTGCTGTCCATGAAATGCTCAGAATTCTACGGTAAAGCCACATTTCGAAAGATTCCAATGTTTTAGTTGTGGCTTCAGTGAAAGTCCAAAATTCTACACAGCAGAAGAGGACCGAGATTACGTAGCCGCGTAGAAGTCTCTTCTTTGTGTTTGTATTTTCGGATGAGAATGGTACAGTGGAAGTCCAATGCAGGGAGAGCCAGTACACTTTTAGTTTCTCAACGATGCGTATCGTCTTCTCGCACGATATGAGTACATAATGAATTCAGTGTTTTTATGTGCGTGTTCATTGTTTTATACTGACGAGCTTACCTCGAGTGATTTTTACCTGAAGATGGGACTGTGACCCCGAAACTCGTCGTACCTAACCACTGAAGTTGCATGAAGGAAAATAATCAAGTATCTACCTATTTTCAATTAATTAATGCAACTTGGAGACCACACACAATGAAATGTGTCCTGCAGATCTTAGAGGACATGTCCCTCCATGCTTTCCAAACCTAGGCTAGACTTTTCATTTCCTAACATCACATCCGTATATCGTCTATCATCTAGTCTCTCCTCCATCCTCTATTCCGCTTTCCATTTACCAGCCTGTTCAGTATTTCTACCGTTACGTTACCTCGCGTTTGCCACATACAATGTCCCAGCAACTTTCTCTTTCTGCCCTTGTTGTTATCCAGCACTCAGATTTTCTCTCCTCCTCCATGCACCCTTCCAAGCACCTCCACATTCGTCATTTAACCTTTCCAGGAAATTATTTCCATCCTCTTCAATGTTGACATCTCGAAGGCTTGTAACCACCTCTCCTGTTATTTCTGTAATGTTCAGATTTCTGTCCAACACGCTTCAAACAAAACACTTTACCATCCACTTTCTGAGCTTTACGTCTGTGGCCAGCACAATAATCTTATCCTTCTATTAACGACTTCCTTAGATTAGCCAATTCTGCATTTCGCCTGTTGTCTACAACACATGTCCTTTCTAACTAAGAAAAGATGAGTGTGTTTCTACGGCTTTCTTAATTATTTTTTCGGATGGTTGGTGCTGGTGCAATGGTTTTGGTGTGTTCGAATTGGATATTGCGTCCTGGAGTATTGTCAAAGAGCCAAAATATTCTCTCCTGTCTTGACCAATCTGATGTGACATTTTTTCTTTTTTTTTGTTACTCTACGCTCCTACTGGCTTGTTTACATATGTCCTGCTGCAGTTAGTACAGGGGATACTTCACACGCATGTGATTTCCTTTGAGATTTCTTGTTTTGTTGGTTTGGTCAAGTTGGTTGTAGATTTTTCTTCAATTACTGATTACGGCGCTTGTGTTTTATTTTTTGAACAGTTTGCTGATTTTTTACCTTGATGTATTTCAGTATGATCCATTCTGGTTGTTGTGTTTGCATGTTTATGGATGTTCGTGCTATTTCTGAACGCTATTGCTGATTTTTCTGACTGTGTGTTCATTTTTCTTACCAAATGACGTGTATAAACGCGTCAATAAAAGACAAATAGAATGAAATGAGATGAGGACGATCTTAATAATAATAACAATAAGAAGAAGAAGTATACTAACAATTTTAAATATCTTGGGGAAAACATATCCCGAAACGACTCAGGCAAAGAATCCTTTAAGATAAGGAAACTCAAATTAGCAAAGACCTTTACTCTAACCTGGGAACTGTACGAAAAGAAAAACCTTTCCAGAAGTGCGAAAGTCCGCCGTTATAGCACTGTGATCAGGCCGGTGATCGTGTATGGAGTGGAAACAATGTGCTTTCAAAATTTGCAACCTCTTCTTAAAATTGAACAAAGAATTCTTCGGAAAATTTTTGGCCCCAAGAAACTGAAGATGGGTACAGGCGTAGACCCAAAGAAGAGCTGTACAGGGATCATGGAAGATCTGGAAACGGCTTTCCGAAGGAAAAGACTGAGATTCCTTGGACATATGGTTCCGATGGATCGGTTCAGAATAAATAAACAAATTTTCAAATATATTTGGCAACCTTCCACTCTGAACGGATGCACCAAGCAACTCAAGGAGGAAATGATGAAACTGGGTATCTCGTTAAACGACTGTGTGGATAGAAAGACATACAGAAACAAAATGCAAAATCTTGAGGGTCTCTGCTGTGAGAAGAAGACGAGAAAGGGGCGGACAGTAGAAAGGAAGGCAACGCATAGTGTGCGAATGAGGGCCTTATGACAGGAGATGTAAAGGAAATGATAATCGCGTGGTCCACGGCTGGCTTGTTTGTGTAAAAGAATATAATAATAATAATACGAAGAAGAAGAATTATTTCTCTGACATCAAAGAAACAGCAATCTTTACAGGAATATTGAGTCAAGCTATATAAGATCGGAAACAATATACATTTATAAGGAGCAAGGGCCATAAAAGAAATATTATTTTCTGTAGTCTATATATACAGTGTATTGTAGTAATGTATATGATAATACGAGTGAAGCTCAATATTACCTGTATTGAATGTACCCCATACAGGATGTAGTCCTATATGTATATCAAAGCTGGTGTGTTTTCCGCTTATACACGAACTGAAGCTGCAGGGAAGTCTGTGTGAAAAGATATCAAATAAATGTTTACTATTATTGTTATTGGAACCAGAGCCACTGATAATAATGCACTGTGATGTGAAAAGTATATTCAAGGAAAGGGAAAAGATAATAATAAAAAACAGCACTAGAAACTGGGCGTGGTTTTTTAACACTGCACCCAACCGTGTCTATAACAAGGCAATTCTTTTCACTTTTATGTCTTGACGAAGACTGATTGACTGGTATGTCTTTTGTACTGTTTATGAATAAAATGTTCTCATTAAACTAAATAAAAACTTTATATTTTTTGTAATAAGCTGAAAAGTTTGCGGTGCGAATTGTGTAGCTTAATGTTAGATGTAAAATTTCACAAATGTAAGATTCATATGGCATGCAAAAGTGTATTTCCAAATTTATCATCATCAGCCGTGGCTCTACAACCCTTGGTGGCTTTTGGCCTGCTCCAAGAGTCGATTCCATTCCTCCCTGTTGCACGCCCTGGCTTTCCAGTTTCTTATGTTCAGTTTTACAAGGTCCACCTCTATGTGGTCTTTGAATCTACTTTGGGGTTTTCTCCTTTTTCTACTACCCATTGGTTTCTGGTAGAAAATATGTTTTTGCAGGCTGTCCTTCCTCCATTCTCTCTATGTGTCCAACCCACCTTAGTCTGTATATTTTGAGAATCCTGACAATGTCCGGCTTTCACAGCAACCTAGAAGTCTCTCGCTATTTTTTGTCATCGTCTAGGCTTCTGAAGCATATGTCAGCACTGGCCTGATAAGGTAGATTTTGCATTTCGTGCTTCTTGAGATGAAGCTAGATGCCAGGTGGTTTTTTAATCCATAATACCTTTTATTTGGAACATATATTCTTCTCCTTATTTCTGTGTTGATGTTGTTAGTGCTGTTTATTTCCAAATTTATATGTCAGTTTATCTATTGTTTACCAGCTTTTCGAAATGTACGTGTCCCGCGTGTTTTGAAAAAAATCAGCAAAATCAAATATCGTTTTGTGATTGAATTTTTTGTTAAAAGAAGGTACTTTACGCCAATGGAAATGTACAAAAAAGTGGTAAATGTGTTAAGAGTTCCTGTGTATTTAAAAAAAAAAATTGGTTTGTAAGCGGACACGCGACTCTGAACGTGGTCGTACAAGTATTGAATATGATACCCGCAATGGACGCGTGATGTATCATTAAAAAATGTAACTAAAACGTTTCATATTCGGTGTTAGAAGATTGACGATTGAGAGTCTGGGCCGGATTAAGGTATCTTGGCGCCCTAGTCTAATTATATTTTAGCGCCCCCCCTCACCGTCCATATGCTACTCTTACGTTTATTTCCAAAGGGGCTGAATGAAGCTGTAAACAACCTACAATATATTTCTTAGGAATATTTCAAATATCTTACCGTTTTTGGAAATAGTCTCAAGAATTAAAAGCTGAGGCTATTTTTCAGAGATTGTTTTAGAGTTACACCTTCAACCATTTGTAGTCTGCATGACTTTTATAAGGAAAATATTAACTAAGTAGTTACAGAATTATAACAGTTTTATTAAGGGTACATTTAACATCATTTACACAAAGAAGACAATCAGTTAAATATCTTGTGGATTTGTTAAGACTCATGTAAAGTTCAAGCTAGATTATTTTTTCTCGCTTTAGATTGAGCAAACGTTTTAATCACCTCATTGAAATTAAGTCATTGCAGAAAGTTACTTTCAATGAGCAAGAGGGCTACACTGCTCAGTTTATCCTGGCGCACATTTTTGCGTAAATAATTATTCACCATCTTCAATGCTGAAAAAGATCTTTGGCCACTGAAGTTAGTGACGGGCATAGTAAGGAAAATGCGCAAAGCTATCTCACATTGATTCTAAGTTGAGCGTTTTTAAAAAATTCAACAGTTGTTTTGCTTCAGGTCGCTTTTTCTTCTTTTCTTCTCCTTTCTGTTCTGGGTTGACAGGTCCATAGTCTTTTAAAAACAGGCGCAAACAGGCGCCTGTGTTCAAAACGAACTAAAATTTTATCATTGTAATTTATTACCAATTTTGCATTTAGCTGTAAAATTTTATTATTTTTTAGCTAAAATTTTGCGCCCCCCCCCCCTCAAAGTACCGCGCCCTAGGCTACAGCCTTGTCAGCCTGATGGTTAATCCGCCCCTGTTGAGAGTGGATAATATTCCTGAGATCATAGGCCTCTCACACGAGCGTAGGTATTATATTTTGACTCCAGAACGTGGTGTGATAAACCTTTGTACAAGGTGGGTGCCACATTTCTGATTTGTTGTACTTTTCGAGCGTCCATGAATAAATTGAATCGATTCACGTCGATTTTATAACAGTCAAAAACTATATTATTCGTAATAAAAATAAGTATATATCTACGTTTGTAATAATATAGTGCAATGACACGAACATTCGCACTATGTGTGACTGTATGGGGACATATTTACAATAAGCTTTTTAGTTGGTGTCCTGTGCAAAGGGGTGTAAATGATATACGACAATATTGTATATAAGTAAGCGGCTTATTGCGTATTGAGTAAGAAACTTTTTAATTAATTTTGTTTTACGTTGTAATAAAATCAATCGCCATTTGTTCTATATATATGGTTTTCCGATTAATTAGAAAAATTTAATACCAGTCAACCAGCTGAGCTAAATATAATCAGCTGTCGCGTCTCGGTGTCGATGACACATGAGACACGTTGTGTACAGGGAGTCTTAATGAGCAGCGGCAGTAGCACTGTCTCTAAACCTCTCTCTCTGTGTATGTGGATAGAGAGACAGTTAGTCAGATACGTCCCCGGGGAAATGTTCGTCTCTCCCTCTCTCTTTCTCTCAATCACTCACACTTTGTCTTCCCGCCCGAGTCGCGTCTCTACAACATCCATCTATCCCTTAACTCTCCGTTCCTTAATATGTTGTCAACGTAGCTGCTGGAGTCTAAGCCTTATCAGTCTCTCGTGCCTTTAACGTTATTAATCTGAAGGGATTAATAAGTGTCTGTATCCGAGTGAGCAGCTGGGCCTCGCTGGCTTTAGCGCGCGCGCGCCGTGCGTCATCGAAGTTAGCCGGCTTTTGCTATATAGTTGTTACGGCGAGGAAAAACTATTTCAGGTGAAAGCTTTTCGCTAAGTAGAATTCATTTAAGATTTAATAAGTTCTTTTCTTTTTCTTCTTCCATACGTAAAGTCATCATTATCCATCTTCAGTACTTGGTCAAACTATTGGAACGCTTTTCTTTTTACTATCTCTCTACAACTGAGTCCTGTTGATGGTCGTATTCCAAATTTGATCTCTCCTAGTATTTCCAGCTACCTGCCTCATTGATTTCATCTCATTTGCAGTCTGCTTTTATGGTTCCCAAATAGTATTGAGCCTTCTGTCCCCTACAGTAACACTGATAGTAAAACTCGCTTTCTTGCTTTTTTGACCGTAGGTTTGAGTGACCCAACAGTCAGTGCAGTCTAGGTTATAAATCACTTGACACTATAACTTATCCCTAGTCCAGGAGTGACTGTGAAATAATAAATGATTCAAGGTTTTATGCGGTCCTGTTATTAACTAACTACAATTTTAAAACATTTATGTTGACGATTTGAAAAAATTTATTTTCATACATTATCATCATCTATTCACAACACGGCATAGGCAAGGTGCTGCCTGTTCCGCCTTCAAAGATCCTCCAGCCATTTCTTCCTGGGTCTACCCACACACTGTGTCCTGTAAGGTTTGTACTTCCAGACTTGTTTGGCCAGTCTGGAATCTTACATTATTTCTAGGTGTTCTGTACACCGTTGTTTGCAAACATTTAATTTTACATTCAAATTACAAACTTGTAACTTTTATGCCCTCATTACTTATACGGTCAGGTTTAAAACACCTTTTAACTCCTCTGAAGAACGACATTTCCAAGGCCTGTATTTTACTGTCTTGTTTCTTGGTTTTTGTCTACAATTCACAGCCACAGGACAGTACAGGAACTGTCATAACTTTGTAGAACTTTAATTCTGTAGCTCGACCTTCCTTGTTTCTAAAAATACGGTTTATTTCCCCACAGATCGTCTGGAACTTACCTAACTTAACATCAATATACCTAAAGTATTAGGTACAATTGGCTGTTACGGCGCCCATCTCTTTCTTAGCCTTCAAAGACTTCTTCCTGTTGGTATATAGACCTAACGCCAGACTTAGACTGGAAGTCTCGCTGAGTCCATTCTGTTCATGTGATTCATCCACCTTCTTTATTTTCTGGTACTTTATGGTGCATCCTGTATATTTTCAATTTCCTTATTATATGCGTGTTTCTTATCCTGTCCTCTCTTCTACAACACCCTAACAGCTGTGAGAAATTTCATCTCTACTGCCCGTATGTAGTTTTTGTCTCTTAGTACGAAACCATGACTCATTTCCACAAAACAATGTCGGGACTATCAAGGTTTCATATCTTAATTTATTATTGTCATTTTATGATTGGTCACTCTACAGTTGACATTTTGTTGTTTGCAGACGAGCAGGATATTCTGTCGGACTCTGAAAACAGGTTGCATATGGGTATACATTTGTTAAATAAAATCTGCAAAGACTCTGGATTGCAAATATCCACGCTTAAAACCATGGTGATGGCTTTTCGTGGAACTGATCCCGTATGGGAAAAAATTGTTATAGATGATACTGTCCTGGAACAAGTTAGCAATTTTGAATACCTGGGCTACAGTGTCTTATAATGCAAGCAACGACGTTGTGAATAATTTGCATAAGTTCAACCTTATGTGCGAGACGATCAGGCAAACCCTTAAGTCAGCAAGTAAAGGAGCACGTCTAAAATTCTACAAGGTGATGGCTCTTCCCACACTTCTTTACAGGTCTGAGAATTGGTCTCTAACAAAAGGCCAGGCCAGTCGGTTGAAATGAGATTTCTCAGGCACGTGGGAGAGTATACTCCCCATGATCATGGAAGAAACACGGATATACGGCAGCAACTGAATATTATGAGTATACTCCACAGGATCGTCACTTATCGGCTGAATTGATGGGAACATCTTTGCCGAACGAATGACTGCCGCATCCCCAAACAATTATAGAACTATAAGCCGAGGGGACGGAGAGGTGTGGGACGTCCGAGGAAGCGCTGGAGTGACCAGCTGTAATCTTTGCCTATTTGAGACTGGAACAAACCATCCTTGGTTTAATACTTGAAGATGATGAAGATGATGAATTTATTCTTGTATGTCTTCGTATTGTTCTTTAAATTCTCCGGTATATTACACCACACATATGAACAAATTATTGATTCTGTATTAAAGATCCGTGTCGAATTCATATAAAAGTTTGCACCGAAGATAGTTAAAACGATCGAGCTTTCCGATGACTCGACCTTCCATGACCATTTTTGTCCAAAATGGCTTGTTTCCTAGGAATACCATTGTTTTTGGTTTCTGAATTGAGATTTTAATGCTGTAATCCTTATAGATCTCAATTACTCACTTTCCGCCAGTATCTTCTTTTTCTTCTTTAACTTCCTTGTTAGGACTCTGTTGTGTTCTAAAACAACGTTCCTACATGCTGTCACTCCACCTCTTCCTTGGCCGACCAATGGCTTCTCTTAGTGTTTGGTTGGCTATCTCTTGGCTTTTTCACTTTCCGTCAGTGTATGGTCATAATTTCTTTCTTCCATTTCCTTTCCAAACATCTACGCAGCGCGACCAAGAACACAACACTGATTTCGATCGACTGGTCCTACTGTAACAAATATTCCTATTTGTATTCACGGATATAGCCGTAATATACAGAAGTGATCGAATTCTCTGCTTCCACTGCTGCTTGACCATGCAAAGATCTTGAATTTCTCGTTCCCTCAATATAGTATGAATTTCTTCTATCCATGTGATCGGTGGTATTCCTCTTTTCCTTCTTCCTGGTGGCGTCCATTCCATAATTATTTTTGCCAATCTTTCCTGTATCATTCTTTTTGTGTCTATACCATTGTAATTTTTTTGTTTGGATAAAATCAGCAATTGAATTTTTCACATTCACTCTATCCTTAATGACTTCATTTCTAATTTTCTCACGTCTCGATACCCTTGCAGAACGTCTCCACAAGATCATCTCTGCTGTCTTTAATTTTGTTTTTGTGTGTTTATTAGTAGTCCAAACTTCTGAGCCGTAAGTCGTGATATTTCTAAAAATAGTTTTAAATATTTCGGTTTTAGTTTTTGCTGTAATTTGTTTATCCCACAGGATTCCATTTAATATAGATATACCCATCTTTCCCAAATTAATTCTGGTTTGTATTTCTTTGTCTTGCTTTCCACTGGCTGTAATTTTCACCCCTATTTTCTTATATTCCTCTGTATATGAAATCTTTCCCATGTTTTCTCCCAATATCAAGTCTTGATGAAGGTCACCTATTGCCATGTATTCTGTTTTATTCATATTTACCTTTAGTCCCAATTTCTGTTATTCCTGTTTTAATTTTATAGTCATATACTCTTTGTCTTCAAAATCTTGAGCCAAAAGTAACGGATCGTCAGCAAACTGTAATGAATAAACTGTATCACCACCAAGTGGAATAATTCAATAATATGTGTATAATAATCTTATTACTGCAGTTTAACACTAGCATAAATTTACCGCAAATTGGGCTAACTCGATCAGGGATCAAATCCATGACGTAGACCAGCGACTATCTTGCACAACGAACGCGAAACTGTCTGACTATCCCCCTGTTGTACACAGATAGTATCGTGTAAACTGATTAATGTGTACTAGGCCAGAAACGACAGTATTTCAAAAGGTAAAAGAATAAAAATGACACTTTTGTTTATGTGGGTGGAATAGAATTTCATTGAAACTTTTCTCTTTGCATAATTCATAATACGAAAAGAAGAAGAACTGTAGAAGAAGCAGCAGTAAAGCTATGAATATAAATTGCGACGCGCGCGCTCACACACACACACACACAATCAAATGTCGCAAATATATATATTAAAAAGATACGGAGAAAAATATAACTAGAAAAATTGTAATGCTAGGGGAAACGGCGAAGACGATATACCAACTTTGAATATGTGCAAATGCACGCGCTCTCGCGGTAAACTTTATAATTTATCCGCGTTAAGTATTTCTCACAACTAGAGTTTGAAGTTCCCGAGAGAGAGAGAGAGAGAGAGAGAGAGAGAGAGAGAGAGAGAGAGAGAGAGAGAGAGAGAGAGAGAGAGAGAGAGAGACGAATAAGTTAAGTAGGAAGAAGAAGAAAAAATTTTTGCATCGAGTTTTCTCGTTTCCGGTTTAGTACCATCAAATAACACCGTGTTGCAAATATATTTTATTTCGCACAAGAAAAGTAGAAATTCAAATTATATACTGGGTTTGATCCCATATTTAAAAGTTTTTTCCTCAGGTTCTAGATCCCTCTATGAGATTTGACCTCCTCAACAATCTACACCATTCCCTTCAGTTCTCAGCAAAAACCTTCCATCCTCTGATCCCCATTGTTCGCAGGTCCTCCTCAACCACACTCTATCCACCTCTTTCTCGGTCTTCCTCTGTGCCTGGACTCGAAGGATTTCCATTCTGTCATACTCTTGTATTTCTGACATTCCCCATTCTATAAATATTCTAGCCATCTAATTCTCTGTGACTTAATAAAGTTTACTATATTTTCGTTGTTTATTAATATATCAAGTTCAAGATTCACGTGGATCCGCCAAATGCCATCTTGTTGCACTACTAGCCCAAAAATTCTCCCAAGTATTTTCTTGTCAAATCGTTTAAGGCCTTCTTCATCTTTCTTCCCCACGACCCATGTCTCACAGCCACTAGCTCAAAGTTATAGCCTCCAACGTTCAGTTTATTTGTATCATATGCTTTAAAAGTTTAAAAGGTATTAATTTTTTTTATACAAAATTGTAAACTGATGTTGTTTTCGGTGGGAGCTTAAAATAATTACGTCTAGTATTTTCACACAGACATTTTATTATGCACATGATAGAACACTTTTCTATAGGTTTATTAGTTGGGGTAAACTGAAAGATTTACAGAAGCAGTTGCTAGTTTTGGGCGAGACCGTAATATTGATTATTCTTTTTGAAAAGATTCTACTATATGTGATAAAAATTTGTGACTTTTGTTCATGCGAACTTCTGTTTATTGCTATTATTGTCATTGTTTATTATTAACATGATTTTGAGACTGCTTCTGCCTTAATACTATTTTGTCAATATCAGTGCAAATTGCAATTATTGGGAATTGCGATATGTTACTTATTACATCGTACATATCCGGCACTAGAGTCCAGGATGGACCTTGGTCTCCTCCCTAATGATCTGCCTTCAGATAGTCCGATCATGTGCCTTGGTCTTCCACAAGTCAACACTCGTCCTAGGCAGGTCTTCTTCCAAGTCGTCTTGCCATCGTTTTCTCGGCCTGCCTCGTCTTCTGCGTCCATCTATATACCGATTCATTATCCTTTCGGGAAGTCTTTGGTTGTCCGTTCTTTCTACATGCCCTGTGCAGCTCATTCTTCTCGACATTAAAAATCGCACGATATCTCCCTTTTGTAGAATGGAATCTATTTCTTAATTAGATTTGGTCCTCCATTCTCCATTACAACATACTGGTCCGAACGTTTAATAATTTTCCTTTCAAAAGCCCTCAGAGCCTTCTCATCAACTGCTCCTAATGTCCAGCTTTCGGAACCGTATGCCATTACAGGCCTGATCATTGCTCTATACATTTTCAGTTTAGTCTCTTGGGTAAAAATACTAAATCTATATCATTTTACTAGACCAAAGTAAGCTCTATTCCCCACCTTTATTCTCTTAGTTATTCCATTGGTACCTTGTTTTCACTATTAACATAAGCTCCAAGTTCCGTAAACTTATTATGTTACTTATTAAATTATTGACTATTATGTTCGGCTCAAATTATTGACTCACATTAAACATTACTTATGTTACTAGTGACTCCTATTTTAATAGAAGTAATATTAAGTAATAACAGTAACTGTGAGATAGTAGGCTATGTTCTTGGATCTGCTTTTTCTCCTGTATCAACGATTTGGTGTCACCTGCTTCCTACTTACATTCTTCTTTTTGCCGTCCTTCAGATTCCAAAATTAGTGTTGTATGTCTTTCTTCTGTTTCCAGCATTAGCGCTTTCTCCCGTCCTCTGCGTCTTCTGCCTCTTGTTGTCGCTCTGCTTTTCCCAGCTCTTGTGTCTGCCGTAGCGCGCTTGGAAATCTTCCATCTTCTAACTGGTATCCATGTCTACAGATTAGTTACAACTTACAGTACTGTTCTACAAGGTGTCATCTGTTTCCGCTGTTAAAGGTTCTGTCGCACTTCTGACCCACTTTCACGACGGTCCCACGTATCGTTGTACGGTACAGTTGAAACAAAATACAGACACCAATGAAGTCACTAATTACCAGCTTTGATTAGTCACAAATAACAATATGAAATCAAGAAGGCGCTCTCGTACAATAATTCAAGTTAAATTTGTCCACACTGAATAATAATGTCAACTATCATGAGTTCCGCACTAATTATAACACAGTAGGCCTAGTCACTTTCCACAATCACTTGTTCCGCGCTAAAGATGTTGTCCATTGTAACCGACTCACTAAGCCGGTCGCTGTTGCTTATATATAGCCTGCAGATGTACCAGAATATTGTCCCATTGTTTTGGCGACGTGCCAGCATAACATGTGTAGTCACAAGTGTTCACGAACAGTCTGGAGTGCTACTTAGTGGACGGCCTTGACACAGACGCCACACGCTAGTCGAGAAACGTGTACAACGACACTCTCATCTTTTCGAGAAAGTTCTGTAATTGTCGTAGCAATACTTTTTTACAAACCTTTTCTCTTATCTTGTGGAGATGGTTAACCAGTGTACCTCGGCTTCACAGCTCAGCAGTTTTTTCAACAGATTTATACCCACTTTTGTGACCGACTACAATTTCGTGCGCGCGTGCGTATGTATGTGTGTGGTGTAATCTGAAACATGCTGCAGTATTCTACTGTAACCGAGTAGCTTAAACACAAGGTAAACCACGGTTACTGTTAGTGTTGTCTCTGCCTTTTGGATAAACTGTACTACATTTCACGAAGAGTTCGTAGCACTGTAGAGTGCGGCTTTATACGCGGTTATTGTCCGCGAATAACTGGCCGTGTCCGTTGTTATGGCAACAACAGTACAATACTGCTTGTGAATTGACCACAACAATGGAGAAGCAGCGTACCATTGTTGCTAGGTTGTACAGCAAACTGTCGCTGCTGCATATTACCGCTTGCTGTAGTTTGTTCTTTTATAATTCAAAACGGCATTATTTTAATAGAGTTTTATAATAACTGTGTGAATTATCTGAATAGATGTGGAGTAATACAGTAGTTACAGTAAAGACAATGGTTATTTATTGGTCTCTGTTGAAAACCTTTGTAAGTTTTACTTCATTTGCAGTTAGTTGGTCCAGTCACGTTTTTGTCAATTTTTCTGCCATAAATCTTTCCAATAATATTGTTACGACGATCTCACGGATGGAAACAAGATACAGAGACACCAATGAAGTCACTAATTACCAACTCTGTGTAGTCACAAATAACAATTTGAAATCAAAAAGATTCACACTGTTACGACGGTCTAACCAATCGTCGTATGGAACAGTGGAAAACAAAATACAAGACACCAATAAAGTCACTAAAACCAGCTTTAATTATCACAATTAACAGTTTGTAATCATTAAGTTATTCAACAAGATTATTCTCACCATTCAGTACAACAATTCAAGTTAATCTGTTCAAACAAATAATAATGTCACTATTATCCCTTATTAATTCTAATATCACATCCGCACTATAATCACTTTTTACTAAATACACCACTTGAAAGACACAGTGTAAATCGCCCGACAGTAACTGAAAACTAAGCGGCGAGTATGGGCTATTTATAGTCTGCAGGGTTCCATAATATTCGTCCTTAACGAGCAATCAAAAATTCTAGAGGATAGTTCAGCACAACCTTTGTAGAAACACGCACCGTTGGGCTAGTTGAGAAGCTTTTCGAACAGCACTATCGAATGTACGACACTACGTAACGCTGCCTCGTATGTTAAGAATCATGTACGCACACAAACATTACAGCTGATAGCCGAGAAACATGTAGGCCTATAACGTTGTGTAATGGCGTATCAATACAATAATTCAAGCTAAATTTATCTACACGCAATAATAATGTTAATTAATAGAGTCCTGCACTAATTATAACACAATATTCACTTTCCACTGATCAGCAACAATGACTTGATCCGCACTCTACTATTTTTCAAGGTCTAACTAAACCGGCCACTGCTGCTTATATATAGATTGCAGGTGTTCCAGAATAATTTTCCGTGTTTTTGGCGGCGTTCCAGCATAATTCGCATAGTCACAAGTACTTGAACACTCTTGAGTGCTACATAAGTACACGGCCTTGACAGAGACACTGCACCTGCTCGGCTAGCCGAGAAACGTGTCGACCTTTAACATTACCTGCCGACTTCTGGACAACGTTACATAATTTTGTAGAACTATGTCAACTCCTGATTAGGCCTACTTCTTAAGAACTTAATTTTTCCAATGCGCTGACTTGTAAAAAAGACGCAAACTAATGTCTAGTTAACGACTATACGCGGTGCGAGTATCAGAAGTGAACGAGATGAACAAATACTATTAGTGTAATAGTAGGCTACTACACATTTTCCCCTTCCTAAAAGTACTATGCTATTTATCAAAACCATATTTTAAAATCTATCTATTGCGGCACAACTTGAAAATTGTACCTGGAGAACCAGCGAACTAGAATAAACTGCAAATAATTTAATTTAGAACTGTAAACGCTTTTTGCAGTTAAATGCCCTAAATTCCAACTTTGTCATGCTTACTTGCTCCGGACGAGGCCTTTCAGTGTCTCTACCATTATCAAGTCCAAAACCACGACAAACAAATATACCACTGGACCCCGTATATATATATATGTATATATATATATATATATATATATACTCTGGTTATAATTTATAATTTACTTACAAACCTCTGATGATACTGATATTTTTCAGTGAAACGTGCGTCAGGTGTTAACAAAAAATGTTACTACTTGCAGAAGAAACAAATTGAATAACTTCACAAGATTATATAATTGCTCCAAGAAACTTCGAATTACGTATACAGAAAATGATGAATATATACTCGTTATTCCGCCTTCACGATTGGTCAGTTAGTAAACAACTCTGCCCGATTGTCACTATCCAATTGGTTCAGCTCTGTTAAGCCACGCCCCTTCTGCCTTCCCATTGGCTACCTACTACGGAGCTTCGTCTCTCCCTTCTATTATCATATTGAGCCATACCTTCAGCTTGTCTGCTTACATAACACACTGGGTAGGTAAGCAGTGTTACCTGGTTTCAGAGACACTGAAAGGCCTCGTCCGAAGCGTGACAGGTAGCAGTTCAGCAAGTAAGAACGACAAAGGTGGAATAACAGAGACTGCTAATTCAAAAAAACAAGATGAAAAATACCCTGAAAGTTTTGGAGTATGATGCGATGTTACAGTTTATTAATTGTGGTTATTTTAGTAAGTATAACGTAGTATTGAAACTACTGGAAAAAGGTTCAGCGTAGCTAATTGCAAAGGCTGAAAGTCTTTAGAAGACGCTGAAAAGAATATAAAGCAGAAAAAAGGAGGAGTATAGAGGATCAGTTTGAAAAAGGAGAAGCAAAGAACTTGGGAATGTACTAAATTTATGCTGTTTATGAATGGCGTTCTTTTACGCTAGGGCTCCAAAAATTTGTTTTTTAATTTACTTAGGTAGCCTACATTTCTTTAAAGAAACCATAAAAGACAATATTATTATTAATAAATTACTTTATACATCAAGAATCTTAAAAATGATAAGAACGCAAGTGACTCTTATTATTTAGAAATTTGTAAAAGTTTTATATGTATATTTGAGAACCTCAACATTATTACTTGAACTTCATAGCAATTGGGAAGCTTTAGTCAGGCCCGGATTTCTCACTAGGCACACTAGGCACGTGCCTAGGGGCGGCAGGCTCGGGGGGGGGGGGCAAGAGGTGAAAAATTATTTGTAAAAATGTCATGTTTTCGGTTTTTTAATTACAGTATTTGTATCGGGCACTTGCATTGTGGCCAAATAATTTTGAAATAACCTTTAATTATATCGTTGAATGGCACGGTATTGACACTGCGTATGATGTTATTCATGCGACAAGAGCTACTTCAACCAACATTTCCAAATATTGCAATAGTTCTTCATATGTATTTGTGTACAGCTATCTCTAACTGTTCGGCAGAACGTACGTTTTCTGTTTTAAAAATAATTAAATCATGTGTTAGATCTACAATGAATGAGGAGAAACTCAACTCACTCTCAATCCTGCACGTTGAGGCAGAACTTTTAAACAGTGAACAAATGAACTTTGAAGGATTTATTGAAGAATTTTCACTGATCAAAGCAAGACGAAAGCCAATGTAAAATCAAACCGTTTGTGTAATTTGGGATCTTATTCAATCACTCTTAAATTATTTGTTTCTATTTATCCAATTTACATTACTTTAATTGATTTTACTATGTTTGATGATAAAACAAAACCATGTAAGTTTATAAATAAACCTATAAAAAGGAAGTAGGCCCGCGTATATTAATTGTTATAAAACTAATCTATGTGTTACTAAAATGTACATGTAAATAAATATTAATAAAAGTTAAAAAAATGTAGTCTTTTTCACAATTCCATCACATTTCCCTTTTAGATTTAAGATCATGAGGTATTTGCAATACAGACAGTTGAAATGACTATTTCAGCAACTTTTTTTCAGCAGTCAAGGAGAATCGAATATATAGAAGTTACTTGTTGGGGGGGGGGGGTGCTAACAATAGTGCCTAGGGGCGGCAGGACACCTAAATACGGGCCTGGCTTTAGTTGGCAAAATAATTAATTGAGATACCTATTTAAGTTTCTGAGAAAAATGTACTTCTTTCGCGCTCCAAACGTTACACACACATGACATTCTTATATCTTATCTGTACTTAAATAAGTACAAAAACGTCTGTCGGAGATCAAACATGAAACGCTTCAAAAACATTCTTTGCAGCGGACTACATAAAATTAACATTGTTAAAACAGAAAAACAATCCTATATATAGTGTATTAAGCACACGATATTGTATTCAATAAGCTTTAAAACATAATTTAAATAAGAGTAATAATTACAACAAACTACTGAATTTGTTTTCAACGGTAATTTTCATTATTAACTAATAGTTTACAAATTGTAATATATGATATTTTTAATTCCATCGATAAACAAACATGATTCCGTTATGAGTAAATTTTTTAATTTTCCAAATCAATTGCTTTAACCGTTTTGTAATAGAAATCGTGAATGTAGTCACGTGAAAACAACAATAAAATCATCACGTTCATTGAGGTATAGTCGACTATGATACAGCCTCATTGAAATATAAACTTTAATTATTCGCAATTTATTCGTTTCAGAGATTAATAAAGCTGTGGCTTTTTGCTTTCGGATCTCGGGTCCGCTGTCGCTGATGTTTCCAGTTGACTCGGCCGCAAACGATGCTCTCTCTGCCTCTTTACCGGCGGGTTTAATTTTATGAATAACATGACTGCGAGCCTCAAAGGAATATTAAGACTTTATACTGTAGAGAAAATAAAGAGAGCGTGGTGAGAGGGAGAAGTTACAAAGAGAAAGACACAGGGATAAAGAAAATCGAGCCATACAGAGGGGTATAGATAGACAGACAGACAAACGTAAGCTTGTGCAGACTTATTATTATTGAGTAAAGCCTCTTTGGTGGTGTCTGTACAAAAGGATGTGCTGAATGAATTGAAAAGCGACTTTATTTCCCGACTCCGTAGTGTGGTTTCCGAGAATATGACCCTGGCTTCTGCTATTTCTTCCTACGGTATGAAAGCAAACATGTGTATTATATTCTAGGAGAGAGAGAGAGAGAGAGAGAGAGAGAGAGAGAGAGAGAGACCAAAACATGAAAACGTTGTTACAGTACATTTAATTTTCATTTCTCCGTTTACTAACTTTTATTTATTTATTTTTGTTAGTGAACGGGTCATCTAACCTTTCTAGCGAATTCTCTTTTGGACTTTTACATACGTATTTTGTAGAATATACAGACTGGAAAATGTCCACTGCTTTGCCAACTTATTTTTTCTTAATTTATGAGGCAGTTTCTTATCCTTGACAATTCAATCCAGAGATTGATAGTGACTTACCAAATGACTGAAGAACCTTTTTCTGGGACTTCTGTCATGACTTCTTTTCTCCATTGTTATAGTTTGTTATTGTTATTGTTATAGTCATGTACCAACGTTTTAACTAGTTATGTTCCTGAGCCATCGGAATTCCTTCTGCTTTGGTTTCCAATAATAATTTTCCTCATGGGACCTCTTTAACATTTCGTCATTCCTCAGCTTATCTTCTTAGTCTTCTTGTTTGCAACTATAAGGCTCAGAGTCTATTACGTCGTCCGTCGTTACAACTGAACTCTCTATCCTTTCAACGGCCGTCCCAGACTTCTTCTATCTTTGGGCACATTTAATTTTGTACTTACGTGTGGTAGTCTTGATGGGTCCAATCGTTCTACGTTATCAAACGGTCTCTGTCTGCATTCCGTCACCATGTTATTCACTGGTCGGACAGCTGCATCATGTCCTCATTCCTTTTCCTACTAATCTGGTATACCCGGCTACTGATCTAAGGAGCCTCATCTCTGCACTCTGCAGTCGACGTTCACATGGTTTCGTCACTGTCCATGTTTCACGACAATATAGACAGCTTGGAATGGACGCCACCTTGTAACGTCTCTTGGCTAACTTTCCTTAAGGTACACTTGATACATCATCAACGTCCCCAGGATATGATATATTGTATCTTAAAAGATGAAACGAAGAAACGTTTTCAATAATTCTATTTACAATCACCATTTTCGTTCTTTTTTGAAACACACCACAAAAAGCAATTATTTTAGATTTTTCCACAGATAAAATTAAATTATATTTCTTTTTTTTTTATATAAAACACGTGCGACGCTCTCTGTAAGATATCTTTGTTATTGGATGTGACAACCTGGTCGTCTGCAATAAGCAAATGTAGACACACTTGTCATCTTCAGCAAACAATTTGCCACTCGCATAATCTGTGTTTAAATAATATAGGAGGAAGATTGCATCCTTGTCTCAACCCTCTATTCAGAATTTCCAACTTACTATTATTGCCAGCTATACATATCATCGAGTCTTTTGACATACCAGGGCAGGTCTGAAGGTTAATAGGTGTCGACCAGCACTACCATAGGATTTTCTCCAATCCTGCAGAAGACCTATAAGAACTCCAAGTAAACAATGTACGTCAGGACGGCAAACGGATCATAAGGTGCAAAGCCTCAAGAAGACTAGGTGGAAAAGAGGAAGAAGGAGAAGAAGAAGAGGAGGAGGAGGAGGAGGAAGAGAAAAGAAGAGGAAGAAGGAGGAGGGGTCCAATCGGAAGAAATTAAACTTAATGCAATTTGCAACTAAACAAGGAAATTATGAAACATTTCTTATTTCTAGAGGCCTACACTATTCAAAGGTTTTTAAAAAATTTATTAACACTTGGTATGTATCACAGTTTTTATTAACTCCGACAGCTGTTACAGCTTATTAAGCTATTCATCACAAAGGTTTACTAAAAACATTTGTATTAATATGTTTCACCAAGTGCTTAACAAATCACCAATCAACCTACACTATTCGTTTGTTTTGAAAAATTTAACGTGATGTGTGTGTGTGTGTGTGTGTGTGGTAGGGGAAGGGAGAGAGAAAGACAATAGGAAGAGAGTAAGAGACGTGAAGTAGACGGATAAGGGACAAGTAAGTGCAGCTCCTTAACTGATAAAAAGTTTCTAATTTACTGGGAAAGTGTTTTCAGCTTGGGTGAATCTCAGAGCGAATATATAATTTGGTCTCACTGTGAACGGGTGACTTCTCCGTAAAGTTAGATAAGAAGTAACAGGAACAGAAATTTATGTCCAACAATAGTATTTCCGGTTAGTCATTATTGTCGACTGCCGTCGCCGAGTCGCTTGTGAGGAAAACAAGAAGACTTCAGTAGTAAAGTATATAAGCCTACGTTCTTCATGACATTAACGTCCGAGTTTTCAACGTAAACAGAAAAATTGAAACACGCTGTGATATCTGCCCGAAGGAAACATGAGATCATAAGATTAAAACGTAAAGAAGTAAATCTGAAAACAAGCCCAAGGCGTAATATTTAGATTGAGAGAAATAAAGAAAGCTAAGAGCAACATTCAGTTCAAATTCCTCCCAAGCGTCCATTTTCCTGTCCTATTTATAAAGATTTATTGGTTGAAGGTTATTTTTAAAATAATAATATGAAAGGTTAGAACTGACCATATGCATGGCGAAATTCGACTAGGAACATTAACGCTAGGTAACTGTTCCTTGTATCTATCCTGATAAGTGCTGCCAGTTTGTCCAATATAAAAACTGTCGCAATAATCACATGTCATCTTATGCACAAGACGTTTACAGATGGGCGGGTTTATAGAGCACTGTTCTGTGACTTTAAGAACGATATGCAGGAAAACATGATAATAAAAAGTAGAATGAAAGAAAAGCAAATATTTTTGTACCCACGTGGTTATCATTGATTTTGGTTAGAAAATCAGGTAAACAATTAAAACATTACCGTTTCATGATATTAATTGATGACTCGTTGGCCACTGGGTGAAACATATTAATACAAAGGTTTTTAAAAATATATAAAAACTTGGTACGTTTTACAGGTTTCATTTAACTCTGACAACTGTTTCGACTTCTTAAGCTATTGTCAAGCAAATGAGTGAACACTAAACAAGGATCTAGAGTGGACATCTGTTTAGCGCGTGTATTGGAACATGTGTAAGGTGTGAAGTTGGCGAGGGGGTTGAAGGAGCTAAGGAAAGGTCAAGTGTCTGTAGAAACTAAATATAATCTGAATACAAAATATAAAATTAACCAAACTAGATATTTAGTTTAGCTAATTTTATATTTTTTGATTCAGATTATATGTAGTTTAGATAATTTTATACTTTGTATTCAGATTGTATTCAGTTTTTACAGATATTTAAGCTTCCCTTAGCTCCTGTAACACCCCTCCATCTTCACACCTCACACATGTTCCAATACACGCCTTAATCAGATGGCCACTCTACATCCTGTGTTTAGTGTTTACTCATCTCTTTGACAATGGTATAAGAAGTCGAAACAGCTGTCAGAGTTAATTAAAATCTGTGAAACGTACCAAGTGTTTATATATTTTTTTAAAACCTTTGTATTAAATTACCGTTTATTTTGATAAGTGCATTGTTGCCTACTTTATTTGCAAGCCGAGAGTAAATTGGTTTTTCGTGTTGGGAAAATTATAATTTTGTTAGAAACATTAGACAAAAGGGGCGCGTAATTGTCCCACGTCACTGTCCTCCATCCATTGTGGCGGCTTTGTGTAATTTCCTGTTGCGAAAATCCAATAAATGGAGCAACAGCAACCGCTATGGGAAATGAACAAACGGGCTATACGCGACCAGCCCAGCGTGGCGCTTAGTTGAAATATCGAAGTTAATCTTTTTGTTGCAAAGCATGTTTGTTCTAATTTCTTAATCTAGCTGCAACGACAGTGAATTTATATCATCTAATGAACAATGACATTCTCTCTCTCTCTCTGTTACATTCATTGTTACACGGTAGGCCTATTACGTATTGTTACGACGGTCTACTGATCGTCGTATGGTACAGTGGAAAACAAAATACAAGACACCAATTAAGTCACTAATCACCAGCTTCAATTATCACAATTAAACAGTCTGTAATTAACAAGATAGTCTCTTACAACAAATCAAATGAAAATTGATTACACGCGATAAAAATGCCAACTAATATAAAACACAATTGTATTACAATTGTCCCCCACAATTATGAAACACATAACACTGCGCCACAATACTTCGAACCGCACCGTGTAAATCGCCCGACAATAACTGAACTATGCGCCGCTGAATGCCTATATTTATACTCCGCTGAAATTCCAGATTCGTCCATACTACGCATCAGCGCTACACTAGAGCGTAATTGATTGCGGCTTTGACACAGTGCGTGCGGCCGGCGAAGTCTAGAAAAGTCTCGCTAACGCATGTTGAGACCACGTACGCACCCAACATTACAGCCGGATTCCACTGGAACAGTCGAGAGACACGTAAAATCTTCTGTAATGGTGTAACAACTTTTGCGCATTGCGTAACAGTCTATAGTAAACTTTAGTGTTTGACGTAATTTGAACTCCAGAGCCAATAAAATAATCATGATCACTTCAAGGATAGGATTTCTTCTGTTCCGGCCTCACGACTACCGCCATCTTGTTTCTGACCTGCCTACAGATCTTCTGCAAACGGTTCACACTCATAAGCCAACTTCGGAAAGCGAGTGTTGTCCATTCTTTCTAGATGTTGCTTCCAGAAATTTTTCTAATTCTTAATGAGTTCATTTAGGGAAACTATACCAAGCCCTCGTCTAGTAGTCTATACTCGTTCCTTATACGAGTTGCGTGTATACGCGTACGTATACCGATCTCAAATAGCTCATTTCTGCAGCATGTAATTGGCACCAGTCCTGCTTTCCTATAGTCCAGCCCTAGCAGCCATACAGCAGTGCTGGTACTGCCATTGTCTAATAGAATCTGATCTGGTACGTCTCTTGTCTAGCGTTTCTTTTCAGTGTCCTTCTCAGTATTCTGCATATAGTTTTGAACCTGCGCAGTTTATTGCTGAGATGATCACTACCTCTATAAGGAAGGCTACAATCAAGGTAACTGAATGTAAAGGCCTGTTCTATGAGCTGGTTATTTAACATAATTTTATTTTGAATAGAATATTTTTCATTAAAAAAACAATAAAATAAATTTTCCAGAGAATAGCCGGACTAGAAATAATAAAATAATCATAAACATAATTAATCTCCTATTTTCTTAGTCTCTTTATACTTTATCTAGTTAGCAATCGGAGACTATAGTATAATGTGTCAGCTAATGTTATAACATAGTAATATATATTATATGTTGGCGACATAGCGATAAGTGTCGAGATAAAAATAGACAAGAGAAATGGTAGAAACTGTGACATTCGGGACGACGTATAATATACGTGTAACGCTGGCAGTAACTAGAACAGGGAAATAGATAAAACTGAACTTATAATCTGGCCCAAAGTAACTGTGAGAGACACTAGGAAACTCAACGTAAACGGTCGAGCAGGATGTTAGCTACATAGAAATGTTACATAATAGTGGAGCTTTTTTAAATCCTTTAAGGATTATCTTTTTATGTTGTAAACTGCGTTTATTTATGTAAATATGTAATAATCTTGATCAAAAATTTTATTACTCCGGTTGTACAATGTTTACACATTTTCCGGAACCAAGGATTACAGAATTGATTGAATTCTCATCTTCCACTGCTGCTTGTCCATCCAAAGATCTTCTTCAATTTCTCGTTTCCTCAATATATTCTGAATTTCTTCTATCCAGGTGATAGATGGTCTTCCTCTTTTCCTTCTTCCTGGTGAGGGCCTATTCCATAACTCTCCTTGGCAATCTTTCCTGTGCCATTCTTTCGTGTATCCATACAATTGTAATTTTTCTATTTGCCTAAAAACAACAATTGAATTTTTCACTTTCATTTTGTTTTTGATGGCTTCATTTCTAATTTTCTCACGTCTGTATACTCTTGCCGGACGTCTCCAAAAGTTCGTCTCTGCTGTCATTAATTTTGTTTTTGTGTGTTTATTGGTAGTCCAAACTTCTGAGTTGTAAGTCACGATACTTCTAACAATAGTTTTAAATATTTTGGTTTTAGTTTCTACTGTAATTTGCTTAGCCTTCAGGATTCCATTTAATGTAGGTGTAGACATCTTTCCCAAAAATCTGGATTGTATTTCTTTGTCTTGCTTCCCACTGACCGTAATTTTTACTCCTAAATACTTGTATTCTACTGTATATGAAATCTTCCCATGTCTTCCCCCAATATCAAGTCTTGACGAAGGTCACCAATTCCCATGTATTTTGTTTTATTCATATTTACCTTTAGTTCCAGTTTCTGATATTCCTGTATCAATTTTCTAGTCATTTGCTCTATGTATTCAAAATCTTGAGCCAAAGGTAATTGGTCATCAGCAAACTCTGTAATGAATAAACTGTATCACCATCAAGTGGAATTCCCATGATCCTGTATATATTTTTCCAAGTCTCTATTCATAAAATATAGACACACCGAATTTAAAACTGCACATTAGAACTACCGCGTTCTGTCGTCTCTGTGGACATTGTATGACTGATGTACTGTCTCTGGTAACTGATTAATGTCACCAAACGAAGATCGCAATCTACGTAACAAAAGATTAGAGTTACTGAGTAACAACGGCAGACAGTCTGTCTTAATACAGAAAGTTCGGAAGCAGTAAAACTTGTCGTCTTATTCATTCGTGTAAGATTCTAAGAAAATTAGGAATATCAACAAGTAAAGAGATCCTTTATCAAGGAGATACGGAATTCGCCTGCTTCCTTATTTCTTCCTGCTCCGCTTTTACCGTATTCATACTTGTTTCAGCTTTTTGATTATCGTTTTTGATTTATCCAACTGTTCCTGTATAATGTTTCCGCAAATCGACGTACGTTCCGTTGGCTATTTAATCTCAAGTTCACTGCCAAGTCGGAAATAAATAGAGGAAAGACGAGAAAGAGAACGTGATTAAAACCGAGAGAAAGAGAAGCAAGCGTACGACTTGGATTGTTACTTGTACAACCCTACAGAGAGCTATTTGTGTACACATCTGACCAAATTGCAAAAAGCTTTCATTTTCTGCAGTTGACAATATGCTTTCCTGAATATTAACGGACGCTTTTCATTGACTCGAATGGGTTTTATTTGCGCGAACATCTTACTGTAGCACCTTTGTGTAAGTTGACTAACGAAAGGAAGCGTTCAAAAAATATTTTGTTGTTTTCCACCGTGTTTTATTTCTAGTTAAGAATGTATAATGTGGTATGTCTTATTAATTTTTACATTTTGACAATGTTTGGTATGTCTCGACATTTTGACAATGTTTACTGTCATCATCAGGACCTGTGTATGAATACAAAAAAATGTAAAACACAACAGAACAATTATTTGAGTGAACGTGTTTGTGTATGTGTGTATCCTCGTATATGTGAAAGAGTTGAGACCGTTTGTTTTACATACACAGGTCCTGATGAGACAATAAACATTGTCGAAATGTCGACACAAATAATTTAAAAGGTGTGTTATATTTTTTGACCGATCCTCACAAACCCTTCACCGGAAAAATTCATTGATTCACGGTCACTACGAATTTAAGGATCTTATTATAGTGATCATTCTAATATTTTACATTTTCCTTTAGCGTAATCCTACCACATGACTGCAGCAATTTTCTTAAGCACTTCTGAGTGCACACGGTTCATTGCACGTTCGCTTTACTATCTCTCTCTCTCCCACTCCCTCTCGCTCCCTCTCACTCGCTCACTCTCTCTCACTCCTTTCCTTAGCTCGCTCACTTTGCAATGTGACACACTGACCACGCTTTGAGTGTGAAAGGTGCCAACGCTATTCAGACTTATAAGTAAATCCCGTCTACTGTAGAGTGAATGGCTAAGACCAAAATTTATCAATAGACTTAATTAATGATTTAGAATTAAATGGAAAATTCAGAGACTTATGCCACTTAATGTTAATTCAAATAAGTGTCAAATAGTATCTTCTTCTTCTGATAGTTCCTATCCGTTTCGGATGTTGGATATCATACAGACTATTTTAACTTTCTGTACTGCTGCACGGAATAAGTCATTTGTGTTCAAGCCTAACCAGGTCCGTCTCAGCCGTGAGATTCTCTGTCGCCCAACTCCTCTCTTTCCAAGTACTTTTCCCTGTATTATGGACTGCAATAAGTGAAATCTCTGTTTATTTCTCATGAGATGTCCCAGATACTGAAGTTTTCTTTACTTCACTGTGTTAATAACTTCCCTTTTTGGTGTCCATGAAATTCTCAGTATTCTACGGTAAAGTCACATTTCGAAGCATTCCAATTTTTTGTGTACGGTAAAGTCACATTTCGAAGCATTCCAATTTTTTGTGTGGCTTCAGTCAAAGTCCAAGATTCTACACCGTAGAAGAGGATCGAGAATACGTAGCAGCTTAAAAGTCTTATCTTAAGATAGTATCTAATGAGTGTAAACTCAGTGCTTCTGATAAAAACATCTTTGTCACAAGTATAAAGGTACTGCTGGACTCGATACTAAAATTATATAATTTGAACTGATAATTATATTAATGATATGGCATGTACATGACGAGTTGCATAGGTTCTTTTATCTCCGTCTTCCATAACAATATGTGTAAGATTATCGAGATAATGTTTTTGTAATAATTAAGGTAATTTATCTCCGTATTTGTGTGTGTGTGTGTGTGTGCTGAACAGTTTACTTTTTATTTTTATACCGTTACTGCCAAAGAAAATATATGTACGCCAGAAGGATTCCAATTATCCAAATTGTTTTCCTTAATAATGGCGTCTTTATGGGATGAGCAGAAGTGAAATAAACAAAAGAAGAAGGAAAAAAGCAGGAAAGTAGAATATCGAAGTAGAATAATTTATACATAGTGAGAGGAGACAAATAAGTTCACAGTAAACGATTTTATAGAAACTTTTCACTTTGCATAATAATACAAAGTAACAGAAAGTATGAATATAATACGTGGGAACGCGCTGGTGGAAGGATTTCATAAGCGCGCGCGCGCGTGTGTGTTTATATAAAACATTCATAGTGTTCTTGTATATATTTTTTTATTATTAATAATAAATAAAACTTTTCTTAGAAGAACATATTTCGTATTCGTATATTTTGAATATTTTATTGAGTATTTTGTGTATTTTACAGTGTATTTTTACAGTGTATGATGATAGTTTAAACATCAGAAATTATAAATATAAAATCAATTGTATGTAGCAGCTGTTTTATACGTAGACTAAGTTTAATACATAATTATTTTTATATATGTAATATTGTAATACCATTCTTTATGTATGTATATAAAAATGTGTTATATAACTGAGTTTAAAATATAATATAAATATTTGTTACTTGGTAATACTAAATTGGTAATTTTGAGAATACTATTATTATGACGGTCTAACTGATCGTCGTATGGTGCAGTGGAAAACAAAATACAAGACTCAAATTAAGTTACTAATCTTACCAGCTTTAATTATCTCTTACCAGCAAGATAGTCTCTTACAACAAATAAAAAAAAAAATTGTTCACATGCAATAATAATGCCAACGAGTCTCGCACAATTATAAAACACATGACAATTCGCCACAACACTTTGAACCGCACTGTAATAAGTGTCCACTAAAACTGAACTAAGCGTCGCTGAAGTCTTGTATTTATACCCCGCTGAGATTCCACCATATTCCATAATACGCGTGTACTAGAAAACACTAGAGCGTATTTGTTTTGCGGCCTTGAACACAGCACGCGCGGGCCTGTGTGGTCTGGAAACGTCTCGTTGCGGACGCGTGACAAGTGCCACGTAATTGTCCTTCTTTTCAAAGTAGCAGCAATATGATCGTATACACACATTTCAGCCAGGCTCCGCGACAAACACGTTGCATATTCTGCAATGTCGTAACACTATCATTGTTGGCATTAATCTGGCATTGTTCTGGCATTAATGTATTATTTGTTTTATGTTAGAATATTTCTAGATTTTCCCATAAGGTTATTTTTGGACGTTTGGAAACGTGTTTTAATAAAGTGGTATTATTTAAACTTGGGAACGTGTGATTATTTTTGATGAATGAGTAGCAAAATTTGATCTGTGTATATCTGGTTGTGAATATGATTTACGGTGTTGAATAAATCTTTCTATTAAACGTTTCTTATATTGTTAACATTTTATGTACGCCAAGCGAACCAAAGTAACCGTGATTATAGGCTGTATATGTACAAAAGATGGTCTTCCTAAACGGGAAGAAGTCTTCTTATCGCTCCAGTCTATTTATTAGATAAATAGGGTGGAGGAATGCCACTAGAAAGACGGATTTGTGTAACAGGCATTATATCAATGTCTGTCTGTCTGTCTGTCTGTCTATCTGTCTGTCTGTCTCTCTCTCTCTCTCTCTCTCTCTCTCTCTCTCTCTCTCTCTCTCTCTCTCTCTCTCTCTCTCTCTCTCTCTCTCTCTCTCTCTCTCTCTCTCTCTCTCTATTGTATCTATCTCCTTCTCCCCTTCTCACACTTTCTATCATTCATTCTTCTTTCCTACATCTTTCCCTCTTCCAGTATGCTATTATTAAAGGAGTTCAAAAGGTACTTTTAACTCTAAAAGGAGGGAGAGAGAGAAGCAATGAATATGTTTACTGTGGTATACATCAAATTCAACAGCCGCCGACAGACGAATGGATGGGAACGCTAAAAGTGAGCAGCAGTCACGGTGCGGTTAACAGTCAACCGAAAATCTAACCATCTTTAACCCCTACAGCATAGAGAGAAGTAAGTAAACCGGCACAAACAGAGCAAGATTGAGTGACAAAGAGGGCGAACTACAGAGCAGGGGGAACAGAGTCTGTTACTAAGTAATGCACGGCCTCCTTATTACGAATGAATAATATATGAACGGAGAAGTAGAAGAAGAAATGGCACTTTAAGAAAGTGGCTGTGGTGACTTTATTAAAAGTGACTTATATTAACCCTCCTCTTCCCTCTTCTTCACGTCAACAAAGTTTGATATGTAAACAGAGGCAGCCGAGAGGGGACAGGGAATACTAGTGTGATTATTAGAGAGCTCTTTCTCCACTGTACTGGAACGGATCTCAAAGTTGGTGACGTCTTTGCCAATAATGGCAATCGGAAAGCTAAACCACTATGAAACAAAAACAGATAAGGATATTCCCACTTGTAATGAAAATATTTTCAAATCAAAACAAGGTTAACAAAATAAAATATTTATATGGAGAGCCATTGATGACTTCCACGTTTTAAGATTTATATTTAAAATCATTTTCGAAAAGAAATATTTCCATAGAAACCTAATTCTTTCTTCAGCCTTAACCACAGTACTGTGGACACTAACGTATACCACCTCAAGTTAACGCACTCGATTTTCACTGATGATGGCATTGCCGAAACGTCTGGTTTCGCAGAAAACATTGGACCACGGCCAAACAGCCCGGGAAGGAATTTTAAGAATGAACTATTTCTTTGTTCCCAATAACGTAGTAACTTAAAAATTTACCCCCTTCCCCATCAACTATCATTTTCATTTACAGACAATTACCCCCGCCCCCTTCAACTACCCTTTTCATTTATAGATATTTCATCTATCTTTCTACAGAGGATTATTATGACCTTTTTTCTGGATACTTTATTCATCAAAATTACGTACTTTACTGTTGTTAAAACATAAAACGTTGCGGGTAAACTACTCCTTTCCCTTAACCGATCTTCACCAAAATTAATAGACTTTGAGTCCTCTACAAATCGGCCATATATGCAAAAAATTATTTGATTCGTTTTGAATTTGCGGCAGTTATCGTTCGAAATAGAAACAATTCTACATACAGACACTTTTCGGAAAATCAGTTTTCTTCATGTTTTGAGGGTAGTACAATCAGAATCATCCCTTATCTCGAAAACGATTTTTTCGCGATCACCATACTTCATTTTCTTATGGAACATGAAAGTAAAAGAGTTATAAAATCACTTTTTACGCAATTAAACGTAAATAACTAATGGATCTGCTTCATAGACAGTAAACACTAGCAAAACTTCGAACCGCATACCTATAAGGCATTCTATATGTACATGCACATACAAATATGTTTATGCGTTTATGTGTGAAAAGTTTTGGAAAGTGTCTAAAAAAAGAAAGAGGAAACAAGAACACACGACAGGAAGCAATTTTATAAAACTCTCAACTTTGCATATTTCGCAATAAACGAAAGAGACAAAAACACGTTTGACATATTACGCGGCATTAAGGAAATATAATTCAATATTACCGCTGTTTACATCTGTGCTGCTGTTGTTTTCTTGTGAATTATTGCCCAAGTTGGAGACAACGATTGTTGTCGCAGACAACAATAGCCACATAAATTATTGGTGTTGTTTCATTTATATTTTTACGAGACAACTAAAGTTTGACACTTACGGGAAACATGATATTTTCCATTCGTTTACCCTCTGATTAGGGTGTCCTAGCATGTTTCGTAAAAATTAATGAGTTCTTGTACGTTTAAAATATTTTTGTTTAGAATATACTGGACGACAAGATAACTTATTTTAGACCATACTACAGAAATCTCCCGTTATAACCGGCTAATAGGGGCTCTGAGGTATCCGGTATATTGAAATTCCGTTGTAAAGCAATAAAAACAGTTATATCTTATATAAAGTACTGTGTGTGTGTGTGTGTGTGTGTGTGTGTGTGTGTGTGTGTGTGATTATAAATTTATATTTACTTTACCTCAAGATGTTATTTTTCCCTTATTTGGAACATGTTTCCGGATCCTTAGTGATCCCATCATCAGGAAGGCTGATAGTGGGATCATTAAGGGTCCCGAAACATGTTCCAAATAAGAGAAAAATAACATCTTGAGGTAAACTAAATATAAATAGTAAATATATTATATACATCAAGAAATAAACTGTAGCAAAAAGTGTTTGAATAGGGCCTATATATATATATATATATATATATATATATAATTATAATAAAAACTTAGGCCAATGTAAAGAATATTTTGTACTTTACACAGAATATTCATAATTATAGTATTGTCTGTCTTCTTCAAAACAGATGGCTGTGTGCCAGAATCACTTTCCACATTTACTGGCTTTCAAGAATTACTAATTTTTGTTTCAGATTGATTAGAATTAATTTCTTTAATCAGTAGCTCACGAAGGTGTCGCAGGTGATCAGAATAGGGCGACATGTTTTCATTTCTTGATTGGTTTTTCATTTGTCACACTCGATCACAAAGTTCAAGTGGTCTTTTGTTTCGCTCACTTTAGATTTTTGAGCCTGATTGTCTTTGATTTTTGACATTTCACGTTTTTTTCAGAGCTGTCCATTATAAGCGAGGTCCGCTTTAACGGGGTTTTACAACGGGCGATTACTGTGTTTGTAAATAAGCGGTCATTCAAGAAATAATATCTGGTAATCTATTAAAGAAACACTATTTATTATATTACATTTGTTTAATTTTTTATCTTAAAAAATTAGTTAATTTAGTCGTCAACATTGTAAAAACATAGGAGTCTATTGCGGCCCGGAACGAGTTTCTTTAACCTCTCCTCAACCTATCTTTTAACACACTTTTCAACTCGTCGCTATTCGTGAAACTTTGTGAAACCAAATCCCTGGTCCCTAGATCTTGTCCGTAGGGACAGATAAAAAAATCGGTATGGAGAACCATACATGACTTCCGTGATCTAATTAATTATAAAATTATTTTTAATACGTAAGCCTACACTCAGAACGAAACCAAATACACCAGCATGCTTTCGGTAAAAACGCTAAAATAGGTAATCAGTTGCTAATATTTTAAAAGTAAAGAATCAAACTGATTAATTTATGTTTTATTTAAACAACGCGAAAGAAAGCGAATACCGTCCAAGTTTGTTCTCTGTGAATTTCTGAATACGAACAATTATTTTGTTTACGTATCCATGGTTACATAGCATGGAACGATATCAATAACAATATCAACATGATATTTTTAAGTTTTCGGTAGAGTAAATTTATAAAATCAATACAAAAATTATCCCTACCTCTTCAACTACCCTTTTCATTTATAGTTATTTTATCAACCTTTCTTCAGTGGATTATTATGACGTTCTTTCCGGGAAATTTTATTTATCAAAATTAAGTACTTTACTCTTGTTAATACGTAAAACGTTGCAGACAAAATACTCCTTCCCCTTAATAGAGCTTCACCAAAATCAACAGGCCTCGAGTCCTCTACAACTCGGGCGCATATGCAAAAAAATTAATTGATTCTGTTTGAATTTGCGGCAGTTATCGTTCGCCATAGAAACATTTGTACACACAGGCAGAGACACACACAGAGACTTTTCGGAAAATGACTTTTCTACATGTTTTTAGGTTATTACAATCAGAATCAGCCCTTATCTCGAACACGATTTTTTTCGCGATCACCATACTTCCATTTCCTTACGGAACATGGAAGTAAAACTTGTTTTCGAATTTCTCAAGTGCTTAAGAGTGGAGGGGAGCAGTGTGTGGTCTCGCGTTATCGTGTAACTGTACGATCCCTGAAGACAAAAGAACGCATACTGATGGTATGTGATCTTTTCTTGTTCAACTTTGTGCTGACTGTACCGCCTATAACTCAGTTATTTTCTCATCTGTGTCATTGTCTTAGTCATAGCTTGTATCCAAAATGATAAACTCGCCCAACTGACTCATTGTGGATACTTATATTTAAATTCTTGGATTTCGTTGTCCATGACGTGTCCGTTACTTAACTAAATACAACTGTATTTCATTAACCACTCGGAACACAAAGTTTTTTATGAGTAAAAACATAAAGTTTTACCTCACAACCTGAACCGGTTTTCACTTTTAAAAAGCTTCTCCAGAGGTGAACCTAAAGGTTGTAAGGCAAAACTTTATGTATTTACTCATAAAAAACGTTGTGTTCCGAGTGGTTAATGAAATAGTTGTATTTACTTATATTTAACTTGCAAAAGCATTTGCCTTCATGGTGCATGTAGTTGGTTTTATATGGAATAACATTTTATGGTTAAATGGTAATCACATTTGTTATAGCCGATATGGGGCCAGTTGGAGTTCATCTTCATTCTCTTGTATTGTTGTCATGTCCTTTCCAACAAACAGAAATAAATCTTACGAAAACTTCAGCTTGCCGGCCTTTAAAGCCGTGGTCCGTGACTGTTTTGTACAAATGCTTAGGGAGTGCCTACGACGGCCATCTTCAGTGGAGAAGGCTGCAAAACACTGACAAAGGTTTCGTAGTCAGTGACCACGGAACTGTGGTTAAGGCTAGTGGCTGTGAGTAGGACACCCATATTTATATTTGGACCAACCCGGCAAGCCGGAGTTCTCATGACATTAAAACCGGCCGTGAAAGCTTCAGATAGAAATAAATCTGTTTAGTGTAGGTGGATTCCGGGATGGACATACAATTTCCATAATTTAAAGACATTATATTAGGCAGGTGGCAGACTACACCTTTCTCGTACTCCTTGGTCGTTCTCTATTTTTAATATTTTTTTTGGGGGGGGATGATCCCTCGATCTCCCCCCATAATTACGCCACTGATTCTGACACATACGTAATTAACGGGACAACTACCATGATTACAAAGTAGTTCTGCCGGATGGTTAAAGAATATTTCCTTATACATACGCAAATCTATGTTTCTGAATAAAAATACGTATATTGTGCTTGTTTGTTATTTTGTAAAACTACTTAAGAACAGAAACATGTAAAAGAAATATACGAGCGTAAAGCAATTCTACAAAACTTTTCACTTTGCATATTTTCGAAATAAAGAAAATAGAAAAACACGTTTGACATATTACGCGACATTAAGGAAATATAATTCAATATTCGCGGCGTTGTTTTCTTCTTCTGTGTTCTGAATTATTGCCAAAGTTGGCAACAACGACGATTGTTGTCACCGGCGCGGCATTGTTGTCACCGACAATATCCGCATACATTATTCTGATGTTGTTTTTTTATTTTCACACGCGAACAAAAGTTTGACGTTAAAAAATGGCGAAGTATTTTTTACACGTTTCTCCACAGATCGTGTTATATTTTAGTTATTCTTTACAGATTGTTTGATGTTTGAGTATTTTATTTTTATTTCTTTTTAGACTGCTCATGTCAAGAGAGTTCTAAGTTTCAGTTTATAAAAAACAAGCGAAAATTTTAATTTTCATCGTATCTCAAGTTTAGTGTTTATTTAAAAATTTTTTAAGCTATAAACCTTTGTTCTTGAGTAAAACAATGACTGTTTCATTTTATGTTGGCATTTACAAAATCCTCTTATTTTCAAACTTGTTTTCTATTTTGTAAATGAAAATGTAATTTTTATAATATTAATAATAAACATAATATATAAATTAAGAAAGTTAATTATATAAATTAAACAAAAATATTTCACGATGTCTTCTGAAAGAGTGATCATTCCCTCATATTTTAATGCAGGCGCTGATCGATCTGTTGCCCAATGGTTTCTTCACAGAACATAAGAATTAGATATGTGCTAAACTAGTATTTGAAAATACAGGTAGGAACGAAACCGTTCAAAAAAAAAATACCACGTACAAATACCCTTTAATGTATACCAGTTATACATATACCTGTATTAGCCTATATAATTTGTTATAAGAAATAAATTAAAAACTAAAAGTATTCACAGTGTTACTTTACACTGTGACTTTATTAGTTGTTACTGTTTAAAAGAAAATAAGAAACAAGACCATTAATAGGCCTATCTCCCTTTGGGAATACTAATTTAAGTTTTCACTAAAAGAGTAAACCAACTGACATACGTCTAATATTAAATTATTGATTCCATTTTGGTTAGAAAAATCATTTGCTAAATTCAGCCATTGGAATTTAGAGTGCATGTAATAGCACAACAAATAATGTTAAAAAATATCAGAAACATATGATAAAAACATAACAGTAGGCCACAAGAGTTACATCTCCGAATCACATTAACAAAAAGTACTATATGGCCTATCAACTATCAACCACTCTGTAGGTTATAACACAATTTAATTCGCTTTCTCAAAATTTAACAAGTTGGTGACTAGTATATATATATATATATATATATATATATATATATATATATATATTATAACACGATAAATGTGTGATGTGTTGTTTTTGCAATGTAATGTTTTCTGTGTTCAATGAGCACCTACCTGCTGTCCGTTCTTGCGGCTTCTTCCGACTATGGGCGTGTGGATTTGTGATTTGAATTCGCAAGTAGGTTAACTCAAGTGTACAACCACGAAACACTAATCTTGTTATAATTATTGTGAAGAGTTTTGTGAGGTTGGTAGGCTCCGTAGTACAGCAATAAAAATACAGTGTGGGGTAATAAAATCGGGGTTTATTATACTAATCACACACAAGAATGAAAAACTTATAGTGAAACGTTTCGCATAACGTTACAATTCGGGAACCTGGTTAATTGGCTCAGGTCAATTAAACAGGCTGCCATAATCTTTACAAAATCATCAATACCTAATAAGTACACAAATGTTAAATAGGCTCCCGTGAATTGAGGAGTATTGACAAGGGATTTGGTAGATATATTCACTCACCTTTTGGATAACCATAACATCTCTTTATTATATTTTCTTGAATAATACTTTAAATATAATTGTTATTTTGTTTGATTACATTAAACAAATAAATTACTCAAAAGTTGTGCATCAAATGCTCTTACGTCTTTTAACATGTTACTCTAGTGATCAAAATAAAATTATATATTTATTAACTACATCAAATACCTCGGATCCGGGTTTTAACTTAATAATGCTCTACAATAAGTCAACATTATGCAAGCTATTTGAATACTAGTTTGCTCAAATTTCGAATTACCTTTTACCTTTAACTATTATCAGATTACTATTTCATTATTGTAATTACAGATACTACGATGTTAACATTTACATGATTAGAATGAGTCTTTGCAAAAATATACTGCTTTTGTTGCCATTGTTAAAAATATAATGGTTTGGTTTCACCTTGATACAATGGAATCAGAGGCAGGTTCTCTTGTTGTTACTCTTCACTTGGGTTTCCTAGAAGTTCTACGATGTCGTTCGGGTGTCTCCATTTATTTTGTAGATTCTTAGTTGCGAACATGACGAAAGGATGCTGTTACCTGAAGCTCGTGAGTTTGTCGTTGTTACTTCACTCCTGATGTACGGTGTTCACCTTTTTACACTTTACATTTTGATTTTAACTGCACTAATGTTACTTTATAATGTTTGGATAGAACATACTTTACAACTTAAACATGTCGTTTCCTTTTTTAAAAAGATCTGTCGGCTAAGTTAGTTACTTTTAGTTATTTCACCACATTTCACTTTACTTGTGGAGTCTGTCACCACGAAAGATTACTTTCAGTTACATCGTCATTAATTTTTATATTTACACTTTATTTTACGACACATGGTAAAGCTGTTACCTTGTCTCTGATTCTCGCTCGACTGGGGTTGGTTATGCGGCGGTTAGTAGGGAGAGGGATTTGTTCGCGCGGAGAGAGAAAAATAGTTCGTACTTTATTATTATAATTATACTAATTAACTACTATTAATAATACTACGTTTTCTTTATTGAGTTAGGTATTTCTTATTATTATTTTATTATTGTACATCATTATGTTTTTTATCAAGTTCCGATTCAATACAATTATTAGTCATATTCACAGGTAATTATGCGTGTTGATTCCGGTTTCGGCAGGTTAAAGCCGGGTTAATTATTAAGGGGTGTTATCGCACTTTTATTATAGAATTCTTTTGGTTTTAAAACTATTTATTTTGGGTATTAAGGCGGGGTTACATTATCATTTACTTTAGGGGTTTACGTTCTGTTTTAATGTGAGATTTTAAATTTTTTTTTTATTTTTTTTTTATTTCTTTTAAAATCGTCACATACTCCGCCTCCTTACCAACACAGACTCCTAAAAATATTGGTCAGCTATGTACCGAGAGTATGCTTGGGGAGTTCCGTGTGAAATTTCTTATTATTATTGCACGGTTTATTTGTTTTAAATTCTCTTTAAATGATCTTAATTCTCAATTAAATGTTCCTCCTCCGTGAAATTCCTTTTTTCTCACTAAATACAGTACTTACTCATAATACTAATTTCCCTAATTTCAGCAACTCACAATATCGTGGCCCGACTGACATCAGCTTACTCTAACTCTACACGTTAGCTTTCAGCATTCAAAAAAAATGATCTCTTGGCTCTCTTGGCTCATCATTATCCTTTTCAGTCTGCGCCGTTGTGACTCGTTACTTAACATGTATAATCACTTCTGGATTATATATCATAAACTTATTTCTAATGTAATCTAAAGAGGATCCCATACTCCACTTTCGATCACTGTTTTGAGAGAAGCGGAAGTTCACGAAGATACTTTTCATTTACCTCTTTAACAATTACTAGACAAAAATTGCGGAAGGGGAGACACTTTACACAATGCATTGTAATCCACTCGCGGTGGCATTCATTGTTTAGGGAGAGCAACCTTTAATACAATTGAGAGGGTGGCTGCTTAATACAATACTGAACACGCTTCCTTTTCTCTACCTTGCCACAACTGGGGTGTTTACACTACGCAACGTAACTTTTATTATTATTATTCACTTTTCTCTTATTTACTGCGATACGATTTACTACTACTTATTTACACGTTACACAAATTTGTTTAACTTAAGATTTATTTAGCAATTATGACTATTTAAGCAATTATTAATCACTTATTATTACTTTGGGGTTTTAAAAACAACTTACCTCGAATTATTTCCTATACACTTTAATACATTGTAAACATTTATTAACAGAGATTATTATTAAACCTTTGGCATTAAATTCTATTTAAACGATCAGCTCTTGGTACTCATTTTCTTTTCTTCTGTGACCTTCCCTTTATCTTGTTTCTTAAAATCTAACTTAATTTTATTTCTACTACTAATTTACGTAACCTCACAACATCGTGGCCCGACTGATTACATTTTGCATACTCTAACTCTAGTAGTTAGTTTTCTGCACTTTCTTTAACTCTTGTAAAGAATTTTTCAGTGCGGAGCCATTGTGACTGTGTTACGTTCCTTATATCTATTTCGCTTATTTATACTTAAGATAATCTAAAGTTGATCCCATACTCAACCCTAGATTTTTTTTTAATTCTAGTTGCTTACTTTACTGAGATAAGCGGAATGTCACGAAGGGGAATCTTTATTCACTTCTAAGCAATTAACTGTAACACACTAAACGAGAGGGGACTAACACTTTACTTTCAACGATCAGCTGTTACGCTGGAATGTGGGTCAAACTAGTTTTAAACAATGGCCTCGTTTATGAGTACAAAGGGCAGAAGTCAACTCGAGGGTGGATATTTCTCTATTGTTTCATTTAACAATAGCTGGCGGCTAGGGACTTATTTTCAAGCAGGACACAATTTATTTATTATTAATCATACATATTATTCATTTCTTTCTACTTATCTCACTAATACACTTTTATAATTATAATTATACTACCGTGTTATAATAATTTACGATATTATTCAACTTTTTATTTTAAATGACTCATTATTTATTATTAGTACTTTGGTCTGATTTAAGAGACGGTTTCTTTTTATTTCGAACTAGTTTATTTACTTAGGGAAACATCATTCCATTAAATTAATTAGTACACTTGTTTTATTTAATTCGATTTAATTTTCAACAAAGGGGAGGTACATGGTTACTAGGCACAAGACGACACACAGGAAAGGACACGCTTCTTATAACAATAGAGCTATCAAAGAGGGTGAAGTAATTGTTTCATTCCGCGATGGGGGAGGCTCACACTGACAAAATACACACTAACAGGAACAGACAAGAATTCAACCGGTCTGGTATTGTTTACAAACAGACGTGTTGTTGAATGAACTTTTGACAAGCTCCCACATGTTTTGTTTACCTGTGATTATATGTTAATCTTACTTTACACATATTATATTTACTAATAAAATTATCTATACTATATTACTATAATATTAATTATTATTTTATCTTATTTAAATTTCTGACACATAATGATTATAAAAACACATTATCATAATTCTGATTTTACTTCCTTTAATTCTTCCTTTAGCGTATTTTAAATTAACATTCATAGAGTGAATAATTCTACCACATATTAAATCACAAACACAGAGTATTTTATTTTGTTAATTATCATTTATTCAGCAATTAAGCAGAGTGGCGCATTTGAAACGTTTCGCATAACGTTACAATTCGGGAACCTGGTTAATTGGCTCAGGTCAATTAGACAGGCTGCCATAATCTTTACAAAATCATCAATACCTAATAAGTACACAAATGTTAAATAGGCTCCCGTGAATTGAGGAGTATTGACAAGGGATTTGGTAGATATATTCACTCACCTTTTGGATAACCATAACATCTCTTTATTATATTTTCTTGAATAATACTTTAAATATAATTGTTATTTTGTTTGATTACATTAAACAAATAAATTACTCAAAAGTTGTGCATCAAATGCTCTTACGTCTTTTAACATGTTACTCTAGTGATCAAAATAAAATTATATATTTATTAACTACATCAAATACCTCGGATCCGGGTTTTAACTTAATAATGCTCTACAATAAGTCAACATTATGCAAGCTATTTGAATACTAGTTTGCTCAAATTTCGAATTACCTTTTACCTTTAACTATTATCAGATTACTATTTCATTATTGTAATTACAGATACTACGATGTTAACATTTACATGATTAGAATGAGTCTTTGCAAAAATATACTGCTTTTGTTGCCATTGTTAAAAATATAATGGTTTGGTTTCACCTTGATACAATGGAATCAGAGGCAGGTTCTCTTGTTGTTACTCTTCACTTGGGTTTCCTAGAAGTTCTACGATGTCGTTCGGGTGTCTCCATTTATTTTGTAGATTCTTAGTTGCGAACATGACGAAAGGATGCTGTTACCTGAAGCTCGTGAGTTTGTCGTTGTTACTTCACTCCTGATGTACGGTGTTCACCTTTTTACACTTTACATTTTGATTTTAACTGCACTAATGTTACTTTATAATGTTTGGATAGAACATACTTTACAACTTAAACATGTCGTTTCCTTTTTTAAAAAGATCTGTCGGCTAAGTTAGTTACTTTTAGTTATTTCACCACATTTCACTTTACTTGTGGAGTCTGTCACCACGAAAGATTACTTTCAGTTACATCGTCATTAATTTTTATATTTACACTTTATTTTACGACACATGGTAAAGCTGTTACCTTGTCTCTGATTCTCGCTCGACTGGGGTTGGTTATGCGGCGGTTAGTAGGGAGAGGGATTTGTTCGCGCGGAGAGAGAAAAATAGTTCGTACTTTATTATTATAATTATACTAATTAACTACTATTAATAATACTACGTTTTCTTTATTGTTTCTTATTATTATTTTATTATTGTACATCATTATGTTTTTTATCAAGTTCCGATTCAATACAATTATTAGTCATATTCACAGGTAATTATGCGTGTTGATTCCGGTTTCGGCAGGTTAAAGCCGGGTTAATTATTAAGGGGTGTTATCGCACTTTTATTATAGAATTCTTTGGTTTTAAAACTATTTATTTTTGGGTATTAAGGCGGGGTTACATTATCATTTACTTTAGGGGTTTACGTTCTGTTTTAATGTGAGATTTTAAATTTTTTTTTTATTTTTTTTTTATTTCTTTTAAAATCGTCACATACTCCGCCTCCTTACCAACACAGACTCCTAAAAAATATTGGTCAGCTATGTACCGAGAGTATGCTTGGGGAGTTCCGTGTGAAATTTCTTATTATTATTGCACGGTTTATTTGTTTTAAATTCTCTTTAAATGATCTTAATTCTCAATTAAATGTTCCTCCTCCGTGAAATTCCTTTTTTCTCACTAAATACAGTACTTACTCATAATACTAATTTTCCCTAATTTCAGCAACTTCACAATATCGTGGCCCGACTGACATCAGCTTACTACTAACTCTACACGTTAGCTTTCAGCATTCAAAAAAAATGATCTCTTGGCTCTCTTGGCTCATCATTATCCTTTTCAGTCTGCGCCGTTGTGACTCGTTACTTAACATGTATAATCACTTCTGGATTATATATCATAAACTTATTTCTAATGTAATCTAAAGAGGATCCCATACTCCACTTTCGATCACTGTTTTGAGAGAAGCGGAAGTTCACGAAGATACTTTTCATTTAACTCTTTAACAATTACTAGACAAAAATTGCGGAAGGGGAGACACTTTAACACAATGCATTGTAATCCACTCGCTGGTGGCATTCATTGTTTAGGGAGAGCAGACCTTTAATACAATTGAGAGGGTGGCTGCTTAATACAATACTGAACACGCTTCCTTTTCTCTACCTTGCCACAACTGGGGTGTTTACACTACGCAACGTAACTTTTATTATTATTATTCACTTTTCTCTATTTACTGCGATACGATTTACTACTACTTATTTACACGTTACACAAATTTGTTTAACTTAAGATTTATTTAGCAATTATGACTATTTTAAGCAATTATTAATCACTTATTATTACTTTGGGGTTTTAAAAACAACTTACCTCGAATTATTTCCTATACACTTTAATACATTGTAAACATTTATTAACAGAGAATTATTATTAAACCTTTGGCATTAAATTCTATTTAAACGATCAGCTCTTGGTACTCATTTTCTTTTCTTCTGTGACCTTCCCTTTATCTTGTTTCTTAAAATCTAACTTAATTTTATTTCTACTACTAATTTACGTAACCTCACAACATCGTGGCCGCGACTGATTACATTTTGCATTACTCTAACTCTAGTAGTTAGTTTTCTGCACTTCTTTAACTCTTGTAAAGAATTTTCAGTGCGGAGCCATTGTGACTGTGTTACGTTCCTTATATCTATTTCGCTTATTTATACTTAAGATAATCTAAAGTTGATCCCATACTCAACCCTAGATTTTTTTTTTAATTCTAGTTGCTTACTTTACTGAGATAAGCGGAATGTCACGAAGGGGAATCTTTATTCACTTCTAAGCAATTAACTGTAACACCACTAAACGAGAGGGGACTAACACTTTACTTTCAACGATCAGCTGTTACGCTGGAATGTGGGTCAAACTAGTTTTAAACAATGGCCTCGTTTATGAGTACAAAGGGCAGAAGTCAACTCGAGGGTGGATATTTCTCTATTGTTCCATTTAACAATAGCTGGCGGCTAGGGACTTATTTTCAAGCAGGACACAATTTATTTATTATTAATCATACATATTATTCATTTCTTTTTACTTATCTCACTAATACACTTTTATAATTATAATTATACTAACGTGTTATAATAATTTACGATATTATTAAACTTTTTATTTTAAATGACTCATTATTTATTATTAGTACTTTGGTCTGATTTAAGAGACGGTTTCTTTTTATTTCGAACTAGTTTATTTACTTAGGGAAACATCATTCCATTAAATTAATTAGTACACTTGTTTTATTTAATTCGATTTAATTTTCAACAAAGGGGAGGTACATGGTTACTAGGCACAAGACGACACACAGGAAAGGACACGCTTCTTATAACAATAGAGCTATCAAAGAGGGTGAAGTAATTGTTTCATTCCGCGATGGGGGAGGCTCACACTGACAAAATACACACTAACAGGAACAGACAAGAATTCAACCGGTCTGGTATTGTTTACAAACAGACGTGTTGTTGAATGAACTTTTGACAAGCTCCCACATGTTTTGTTTACCTGTGATTATATGTTAATCTTACTTTACACATATTATATTTACTAATAAAATTATCTATACTATATTACTATAATATTAATTATTATTTTATCTTATTTAAATTTCTGACACATAATGATTATAAAAACACATTATCATAATTCTGATTTTACTTCCTTTAATTCTTCCTTTAGCGTATTTTAAATTAACATTCATAGAGTGAATAATTCTACCACATATTAAATCACAAACACAGAGTATTTTATTTTGTTAATTATCATTTATTCAGCAATTAAGCAGAGTGGCGCATTTGAAACGTTTCGCATAACGTTACAATTCGGGAACCTGGTTAATTGGCTCAGGTCAATTAGACAGGCTGCCATAATCTTTACAAAATCATCAATACCTAATAAGTACACAAATGTTAAATAGGCTCCCGTGAATTGAGGAGTATTGACAAGGGATTTGGTAGATATATTCACTCACCTTTTGGATAACCATAACATCTCTTTATTATATTTTCTTGAATAATACTTTAAATATAACTGTTATTTTGTTTGATTACATTAAACAAATAAATTACTCAAAAGTTGTGCATCAAATGCTCTTACGTCTTTTAACATGTTACTCTAGTGATCAAAATAAAATTATATATTTATTAACTACATCAAATACCTCGGATCCGGGTTTTAACTTAATAATGCTCTACAATAAGTCAACATTATGCAAGCTATTTGAATACTAGTTTGCTCAAATTTCGAATTACCTTTTACCTTTAACTATTATCAGATTACTATTTCATTATTGTAATTACAGATACTACGATGTTAACATTTACATGATTAGAATGAGTCTTTGCAAAAATATACTGCTTTTGTTGCCATTGTTAAAAGTATAATGGTTTGGTTTCACCTTGATACAATGGAATCAGAGGCAGGTTCTCTTGTTGTTACTCTTCACTTGGGTTTCCTAGAAGTTCTACGATGTCGTTCGGGTGTCTCCATTTATTTTGTAGATTCTTAGTTGCGAACATGACGAAAGGATGCTGTTACCTGAAGCTCGTGAGTTTGTCGTTGTTACTTCACTCCTGATGTACGGTGTTCACCTTTTTACACTTTACATTTTGATTTTAACTGCACTAATGTTACTTTATAATGTTTGGATAGAACATACTTTACAACTTAAACATGTCGTTTCCTTTTTTAAAAAGATCTGTCGGCTAAGTTAGTTACTTTTAGTTATTTCACCACATTTCACTTTACTTGTGGAGTCTGTCACCACGAAAGATTACTTTCAGTTACATCGTCATTAATTTTTATATTTACACTTTATTTTACGACACATGGTAAAGCTGTTACCTTGTCTCTGATTCTCGCTCGACTGGGGTTGGTTATGCGGCGGTTAGTAGGGAGAGGGATTTGTTCGCGCGGAGAGAGAAAAATAGTTCGTACTTTATTATTATAATTATACTAATTAACTACTATTAATAATACTACGTTTTCTTTATTGAGTTAGGTATTTCTTATTATTATTTTATTATTGTACATCATTATGTTTTTTATCAAGTTCCGATTCAATACAATTATTAGTCATATTCACAGGTAATTATGCGTGTTGATTCCGGTTTCGGCAGGTTAAAGCCGGGTTAATTATTAAGGGGTGTTATCGCACTTTTATTATAGAATTCTTTTGGTTTTAAAACTATTTATTTTGGGTATTAAGGCGGGGTTACATTATCATTTACTTTAGGGGTTTACGTTCTGTTTTAATGTGAGATTTTAAATTTTTTTTTTATTTTTTTTTTATTTCTTTTAAAATCGTCACATACTCCGCCTCCTTACCAACACAGACTCCTAAAAATATTGGTCAGCTATGTACCGAGAGTATGTTTGGGGAGTTCCGTGTGAAATTTCTTATTATTATTGCACGGTTTATTTGTTTTAAATTCTCTTTAAATGATCTTAATTCTCAATTAAATGTTCCTCCTCCGTGAAATTCCTTTTTTCTCACTAAATACAGTACTTACTCATAATACTAATTTCCCTAATTTCAGCAACTCACAATATCGTGGCCCGACTGACATCAGCTTACTCTAACTCTACACGTTAGCTTTCAGCATTCAAAAAAAATGATCTCTTGGCTCTCTTGGCTCATCATTATCCTTTTCAGTCTGCGCCGTTGTGACTCGTTACTTAACATGTATAATCACTTCTGGATTATATATCATAAACTTATTTCTAATGTAATCTAAAGAGGATCCCATACTCCACTTTCGATCACTGTTTTGAGAGAAGCGGAAGTTCACGAAGATACTTTTCATTTAACTCTTTAACAATTACTAGACAAAAATTGCGGAAGGGGAGACACTTTACACAATGCATTGTAATCCACTCGCGGTGGCATTCATTGTTTAGGGAGAGCAACCTTTAATACAATTGAGAGGGTGGCTGCTTAATACAATACTGAACACGCTTCCTTTTCTCTACCTTGCCACAACTGGGGTGTTTACACTACGCAACGTAACTTTTATTATTATTATTCACTTTTCTCATATTTAATGCGATACGATTTACTACTACTTATTTACACGTTACACAAATTTGTTTAACTTAAGATTTATTTAGCAATTATGACTATTTAAGCAATTATTAATCACTTATTATTACTTTGGGGTTTTAAAAACAACTTACCTCGAATTATTTCCTATACACTTTAATACATTGTAAACATTTATTAACAGAGATTATTATTAAACCTTTGGCATTAAATTCTATTTAAACGATCAGCTCTTGGTACTCATTTTCTTTTCTTCTGTGACCTTCCCTTTATCTTGTTTCTTAAAATCTAACTTAATTTTATTTCTACTACTAATTTACGTAACCTCACAACATCGTGGCCCGACTGATTACATTTTGCATACTCTAACTCTAGTAGTTAGTTTTCTGCACTTTCTTTAACTCTTGTAAAGAATTTTTCAGTGCGGAGCCATTGTGACTGTGTTACGTTCCTTATATCTATTTCGCTTATTTATACTTAAGATAATCTAAAGTTGATCCCATACTCAACCCTAGATTTTTTTTTTAATTCTAGTTGCTTACTTTACTGAGATAAGCGGAATGTCACGAAGGGGAATCTTTATTCAATTCTAAGCAATTAACTGTAACACACTAAACGAGAGGGGACTAACACTTTACTTTCAACGATCAGCTGTTACGCTGGAATGTGGGTCAAACTAGTTTTAAACAATGGCCTCGTTTATGAGTACAAAGGGCAGAAGTCAACTCGAGGGTGGATATTTCTCTATTGTTCCATTTAACAATAGCTGGCGGCTAGGGACTTATTTTCAAGCAGGACACAATTTATTTATTATTAATCATACATATTATTCATTTCTTTTTACTTATCTCACTAATACACTTTTATAATTATAATTATACTAACGTGTTATAATAATTTACGATATTATTAAACTTTTTATTTTAAATGACTCATTATTTATTATTAGTACTTTGGTCTGATTTAAGAGACGGTTTCTTTTTATTTCGAACTAGTTTATTTACTTAGGGAAACATCATTCCATTAAATTAATTAGTACACTTGTTTTATTTAATTCGATTTAATTTTCAACAAAGGGGAGGTACATGGTTACTAGGCACAAGACGACACACAGGAAAGGACACGCTTCTTATAACAATAGAGCTATCAAAGAGGGTGAAGTAATTGTTTCATTCCGCGATGGGGGAGGCTCACACTGACAAAATACACACTAACAGGAACAGACAAGAATTCAACCGGTCTGGTATTGTTTACAAACAGACGTGTTGTTGAATGAACTTTTGACAAGCTCCCACATGTTTTGTTTACCTGTGATTATATGTTAATCTTACTTTACACATATTATATTTACTAATAAAATTATCTATACTATATTACTATAATATTAATTATTATTTTATCTTATTTAAATTTCTGACACATAATGATTATAAAAAAACATTATCATAATTCTGATTTTACTTCCTTTAATTCTTCCTTTTGCGTATTTTAAATTAACATTCATAGAGTGAATAATTCTACCACATATTAAATCACAAACACAGAGTATTTTATTTTGTTAATTATCATTTATTCAGCAATTAAGCAGAGTGGCGCATTTGAAACGTTTCGCATAACGTTACAATTCGGGAACCTGGTTAATTGGCTCAGGTCAATTAGACAGGCTGCCATAATCTTTACAAAATCATCAATACCTAATAAGTACACAAATGTTAAATAGGCTCCCGTGAATTGAGGAGTATTGACAAGGGATTTGGTAGATATATTCACTCACCTTTTGGATAACCATAACATCTCTTTATTATATTTTCTTGAATAATACTTTAAATATAATTGTTATTTTGTTTGATTACATTAAACAAATAAATTACTCAAAAGTTGTGCATCAAATGCTCTTACGTCTTTTAACATGTTACTCTAGTGATCAAAATAAAATTATATATTTATTAACTACATCAAATACCTCGGATCCGGGTTTTAACTTAATAATGCTCTACAATAAGTCAACATTATGCAAGCTATTTGAATACTAGTTTGCTCAAATTTCGAATTACCTTTTACCTTTAACTATTATCAGATTACTATTTCATTATTGTAATTACAGATACTACGATGTTAACATTTACATGATTAGAATGAGTCTTTGCAAAAATATACTGCTTTTGTTGCCATTGTTAAAAATATAATGGTTTGGTTTCACCTTGATACAATGGAATCAGAGGCAGGTTCTCTTGTTGTTACTCTTCACTTGGGTTTCCTAGAAGTTCTACGATGTCGTTCGGGTGTCTCCATTTATTTTGTAGATTCTTAGTTGCGAACATGACGAAAGGATGCTGTTACCTGAAGCTCGTGAGTTTGTCGTTGTTACTTCACTCCTGATGTACGGTGTTCACCTTTTTACACTTTACATTTTGATTTTAACTGCACTAATGTTACTTTATAATGTTTGGATAGAACATACTTTACAACTTAAACATGTCGTTTCCTTTTTTAAAAAGATCTGTCGGCTAAGTTAGTTACTTTTAGTTATTTCACCACATTTCACTTTACTTGTGGAGTCTGTCACCACGAAAGATTACTTTCAGTTACATCGTCATTAATTTTTATATTTACACTTTATTTTACGACACATGGTAAAGCTGTTACCTTGTCTCTGATTCTCGCTCGACTGGGGTTGGTTATGCGGCGGTTAGTAGGGAGAGGGATTTGTTCGCGCGGAGAGAGAAAAATAGTTCGTACTTTATTATTATAATTATACTAATTAACTACTATTAATAATACTACGTTTTCTTTATTGAGTTAGGTATTTCTTATTATTATTTTATTATTGTACATCATTATGTTTTTTATCAAGTTCCGATTCAATACAATTATTAGTCATATTCACAGGTAATTATGCGTGTTGATTCCGGTTTCGGCAGGTTAAAGCCGGGTTAATTATTAAGGGGTGTTATCGCACTTTTATTATAGAATTCTTTTGGTTTTAAAACTATTTATTTTGGGTATTAAGGCGGGGTTACATTATCATTTACTTTAGGGGTTTACGTTCTGTTTTAATGTGAGATTTTAAATTTTTTTTTTATTTTTTTTTTATTTCTTTTAAAATCGTCACATACTCCGCCTCCTTACCAACACAGACTCCTAAAAATATTGGTCAGCTATGTACCGAGAGTATGCTTGGGGAGTTCCGTGTGAAATTTCTTATTATTATTGCACGGTTTATTTGTTTTAAATTCTCTTTAAATGATCTTAATTCTCAATTAAATGTTCCTCCTCCGTGAAATTCCTTTTTTCTCACTAAATACAGTACTTACTCATAATACTAATTTCCCTAATTTCAGCAACTCACAATATCGTGGCCCGACTGACATCAGCTTACTCTAACTCTACACGTTAGCTTTCAGCATTCAAAAAAAATGATCTCTTGGCTCTCTTGGCTCATCATTATCCTTTTCAGTCTGCGCCGTTGTGACTCGTTACTTAACATGTATAATCACTTCTGGATTATATATCATAAACTTATTTCTAATGTAATCTAAAGAGGATCCCATACTCCACTTTCGATCACTGTTTTGAGAGAAGCGGAAGTTCACGAAGATACTTTTCATTTAACTCTTTAACAATTACTAGACAAAAATTGCGGAAGGGGAGACACTTTACACAATGCATTGTAATCCACTCGCGGTGGCATTCATTGTTTAGGGAGAGCAACCTTTAATACAATTGAGAGGGTGGCTGCTTAATACAATACTGAACACGCTTCCTTTTCTCTACCTTGCCACAACTGGGGTGTTTACACTACGCAACGTAACTTTTATTATTATTATTCACTTTTCTCATATTTAATGCGATACGATTTACTACTACTTATTTACACGTTACACAAATTTGTTTAACTTAAGATTTATTTAGCAATTATGACTATTTAAGCAATTATTAATCACTTATTATTACTTTGGGGTTTTAAAAACAACTTACCTCGAATTATTTCCTATACACTTTAATACATTGTAAACATTTATTAACAGAGATTATTATTAAACCTTTGGCATTAAATTCTATTTAAACGATCAGCTCTTGGTACTCATTTTCTTTTCTTCGGTGACCTTCCCTTTATCTTGTTTCTTAAAATCTAACTTAATTTTATTTCTACTACTAATTTACGTAACCTCACAACATCGTGGCCCGACTGATTACATTTTGCATACTCTAACTCTAGTAGTTAGTTTTCTGCACTTTCTTTAACTCTTGTAAAGAATTTTTCAGTGCGGAGCCATTGTGACTGTGTTACGTTCCTTATATCTATTTCGCTTATTTATACTTAAGATAATCTAAAGTTGATCCCATACTCAACCCTAGATTTTTTTTTTAATTCTAGTTGCTTACTTTACTGAGATAAGCGGAATGTCACGAAGGGGAATCTTTATTCATTCTAAGCAATTAACTGTAACACACTAAACGAGAGGGGACTAACACTTTACTTTCAACGATCAGCTGTTACGCTGGAATGTGGGTCAAACTAGTTTTAAACAATGGCCTCGTTTATGAGTACAAAGGGCAGAAGTCAACTCGAGGGTGGATATTTCTCTATTGTTCCATTTAACAATAGCTGGCGGCTAGGGACTTATTTTCAAGCAGGACACAATTTATTTATTATTAATCATACATATTATTCATTTCTTTTTACTTATCTCACTAATACACTTTTATAATTATAATTATACTAACGTGTTATAATAATTTACGATATTATTAAACTTTTTATTTTAAATGACTCATTATTTATTATTAGTACTTTGGTCTGATTTAAGAGACGGTTTCTTTTTATTTCGAACTAGTTTATTTACTTAGGGAAACATCATTCCATTAAATTAATTAGTACACTTGTTTTATTTAATTCGATTTAATTTTCAACAAAGGGGAGGTACATGGTTACTAGGCACAAGACGACACACAGGAAAGGACACGCTTCTTATAACAATAGAGCTATCAAAGAGGGTGAAGTAATTGTTTCATTCCGCGATGGGGGAGGCTCACACTGACAAAATACACACTAACAGGAACAGACAAGAATTCAACCGGTCTGGTATTGTTTACAAACAGACGTGTTGTTGAATGAACTTTTGACAAGCTCCCACATGTTTTGTTTACCTGTGATTATATGTTAATCTTACTTTACACATATTATATTTACTAATAAAATTATCTATACTATATTACTATAATATTAATTATTATTTTATCTTATTTAAATTTCTGACACATAATGATTATAAAAAAACATTATCATAATTCTGATTTTACTTCCTTTAATTCTTCCTTTTGCGTATTTTAAATTAACATTCATAGAGTGAATAATTCTACCACATATTAAATCACAAACACAGAGTATTTTATTTTGTTAATTATCATTTATTCAGCAATTAAGCAGAGTGGCGCATTTGAAACGTTTCGCATAACGTTACAATTCGGGAACCTGGTTAATTGGCTCAGGTCAATTAGACAGGCTGCCATAATCTTTACAAAATCATCAATACCTAATAAGTACACAAATGTTAAATAGGCTCCCGTGAATTGAGGAGTATTGACAAGGGATTTGGTAGATATATTCACTCACCTTTTGGATAACCATAACATCTCTTTATTATATTTTCTTGAATAATACTTTAAATATAATTGTTATTTTGTTTGATTACATTAAACAAATAAATTACTCAAAAGTTGTGCATCAAATGCTCTTACGTCTTTTAACATGTTACTCTAGTGATCAAAATAAAATTATATATTTATTAACTACATCAAATACCTCGGATCCGGGTTTTAACTTAATAATGCTCTACAATAAGTCAACATTATGCAAGCTATTTGAATACTAGTTTGCTCAAATTTCGAATTACCTTTTACCTTTAACTATTATCAGATTACTATTTCATTATTGTAATTACAGATACTACGATGTTAACATTTACATGATTAGAATGAGTCTTTGCAAAAATATACTGCTTTTGTTGCCATTGTTAAAAATATAATGGTTTGGTTTCACCTTGATACAATGGAATCAGAGGCAGGTTCTCTTGTTGTTACTCTTCACTTGGGTTTCCTAGAAGTTCTACGATGTCGTTCGGGTGTCTCCATTTATTTTGTAGATTCTTAGTTGCGAACATGACGAAAGGATGCTGTTACCTGAAGCTCGTGAGTTTGTCGTTGTTACTTCACTCCTGATGTACGGTGTTCACCTTTTTACACTTTACATTTTGATTTTAACTGCACTAATGTTACTTTATAATGTTTGGATAGAACATACTTTACAACTTAAACATGTCGTTTCCTTTTTTAAAAAGATCTGTCGGCTAAGTTAGTTACTTTTAGTTATTTCACCACATTTCACTTTACTTGTGGAGTCTGTCACCACGAAAGATTACTTTCAGTTACATCGTCATTAATTTTTATATTTACACTTTATTTTACGACACATGGTAAAGCTGTTACCTTGTCTCTGATTCTCGCTCGACTGGGGTTGGTTATGCGGCGGTTAGTAGGGAGAGGGATTTGTTCGCGCGGAGAGAGAAAAATAGTTCGTACTTTATTATTATTATTATACTAATTAACTACTATTAATAATACTACGTTTTTTTTATTGAGTTAGGTATTTCTTATTATTATTTTATTATTGTACATCATTATGTTTTTTATCAAGTTCCGATTCAATACAATTATTAGTCATATTCACAGGTAATTATGCGTGTTGATTCCGGTTTCGGCAGGTTAAAGCCGGGTTAATTATTAAGGGGTGTTATCGCAATTTTATTATAGAATTCTTTTGGTTTTAAAACTATTTATTTTGGGTATTAAGGCGGGGTTACATTATCATTTACTTTAGGGGTTTACGTTCTGTTTTAATGTGAGATTTTAAATTTTTTTTTTTTATTTATTTTTTTTTTATTTCTTTTAAAATCGGCACAATAGTTACAACAATTCTTACTAACTAAAACAGTAAATAGAAACTGGTATGATGTTTTCTGAATGGTTACTATTATTCAGAAAATGAGCTTGTTATTTCAAATTATATTAATTGTATTTTTCTTGATTTCGAAGAAGTTAGTTTTAAATAATTTAATTAATGAATTTAATTTAATTTAATTTAATTTGCAATGCTTTTAAAATGATTTTAATTACTCTAAAATGCTTGTAAATATTCTGAAATAAACTAGCCGTGAATCTAGTTCAACGTGCCTTTATTCACTAGTGATTTGACTCACGTATACTGCAGTATAAGTAATTAATTAATTCTCTAATAAGATTTGTATAGCGCTTTTCCTTTTATCTATATCTAATTCTTAGCTAGGGCTTATTAGTTACTCATACATGCTATACAGATTATCACAATTGAATATTTCTTATTAATTTAGAGTCTATGATTTATCGGCATCTGAATTATTTCTTTTACAATGATTTTAAAAAAAGAAAGGAAAAATTGATCTTTTGAGAAGTGAATAATTTGATTTAGACTTCCCTGGTTCAGAAGATGATGTAGAGATGCTCCGGAAATCCCTCGCTGTCCTGGTCCAATCTGCTAGAGACGACGATCTACTGAGCGTACTGGATTTTGGGCGATGAGTTCGGGAATCAGCAACACTCTGCTCCCTCTGTAACTGGTGATGTTTTTACGTCTGTAGTTTTAGCTGCTACAACTGCGTCAGGCTCCTCGTTCGATTCACGTTTTACTTCAGCGTGTGTGTCTCGTTACGGGTTGTCGCTCTGCTCGTCAGTTCTTCAGCTCGTACCCTGGTTATAGACGGCCTCTTCTGTCGTACTCTTGAAGTGATTTCTTGTAGTACATAGTTGATCTCTTGCGTGCGTACGCCAACAGTTAATGTATTGCGTGATACGCTTATTTGTTGATAAGTAAGAGTATCTTGAATAGACGATATTATTACGAGTCGTTACAGTTGATCTGTTGAACAAGACGATCGTAATAATGCGTGTTGACACCTCGAGTCTTCACAGATGTATCTTCACAAATGTGTGTTACCAAGACGATTGAAGATGTACGTGTGTTCCTCTTGAGTACTGGCAGTCGAGTGTTCTATCAGCCGAAAACTCTGCGTTAGTTCCAATTTCTTTGAATGATTTGATTGGCTGACACACTCTCCCTTCTACTTGAAATTTGTGGTCACCTCATTCCGTGAGAACGAAACTAATTCCCACAGTCTGAGAATTAATATTATTTTTAATATTCTTAACACACCGGATTTTAATTGTCGGTGCGGATGTCCGGTCGCAACTTATATTGCGATTATCTTGGCTGCAAGCCAAGTTATGCTAATTCTAAAATATACATTTGGTTGTTAATTCTTATGACTATTACATATTGAAAGCTCTTCTGTGTAGCTCAATCACTAAGGAAGTTATTAACATAAAATCAATTATCTCTGTTAATGTTTAATTATATTACATAAGATTCGCACACCCTATTATCAATATTTCGGCAAACATTTTGGCTATTTTGGATTTTTCCTAAATTTACCGGTTTCCGAAATATTAATAATTGAAAATTTGGGCGTGACCCTTATTTGTTTATAGTGTGTGTGGTTACGTAACGGCAGCTGACGTTGCCGTGTGAGCTTGTACAATGCGTTAAGATGCACTCTACATCATAAGAGTTGAGTTTCAACGCTTTAAATTTGTTTAAACATTGATATAGTAAACCCTTTACATATAACTCCAAATCAATGAGATTTGATCACGTTATAATATATATATATATATATGTATACATATATATATATATATATATAGTCTGTTATTATAATCTGTATTATATATCTGCATAACAGGCGAGAATAAATGTAACATCAGTCTGAAGTTTTTTCATTTATTAATAATAGCTTCGTCTCTTTGGCATAGAGATATTCCGAACCTCGCTGTTTTGCATCGTTTCGGCACATGCGCAGAGTGCAGTATTCAGCACCAAAAAGTGACTTTCGTTTACTTGTGTAGTCGTAGTACTCGTTTATTCGCTAGTTGCGAACGGGGCTTCTGCGACTCGGAACCGCGAGGCCGGGAATAATCGGAACAGGTATTATGACTTTTCGGTTTTCAGTTTTCACTTATCGTTGAATCGGAACAGGTATTTCAACTTTTCAGTCACTGTTACGTCTGTTCCACAAAAATAATAGTTCCAAATTATCTGTTATAGGTATATCGGTCCACCTATAATAAAAATATTCCGGTATATTATCAATAAATTGACGTGCCTTAACTGAGCCTAAATGTTCACTGGAAATGTAAACATCATCTACGTTAAGTTTTATCATGAAATATTGGTAAATCGGCTAGGAACATGCAATCTATCCTACTTCTGAATGGATCAGCTGATCAACATATCAGCTGTTGAGTACACAAACGGCATGAGTCAATGACTCTAGCAGGACTGTACCTTTATCCGTTTCTGCAGTCATTTTCGATATTTCGGTTACGCGATTGTTTGACTTCGATCTTCAGTGAATGTCGCACATAATTTTATGTAGGTGAAAGAATTATACAAATTTTAATTTCGTGTGTTGCAAAATAGTTGGCTGGCGATTGCAGTTGGTGTTCTTAGTCCTTTTTTTAATGAAAAATGATTGTAGCAGTACTATATCACCTGTGACGCCAAAAGTTGATGTTGTTAGGTTAACATGAGAAGTGAAATTATACATGGAAAGCAATACGTGTGTAATGAAAAACTCGTTTTTTTGGCGGAAACTACGAAAACCCCCAACTTGGATATAAGGCAGGGTGGCCCAAAGACCACCCCTTGCCTATTAGTATACATGTCACTTTTCTTGTGACAGAACTCGTTTTTGTAACTCGTTTGTGGTAATATTCGTTTTCCAACAAGTATACTCGTTTTGTGGCAAACCAAATAGTAACGTCCATTATGTACAATATGTAGAGCGTATGTTGTCATTCCTCAATACATTTTTTGTGTGTTTTATATTAACCATAAATATTTGTATTTTTCAGCTTACATTTGCTGTTGTAGTTTTGTTAGGCTAATTTTGTCCAACTCAAAACCGTTAGGTTCTTTATTTTAAGTATTACTGTGTTATAAGTATTGTATATACACATGAGTCATTATGTTTTCTTCAACCGTGGTTTTTATTTATTTCGGCAGTAAACTAAAAACCAAAGACCATTGTCACCTAACCTCATAAATGAAAACATGTATTTTTGATTTTTACATTAAGATTTGGACATGTTTACAATGAATACACTTCTTCTTTTCCACATCGTAATATATCGATACAATCGCATATTGAAAACATCGAAAATGTACTGCAGGAACAGATAAACGTAGAGTTCCCTCGTATCCTTCCTGTACTTACAGTCACACATACCAAGCTTTCTATACAACACTTCCAGGTTTACGTGTCGGACCCCCCCCCCAGGGCATCGAAAAAAATTTTTAAATCTCGAACTTTTAGGCTATTTTACTATTTTTTCATCTGTGAGTGCTGGTATAGTAGTAATTCTTTGTTAAATTTACAAACAGATTTATTACACATCATTAGCGTATACGTCTGAAACAAGAAATTAGCCCTATAGGAAAATCGATTCAGTCAATAATATCTTGTTCCGATAACAGGTATTTTTATTTTGTTATCATCGTTTACTTTAATGGGACTGATTGCAGCCACTTTACAGATAGTAATGTTGATTAGTCTTAACTTGTTTGTTTTTTGTATGAAGCCGACCCTTCCCCGATCCCCCTCCCAAGACCAAATTCTAGGTACCACACTGTTTATAATGTAGGCCCTATTATGAGAAAATGTACATTGTATATAAAACATATATTACGCTAATATGAGAAACATTTTAATCCGAAAAGTTGTTACAGAAATTCACTAACACCGTACTTGATAAAGTATGGTATAATAACTGAAAAAGTATAGTTGACAGAAACATATCTTTTATTGTTTAAAGCAAAGACTTTCTAAGAAAGTCAAGAGACATGTAAAGCTATGTATATATTGTCTGTCTGTCTGTATGTATATCTGTATGTCTGTCTGTCTATCTGTCTGTCTGTATGTATGTATGTATGTTGTACTAACCCTCTCGCGTCACCTAATTAGGTCCCACGTTATGAGCGTCAATTTGTACTAACCCTCTCGCGTCACCTAATTAGGTCCCACGTTATGAGCGTCAATTTGTACTAAATCCCGGTGTGTTCTCTACTGTTCAAGCCCCGCGATGGAAGCCAATTTGTACTAGATCGGATACGTACGGTCTAAATTCCCACTGTTGTATTTGTCGATATGTGTTGTATTAATTTAATTGTATAAATTCTCGGAAATATTTGGTGTTGTGGAATATATGGATATACTCAATTAATGTTAACTTAACTATTTAATAATTATCAGTGTTAGTGTGCCTAGAACTTAAATAACTTAAGATTTATTCTACAATTTCATCCAACCCTATTATGCCTTGAAGAGAGTTCTGTCTGATTTTATATTTTTACGCTCCCTCTTTGGTGTCAGATAATTCCGCTATAATCGCTGTAGTATCGGCTCAACGAAACTTGTAGGTTATTCGATGTTTATATTAACTATTTATTCTCTACTTATTCAGTTACTTTTGTTCCAGTTCACTAAACCATACTCCAAATAACAAGGTGTGACAAATATATAAAGGTTCTTTATTTGTTTATCAATTCACATTAACTAAGATATATTCCAATTAATATATGTTGGGACTATAGATTCAGGTATCGATTGTTGATTATTTGATCCTTTGTTTATATTTGGTTATATATTATATTTGATTTGTATTTTATTTATTTCAGGGTGTGAAGGTTCTTGTAACTGTGGGGAAGACTAAAAATACATACTAAGAATGCAAGATTTACAATAATTATGTGTTGTGTATTTAGTATTATTAATATAATATAATTTTACCAGACTCTAACGACGCCAATCACGTAGGCGGTTGATCGCTAAATTCGTTGTTCTGGTCAATTATGAAGTACAGTTTTCTTTCTTCAGTTTAATAAAAGTAAATCTTGTCCTGTCCACTTCGGAATACAGCTTCTGAATTGTTTTACAGCACGATTGATGGTTCTTCTGCACCGTCAGGATCCAAATAGGTTCTTCCTTCGGTTGAAGCAGTTAGTGTTGTTCCGTGTATTTGCAAGGTTATAATTTCTGGTGTTGTGAATATTATAAGTTGCGTTATTGTTAACTCTTTATATTTGATTACTATTTCATCAATTCCCTTCGGACATGGGACAGTCCAAGTTTCTTCTTGTAGAATTCGGTTATTTGTTCTCGATTATTATTTCATAATGTATCGTTATTTTATTAATCTGTGTTAGTGATAGATGTAAGTATTATCATTGGAATTTTATCTTTTTTATAATCGTATCTCTTGATTTCAAATATTACGATTCAATATATTCTTCTTGGGTTTTTTAAATCATCACGTTCAGTTTTTTACCAAAAGCAATCTTGTTATTTATTAAATCAACAACATTCTTCTTAAATTTTTCCCTAGCAACCTATATTAATTTCCGCTTCCACATGTTTGGACTATATAGTGTTTCTTTCATATATTTTTTTGTCTATTCTTTGTCAATTTGCTGTCCTATCGGAATGTAAATTTACCGATAGCTGGTTTATTATTTTATACACATCTTCTACTGGGTTTTTGATATAATTCCGTTTTTTTTCCTTTTTTATTATATTTAATCCACCTTCGATATTATTTTTTACCAATCGATATTATGGCATTATGGTATTATTATAATTTGTATAAATTTTATTAAATATTATTATTAACTTAATGTTTTTTCTTCTTTCTAGCTCTTCATAGTGTATTTATTAATTATTATTAATTGATGTATCTAACCTTTAAGTTATAAGTGTTTATTTAGTATTTTTGGCTGTTAGGCCTTTTATTGTAAATTGATCTACCTGTGGTTATGTCTGTTAGGCATCTATAGTCCCTTTTATATAAATTCGTACATGCAATCAAAACTTAATTATTAACATTTGTATAAACAATTATTTTTCTACATCTAATAACAAATTTATCTTGATCTCTTGATCACATACAATAAAATTCGAACTTATGAACATTGGTTAACTGCCTCACCCTTCATTCTATGACAGTCATTGAATAATACTATTTGTTTCATTATTTTTCATGAACTCAACACATATTTGATATAACATCACATAAACTTTATCATAACATTTCTGTCATAATATAATACTTTTTTAACACAAAATTCTTATCTGTTATTACCATAAATTAAGTCATTGTTTCATTTTTCTGTTTTGTTTTTTATTAAACATATATCATTAGCTATTATTTATTTTACAGGTTCGTTTATTCTATTCAACACTACCTTGCATTCTTATTTATTTTGTCTATGACTATAATTGTCATAATTGGGTCTCTGTTCCATTATGGGATTAAGTATCAATTTATTTATCAATCTGTGAATCTTCTTTTATGTAGCATAAATGCTATCATTTTTGTTGCGCTACATATGCTTCCCCTCCTAAAAAAGTTTAGTTTACCTGAATGAAGTTTAGGTCAAATAAACTTGCCTTTTTCACATGCCTTTTCTTAATTTCATTGTTAATGGTTGACGATGGTCTTCTCAATGTAACTTCATTAGACTAGTACTAGTACCCTTTTTATTTAATAACATTTCATCATTTTATTTAACATTCTTGATTCTTGATATATTTTTTATTTCTGTACACATTATTTGTTGGTAACTGGCTACACTATTCACTGATACATTAGTTTTACATCTCTCCTATTTATAATTACTATAATTACTGCATTTTTCATTATTCTTCTGTCAACGCGCTTCTTTCTGTTTTCTTCGTCCTATTCCTTTGGAAACTGAATTTATTTTTGCAACTATTCTAATATTCCTTAAATATTTAATTTCCCTAACAATCCCTAACACATGTGTTGGTACAGTTCAGAGAGGCACTGTTTGGCTTCATACTCTGCTGCCCACACTACATCTTAATATAGTACTGCTGGAATTCATCTACAGTCAGCTATAAAATATAATAATAATCTCCTAATAATCTCTTTAATCATTTAATAATAATAAATATTTGGGACAAGATTTTTTCTTTGTTGCATTTATATTTTTTCATTACTATTCTTCATATTTCGTAGTTCCGTTTTAATTCCTTAAACATTCGTTAATATTGACTTTGACAGTTATCAATTGTAATCATTTTTGTTTTCATTTTTGTTGAGATTGTAATGTTAAGTATCTTCTTCGTTTGTTTTTTTTTCCTCTGATCATAATATTTTTTAATCAGTTGTTGTGTGTTGATCATTATAATTGTATTTCTTACTAAATATATTCCTTATACTTAATTATTCTTCTTCTTATCGTATTTCACTATTTTGGCTGTTTATTTTTTAATGAATTATGTTCATAAATACTCTTTCCTTCTTGTCTTCTTTAACATTATATTAGTTACATTCAATCGTTTACTGAGATTGTTCCATCATGTGGCAATGTAGTATGTATTTTAGGTCATATGATTTTTTTTTTTCTTCTTTATTTTGGATAAGTAGGTTTGAGGTAATAACTTTTATCTTGGGGTTCATTCTTCATTATTCACACTATTTCTTTATACACATAATAATAATAATTATCGTTTTCTTCTGTAATCTTGGGGTTTGTTATTCATTATACACATTATTTCTTTATAAACATTTAACAATAATTCTTGTTTTCTTCAAAATCGATAATACGTTGTTCTTATTGTATTTCAGAATTTAGTGGTAGTATTCAACTCAAATTATTTTTAAATTCCAAGTATTTTTCTTCAAGATTGATAATAAGTTGTCCTTACTTCATTTTAGAATTTATTCATTTATATAAATTCTTTTTCTTTTTTGTTAATCCAGAAGTTGTTCAAATATAAGGTAATAAGATGTCCTTACTTCATTTTAGAATTTATTCATTTATATAAATTCTTTTTCTTTTTTGTTAATCCAGAAGTTGTTCAAATATAAGGTAATAAGTTGTCCTTACTTCATTTTAGAATTTATTCATTTATATAAATTCTTTTTCTTTTTTGTTAATCCAGAAGTTGTTCAAATATAAGGTAATAAGTTGTCCTTACTTCATTTTAGAATTTATTCATTATATTTCTTTATGGACTCTTGGTTGTATGTTCCCTTAATCCTTTTCGTGGTAGGGTTCATTATTTCATACGTATTGTTATTATTATTTTTTGTTATCACATAGGGCCCAGTATATAATAATAATAATTTTTTAGTTATTCCTTCTAGAGTACTTGGTAGCTCCCTGTTTCTTATTAATATTTTCTCACCCACTTGGTATTTAATTGGTTTTGGGTTATTCTTTTCATATTTTCTTCTCTTCATTTCCGTCTTTTCCATAACTCGGTTATAAAATTTAATTGTTTCAAATTGATATTCTGGATTAATTGGAAAGTTTATAATATCTTGGATTTCTCTAGGTGGAAGCCTTTCAAACATAACAGTATATGGGGTATTTTCAATAGACTGGTGGTAAGATATATTTAAAAATTCTTCGGTTACTGACAAGTATTCGTACCACCTTTTCTGTTGGTCATGACAGTAAGTTCGTAGTATTCTGCCAACTTCCCTCAATACACGTTCTGCCGGATTACTGCTGGGGTGATAAACTGAAGTCTTATATGTTCTGATGTTGTGTTTTAACAGATTATTTCTCCATTTATAGCCCTTAAACTGCGTACCATGATCAGTGATAATAGATGACGGTTTGCCAACCTCTGTTATGTACCGTCCGATGACTATTTCTAGAATTTTCTTGGTAGTGGCTCTGCTAATAGCATAAAGTTTAGTGTATTTGGAAAAATGATCAAAAATAATTATTATGAACTTGTATCTGTGATTTCCTCCACTGCGTGGGAAGGGCCCACATATATCTAGAAATACCTTCTCCAGCTTATATTTGGATGTTATTGGGATCATGACTCCCTCCTTCTTCTCATTATTATGTTTAACCATCTGGCAGATGTGACATGTTTGTATAGATTTTTGTACCTTTCTGGTCAAATTTTTTATGTACATTTGTTCTTCTATGGCTTTGACGATTTTCATGGCTCCCATGTGTCCGTATCGTTCATGGTAATCCAATATTAATTTGTTTTCCACAGCTGTGGGAATGACTAGTTTCCAGTTTATTTGTTTAGGAGTAACCTTAATAAATAATCGGTCATCATGTATACAGTAATATTTAGTAATAACTTCATCAGCATTTTGTATCTTCTGGCGTATGTTTATTAATTTGGGATCCGATTTTTGGTGTTGACTAATTTCATTGACAATCATCTCCAGATCCTTCCGACTCTTAATGACATGGTACACCTTCGCGATCTCTTCCTTTTCTCCTTCAAAAGATTGATCTTGTATGTTTATTCGGGACAAGATATCGGCTGCTATATTCTTTCTTCCAGGTATATATTCCCAATCAATGCAATACTCTTGCAAGGCAAGGACCCATCTAGTTAGCCGGCCGTGACTAAGTTTACATCTTTTTAGAAAGGAAATCGATTTATGGTCACTTCTTACGGTCACTGGGTATCCGAGTATATAGGTTCTAAATTTATTGCATGCGTACACTACGCTTAGCAGCTCTTTCTCGGTAACGTTGTAATTGCGTTCGCAGCTGTTAAGCACTCTGCTGGCGAAGCTGATTACCATATGATGTCCTTCTTTATCTTCTTGATATAGGGTAGCCCCTAAGCTAACATTGCTTGCATCACAATTTAAATAAAAGCGTTTGTTAAAATCAGGGTGGTACAACATAACTGTTTCTAAAAATTTCTTCTTGATCAATTGCAGAATTTTATCTTGTTCTGGTCCCCATGCCCACTTGTCTTTAGATGATAATTGTTTCTGAAACTTGGCAGTCACTTCTGAATAGTTATCTTGGAATTTACGGTAATAGTTGCAAATTCCAAGAAAAGATTGTAGCTGTTTTCTATTTTTTGGAGTAGGGAACATTTGGATTGCTTCTACTTTTTCTGTTGAAGGTGTGATACCCTCCTCAGACAAATTGAAACCTAAAAACTTTACTTGATTGGCAATAAATTTAGATTTATTTAGCTTAAGTGCTATGTTGTTCTCAGATAATTTTCTTAGTACCTGTTCCACCCGCTCGCAATGTTCATCCCAATGTGAAGAAGTTATAAGTAAATCATCTACATAGACCGTAGTGAACTGCAGTGTTTCTTGTCCCAATACCTTGTCCATACATTTCACAAATATTGCAACCGAATTAATTAGTCCGAAAGGTAGCCTTTTAAATTGATAGTTCCTTCCGTCAAAAAGGAACGCCATGTATTTTCTACTGTCTGGGTGTAGTTCGACCTGCCAGTACCCACATACCGTATCCCAAGTGCTAATGTATTTAATACCGTCGAATTTCTTTAAAATTTCTTCTATTTCGCCTGGTGAAGTCCTATCATTGACGATCATTTTATTTATTTCCCTAGCGTCCAGGCAAATTCTCACCTTTCCGTTCTTTTTCGGGACTGCCACTATTGGACTGGTATATGGTGATTGACTATATTCTATTATGTCATCTTGCATCATACGGTTAATCTCGTTCCGGACCTCGTTTTTTATAGAGTAAGCAATTGGGTATGACTTTCTGCGAAAGTTCACCGGTTCTTTAAAATTTATTATACATTGATATCCTTTTACTTCACCTGGAGCATTGGAGAACACATGTCTGTATTTATTATATATTTGAATTAGATTTTCGGCCTGTACCTTACTTATTTGTTTATAAGTTTTTTCCCTTTGGAATTCTCGAATCTCTTCCAACTTACTCTGCCATAGGTTAGGATCATCGTCTTCATATTGAATGATCTCTGGTAATTTATTCTTCTTACAGAAATAGCTTTTTATGGCTCCACATTTGGTGTTAACTGGACCGGTTTGATTAGTGTTGATTAATTCGGCTGTCCATAATCCTCCTTCGGATGTTAAAGACATTGTACCTTTATGCAAGTCAATTATTGCGGAATGCTGGCGCAACACATCGCATCCAATCAATACATTAAATGGTAGTCCCGTTGCGACCAAGAATCCTATTGGTAGGGTCATATTGTTATTGGTAAGATCGAGTGATACTTGTTTTTTGACTGTTTTATTTTGTCTCCCAGTGGCTCCGATAATTATCACATTATTGACAGGTAAAGTCGGTATGGGTAACTGGACTTCTCGCTGGATTCTTTCAAGTTCAATATTGTCTATCAATGATATGTTAGATCCAGTGTCTATCATAATGGTAGATTTTACCCCATTTAAATTTGCTGATATATATATGATTTCGTTATTACTATTACTGTTTACATGTTTCTGATCCTCTTCTAACAAATCTTCCCTGATATTCTTTAAATAGTGGTTATTAATTATGGTTATTTTATGATTACACTTAATTTTATTTATTAATTGTTGTTCCCCAAGATTACGGTTCAGTGACGGGTATTCATTAATTTTCACTGCCTCTATTAGTTTAAATGAGGGCTTACTCCCTCTTCTCTATTTTCATTCTGATTACTGTGTTGGTTTTGTACTGGTTCCGTGCGATCCTCCGTATTATATTCTGCTATCCTATAATTTCCATCATGTGGGTAGTTGTTTTCATGCCGAGATTGGTCATAATGGTTGTCATATCGGTGACTCCTTGGGTAGTATCGTCGCTGATTACCTTGAGGTCTGGAGTAAATATAATTGACGTTATGTCTATAATTATTGGGTCGTCTGTCCCCATCTCCTCTATTATTGCGACTATCACGATAATTGTAATTGTTATTGCCGCGATAATTATAGTTTCTGGAATTATTATTTGTGTTTTCATTTTGTGTTCTATTAGTATTAACGTTATGCGCAGGTCGATTGCGATCGTTATTATGAGAATTGGCTGATGGCGCGTTATTATCATACTTCTGATATTTATGATTTAGCATTCTATTTCTTTGGTATTGGTTCTCGTGTTCATAACTCTCCAAGAACTTGGCCATGGCTGGAATCGTTTTGATTTGACTACACATCCGTGCATTTTTTATCCCTTCCTCGTAATGATAGGATAGTTGTATTACCAAACATTCTTCGGGAATTCGGGGCTCTAAGTTCCGCGCCATACATACTTTTCCTAAAAAGTATGAAGTAGGGGACTCGCCTACATTTGTTTCGTATCGACCGTTACTCAAATTATTCCTAATCATGTTCTGGGTCGATTCCGACCAATACTTCTCCTTAAATTGTTTTTTGAACTCAGTCATGTCCAGTATATCCGGGCGCACCGCTGTCCACCAATTATCATAAGTATCTTTAAACGTTTCATCAATCATGCTTCGTATAATACTCCAGCGACTCTCTCTATTTCTTATGATCACTTCTTCCAATCTCTTTAAAAATTCCATAGGATTGCGCTTATAATTACGAAAATTAATCGATTCTCTGTTCTCATGGTTATTTGTATGACTAATTTGGCATGTCCTATCCCGCCATGAATCTACTTCCTCCTGTAATTGTAATTCACGCTTACTAATCTCTTCTATTTTATTTTTATTGGTATTGATTTGACCTTCCATATTATTTAAATTGCCATAGACCCTTTCGAGTCGTTCGCCCATGTCTGTCTGTATTTGCTTAATACCTTCCTTATTCTCTTCCCGTACCTGATGTACTTCGTTTTTAATTTGCTCACATTTTTCGACAGTTTCCTGTTGGATTTCTTCGATCAATGTTTTATTCTCAATTTTTGTGTCATTAATTTTATTCTGTAATTCTTCACGAATCTGTACTATTGTTTCGTTAGTTTTTTCTAACACTTTATTTGTTTTGGCTATTTCTAATTTTCTTTCCTCATTATTTTGGTCCACCTTCTGGTTAATTGTCACATGAAGATTTTCAATTTTTTCATTAATTTGCCTTAAATTCTCTTCATGTATTTGTAAGATGTCTTCCTTCATTTGTTTTAAACCCTCATCATTCCTATCTAACATTTCGTGAATTTGGTTTAATCTTTCGTTCATTTGTTTTGAGGTTTCCTTATTTTCCTTAATTTCCTCATTTGTTTTATCTAATTTCTCCTCCAGTCTCTTTGAGTTTTCCTTATTTTCCTCATTTGTCTTCCTCAATTGTTCTCTTAAGTTTTCTTTATTTTCTTCATTCATTTGTCTATTGCTTTCCATTATAATCCTCAACAGCTCCTGCATGCTCATGTCTTCCTTTTTGTTGGATTTATCTGGTTGGTCCCCTTGGGCAACTTCTTCCATTAATTCCTTTTCCTTGTCCGCAATTATTTCAGTTTCCGTTATTTCGTTTGTCTGTTGTTCCATTTCGCTATCTGTTATTAGTTCTATTTCCTGTTCTTGTTCATCTATTTCCTTCTCCGTTTCTCCTGCCCTAATCCTTGATCTACCTCTGGTATGCATATTTATTCTCCCACAGTTGCCTGCTCTGGTTAAGTAATATTAATATGGTTACTGTTACTTAACTTAAGCCCCACGTTGGGCGCCAATTTGTACTAACCCTCTCGCGTCACCTAATTAGGTCCCACGTTATGAGCGTCAATTTGTACTAACCCTCTCGCGTCACCTAATTAGGTCCCACGTTATGAGCGTCAATTTGTACTAAATCCCGGTGTGTCCTCTACTGTTCAAGCCCCGCGATGGAAGCCAATTTGTACTAGATCGGATACGTACGGTCTAAATTCCCACTGTTGTATTTGTCGATATGTGTTGTATTAATTTAATTGTATAAATTCTCGGAAATATTTGGTGTTGTGGAATATATGGATATACTCAATTAATGTTAACTTAACTATTTAATAATTATCAGTGTTAGTGTGCCTAGAACTTAAATAACTTAAGATTTATTCTACAATTTCATCCAACCCTATTATGCCTTGAAGAGAGTTCTGTCTGATTTTATATTTTTACGCTCCCTCTTTGGTGTCAGATAATTCCGCTATAAGCGCTGTAGTATCGGCTCAACGAAACTTGTAGGTTATTCGATGTTTATATTAACTATTTATTCTCTACTTATTCAGTTACTTTTGTTCCAGTTCACTAAACCATACTCCAAATAACAAGGTGTGACAAATATATAAAGGTTCTTTATTTGTTTATCAATTCACATTAACTAAGATATATTCCAATTAATATATGTTGGGACTATAGATTCAGGTATCGATTGTTGATTATTTGATCCTTTGTTTATATTTGGTTATATATTATATTTGATTTGTATTTTATTTATTTCAGGGTGTGAAGGTTCTTGTAACTGTGGGGAAGACTAAAAATACATACTAAGAATGCAAGATTTACAATAATTATGTGTTGTGTATTTAGTATTATTAATATAATATAATTTTACCAGACTCTAACGACGCCAATCACGTAGGCGGTTGATCGCTAAATTCGTTGTTCTGGTCAATTATGAAGTACAGTTTTCTTTCTTCAGTTTAATAAAAGTAAATCTTGTCCTGTCCACTTCGGAATACAGCTTCTGAATTGTTTTACAGCACGATTGATGGTTCTTCTGCACCGTCAGGATCCAAATAGGTTCTTCCTTCGGTTGAAGCAGTTAGTGTTGTTCCGTGTATTTGCAAGGTTATAATTTCTGGTGTTGTGAATATTATAAGTTGCGTTATTGTTAACTCTTTATATTTGATTACTATTTCATCAATTCCCTTCGGACATGGGACAGTCCAAGTTTCTTCTTGTAGAATTCGGTTATTTGTTCTCGATTATTATTTCATAATGTATCGTTATTTTATTAATCTGTGTTAGTGATAGATGTAAGTATTATCATTGGAATTTTATCTTTTTTATAATCGTATCTCTTGATTTCAAATATTACGATTCAATATATTCTTCTTGGGTTTTTTAAATCATCACGTTCAGTTTTTTACCAAAAGCAATCTTGTTATTTATTAAATCAACAACATTCTTCTTAAATTTTTCCCTAGCAACCTATATTAATTTCCGCTTCCACATGTTTGGACTATATAGTGTTTCTTTCATATATTTTTTTGTCTATTCTTTGTCAATTTGCTGTCCTATCGGAATGTAAATTTACCGATAGCTGGTTTATTATTTTATACACATCTTCTACTGGGTTTTTGATATAATTCCGTTTTTTTTCCTTTTTTATTATATTTAATCCACCTTCGATATTATTTTTTACCAATCGATATTATGGCATTATGGTATTATTATAATTTGTATAAATTTTATTAAATATTATTATTAACTTAATGTTTTTTCTTCTTTCTAGCTCTTCATAGTGTATTTATTAATTATTATTAATTGATGTATCTAACCTTTAAGTTATAAGTGTTTATTTAGTATTTTTGGCTGTTAGGCCTTTTATTGTAAATTGATCTACCTGTGGTTATGTCTGTTAGGCATCTATAGTCCCTTTTATATAAATTCGTACATGCAATCAAAACTTAATTATTAACATTTGTATAAACAATTATTTTTCTACATCTAATAACAAATTTATCTTGATCTCTTGATCACATACAATAAAATTCGAACTTATGAACATTGGTTAACTGCCTCACCCTTCATTCTATGACAGTCATTGAATAATACTATTTGTTTCATTATTTTTCATGAACTCAACACATATTTGATATAACATCACATAAACTTTATCATAACATTTCTGTCATAATATAATACTTTTTTAACACAAAATTCTTATCTGTTATTACCATAAATTAAGTCATTGTTTCATTTTTCTGTTTTGTTTTTTATTAAACATATATCATTAGCTATTATTTATTTTACAGGTTCGTTTATTCTATTCAACACTACCTTGCATTCTTATTTATTTTGTCTATGACTATAATTGTCATAATTGGGTCTCTGTTCCATTATGGGATTAAGTATCAATTTATTTATCAATCTGTGAATCTTCTTTTATGTAGCATAAATGCTATCATTTTTGTTGCGCTACAATGTATATCTGATATCTGTCTGTCTGAAGAAACGCGGAAGAGACAGTTTACAGAAACTTTTCACTTTGCATTACCTGTAACAGTGCACAACTGTATAAGAATATTAACAGTCAAAGTGTTCGAGCTGTCAAAAACAGAACCATCAACCCGACTCGCGTACGCTGAGGTAATAATTCAATACGAACACTCACACACTTGCATCTTGTGCGTGTGTGTGTGTTTGTGTGTGTGTCTGTCTGCGAGAAGATAATACATTCCGTGAACGTGTTTTCTGCCTAAACGACTCTGAAAGCTTTTACAAAAGTCAAAGACGTTTACAGGTCATCTTGTCTTTCAGTTCTCAACAAGAATGAACGGAACAAAACTGTTTTTATTTTATGAAAGTTAACAGCAGTACAAAAGGAGCGAACCTTAAGTAACAATAAAAACGTTAATATTTTTCGTCGTTTCTTTTTTAATAATAATTTCAAACATTGTGGTAAGGCGCAAAGTGGTGATCGTGCCTGTTCTGAAGTTATATGAAGTTCACAGTTAACATTCTTGTTACTGACAACAAATTGTTGGGTCAGAAACGGATCCGTCTAGCAATTTAGAGAGGGGGTCTTAAGTTGGGGGGATATATGAAAAGTTGGACGAGACATTTCGAGAACGCCATTTTCGAGGCGTGTATTTTACTATCTTGTTTTTTGGTTGCTGTCTATAATTCACACCCATGGAACAGTACAGGGACTGCCACAACTTTGTAGAACTTTAATTTGTGTATCTCGACGTAGTTTGGTTGGTTGCCCCACGGATCGTCTGGAACTTAGCCAACTTAACATCAGTATCATAATTCCTGTCGCAGTCAATATCGTTTCCCAAATAATTAAAATGGCTCACTTGTTCTAAAATTCGACCATTAATCATTATTTTGTAAAGTTGTTGTAGGAAGAACTTGATAATGGTTGCGAAACCGAAAGGCCTCGTTCGAGGAAAAAGTGTTTATAGTAGGGAAGCAACAAAATTAGACAAAGTTGTGATGAAGACTGCTAACATAGAGAAAATAACTGATAATCAATAATGATAATGTGATGAATTTATAATACACACACACTTATTTTTTACTAATGCTACCTATAATCTCAATTTTCTATTGTGGTGTATTCGTTGTTCATAAGCTAAAGATACGATACATATTATTTACAATAAAGTTTTAATTACTCACATTCTTAAATTCGATCGATTTCGGTCATAGACTATTATCGTCAGGACACATACATTGTGCACTTGCGGTCACGATATCGTAAAACAGTTACTATCTACAAAAAACGAATTCGTAGATATTGATTAATGAACGTGAAACGTACGTCTCGAGAAACTTTGGGCACAAACGTACGTTTCACGTTCATTAATCAATGTCTACGAATTCGTTTTTTGTAAATACCCTAGTAACTGTTTTACAATATTGTGACCGCGAGTGCACACCGTATATGTCGTGACGACGGTCTATGATAGAAATCCATCGAATTTAAGAATGTGAGTAATTAAGACTTTATTATAAACAATATGTATGGTACTTTTAGGTTATGAACAATGAATACACCGCAATAGAAGATTAAAGAAATTATTATAAAAACCAGTAAAATAGGAAAAATGTGATTTAACCTTTATTTTACTTAAAAAAACATTGAATTTTTTTAGTAAATGGTAAGTTCAGAGTAAACAGTTTCTTTAACATAAAATATTGACACAAACAACAGAACGAGTATTGACGTATCAATTGGCACGACATGCTCGTGTGGTAACATTTCAGATTTACAGCTGTACGTTTGTTTAAAACGTATTATGTATTTAGTCACGTATGTGTCATACAAATTGATCGTATTACGAAAAATAAATCTCATAACACCATAAATTTCGTTTCCACATGCATTTTTATAGTGATCGTATTGCCGAAAAAGACCGTAAAACAACCCCGCGCGCGCGCTCACTCAGAGAATCAAATGCTTTATGGAACACATGTCGTAATAAAAATTTCACCATTGGCCGTTGAAACAGATGTTTCTGTGAAACCGCTAGTGCTGGTATTGTGATGACAGGCGTGTTTTAATGTACCGATTTTCACATTAAAAATTACCAAATATAGAGTAAGAATTTGATTATACAAACACTGCAGTTAAACTGGGGTTACCATATGACCTAGGTGAAAAAAGAGGGCAACCTGAAAATTTAATAGCAAGTCGTTACTTTACAGATCGAAAAAAAATTTGGGACAGTAAAAACACTGTACATTACGGATAAGAAGGTATTCATGATTAAGTGAAACATTTTACAGAGTTTATATAATGTACTATTTAATTTTTGCGATATAACTAGAAAATTTTACAAACAAAATTTAAAACTATTAGTTAGAAGCGGAACTTACATAGGAAAAGAATATTTGCTATATTTATTTTTAATCATAGCAATAATTAATTTAATACTAATCAGTCTGAATTGGTCTAAATGTTCAATTGTGTCTTTGTGGTGCCATTGGTATGTATCAAATAAATCAATCCACATCAATAGCTTTTTATTTTCTAACAAATAATCATAGAACTGAATACATGAAAGACTTTTAAAGTTGTACTGTACACAAATTATACCTTTAACATTTTCTACTATTAACCTATTCCTCTCTTTGGTCTACTGTGAACTGATCAGAGAAAATACCCGTTCTATAATATAGTTGTTACTCGGTATAGAATAAAAATACTCAACAAAAGTTCTGGATAACAAGATGTTGTTGGACTTTCCTTAAAATATTTACACCATAACTGACTGGAAAGGTGGTTATGATACAAATCAGCGTAGTTCTTTAAAAACCTCTGAAAATTGCGCATGACTACATTTTTCAGTTTTACGAAAAAAGAGGACATTTCCCCGTTTTTTTTTTAAATTGTCCCTGACAGGTTTTTAACACTAAAAAAGAGGACGTGTCCGGGAAAAAGAGGACGTATGGTAACCGTAGTTAAAGATTGCAATGGTAATACATTGCATAGATTGCCCTGTACACAACATTCGTTTGTTTGGTTGCACGAAGTTTGAAGACAGGGTAAAACAAATAGCCCTATTGATATTTCGCTATAACCAACCACTGTAACTGATATTCTTTAACAATTAAGTTTGCTTGACAAAATTACTTTATTTCAAACAACGTGATTGTTGGCAGACTCTTGAGAGAAAAAAAAACGTTACAAGTTCCGGACATTCTGTATCATACCTCGCTGAGGAAGGCGAACATCACGCTGAAACGTCGTACGAGTAAAATAAACAAAGTAAGTTTCACATGTGAAAGTGTAGCAATTAATATTCATTAAATGCTGTGAATGAAGAGGATGAACATTCAAAATAACAGAACAACAGCAGTACCTATACAAAGAATTTTATCACTAAGTAGTAATATGTAAATTATTAGACATAAGGACACCTTGCAAGAACATTGCAGTAAATGCAACCAATAAAATTTCCAATCACACTACATTTGAGATATGTAAAAATAGTATAGACGAGAACCATTGAATTAGGTCTAATGTTAGTAAAAAAGAAAGAAATATTTCTAAGTCTAGAACTTAAAAGTGTAAATATTGTATAAGGAGCGGCTTGGAAAAAATAAAAATTAAATAATCAAACATAGTAAATAAGTAAATAATTGATTTTATACGTAGAACACGACAATATAATGTGTGACGTTGCGACATAAACGGAGAGGAGAAGAAGAAATAAAACAATTAGAACAATACTGAACTAAGCAGGAGTAAAAGATTGCAAGATAGCGTCATTTTTAATATATTCTTAGGTCGTAACACACAATTTTTACTTTTCAAGAAGTTATTTAAAGTGGCTGAAAAGCGTATGAAACGTTAGACTACTAGAATGTAAAAAAAAAGTCAAGAAATCTTGAGTTGTGTAATCGTGAATAATTGTGTCTGTGTGTCACAAACATTTAAATGGTGAAATTTAAAATAGTTTATTAAATACGAAATGAAAGTTATAAAGACTTACCAAACGAAATAATAGAAAACCGACATGTGAGGTAACATTCAACAACTACTTAGTAGTAATTAATAACTAAATACAAAACGCTTACACAGTGAAATAACCTCTGTGACCACAAATTATAGCCTATTTGTAATGATCTACATAAAGAAAAAACAACACCTGGTAAAGTCATGTAGGCCTGTATACAAAAGAATTCACAGAAACATAATTCGGTAATTATGACATTTCTAGCCAATGCTGGTAGGGAAGTGATATTTTTTTTCAATTTTTCTATGTTATATAGATACGCGAAAAATAATTTTAAACGGCGGTCGAAGCTATTTACGAAGAAAAAAATAATAATTACTCCCATAAGCACGCATGGAAAGGTGAATGAGCGCCATATTAACTGTGGCAAATGACATTTAACCTATGCTTACTTGCTTACACAGTCGTTTATATCCGATAACGGCTTCACTGATATCAATGTGTACTATTTTTCGAATTGTTTCACTATAGTTTTGGATCACGAAAATCACAATTCACAATAGCACCACTAACCTTTTACTTTTAAACATATTTTGCTTGAATTAACCTGTTGTGTAGTCTGACGCCAAAAACACGCGAATTTATGAAGAAGGTCGGTGATAAGGCTGACGCCTGATTGGTCGAAACAAAGAAATAGAGCGTTAATAAACAACGCGCTAACACTATTCATTCGCGTGGTTTCGCCCGACCTATAAGGTAGTGTATTATCGTGTAGCGGTAGTTATTTTGTGAATTTCAGTGTTTTCGTTTGTGTTATTGTGTTGTGTTATTGTGTGGTGTTATTATTAATTATTTCTGTTGTTTAGGAAACACCTGATTCTAATTAAACAAACTAAAACTAAACTTATTAATGAAACTAAATTAATAGTGCAATGCCTTGCCAATACATTCAGTGCAGTAGGAAACCGGACGACTGCATTCGAATGAATGAGTCTGATATTATCGACTGTTTAATTTCCAACGGGGTAATTAAAGAGTCAATAAATTTTCCTTCGTGTGGGTCCCTATTAGCACTGAATAGAGAGACATTATATTTTCGGTGTCACATTGTATCCCCCGACACATTAAGGTAAGAGTTTCATAATTATATGCATGCATTTCACGTGAGCGCGCGCGCGTATGTGTGTGATATATTTTCTTCTATTGTTCTATGTAACATAAACACGGGAAAATAATTTAAAACGGCAGCCGAACCTATTTACGAAGAAAAAAATAAAATTATTACTCCCATTAAGACGCCAAAAAACGCCATAATAACTGTGACAAATGACATTTAACCTCCCCCCCCTCACTCACTCACTCACTCTCTCTCTCTCTCTCTCTCTCTCTCTCTCTCTCTCTCTCTCTCTCTCTCTCTCTCTCTCTCTCTCTCTCTCAAGCACAGGTATGCCTTCATTTGCTAGTGCGCAGAGATTAGATGTTAGACAAATGTTATATGTAACGTATGAATATACTGTAGATATATATACTACTTGGAGTCGTAGAGTTATTAATAACTTGAGAATTGTGTAATAAGGTCTGAGGGGCGAGGCCCGTGAATAGACTCTATGAGGCCCGGCGACGGGCCGAGCGGCACCAGAGGTGCCGTTGGACATTAAAGCATTGAGTTCTTTTTCAAAAAGAGGGATGTATAATTTTGTTGCGGCCATAGGCCGCCCAAGTATGTATGTATAAGCGTGTATTTCATAACTGTACATAAACGCGTGTAATTTGGTGCGTAAACTTGATGAACTGCAGTGATAGGTAATCCGCGCATGACGTCGTAACTCGTCATTCGCTGTGCATTAGTGCGCCGTCGCCCGACTGCGGTGATCCCACTAACTACTCAGTTAATATAGCGCTCATTCGCCTTTCCATGCGTGCTTATGGGAGTAATTTTTTTTTTCTTCGTAAATAGCTTCGACCGCCGTTTAAAATTATTTTTCGCGTGTCAAATAGAAAAAAAAAGGTTTCACTTCCATACCAGCATTGGCTAGAAATGTCATAATTACCCATAATTCACTATTAAACAATATAATAAATATGGTGACATAAGTGAAAAAACCACAACATTATTAGAATTTTGTTGTGAAAAAACATTGTACGTTACGCATTAGCTAGCAAGACTAACCTAACAACCTAACAATAATTAAATAAATAATTACCTTATTTTATCCACTAAGTGATCTTCTTTTTCTTTTTAATTACTACATGTTTCAGGGCTTATATCCCCATCTTCAGGTAAAAGCAAATCTACCCTATTATTAGGGTTTCGTTAAAAATTCACAACGACACAAACACATAACACACTTAAATAAATTAACATTGAACATTAAATCTGTATCGGAACACGCTACAAACGAATGTTATTGTTCAATGTTAATTTATTTAAGTGTGTTATGTGTTTGTGTCGTTGTGAATTTTTAACGAAACCCTAATAATAGGGTAGATTTGCTTTTACCTGAAGATGGGGATATAAGCCCTGAAACATGTAGTAATTAAAAAGAAAAAGAAGATCACTTAGTGGATAAAATAAGGTAATTATTTATTTAATCATATACAGTGATCTGGAGACCAACGGTAACTATGTATAACAATAATTGTTTGTTATATAGGTAGCATAATAACTGCTAGTTACACAGAAATCCGCTTGACGGCGCTCGTTCATGTTTTATATTTGAAACAATATTTTGTTTGTGTGTTAATAATTTATTGTTCTGTATTGTTCAATTTTAAAATTTTAATCCCTACGGTTATTAATTTAAAAAGTTTGATTAATCGTATTTGACTGCCGCGCCGATCAGAACTAAGAACAGTCCTATTTTAAAAATTAATTGTTATTCTTAAAATTTACCGTAAAAATTGTAGTAAATGTAATATATGCTGTTGGGAATTTTATTGTCACCACAGTAGTAGCTCCTAATAGGACCATTGCTGGCAATGTTAAATTTCCGAAATTTAGGTACATTTTTGTCTGAAACCTGATAAGATGGAGTCCTGAATTTCTTGTATGCGTTTTACGTAAAATGTATAATGCCTACTAAAGCAGAATTATTTAATTTTCCTGTCTAGAATAAGATTTATAATTATTTTAATGACAACATTTTCTCAAGCAAAATTAATCATCATCATCTTCAAGGATTAAACCAAGGATGGTTTGTTCCGGTCTCAAATAGGCAAAGATTAGAGCTGGTCACTCCAGCGCTTGCTCGGACGTCCCACACCTCTCCGTCCCTTCGGCTTATAGTTCCATAGTTGTTGGGGGATGCGGCAGTTATCCATTCGGCAAAGATATTCCCACCAATTCAGCCGATACTGGGCGATCCTGTCGTGTAAACTCATATTATTCAGTTCCTGCCGTATATTATGCAGTTCCTGTTCTTCTGTGATCACAGAGAGTATACCCTGCCACGTGCCTGAGAAATCTCATTTCGGCCGCTTGGATGCGACTGGCCTGGCCTTTCGTTAGAGTCCAATTCTCAGACCCATAAAGAGGTGTGGTCCATCATCTTGTAGAAATTTAGGCGTGTTTCTTTACTTGCTGACTTGAGGGTTCGCCTAATGGTCCCACACATAAGGTTGAACTTATGCGACTTATTCACATAAGTTGTGTGTAAAGTAGAAAATTAATAAACATTTATTTTTACAGCTTCCAAAGCATACCTACACTTTAGTTCTACAGTTCTGCTTCAGTAGGTAGGGTCAAGTAGCTTACATCATCCCTGAAGATTTCAATATACTACGTAGCATTGTTTCTGAGATATATGTACCTGAGTGTTGAAAAATATGGTTTAAAAAAAACGCATTTAAAGTATATCAGCAAGAACTAACGAAAACTCAAATTCATGACTAAACACTATCTTCAGCAACAAAAACAAAAACATACATGTAGCATATTGTTGACTTCAGAGTTGCCACCATGAAGTGCAAAATATCCCCTTTTACACAGTGAAAACCAAGTCATTTTAAGGTAAGCCATTTATAAAATATGTACTAATTTTATTTAAAGGAATCTTCTACAAAATTGAAATGATTTTCCTGTGTGCAGGCATACTTCAGGTTATTTATAAAATGTGTTTACGAGTTTATTTGTATCAAATTTCTCTCTCTCTCTCTCTCTCTCTCTCTCTCTCTCTCTCTCTCTCTCTCTCTTCTCTTCTATGTTAGCAGTCCATAGGCTGGTTGGCACCAGCTCGCCATTCTTCACGATTCTCTGCTTTTGTTTTCAACTCACAATATGATGTGCAGTCCATATCGATCATAAGCTGTTTCATGTAGTCTAAACTGGGTCGTCCTCTGTGATTCTTCCTTTCAATTGTCCCTTCTATTATTCTCTTAACCAACCCATTGTGTCGTAGTATATGCCCTATAAACTTAGCTCTTCTGCCTTTTAAATTTCGTAGAAAGCTCTTCTCCTCCTGAGTTCTTCTAAAGACTTCCCAATTCGTTATCTTTTCCCTCCAGCTTAACTGGAATACTCTTCTGTAGCACCAGGTCTCAAATGCTTGGAGTCATTTCTTGTCACTTTCCCCAATTGTCCAAGATTCACTCCCATATAGGGCAATACTCCACAAGTATGTCTTTACTAGATTCTAAAATTGTATACAATTTAATTCTAAAAAATAGAAATTATAATATATCAAGCATTTTGAAAAAAAATTAAAATGGAGAATTTTAATCTACTCCCCTTAAGAAGAAAAATAATATACAACAGAGAAAATTAAACAAAAGTGTGCGTGTGTGTGCGTGTGTTAAGAGTAAAAAGTGGAAGGCAAGAGAAAAAGAGTAATGAAAAGAAAGTAAATTAAAGAAAGTAACGAAAGTAGCAATAATGGAAATAAAAGTGAAAAAACAGGAAATGAATGTGAGATAAATGTTATTTAAACAGAAAACTTTAAGAAACGACTTGGAAATGCTTATCAGTTTTTTTTAATTAAAGATGGGCACGAACCGTCGACGTTGCTCAACGTTTTCTTTGCTGTTGTGTGCGTGTGTGTGTGTGTGTGTGTGTGTGTTGCGCGCCGGATGTGGGTCACAGGAAGCTGACTGGATAAACATTCTAATCTCTTTGATCTAAACAGTCTACATCGACAACGACGACGAAGACAACACCACTCGGTCGCGGTCTGAATTCATGATGCACACAGTTTAATCAGCAGATCAGTTTACGTGCGTTCAGCACTATGTCCAACAAGACACATACACACACTCGGCGTATCTCAATTTCCTCACTCCTCTGCAGGGGACAAAACTTTCTTAATTTACATTTATATATTGTTTCTCAAATGCGTTGCATTTATTTGGTGTTCTGGCCTAAGGCAGGTCTTTAAATGGTAAAAGCTCTCCAAGCTGTCCTATCGCATGCCAGTCTTTTCGTTTCTTCGTAATACTCTAAATTTAATGCTATCTATTAACTTCGTTCTTCTACGCCCTCTTCTTTTTTATCCTTTTATGACACCCTTCGTGGCAGTTGTAACCAAGCAGTCTCTTCTTAAACAATGAAATAACCACTTCCTTTTTTTATTTTCTATCACCTTCAGGATTCTTCTCTCTTCCCCTATTCTTCTTAAAACTTCATCATTCCTTAGTTTATCAACCCACCTCACTTTTTCCATTGCTCGCCAAACCCACATCTCAAATGCTTCTAATCATTTCTCATCCTCCTTCCTCAGTGCCCATGTCTCTGCACCATATAAAGCAACGCTCCACACGTAACATTTGGCTAACCTTTTTCTTAAATTCTTATTAATTTTGCCACACAGCAGTCTTTTCTTCCCATTAAATGCCTCTTTCACTATAGCAATTCTTGCTCTAATTTCACTAGAGTGCAAGACATATTTTCACTTCTCAAGCTTCCAAGATATTTAAACAAGTCCACCTGTTGTATTTTGTCTTGCCCTATCTTTATGTTTGCCCTTCTTCCTCCTCTGCTAATCACCATACTCTTAGTTTTTTCTTTATTAATCCTCATTCCATATTCCTCGCGTACTAAATTAAAATTTCTTATTTCATTCATTGTCTCTTCCTGTTCTGCTAAAACAGTCATGTAATCAGCAAACCTTATACATTTAGTTCTTCTTCCACCGACATTCACACCTCTTGTTTTGTCAAAGCACTTCCTGATCAAGCCATCAAGATATATGTTAAATAAATTTGGTGATATACAGCAGCCCTGCCTTACTCCTCTTCCAATTTTAATTCCTTCTGGACTCTCCTTTCCAATTTCCACACTCACTTTCTGTCCAAGGTACAGATTACGAATTACCGTTGCATTTAATATTTACAAATATATGTTTCGATTTATTTCTAAGACTTTCACAACCGGCGTAATAATTGTTGAATTTAAAATCTGGGTTATTTTACGAGATGTTATTGTATTTCTAACAGATGTTGTTCTCAGACGTTTCAGGGGGAGGGGTCACCTTTGGAGGCCATCTTCAACAACAAACGATTCTTAACAAAACTGACTTGGAGTTTGTCAGTACACACAGTAATGTGGCAACGAATACAGTATGCTATTCTCCATGGCCTCCAGAAGTGAGGCCGAAACGTCTGAGAACATCTTTCAGAATGACAACTATAGTAGACAACGGCCCAATAGCCCGGATTTTAATTTCAACGACTACCTGTTTTCATTCCTTTAATTTAACAAATCTACTGACAAACATATTCTATTTAATCAAACAATAATTCAACCTATATAAAACAATAGACTACAACTACAACAATTATAAACTTGTTAGTGCTCTTAATTATAACAAAATTATTATAGTAAATCGTTTTAATGAAACTCATAATAGAAGTACACTGATCGAATGGTCGTTCGGAACTTGACAGAACATTTCAATTATATTTGACCTAGCAAAATACCCGTGCTTCGCTACGGAGTTTCACGTTGTACGTAATTGTACAATTATTGCTCGCTTAATAGTATAGGATTAGATAGATTGTACAAATTCTCAACTCTTAGTTTGTCTATTTACATTCATAGCAACAGCTATTTATTATTTATTTCGAGAAAATCGTTAGAGCCTTTTCCGAGAAAAAAAGGACATACATTTATTAATTAATTGAACTTCGAAATTTTCTCGACTACAAGAACCTGCAAACAACGAAGTTTTTTCAATTTAAAACAATGATTAAAAACTCAGGACTAAACGTATTCGGGGTTTCCAGTAAACTGAGATGTCAACCACTTCATTTACCAAGTATGTAATTCCCGCTATAAATGTCAGTATTTGGTTTTTTGCCCCTTAGGAGTGAAAGTCTTTCACCTAAGACCTATGATGAAGCTATGTTCAAAGTTTCATTGATATCCATTCAGTGGTTTCAGAGATATCGTGATCAGTGAGTCAGTCAGTGGTATTTGGCTTATATAGATATCTATATCTAGCCGATTTACCCAGCGTTGCTCGGGTTCATAATTTATTCATAGGCTCATAGGCACCTATTCTTGTTCTAACGTTATATTACTTGTATACTGTATAATCTTCCTTATATTGTTACGTTCGCATTCTCACTGGAGGAATACTCTGTAGCGCACCTGTTTAAGAACATGTCATAAACTGTATTCTTATATCTGGAGAAGAATTCTGTTGCGCGTGATGCTCCTGCTCGATTTCTAACTCTGGGAGAGGGCGAACAGCTAAATTAGTTTTCAATAAAATGTCTACAGTACTTGCACGCGCTGCGTATTTAACTGTCGTTTTATAATTCATTGTGTTAATGTTGAAATAAGGCATTTGTTAAATTAGTGTCTCCTAAACTTATTCTAACAATACAATACCTCTATAGATTTCAGCTTATCAATTTTTAAATTCAAACTGAAGCAAGTGCATTTATATTGTCTGAGCTCTATGATCTGAATACATTCGCTATCAAAACTTTGTTTTTTTGTACTCGCTTATAACTTACTTCGATCTTAACTTATCCACTTTTAAATTCAAACTGAAACAACTCTGAATTCACACACTATTAAGACGTTTCTTAAGATGCATACACCACCTTTGATATCATAACCTATATCTTTATTTATAAGAACCGTGGACTCTGGCCCCGCCGTCTTTCGCGGGATCCGACCTAAGACTCCCCGGGTTCCGTGGATGAACTCCGGAGAAGGCCCGTCAGACAACTCCCGCGCTATTTCCTACGCGGGAGACTTCCACCGATGCTATGGTAACAAGAATCTATTCTATTGGGTTGCCATAGTAACCAGATCTAATAGTTGTTTAAGACCCAAAGGACCCCCCAGAGGATCGTATCGAAAAAAAACACCTGTCCTATGTTGGTTCTCCCGTTGCGTAAAATATTTGTGCCAAGTTTGGTTGAAATCGGTCCAGTGGTTTATGAGGAGATGTGGAAGACCCCAAAGGACCCCCCGAAGGATCGTATCGAAAAAACACCTATCTTATGTTGGTTCTCCCGTTGCGTAAATTATTTGTGCCAAGTTTGGTTGAAGTCGGTCCAGTGGTTTAGGAGGAGATGTGAAAGACCCCAAAGAACCCCCAAAGGACCCCATCGAAGAAAACACCTATCCTATGTTGGTTCTCCCGTCGCGTAAAATATTTGTGCCAAGTTTGGTTGAAATCGGTCCAGTGGTTTAGGAGGAGATGTGGAACATACATACATAGATACATACATACAATGGGGAGGGGGGTTTGCCCCTTAGGAGCGAAAGTTTTTAAAACCGTTTCTTAGTGAGCACCTAAGACCTATGGTGAAGCTATGTTCAAAGTTTCATTGATATCCATTCAGTAGTTTTTGCTCTACGTTGATTCTATGTCAGCCAGTCAGGCAAACCCCCCCCCTTTTTCCCCTTTAAAGGTCGAATTTCCAAAAATCCCTTCTTAGCGGATACCTACATCACATAAGGAACCTACATGCCAAATTTCAAGTTTCTAGGTGTTATAGTTTCGGAGATTTCGTGATGAATCAGTGAGTCAGTGAGTCAGTGGTATTTCTCTTTTATACATATAGATTTAATAAATAACACACTTGGTTTAGTTCTGTAGTTACTTCTTATTTTGCTGTCAACTGTTTCACCAGTTACGGCAGTTTCAGAGGTTAGATTTGAACTGAAGGAATAAAGTCCATGCTTGGTTTAGTTGGGGGAGGGGGTTGTGTGACACGAAGGGGACAATTGGAAAAATTCAGCTAAACGCGTAGTGAACAATGGTGAGTTACTGGATAAAGATAAATTATATACAGGAAACCTTTGTGTCCAAGACAATTTACAATTCAACCTATGTGCCAATTAAAATAATAATTATATATATATATATATATATATATATATATATTGTTACGACGGTCTACTGATCGTCGTATGTTAAAGTGGAAAACAAAATTAAGTCACTAATCACCAGTTTTAATTATCACAATTAAACTGTTTGTAATCAACAAGATAGTCTCTTACAACAAATCAAGTAAAAATTTTTCACACAGAATAATATGTCAACTAATATAAAACACAGTTGTATTACAATTGTCCGGCACGATTACAAAACACATAACACTTCGCCACAATAATTACTTTTCACTAATAACCACTTGAGCGCACAGAGTAATTGGCCGACAATAACTAACTTGACCGTCGCTGAGTACTCGTATTTATACCCCGCCGAAAATCCAGAAACATCCAGCTTACGCATTAACAATAAAGAAAAACATTAGAGCGTAATTAATTGCGGCCTTGACACAGTGTGCGTGGCCGCGCGACTTCTGCTACAGTCAAGCTAATGCGTTGAGAATCACGTACGCACACACATTAAAGCCGGATTCCACTGGAACATTGGATAAACTTGTAGAACGTTCCGTATTACGTAACACTTTTTCCGCATTACGTAAAAATATATTTTTTGTATTTTTTTTAAACACCGCACTGTTTCGAATAGTATAAGCTATCATCTTATATAAACCTTCAATGTGTAATTTCTGATGATGATAGTTTATACTATCAAAACAGTGTAGCATTAAAAAAAACATTCTTCTAAGAAAAATTTATTTATTATTATCAATAATAAAAAAAGAATAATGTGAATAAATATGAATGTTTTGTGTGTGTGTGTGTGTGTGTGTGTTCAGGAATATATTGTGAGGTTATTGGTAAAACTACTCAAGTCCACTCATGTGAATTTATGGAAAACTGAAATTAAAGGTTTAAAACTGCAATAATAAATTATAAAACTGATTTTCAAGGTTAATTGTTATTGTTAATAGAGTTTTTTTATTGATTACATACATTATATGAAAAGAAAAAGAGAAATACATAAAAATGTTGTTTTCGAAACGTCTTTAAACATCATTAAAACTTTAACTTGGGTAGTTTTACCACTAACCCCACAATATTACTTCGCCTTCTGTAAGTATATAAGAATTACATGAGAAGAAAAGCACACACACACGACAACAAGTAAAACACGACACAGTTGGAATTACACTTTGGTTGACTGCTAATTCGAATAACACGAACTATTAATTCAAGTACCATATATTTATTTTTACGTCGTAATGTTTAATTGAAGGTCAGAATATTTGAAAACTAAAGTCTGAGATTTCATGAGCTCAATACCATAGTGAATTTTCAATGCAACAGAACTGCTGGATGAATAATTATATAAATTATTTGATTTGTAAATTATTTAATTCGTATAGGCTACATTCGGACAAATATTTTACGGGCTTTATCAAGTTCAATTATATTAATTGTTATTTTGTACATTCAAACGGCACACATACATTTAAATGTATTTTTATAGTATTTCTTATTTAAATTGGAATACATGAATATTTTATTATGTTAGTACAGATTAGTATTTTATTAGTAATAAAACTGAAGTAATATTGTTGCCATATCGTTTATAATTTTCAATTTTTTGTCTTTCCGTAATCTATTTTGCTTCATTCTAAGTATATATGAATTTAATAATTATTTTTTATTATTAAATGCCAGTATTATTAGTGGTGCTATTGAATGCCAGTTTAACCATGGAAATCATATTGTTACAACAATCGTATTGTGAGCATATGGACTTTATTCAGAGCGAGTTCTTTTTATATTAAAAAGCCAAGTTATCCTTGTTGAATAATTCACGAGTAGTTGTAGCTAAAAGCGGTCAAGTGTGTTTCCAGTGCTAGGGCACACGCGAGAGAGAGAGAGAGAGAGAGAGAGAGAGAGAGAGAGAGAGAGAGAGAGAGAGAGAGAGAGAGAGAGAGAGAATGTGCATTAGACCTAAACGACTTTATTCAATATAAAAGGCAAACATTTTTGAAATAGTCTCAGACCTCGGGTCTGAAAAGCTACAGCAGACGCATTTCGCAACATCAGATAGCAATATTATACAAAATTCAATTACGTTTTTATTAATTCTATCGTAAGCACATTAAATATGTATTATTAGGTTTTTAAAAATTCGTAGTCTAGTGGTAGAAATAATTCATACATATGTTATATCTATTAATGTTTAATTCTCCCATTACTGTGTTGTTTTTGAAAATATAAAATATACAATATATGTGTGTGTACGTGTGTGTGTGTGTGTATGTTATTAATAATAAATAACACTTGTTTTTACAAGAATAAATTATATATTTTTTATTCTTGGACAGACAAAAATTCAGTATATACAGAAAACCGATTACAACTGACACACTAATACACAGCTTCTCCAATCACCCAATACAACACAAACTAGCTGCCTTCAGACCTATGATACATAGACTTAACGACATCCCACTAGATGAAAAAGATTACAAAGACGAACTAAACATGATAAAGTATCTAGCAGAATCCAACGGATACAACAGAACAATAGTCAATAAACTCCTACACAAAACAAACAAGAGACAAAGACAGAAAACAACAAATTCGTAACACTAACGTACATCAATAACCAAACTGAAAAAATAGCCCACAAATTCAAAAAAGCAGGATACAGATTCGCATACAAAACTACAAACAAAACAGAACACACACTATCAAAACACACACACAAAGCACAAAACAAATTCGATCTACCTGATGTTTACAAACTAAACTGCTCAGATTGCAACAAATTCTACATAGGCCAGACAGGACGTAGCTTCAAACAAAGATACATTGAACACACAAAGGCACTACACTCCACTACAGAATCCACCTTTGCAAACCACCTCATTGAAGCAAACCACACATACAAAAACATCGACGATAACATGGACATTCTACACCTACACACAAAATCAAATTACACTCATTATTCGAATACATCATACCCCACATACACAACATCGATCCTTCAAAAGTCGATACCGTCGCCAAGAACAAGACGGACAGTGCTCCCAACGTCAGCCTCTGAAGAAGCTTTTTGAAAGCGGAAACTGGTTCAGGCTATAAGGTACAACTTTTACGTTTTTACCCATAAAAAATTTTGTTTCCCGAGTCGGTAGTGAATTATTTATATTTATATTTTTTTATATATTTATAATGTTTCAATAGTCTCAACTGTCATCGTCATATATATACGTGATATTTCTCCTCATTACCGGGATACACAGACGATAAAGTCTGAATTCAAATCGAGTAGCGTTACAAGCCTTACCCGATAACTTTATTCAGCTATCTCTAACAATCACATCCCTATTGTTCTTTATATTTTTAAATCCAACGTTGAGTATAAATGGAAACAGACTAGCCAAGCGAATAAAATTAAACTCGCAACCGTTGTGACAGCAAAATCTTCTCAATTGCATAGCTGAGACCGTTCACTCTTGATTATTCCGTATCGCTATAGTTCAGCTTATTGTAACGAAGTCATCGGGATATATTTATTTATACCGTCTTAGATTGTTATTACCGCAACAATAACAATAAGAGTAACAATGTAGCGAGAAGTAACCTTAGTCTCGGTTTATTGTTTTAATCCAATTGTTGAGAAGATTTTCGTTTTCTTTCTCTGTCAGCAAAGTACAAACAGTACACGAGAGTTTACAATAACAATGCCATTCTCTTATACGTTAACGCGTTTCCTTTCCGAAACGTATTTGTCTGCTGCAACAATAACAATATATCGTCTGTTGTTGCAGAAACTTCTCGTTTGTTACTTTTTTATTTTATTATTCGTTCGTCTTCTGTGACCTCCTTATTCTCCTCCTTTTCGGCGTCTTCCTTTCCTACACTCTTCGCCAATATCTTATTCTTGTCCTTGACCTTCTTCATCTTCTTCTTACTTTGCCCCTGTTTCTCCGGTTCCGATTTTTTAATTTACGTGTCGTCTCCTCATCTTTTTCTATTCCTTTTTATTCGTCTCTCTACCTACTTTTATTCCCTACACTTTTCCTTTTCTTAATTTCTCCTTGTCATGTGAGGTGTGAACTGAACCATGGTTAGAGGGTACAATGTGTTAGGCCATATGGGCCTAATAAATGTGGGGAGATCGTGAAAGAAAACGTGTACCCCTTAGAAAAGACTGGATAAAACAAATTAAATTGGAATAAACAAATTTATTCTAACATTATTTTTGGTGTACTCCCGGTCTCTCTCTCTCCCCCTCGCTCTCTCTCGCTCGCTCTTTCAATTTCCAGGCGATCCTGAATTCACAGACGGCGCTGCAGTAAACGCAGCATCAAGGCTTACAATTTCATAACTCCATGGGGTTGAAAAAATAATAAATTAAATGTGCGCATGTTTGTGTGTATGTTTTTTCGATACCTGTTTATAATTATACTTTATAAATAAAAAAAACTTGAAGTTATTAATAATTTGCAATTTATAAGTCATAAAGTATAATTTTTAATATTTAATATTTTAGACAAATTAATCTTTTTCGATCTGCCTTGCAAATTCTTTTTTATATTGATGACGCGTTTCGTAGCATATGCTTCATCATCAGCTCTTAAAATATTGTTGTCATCATCAGGTCTCACTGATCGTCGTATGGGTCAGTGGAAACAAATACAGACACCAATGAAGTCACTAATCACCAGCTTTAGTTAATCACAAATAACAGTTTGGAATCATCATCGTCATTATCATCTTCACGGATTAAACCAAGGATGGTTTGTTCCGGTCTCAAATAGGCAAAGATTAGAGCTGGTCACTCCAGCGCTTCCTCGGACGTCTCACACCTCTCCGTCCCCTCAGCTTATAGTTCCATAGTTGTTTGGGATGCGGCAGTCATCCATTCGGGAAAGATGTTCCCACCAATTCAGCCGATACTGAGCGGTCCTGTCGAGTATACTCATAATATTCAGGTCCTGCCGTATATCTGTGTTTCTTCTATGATCATGCAGAGTATACCCTGCCAACTGTCTGAGAAATATCATTTCAGCCGCTTGGATGTGACTGGCCTGGCCTTTCGTTAAAGTCCAATTCACAGACCCATAAAGAAGTGTGGGAAGAGCCATCACCTTGTAGAATTTTAGGCTTGTTCCTTTACTTGCTGATTTAAGGATTCGCCTAACAGTCCCGCACATAAGGTTGAACTTATGGAACTTAACGGAATATCAGCAAATAAATAAGGGAAGTGCTATAGCAGTATAATTCATATTTCAAGTTCTCAACATTTCAAGTTTCATGTTTTGCGAACATGGAAAATTGAATTGACTAATAAGACATTCTGTATCACAAGCAATTAATGAAATTTAATGTTAGCGTTTTCCATAGCCGCTACTAAAGCAGCCGTGTCGGTGTTTTCTCCGTTCCATTTAGGTTTTAACATGTACTGTCAGTAACTGGGAAAGGCACGATTATTTCATATTTTTAAATTACCTTTATGTATATATATATATATTTTTTTTTTGGCGGGGATCCCACAGCTATTGCCGCATCCTGCATCTCAGTTTCCATTTCAACTTATACTGTGTACCTTCATTCTTCAGATTCTTTTCTTCCATACTCCTTTCGATCCCTTCTGTCCATTTTAATCTAGGTCTGCCTCTTTTTCTTCTGTTGCCGGGTCTGTATTTGAACACAGTCACAGGTATTCTTTCTCCACTCATTCTCATTAGGTGTCCATACCAGGAATGCTGTTTACGTTTTATATCTTCTGTTACAGTTTCTTTTCTATTTGTTCTTTCCCTTATTACGTCATTCCTTAAACGTTCCAGACGTGAAACTCTGGAAGCTCGTCTAAGATAGTCCATTTCTACAGTTTCACTCTTCCTGCGGTTCTTTCCGTTGATTGTCCTTTCTAAATTACCTTACTATAAAGTAAAATCTCTTTTTTTAAGTGAAATATTTTTTAACAGGTATGTAAATAATATAGGCTATTTAGTTTGAGTTTTTTGGAGCAGTGATTTGAAAATAACGGGATTCCAAGATACCGCAATTATGAAAAACATTAGGATGGCAAATTATTGTTACAACGGGTTTACGGATCTCGTCGTATTGTACAGTGGAAACAAAATACAGACACCACTGAAGTCACTAATAACCAGATTCAATTAGTCACAAATAACAATTTGAAATCAACAAGATACTCTCATACAATAAAATAATTCAAGTTAATTTGTCCACACGCAATAATTATGTCAACTATTGGAGTCCCACACTAATTATAACACAATAATCACTTTTCACGAATTAGCGACGATCACTTGACACGCATTCTACAATTTTGCCAGGTGTAACTAAATTCTAAATGGCCGTAAACACTTATATATACCAGCAGAAGTTCCAGAATAATTTCCCATTCTACTGGCTGCGTATCAGCATAATTTGTGTAGTTAAGAGTACCTGAACAGTCCTGGAAGGTACTTGAATCCACGGCCTTGACAGAGACACTGCACCTGCCGAGTGTATTACGTAGGCCTAATTGTTGTAGCATTATCAATAAACTAACAAACATCCACAAACATCGATTCCCATATATGCTCTGTTTTATATTCTATTTTACAGTTTCTTTATTTTACCTTAAAAAAATTTTTAATTTTCATTATAGTCTGTAGTAAGTTATTAATAAACACGCCACAGTGCAGATGTGTATTTGAACTGTATGGTTTCAGTGCATTATAAATTGAGTTTAATAAAACAAGGCCGTTTTACTGTATTCCAAAAAATATTACAGTAATTCGAAATTTTGACAATTTTGGAAAAATTTATTTCTCTTCAACTTGAAGTTACCAAAATTTGACTGTACCGCGCTTTTCGTTAGGAGGAGCAGCATGATGAAATATTAAAGTTGAAAAGGCTTTCTTCAATTTCAATCGACAATCTCTGTCTCTGCCTCTGTCTGTCTGTCTCCTCTCTCTCTCTCTCTCTCTCTCTCTTTCTCTCTCTCTCTCTCTCTCTCTCTCTCTCTCTCTCTAGAACTTAGCTCTCTGTCTAGTCATTCCTCATCAGCCCACGTCAAGGGACTGTTCATTAACGGTATATACCATTCCCACGTTGTGCGCGCCTCCTTTGTTGTCGTGCAAATGACGTCTTGATATTTACACGACACAAGGTATGACTGACTAGTCTCCAGTGAATAATGTCGCTATTTGCGGCCAGCCAGATCATAGAGGCTGTGACAATCCTACAGGGGAATCGAATGCGCGACGTGCGCTGAGCAGCTTTCCATATACAACACCACGTGTCTTTAAATACATATTTATCATCTACTGTGTTACTGAGTTATAATAGCGACTCATTATGCAGCGCTGCCTAAAGTTAAGTACTTACAAGTCAAATGAATTATAGGCCTATACTATAAAGAAAATAAATTAAAATCTTGTGTTGGAGTTTATAGAATCCACACGTTCTAATCAGGGGCTTATTTTCGGAGGGAGCGAACGGGACCGGACCCCCGTCAATGAAATTGTCCAATTTTGTTAATCTCTTAATTTGTTCGCTGTTTTATTATTTTGTGAACTGCGTGGGCTAATATAGTAGTAACTCTTTTTTAAATATACAAACAGGTTTGTTACACAGCATTAGCAGCGTATACGTTTGAAATATGAAATATTGTAAAATCAATTCGGTTAATAATAAGTATCTTTAAACAATGTTCCAATAACGCGTATTCTTATTGTATTACTACTGTTACTTTAATGAGACATTAACGGTATGATTGACCGTCATACAACTACAACTCTTCCAGTTTGTAAGAATACAGGCAGATATGCCGAACTCGTTAGCACAAAACGTTACCAAGCGTAGGTAAAGAATACGTACACCGCTCCCAATTGGCAATACTGGCTTCAAATTGTAAACCCAGAGGCCATATACAAGAATAAAAAAGAACTCACGTGGACCTTCCTACAGGGTAGACTGAGGGAAAAGATTTGACTTGATTAGATAAACGTTTAAAATAAGAGTTATAAAAGGAGAACTTTTCTGTCTGTCTATTTGAAATAGTGGCAATTCATTTAACTGTTAAAACGAACTCTAGTAAACGTGGAAGGAAAATTGAAAAAGTAAAAGTAGAAGAAGAAGAAAAGAAATGAGCTTTAATTTCCGGAGAAATTGATTTTACTCTTCAAACCGTTATTTTCTAAACGCTCAAAAGGGAGTGATGCGGATAGTGAGTGAGGGTATATTTTCATTCAGATACAATTACAACTGACGGTAACACTGCGCAATAACGGCCCAATTTTCAATTAGTTTTTCGTCGCAATTTTTAGTTTTTTTTTCATTGGAGTATTATCCTGTCTAAACAGTGTTTATATGCCGGATATTGCGGTGGTGGCGCTTACTCGTCAATTAGTGCAATCAATTGTAATCAATTAATTAACGTGTCAGTGACTCCAATTCATGAGGATTAGGAGGAAGTGAGTTACAATAAACGTTACGTAATCCAGCGTATCCATGACTTCAGATTATAAAGCAATCGCAGAAAGTACGGATTTACTAAAATGTTCAAAAATACTGCTACGACAATTACGGAACCTTCTCGAAAAGACGAGAGTGTTCTTCTACACGGTTCTCGACTAGCCCAGCGTGTGACGTCTGCGCCGAGCCCGTCCACACACGTAGCACTCCAGACTGTTCGAGAGCACTCGTAACTACGCTAATTATGCCGGCAAGCCGCCAAAAGAATGGAAACTTATTCTTGGGTTACTTGCCGGACATATATAAACAACAGCGGCCGGCTTAGAAGTTAGTTACACCCGGCGAGATTGCAGAGTGCGGATCAAGTGATATTGTGTTACAATTAGTGCGGAACTCTTAATAGTTGACATTATTATTATTGCGTGTGGACGCATTTAACTTTAATTATTGTATTAGAGTACCTTGTTGATTTCACATAGTTATTTATGACTAATATTGAACCTGGTAATTAGTGACTTCACAGGTGTCTGTATTTTGTTTCCACTGTACTATACGACGATCCGTGAGACCGTCGTAACAATGCAATGTTTAGAATAACTCCGGCACATTTATATATTATGCGTGCACACACACCACATTTAGACCTACTTAGTAAGTTACAACAGTAAGTTTAATTAATTTAATAAGTTTAGAATTAATTATATGGAAACTTATTTCTAATTATTATTATTTTCTAGTTAAAATAAAATAATTTTATTAGAAAAATTGACCTAAATTTTTGTAATAATTTTTATACATAATTTTGCTGACACACTACTGTTTGTATGTTGTGCAGGTATCGCGGTCTGACTCCCGCGAAGTGACTTTGTTAAACGTAGACCGGAAGCTGACTGACTTCTACAAATGCGAAGTTTCCGCTGACGCTCCATTGTTTCACACAGACATTAAATCTGCTCTGCTTAGGGTTGTCGGTAAGTAGACTGCAGTTTTCAATTACATCTGCTTTAAGTTATGAAATGATCTGTATTTTAAACTCATTATTTTCTATATTTATGAATATTGGAAATGATTGTTTTCTCTTCGCATATGCCCGTGGTGAATGGATGTTACAGATTTTTATGTATAGGCCTATAGGCCTATAAAGAGACCTAAAGTTTTACACCGGCTACAAACGACTAATTAAAAAAAAAAGTATTAGGAGGGAAGGATTGCGTGTTGGTTTGCCATTGTCTTGCAGGAGTTTAAGTACCGTATAAACACCAAGTAATACTTTGAGCGCAGCAGGAATCTGACTCGTTGATAATTTTTACTTTTAGAGAAAAAGTTTTAGTTTTAAAGTAAAATGTAAAATACTTGACTTACTTGACTTAAGTCCTTAAATTCCTAGGTGGGACATAGGGTTTCGACGAAATTTCTCCAGCGTGTTCTGTCCATTGGCAGGGCCTTCACCTCTCTCCATGTCTTGTTGACAGTTGCCAGCTCTCTTTCCTTTGTCCTCTGTCAGGTGTTCCTCTGTCTTCCACGCCTACGGCTACCTTGCGGATTTCAATTCAGTGCCTGTCTAGCGATCTCAGGTGGTCTTCTCAGGGTGTGACTGATCGACCTCCATTTTCTTCTCTTTATCTATAGTTGGATGGTACTCTGACTTTTGGCCTCCCATAGATCTCTGTTCGAGATGGTCTTGGGCCACCAAATTCTCATTATGTACCTCAAGCAACGGTTTATGAAAGTCTGTAACCTTGTGGTAATGTCCTTTGTCACTTGTCAGGTCTCACTTCTATAGACTAGAGCAACACCGATTTGACATTAGAGTAAAATATTCTGAGTTTTGTCTTCCTGCGTATATGAGGGTGATCTCCATACTGGTCTTAACTGTGCAAATGCTACTTTTTCTTTATTTATAGGACTTACCACATCCCTAAGAGAACCTCCATCCTGACTAACCATGCTACCCAGAGAGCAAAATTCCTCAACCCAAATGTAAAATAAGTATGTTTAATATGTGTAATAGATACGAGGTTTGATCAAAAAGTTCGTGCAATGTTCGGATTTCGTGCGCTATAAATGTCCGATTAAAAAATTGTTTTTATGTGACGTTTGCATCCACCTCAATGACAATCGTCTGAAATGTTAACTCTATTGGACGAATAGTTTTTGATTTGACAGCTAACTGAGTAAATTGTGTTTCGAAATATTTGGCAATATTTTTGACATTCAGCAATGCAAGATTCAAAAATATAGAGTAAAGTTTGTGTAAAGAATTAGATAAACTGTTCTGTCCTGGGGAAAGTGTTGCAAAGACTTCTGGCAAGCTTGCTATACAAGAACAAGCAGTTCGTAAGCTTCAAAGATTGTCGTGATCAAATTGAAGATCGTGATTATTATAAGAAGAGTGTAGTTTTGTTTTCCATTAATTTTTAACATTAGGTGCAGCGATAAATAAAAAATAACATTTTACGTCACACGTGTGAAGCTATTCGTAGGAAAGGGCGAAATCGAAGGGCAGTCACGCCGATAATGCACCAGTCATTGCTTCTTCAAGGTACTGATGCCGCAACCTCCGTATTCGCCTCAAACGATCTTTCTTCTTCCGAATAATGAAAGTCACCACGAAAGAATAACGTTTCGCGACTGTTGAAGATGTAAAAAATAAATCGCTATGCGAGTTGAAGGCTACACAAAAAAAAAATGCGTTCGAGAACTCTTTCTAAGACTGAAAAAAAAAACATTGGCATAATCGTGTTATAACTGATTGATGTTACGTTGAAGGAGGCATTGGAAGTGTAGATGAACCAATGCTAAATTTTTCAAATAAACAAAAATTCCGTAAATTGTTTGATCAAACCTTGTATTTTTAAAGATTTAAACAAAAAATTGTCTTGAATTTACTGCAAAATTTTTAAAAGTAAACGTGAAAAGTTGTCGGGTAATTAGCGTAGGTCGATGCACTCAGACAGCCATATTTTTTAAATCCCGCGCAAGCCTTTTTTTTTTCAGTTTAATCTTTGTCTTAACATGTCGACTCTCTTTAAACCTCGCGTGTTTGAAAAGTGGTTCAACCCACTAAGACCAATTTAGGATGCTATTTGAACTCACTTGTACGCTTCTATTGGATATGTAGAAATAAGTGGATGTTTGAACATATGTCCATAATTAACAGACCAGAGAAGTTTTACACCAGTTGACCCTGAAGTGTTGGACTTCTTGATATTTATATGAATTATTACCGCTGAATGAGACATTTTCAAAAATGTAAATAGGTTGTCATTGAAGGGTATTTCAAACGGGACTACCGAGCAATACTTGGAACTTTAAATACGTTCCTTAAAATAATTACCAATAGTTTACAAACTATTCGGACACTTTAGCCATTTGTATGAAGCTATTCGTAGAAAACAGCCAGATTTGCGGAAGAATAATTCATGAAAACAGCATCCCGTTAATGCACCTGGACGCACTTCATTGCTTGTTAAGAATTTTGCCAGGCTAGACAAAAGAAAACGTCATAATGATGACACGGCAACTGCCGCATTCACCAGATGTGTTCCAACGCTATCTTTCCTCCTCCGAATAGTGATAATTTCCACGAAAGGACAACGTTTCCCGGCCGTTGAAGACGTGATACGAAAATCGCTAAGCGAGCTCAAAGCTATACTAAAAAGTCCATGCTTGAAATGTTTTGAAGACTGTAGAACGCCCGGCTTAATCGTGTTACATTCGAGTGAGACTACTTTGAAGGGGGCAGTATAAGTGCTGATGAATGAAGGCATAATTTTTAAAATAAATAAGAACTTCATGAACTTCTCATTCAAACTTGGTAGTTATCCCAATGATTTTGGTCTACTTCGGTCATATGTCGGTCTCCTTGATTGTCGTATGGTACAGTGGAAAACAATATACAAAACACCAATGTAGTCACTAAAAACCAGCTTTAATTATCACAGTTTAACAATTTGTAATCAACAAGTTAGTCATTTGCAATAATTCAAGTAAAAATTGTCCACACGCAATAATAATGTCTACTAGTATAGTCCCGCACAATTATGTCACAATAACACTAATACACCACTTGAGACGCACTGTGTAATCGCGCGAAGTAAACTAAAGTGACCGTCGCTGATATGCCAGAATAATCTGTCACTTTGGATAACGGGTTAAACAAACAGGCGCTCTCGAGAACCCACTAGAACACACTGCGTTGACCGGTACGGTCTGGAATAGACTCGATAGTATTTCATCTCAAAGTAGCAGCAATATGTACGCACACACACGTTACAGCTGGAATAGCCGAGATACTTGTAGAATGTTCCGTATTACGTAACACTTTTCCCGTATTACGTAACAATACGTATCATTGGGTCATCTCTTCAGTAAATTTACAGTTAAATTATATTATTTGTCAATTAACGCCTTGTCATTACTGTGAAGCATAATAAGTACTTACGCTCTTTAGAAGTTTATCAACACTATGTACGTTGTATTATGTATATATTTACAACTGCGACGAATGTTAAACGTCATTAAATCAGATTCTGTTGATTGTGGTTGTCAAAAGATTATCGTCGCGCAATTCACAGCCAATTCACCTTAATTGAAATCAAGGTGTAGTTAGCTAAGCTGGGTTCTGCTTAAGCGTAAAATCTATTGAATTCTCTAATTAAACGTATTTAATCACTGTTTTCAATATACTAATATTAATATAAATTGAATGCAATATTAAAGAGCTTTGCTTTTGAAGCATTAACTTTAAAACTTGTTCCGTGACAGCCATCTGTCATCGTCAAAGTATTATACAAGCTGTGTGCACAATGTGTGTGTGTATGCGCGTGCGTTGAGACGATTTTGTCCCGGGTCTCTGTTGTCTCGTCGGCTTTGATCACGGGATTACTTTGCTATTTCCCGCAGGAACATTATTAAAGTTTCCCACCTCCTCCTCTCTTGGCCCTCTACCTTATCTTTATGTGTACACCAAAATTAGATTTGTAATCTCTCCTGGTAATCTCTCTTCTGATACACACACACACACATACGCTCGTGACCTACACATATATACAAGTACACCCAAAGTAATCAAATATTAAATAAAATTTTAATTATTCAAGTAATTATTTACATATACAGTCGACAAGAGATAATCTGGTCTAATTATAGCAGTCAGCCGAGCCAGGTAACAAATAAGTCGGATAATCCATTAGCGTAACAATAAGTTGACGGTGAATCATTTTTCTACAGTAATTGCCCGCTTTGTTTGACAATTAATACCCTTTCTTGGATGGCACAGTAAGAAGTGTGGGAAGAGTTGTACAAATTTAAGCGTGTTCCTTTACTTGCTGACTTAAGGGTTCGCTAATGGTTCCGCACATAAGGTTGAACTTATGCAACTTTTTTTTTTTTTTTTTTTTTTGACTCGTCCGAACCTCCCACTCTCCTCAGGCTAAATTCTAGATACGCTATTGAGGACGTCATTTTTATAAAGAATAATAAAAATTTACAGGCATTGCACAAATGCAGTGCACAGAGAAGGGCATTGAAAATGGTTCAATAAATCTAAAAAATATATATATTTATGTTCATTCACCAATCAAGGTATTCATTCTTCATTCTTCATTCACCAATCAATGAATTCATTCTTCATTTACCAATGTACAGTTTATAAGTTAAATCTACTCGCATTCATAATAGAAATTTTATATGTGTACTACGTTATTGACAACAAAGAAGTAGTTTCTATGGAAACTCACCGGTTCCCATTTTCGTTAACGCATCACCGATCGGCCGCAAATGTGCGACACGTCCTTATAAACATTTTCAGTGTTAAAACACTAACAAGTATTGCCGTAAATTACGTAAATTACAGTATACAAAACTACAGGTTGTCAAAGTCTTTGATCGTCGCTTTTATCGTTCAATTGTATTCCTCGCCCAAATATCCCACGATTTCCGTACACAAATTAGGTTTGTTGGTGTCTTTGTAGTTGATTCTCACGTCTTTGTATTAGGAAAATTCATACAAGGGGGAAGATGTGTTTCTACAATTATACTACTATGCTCCCTGAGATGCACAACTCGCTTCCTATTTTCATGGAAGTACTTTATTTTTTGTTTGTATCGGCTAACTGACGACCACATGGTAATTTCGGTTCTTTATTCCTGGTTCCTTTCTTGTTCTCTAATATCTTTTCGCTATGTCTCTTCTTCCTCTCTTCAGTCCACCTTTAACCTGCGTTTTTGTCTCCCCTACCCTGGACTCCTTCCATGTTTAACACTTTTGCCCGAAAAATTTCTCTTTCAATTGCTTCTTCTGCGTTTATATTATTGTTTTCTGAATCCACTTTGACTTCTTTAATCCACCTTGATGTCGACTTCTTTCTCCACAGATATTTGAAGAAATGTTTTGTTAACCTATTGTCGTCCATTCTATATAAATGTCTAAAAAATAGTAAACTTCTTTTTCTCATTGCTTCTGTTATATTTTCTATACTTTGAATTTTTTCTATATTTAAATATATTCTATATTTTCTCAGTTTCCAACGACAGAGAGAGGCGGAAGAACCTAGTGGAGTAAACCACGAAAAACAATCATTTTGGACTAACAATCCGATCTTCTCGGGATTTAATTCCTACTTTTGCACTCTATACAATTTCAATTGCAGTATGGAAGTACATTTATTATTATATAAATTTTAATATTAGATATTTTTTCAATTATTAAAAAAATTACAAGAATTCCGATTACATTACTATTTTTTTAATGACAGAACATTTTATAGCACCCAGTCATACAAAAACAAACTAAAAATTGAAAAGTCTGAATTTGAAATACAATTCCTCTTAGTTTGACACCGTGCTGGATTCTCACAAGTTTTTTCAAAATTGTAATCTCTCCTTTGGGTTCTGGGATCTCAGAATTTTAAGATTCCCAATAATTTAACACTACATTTGAACGTTAGTTGAAATTCTCTTTAATTAGATACCCCGATAGAATTTTTGTAAATTTTTAAATAAAAATTTATCAGTCATTTTTTAGGCATGACGTGCAATAATTTTTGATATTTTCAAAAACAAAATGTACATTTAGTTTTTGATTACAGTTATCTTTAATTTAATATCCTACATGGGTTTTTGATATCTTTTCCTTCTGATCGTTCCTATCCGTTTCGGATGTTGGATATCATACAGACTATTTTAACTTTCTGTACTGCTGCACGGAATAAGTCAGATATATTCATGCCAAACCAGGTCCTTAAATTTCTCAGCCATGAAATTCTCGCTCGCCAAACTCCTCTCTTTCCAAGTACTTTTCCCTGTAGTATGGACTGCAGTAAGTAAAATCTCTGTTCATTTTTCATGAGATGTCCCAGATACTGAACCTTTCTTATCTTAACTTCCCTTTATTTCTTCGTCTTTCTAAGAACTTCAACATTAGTTATACGTGGTGCCCATGAAATGCTCAGTATTCTACGGTAAAGCCACATTTCGAAAGATTCCAATTTTTTAGTTGTGGCTTCAGTCAAGCTTCAGTGGCTACGAGAAACCACTACATTAAAGATCGTTTAGATATCTCTAGTAATATCATCATGGATATGTTCAAGGCAAAATCATCCGGAGGTTAAATTTTCCCAATGGAGTCTCCGGGGGGGGGGGGACAGTTTTGAACAGTTATGAAGTAAAAAGAAAATTAAATATAAACACAGACATGAAAATATGCCTTTTCACAATTTTGATCCTTTACGTGGTTGCTTCCCGTCCCCCAATTTTTGGAGGGTATCATTCTAAAAAACAATAGGGTTCTGTAGGGTAAACGTATAGACATGCAAGCCAAGTTTTACAAAAATCGATTGATACTTTCAAATGTCATTGTGGGGTGTCTCAAACTTCAAATACACAGACAGACAATTGCCAAACGGTTGAGCTAGAACTAAGAACTGTTCCGCTCGTTCAATTACAAAGCAACGCAACAAAGAGGAAGTTACACCCTGGACAATTACGTAGCTTTCAACATACATAAAAATAAACAGTTGAAACATTTCAACATCTGCGCACACGTGGAGTCAATTTTATTAAATGAAATTCAGTAGCAAGTTGTACCCGCTCTTTACATCATCTCGCTTCTTAATATCATGTGCTGTGTATAAAACAACGCAACGAGTTTGAGGCTTCAGCACGTGCTGACTTCTCTTTTTCCTACGAAATTTACTTTTAAACACACTCGCAAACAGAATTACAAAAACAATTGTAACACACGAGGAAAAAAACTCTCATATGGGACTTGGAGCTGTGGTGGTATAATTACTGTGCAGCGTAAACAAAGAGGTAGCTTCCGTCTCGTTTTGGTTTTAACGAAAAAGAAGAAAAAGAAATAAAAATTAACGTCCAAAATACTTCTCGTTGGCGTGCATTGTTTAGTTGGAAACAGTATCATTTGCATTTTAACTTCTTTTCCAGGTAGACCACTTGCAGTTAGATTTTATTTAAATACCTGCATCCCGTTCGGTTGCCTCCTCTCACCATCATTTTATGAAAACAGAAAGAATATTTTATAATGATTTTTCTCGAATAACGATTTATTCAGTATTGCTCTGAACTGGTGAAGGAAAAATATTAATTAAAATTATCTTAATATGAATATACTCGCTCGCGCGTGTTTGTGTATGTATTATGTTATCAAATAGTATATATTTTCTGCCAGGATATTTTATATCATTATATTGCTACAGCAATTACATAACGACAATTACGTAAAGCTCTCAAAAGTCGAGAGGGTCGTTCTACGCTATTCTCAGCTAGTCGAGCAGGTGCAGTGTCTCGGTTAAGGCCGTGCAGTCAAGAAGCCTCTAGACCAGTGGTTCACAAACTTTTCTGGCCGCGGACCATCTCCCCCACTAAAAAATTAAAAATTTCACGGACCCCGTGTGAGTTATGAATACAACAAACAGTAAATATGATACAGACTCTTATATTTTAATTAAAATGTATTAAAATCAAAATTCTCTTAACTTGCAAAATTATAATACTAATTATACCAAACATAGTTTAATGTGAACAATGAAGCTGTTTTTTAACAATTAGCTCAGCAATATTAGGTTAATGTCTGATAATTTTAATATTAAGTCATTCTCGACATCAAGTTTATTTCTTAACTTTGCCAACCTCGGCTTTATGTTTCCAGCTACACGTGCCGAAGTCCAGCTACTTAGGTGTAAAACCAGCTGCACGGAAAAACGTTTTGCTTAGATACAGTGCTTATACGTGGACTACAACAGCGCTATCAGTTCTTCAATGATGCGCCGCTCTAATCAGTTCGGGTGACAAACACATCTGCTACACAACATGATTTAAAGACATTATTTAATCCATTAGTTTGAAATTACTTTTACAATTACAATTACAATTAGTTTAAACAAAAACAAAGTACTGGAATCTTCTATTACTTGTTTTCAAGATTACAAAATTTAAACTTTAGAGTATAATAAATCTGAAAAAAATAGCGGTAGGTTATATTCTATTTTTTCTTAAGAGTGTCCGCGGACCCCACTTTGGGAACCACTGCTCTAGACTGTTCCAGTACTTATAACTATGAAAATTATGACGACACGCCTCCAAATGAATGGAAAATATTCTGGAACCTCTGCGGGACCTATATTTAAGCAACGGCGGCAGGCTTCGTTAGTTAGTTACACCTGGCGATATTGTAGCGCGCGGATCAAGTGATTGTTGCGGATTAGTGGAAAGCGATTAATGTGTTTTAATTAGTGCGGAACTCTTAATAGTTGATATTATTATTGCGTGTGAACAAATTTAATTTGAATTATTGAATGACAGTACTTTGCTGAATTTACATTGTTATTTGCGACTAATTAAAGCTGGATTAGTGACTTCATTGGTGTCTGTATTTTGTTTCCACTGTACAACACGACGATCCGTCAGACGGTCGTAACAATACACTCATATTGTTATTTGTGACTAATTAAAGCTGGATTAGTGACTTCATTGGTGTCTGTATTTTGTTTCCACTGAACAACACGACGCGTGAGACGGTCGTAACAATACACTCGTCTGACATACGTCTCACTAAGATTAGAATTTGTTATGCTAGTTATTTGAGGAAACAAAAATGAAAATATATAGGACTGTCATCAGACCGGTGCTATGCTACGGGTGTGAGGCATGGACAATCACACAGAAAACAGTCGACATAGTAGACACCTTTGAAAGGAAAATCCTCAGACGCATTATAGGCCCAATACAAGAAAATGGCTCATGGAGGCTGAGATACAACAACGAACTGTATCAAATATACAAAGAGATACCAGTCTCAAAATTTATAAGAATACAAAGATTGCGTTGGGTCGGACATGTTATGAGAATGGAGGATGGCAGGAACCCCAAGATGGCTTTGCTGGGTACACGGGAGGGAACGAGACCTAGAGGCAGACCGAGGAAGAGGTGGGAAGATGGCGTTGCAGAGGACGCGAGGGACATGGGGATAAGAAACTGGAGGAGGGTTGCAGTGGATTGGAGGCCAGGGCCCGACTTGGGCTGTAGCGCCATAGGAGCAAGGGGGGGGGGGAGTTATTTGAGGAGCCTATTTATGTTTTTGTTCTATGGTCTCACCTCGTACACTGCAAGTTATTTTTCCTTTCTATTTCTCTTGATTAACTAAACATTTCAGCTAATTTTAATTTTCTCCCATACTGTATTACTCTATGGTTTTGCTTTGATCTCTCTCTCTGTCTGTCTCTCTCTCTCTTTCTCTTTCTAAAATATTAATCTATTTATATAAAAAATAAATAGACACGACGTCGTAATTGTTGAAACTACCATACGGGCTGTACGTCGTGGTCTTTCATTTTATATTACAGACGTTTCGACTTCGCCTCTGGAGGCCATCTTCAGTGTCAAAGGCCTTTGCCACAGTACTGTGGTGTACTGAGGGACATCCCTTCAGTGCGTTTAACTCCTTTGAAACTGAAGATGGCTTCCAGAGGCGAGCCGAAACGTCTGTAGAAGAAAACGGATGACCACGACCTTAGTGTCTGGATAGTAATTTCGGCAATTACGACGCAGGCCGTGAAAACTTAAGAAATAGATTGACTGAAACACAGCATCGAGAGAGAGAGAGAGAGAGATGTGGTGTGTGTGTGTGTGTGTGTGTGTGTGTGTGCGTGTAGGAAACCATTTCCTACGTGTTTGATTAATGTCCTGGTCCCCTGTTAGGTAAAATTAAAGTGTTTCAAGCTTTTTCCTTTTTTATTTTGTTTGCTTGAAATCAACGAGAAAACAGTTTAGGGGCACCAACTTTACGAACGTACGCCCGCAGTACTTAGAACTCTATCAATTTGTTACCAATGTCAGATACAATGCGTTACAGAGTTCATATTTCTATTTTTATAACCGGGGTTCCGTTATTACAGGTAGTACATTACAGAGCAGTTTGTTTGACATATAGTACAGTGCTCGTACGTTGGGTCCAAATATTGCTTACATACAGTAGTAAGAAGTGGTCTTTATTACCGTGTTCGTAATTTATATACGAGCAATGTAAGTGTAATAATGCAACTTGATCCAGTTTCCCGGCCGGCTACATTTTCTAACAGTACCTATTCAGTCGTTATTCTACAGCCAAGTTATCCCTCAGTTCTGTTTGTTCTGAATATTTAATTGTTTTAAATAATAAATTTTCAAATATATATGTATCCGGAAGTTCATCATCATTCGTGCCCTAAACCGTAAAATTAGTGACGTCTGTGTATTGGAAAATGTTAGTTGTTCAAAAACAGACACGTGTTAAAGATGCTTGTAATAAATTGGGATGAGGATGAAGAAAGAGACAACATTACTTAGAAGAATAAAGAGTCGTAATCCGTCGTCAACTACGGTTCCTCAAAGCTGTGGTCAGTTTCACTACGTTCTTAGTCTCACTTGGCCTACCTGATAACTGTAATCTGGTCAGTTGCGACCAATGTCACCATCATCTTTACAACACGGCAAAGGCGAGGTGCTGCCTGTTCCGCCTGCAAAAATCCTCCAGTCATCTCCATTCTTCCTGGATCTACCCACACACCTGTGTCCTATAGGTTAGTTATTCCAGACTTGTTTATACATCTGACATTCTTTCTAAGTTTCTTTCCATCGTTGTTTGTAATCTTTAATTTTCATGCGAGTCAAAAATCTGTAATTCTTCTCTTCCGGCCTTATACGGTCAAGTTTAGAACACCTTTTAAATCATCTTAAAGCGCTATTTCCAAGACCTCTGTTTTACTGTCTTGTTTTTTCATTGTTGTCTATAATTCAAATCCAAGGGACAATACAGAGACAGCCATGACTTTGTAAAACTTTAATTTTGTATCTCGACGTACCTCGTTCTAAAAATAGTTGATTGTTCCACAGATCTTTTGGAACTTACATACCTTAACATCAATATCATAATTTTTATCATAACCAATATCATATCCAAATAATTAAAGGCTTACTTGTTCTAGAATTTCATGGCTAATCATTATTTTTATTCTTATTGGTTTATTGCCTCGAAATGCCATTACCTTTGTTGTTACAGTAGAGATTTTTAGATTGTATTGTTTGCAAATCTGGTGAAGATTGAAAACAGATGTTTGCAAATCGTATTGTGTATTCTAAAGTACAAGCTAGTCGATATAAATGTCAATATAAAAAGTCAATATAAATGTTAAAAAGAATAAGTGATATACTGCACCCTTGTCTAACATCTTGATTGACAGATAATCTGAAAGTTTTTTCTCTTAAATACCAACGGTCAGAGCTTTTGGCATGGCTGGATTTATAAAATATCGGTATGGAGAAGAACCACACATGATTTCCATGTTCTAAGATTTATATTTAAAATCATATTCGAAATAAAATATTTCGATAGAAACTACTTCTTTCTTAAGCTTAAACCACAGGACTGTGGTCATTAACGTATACCACCTGACGGGGAATACCGTGAGGGCGCAGCAAGTCGATAAAAGCAGAAAGAGGCGCCGACCTAGGATAAGATAGGTTGCATGATGTGCTGGAAGATCTCAGAACAATGGATGTGATAGATTACAATGAGATGGCAATGGGCAAGGAGACGTTGGATAATATTGGTGCTGGAAGCCAGGGATCACTTTGGGCTGTAGTGCTGAAGAAGAAGTCCACATGATCATCTTGGTTTTCGTCTACGTTTAAATTATCTCATTTACGTAGGAAATTTCCTTATTACTATCATCGTCAGGCGTTTGTCTGCAAGTTAATACAGTTCATCTATTATTTCGTTTAAAACTGACTATTCAAGTAGTTGATACATTTTGTACGTATTTGGTGAGGAGTAAAAATAAAAGTTGTTTCTGAACCGTTTTGTCAGCAGTCAAATCCAGCCGAGAGTCCGTAAAAATAAAGATATATATACGTATTTTATATTACTATCGTACATGTCAACGACGTATATTTCTCCAAAATTGTATAGCCTTCTTGTATATGGAAATAGATACGAGTGGTCTCGGCTTGTTGTTTGCACAGCAGTGGATTGAGAGAAGTCTGCCAGTCTGCCAGGGCTGCCAACTCTCCTCGCATCTACTACAACTTTTATGGCCCCACTATCAGATTAAGTGCCGGCTGAATTGAATTTCTCCCATGTATACGCAGACTCTAAAAAAACATACGCTAGCCTCTGTGTGTGTGCGTGTACGTGTTTGCTAGTCCATATTGTGTTTTATGGTACATAAAACGCAATATTTCACTCCCACCACTATTCTGTGTGTGTATACGCATGTTTTATTTTATTTACGTAGCAAACGATATATTTTATACTGGAATACATTTATTTGTAGTTTCAGTGCTGAAACTCTTATGTTAGTATCTGATCAATATTCTTTGAAGTAATATTAGTTATAGTTCCATTAGTATTATCACTTTACAATCAGTGGTATGTTCTCCATCATGACTGACTGTCAGCTGTACTAGTCTAACATTTTCTTTACGTCCTCTTTTCTTCATCCCATCGTCATCATAGTCGTCGTCATCATCACCGTCACCTACTCCTTCTCCTCCTCATTCTTCTTCTTCTTCTTCTTCTTCTTCTTCTTCTTCTTCTTCTTCTTCTTCTTCTTCTTCTTCTTCTTCTTCTTCTTCTTCTTCTTCTTCTTCTTCTTCTTCTTCGTTTTACTGTTGAACTTTTCAGCCATTTTTTATTTGTGTCAGTTTGAGTTACTGTTAGATTTATTAATATTACCACTTTACAGTGAGTGGTAAGTTGTCCGTCTACAAATAGAACACAGTCGTACTGATCTCAGGTTTTCTTTACGACTTCTTCTTTTCTTCATCATCATTTTCTTTTTCTACTACTTCTTCGTTTTAATGCTGAACATTGTATTTTTGTATTTGTGTGTTTGAATTAGTGTTTGCTTTATTAATATTAGTCCTACCACTTTACAGTCAGTGGTAAGTTAGCCATCCGTGAATTGAAGATAGCCGCACTGATCTAACGTTTTCTTCACTCCTTCGACTTTTCTTCATCATCGTCGTCACCATCATCATCATCATCATCATCATCATCGTCATCATAATCATCATTAATATCGTCGTCTTCTTCTCCTTCTGCATCTTCATAATCTTGTCTTCTTCTGTTCGTTTCTCCTTCAGTATAGGAATAATATTTTCAGACTGTTCCGGTTCCCAGAGTCCATTTTCTCAGGCCTTCTACACTGTGCCTATCGATTCGACTTTTTTGTAGTACCTCTCGCGTACCTCTGTGAAAAGATTCCACCAGATGAGAGCTACCACAGTATTGAGAGATATGATGGAGATGTGGTTGCTGTTCTCTTACCAAGAAAAAGTTGTCGGGTATCGTTCTCCCAAGATACGCCGTACTGGTTTGTATCACATTCTGTAGCCTTGCAGCCTACAGAAGATCCCCGAGGGTGGTATTGAAACGTAGCCGATGATGTTGCTAGTGAACAGCAACCGATCACGGACTAAGAGCTCGGTTAATTATCAACATAATAATAAATGAAAGCAGTGCTAGATTCAGAAACATAAGGGCAAGCAGGTACATCTCAAGAGGCTGAGTTACATCTCCCGATACGCAGTTACACCATTTATAATGCAAAAGTGTGCTTCGAGGTGAATTAAAAATGTGAACAGAGGAGGGGGAAAATGTAGACCTTTGTTTAAAGAACACGAAATTTTGCCGCTACGTTGATTGTACATTTATAAATTAACGCATTGAGTCTACTTCTGTGGCCTGAGCATTTTTACGTAAATTTGAATCTAATCCTAAAACAAAACAACTTTTTACTTAGTCCTAATGTACATATATTCTATACTATATGTAAACATGATGTAGAGGAAGTTTGGGAAACTATGGAGCAAGCAAAACGGAGGCTCAAAGCTATGGAAATGTGAATCTGGCGACGCTGTTGTGGACTTGCATTACATGATAGCATACGAAACGAGACAATCAGAAAACAAATGGGTGGTAGGTACATTAATAATTTATACAATAGAAGCAATTAAAAAAAAAATAGGCCTACATTTTGTCGGTTACGTGCAAGGATGAGGGAGTAAAATGCCCAAAAAATGTTAAAGAAGCCCCTGTTAAAGAACAAAGAAGAAAAAGAGGAAATCCAAGAAAAACGTGGAGAGATGACATATCATCAGACATATGAGTGACAGGATCCACCGAGATGACGATCGGGATACAAGGACTTTATGAGGGTGCAAAAAACAACTTTAGTGTCGTCGAACTCGCAAATACATAGATAAACATTATATTGTTACTACAATTACGTAACGTTTTCGAAATATTGAGAGCGTCACTCTACACGCTTCTCGACTAGCCCGGCGTGCTGCGTCCGTGTCAAGGCCGTCCACTCGCGTAGCACTCCAGACGGATCGAGCACTTGTAACAACTACGCAAGTTATGCCGGCACGCCGCCAAAATAATGAAAAATTATTCCGGAACTACTGTTGGTTATATATAAGCAACAGCGTCCGCTTTAATCAGTTAGTTACACATTGCAATGTGGCAGAGTGTTTATCAAGTGATTGTTGTGAATTAATGGGAAGTGATTATTGTGTTATAATTAGTGCTGAACTCTAATAATTGACATTATTATTTTCGTGTGCACAAATTGAACTTGAATTATTTTATGGGAGTAACTTGTTGATGTCAAATTGTTATTTGTGACTAATTACAGCTGGTAATTAGTGACTTCATTGGTGTCTGTGTTTTGTTTCCACTGAACAGCACAACAATCCGTGAGACCTTCGTAACAATATGATTAATTTGCGATTTCGGAAAACCAGGATCTCCTGTCCTTCCATTGATGGAATAATCGGGAATTGACTGTAAAAGCTTATAAAGACTATAATGTAATTCTGTCATTTAAAAATAAAACAGACGCCAGAACACCAGCGGGATGAGTGCGAAACATTTTATTTTGTATACTGATGGAAAGCAGTGTAGAACAGCAAAAACATGAACTCATAAACGGATGCATACTGTATATAGACACACATACACACACACACACACACTCACACGCATACAGTGTCCATAGTAATGTTTATGTACAAGGAAAATTCAGTTCAGCCTGTAGTCAATCTAACAGACACTTATAAAAACTTGCAGAGCCTTAAATTGGCATCCTTTTTTTCTATCTCTCTCTTTTCCTCTGTAACCTCTTATTTCCTCACTCTGTCCGCGAATCTCTCACTTTTGCAATAAGTATCACCATGCGTACAAGTGTAATATTTATTACCGTGTGATATTTACGAACGTGTATTGAAACACAATTGCAGTATAAAAATATTTTACGCACAGCGCTTTTGCGATTTAACTCGTAACAGATTGACCATCGGCTAACAACGTGTACATAAAACTGTAATTTTTATAGGAAACAGAATTGCTGATATAATGTCTGTACTATAAGTTTTACAAATACCGATATTTATTATAAACGTCTGCCGACCGAATTTATGGGAATAATAAATTTATTCAATATTTGTTGCCATAATATTACGTACTTTGTGTAGATGATGGCGTTAAAACAAATTTCAGTGTAGTGCATAATATATTAAATGTAACGTGGAAATCATTAGAGAAGAAAACGGGTGTGACGATAGCAATTGTTTTTACAGTGACAAGACTGGGAGGAGTTTCCTAAAGATATTTAAGGAACACGCACCAAAAAATAATTTTAAAAATCAAACTTCACTTAATAACATAAAATTTAACTATGCGCGACATTTAATTTCAAGCAATCATACATACACAGACTTCACAACAAATTTAAAGCCCTTACACATTTTCAATAAAGGCCATGAACGCATTAGAGGAATTTGAAACTCACAAAGTATACAATAACATACACAGTCGGGATTCCGTATTGAATGATCATTTGAACTTTAAATCCAACCCGCTATACGATAGACCCTGGAACTTGGACAAACGTTCATTGACAACTTCAGTACCCGGTCGGCCTTCAAAGGGTGCCCACCCATACTGACGTGTGCAAGTACAAAGTAATGTGATTTTAACATTTAACGACCTCAACTGAGTGAATTAATCTGAAAATGGAACATATGTTCCGAAACGTGTTATTTTAAATAAAAAAACGAAGCCACACGACGGATCTATAGTAATTTATTAATTTATAAATAACGAAGTGACTTGGACAGTGACTTCTAAATATAGTATATTCTTCGTATTGTTTAAATTAGCAGCCATCCTTACTATTACTTTTTTGAAATTGCTAACTGCTACAATTTTTATTATTTAGACAAAGCTTTTCGTCATCACTGATATCATCAGATCTAAAACAACCTGGGTTGTTTTTAATAAAAATTGTAGCAGTTAGCAATTTCAAAAAAGAAATAAATATAGTATAGTTAAATATTTACTAAAATTACAATGAACTTTTTATTAACGAGTTGTTTTCATTAAATGACGAAGAAAGTTTATTTGAAAAAATAAGTCTTCCACACCATACTGCTGAAGAAACATTAGAAATATACGCTGCTTGTTGTATTAGAAAATGCTGAAGACATGCAAATATCCAGTCGATATTCTTGATGCTAAGAATTAGTAAAAAGGAACCACAGAAAACAGAGAATAATTTAAAAGTATCGTTAAAGATAAAACTATTAACGAAGGGAAGAACGAAACGAAAGAAGTGAATAAAAATTAAAAAAGAATTCTCTTATGAAGAACAGTATTGTAGCACCCGCACAGAAAGTGATGAAGCTATGTTAATCTTTGAAACGTGTTTGATTTTGAGGAAAAAACTTCATTCTTCTGATTACGTATTAGTCTGTATTTGCCTTGTTTATTCCTACATATTGAAAATAATTAGTGCATTGATTGTAGAATTTAGAGTTATTTTCTGCGTATACGCTTCTTTAGTATTCATATTACGCTTCTTTAGTGTTCATATAACACTTCTTTAGTGTTCATATTACGCTTCTTTAGTGTTCATATTACGCGTCATTAGTGTTAATATTACACTTCTTTAGTGTTCATATTACGCTTCTTTAGTATTCATATTACTCTCCTTTAGTGTTCATATAACACTTTGATGTTACACTAGATTTTCACATACTGTATTTCTGCATATAAGGGACTGACAAATGCACTCTCATTTAATGGTGCTGTTCGGGAATCGAATCTGTGGCTTATGGATTATTAGTAAAGCGATGTAAACTACTACTTATTAATTTATTATTAATTTACTACTAGTTTGTTAGATAAATGTTTATTATTAACATTTTAAACATCTAAAAGCAAAAGTGAACACACTTAGTAGCCTGTAATAGAAATGTAATTCTAATACAGTGTTGTAAGCCCCCATGTATTTGAAACAATATTGTATCCAGGTAAAATATACGTGCTTATGTTTGCATCTGCGTCTGGGGGTACTCAACATTATTGAATATTAGGCACTTACAAAGCACTTACGCAGCAACAACAGCACTTAGTTTGTGAGAGATAATTAAGAGCCCTTTGTGCGATGTTGCGTCTATAACAAGCGTTGGTAGTAGGCAGAAGGTAATAAAAGAAAATGTTCTACGCCGCCATTAAGACGGCGGCGCGGGCGCGGCTCTACCAGCTTCTTTCTGCTGTCTCTCTCTCTCGCTCGCTCTCCTATTATGAGAATGCTCTCATATTTCATTGTTTTTCTATAATTGTTATTGTACATAACTTTGCGTCGTATTACTTAGCGTATTATTGTCATTTTTATTGTTCTCGCTTTTATTGTTGCGATTATTAATATTGTTGTTTTAATTGCGTAATAAATATTTTATAACAATTTTGAACTCATCCTAAGTATACTTAGTGTTAGTAAGCCTACACTTACACGATCACATTTCTAAAGTTGTACAACACATGTAGCTTTGTAGACACTACTTATAGTTTAAATTTCTTCGGTTACACACCTTGCATTTCTGTAACAGTTAATGTTCAGTATTATTCTGATTCGTATTTCGCCCCCCCCCCCGTTGCCTCTTTCATAGTCTTTATCTGTTTAAAATGGTCTTCAAATTTTTATGTCTGAATGACAAAAAAGTAATAAATTCACATTCTTCAAAAGCATGTTAAGGGGCCTTTGTAAGCCCCATTTCGTCTATGTTAATTTACTAGGTTTTATGACCCGTTTTCTCAAACACTGATTAACTGAGCTGTTTGAAACTTGTACCATTGATTGGTTGCCCCTCAGTAAAAACGTTAACACAGGGGTTTTAGGATATGTTTACGTAGAGCTATTTTAGAAATTTGAATCCAATGCAATGTTTGACACTTAAAAAAAATCGCATATTATAATTTTTTTCTCATGACAGGCACATTGTATCAAAAAATCGATATCTTGAAAGTTGTACCCTTTCGACCTACATATGTACAGAAAATGCTAGTTCTGTATCTCTAGTAGTTCAAGAGATAATGGGTCTTGTGTGAAAAATAAAAATTTTCGTTAAACAGCAATCAAAGATTAATCGTCAATATAATGAATTTGTGTGCATAGGCTAATAAAGTCCTGATGCATATACAGGTTTTCTGGGTCTTCTGCAGCTTGAAATTCTACTTCTAGCTTACTTTTTGTCATTGTTGTCTTCTGTCCGGATTTTTCTGTAGTTCCGCAGTTGCAGTTCATATCAATAGCCAACATAATTTCAACACAGTTTTTTCTTACCGACAGGTCTAGTTGTTTGAGCACTAAGCACTTGGTTAAATAACCTCTATTAAAGTATAAAACTGCATCATAAACTCCACAATTCAATGTTTGTAGGGAAACAAAAACAGTTTTAGGAATACGCGACCAAATTATGTTGTTTACCGACTCAATGGGATTTTGACTTTTACCATGGAGACACATTTATAGATCTGGGTTACCCAGGTGTCTAAATATAGGTTTAAGCTCATCTATATGTGTAGTATTAAATACAAAGAGAAATAAGAACGAAAACCAATAAGAACAAACCGAAATATGCATGAGCTCGAATGGATGACATATTGGACTGTTTATCCCTAACATTATCTACAAAAAAATAAATCGTAAAAAATTTTCTAGTTGTCCGATTAATGCAAAATTAATATAAAATAAAGGCAGATATTCCATAAAATATTCTGGGACATAAAAATAAAAATAGAATTTTTTGACCAAAACGCCTTACAGACACCCTTTAACAACAGAACATTTTTCTCAATATATGTTATATGTTTGTACAGAATCAAGAGCCACGTATGAACAAGGTTAGAAATCAAGAGACTTAACTGTAAAAGAATTAAATCAAGTAGATCAACAATTTATCTAGAATAAAAGGTACTTACTGGTTTGCTATAGAAAACTAAATCCTGGTAGGCTACAATTATTAGGAGTACAACACAAACGTAAGGTACAACCTTAAGTTTGTGTTTTACTCAAACCGAAAACAAACTTCATATGAAAACTGAAGGACGGTACAGGTAGAAAATAATTCTAAATTTTATAACCGATGCTCATTTTTTCTATTTTCAGTATGTACGAATAATGAAGCCGAATACAGACTAATACAGAACCCGAACAATGGAAGTTTTCTTTCTAACAATCGTAGGCCTACACGTTTTAAGGATTAAACAAACCTGTGTTACTTGCCGTGGGTTTGTCGTCATATTTTATTTCGTAATAGAAATATTTGTTATTTCTATTCAATTCAGATTGTTTTAATTCAAAGATGTTCTAAAACAGTGGCGTAAGTAGGAGCTGCTTCTGTGGGGGGGGGGAGATAAAATTAGTTTTTGGGGAGGGAAGAGTCTTGCTTCTGTGGGAAGATAAGACTAGCTTGAAGGTGAGATTCGATATTTTTCTCAGGACAAATGGGAAATACAGAGTCCTTTGCTTATAATTTTATAAATACATTTAATGAATTTTTTGAGTCTCAAAGTTTTTGAGAAAACCGTTTTGAAATATGTCAAATACGTGCGTTATTTACAGAATGATGAGTGACTTTTATTGTTAAAAAAACTTTATTTTCTTAATCTACCAATATTGTAATGTACTTTTATTTCTACAATAATTATTTATAAGACGTGTTTTAAGACACGCAACTGGCTTATAAAGAAACCCACGTTGAGTGGTTATCGAATTTTGATAAAATTAATAATAGAGGGAGATTGATCTTCCAACGTCCTCCGTAGTTTCGTCACTGTTCTAAAATATCCTCTCATGTATCCTCTAATGTGTACACAGTGAGGGGGAGAGAGAGAGAGAGAGAGAGAGAGAGAGAGAGAGAGAGAGAGAGAGAGAGAGAGAGAGAGAGACAGACAGAGAGACAGACAGATAGATAGAGAGGCAGACAGACAGAAAAATTTATTATTTATGGATCGGTTTAGATATAAATTCTGCGGCAATTATGAACATTAATTTTGATTTCTACATGAGAAAAAAGAAAAACGACTTAAAGTTAGTTCCGTAGTAATTAACGTACTACTATACCTTCTGTAATACACATAAACTACTAACATTAACTGGTGGGACGCTCCCTTGCGTTCATTACTTAAAATTTACTGCTGCCCACCTAATGTTCTCCTGAATGTGTATTGCGCCTTTCTGCAATACTGCCAGCAATTGAATACAATTTTACCCTGATTCCAAGTCAGATATCACCGCATTTTGTAATTATCATAAATTTAATGATCAGATTTCTACAGATGTCTACAGAATTTCTAATTTCTTCATGTGTTGGTAACTCCCAGTTCTCAGCTACTCCAACACGCCATATACAAACTGCTTGGGCTTCCCCTTCCTGTTCTTCCTTATATTTTCCATCTATTAAAGAAGCCATCTATCCATTATGCCTTGTCATTTTATCTATTCATTTCCACCTTCCCGTGTAGGGCTAAACAACATAAATTATATAAACTTAAAAAAAAAATCAAATCAAATTGTCGAACACAATCCGAAGAACAATACTCACCTGTATAACGTATATAAAACGCTTACTTAGGTTATGTTTATAAAATACTCCACGTGTTATAGCCAAAGTGAATAACAAATATTATTTCAAAAGCAGCAAACCACAATCTTGTATATGAATTCTGTAGAAATAAGTATCGGTTTTCGTAATAGCGTGTCATGAATTTGGAATTAACTAAAAATTTCAAAAATTGCAATAAATAAGAAACTCATCAAATGAGTATAATTTATATGTAATATTAATAAGAAAATACCACATTTTTATATTAGTCCAAAAAATGAAAGCAATTTCTTAAACAAAGTCACTTCTGGTATTTAAACCTATATGTGAGACAATCCATAAAACCTTAAAATACAAAACTAAGAAAGACGCTAAGCTTAAGTTTTGTGAGACTATGGCTGTACCGGTGGCGCTGTATGGGAGTGAGACATGGGTACTTTCACAGAGAGACAGACGGAAGGTTACGTCAGCAGACATGAAATTACTCAGGTTGGTCAAAAGGTGCACGTTACGAGACAGAATAAGTAATGCACAAATAAGGCGAGAATTACAAATTGTTTAAATTCAAGGATAGAATTACGGAATACAAGGCCAGCTGGTGTAAGCATCCGGGGAGAATGCAGCAAGATCGCCTTCTCAAACTTGCCTTGAATTTATAAACCCACAGCGTATCGTAGTGTGGGGCGTCCGAGGACGACATGATTTCCGGAACAGGCAGTGTAGCCTAATCCTTGAAGTGGAGATGATGATGATGATGATGATGATGATGATGATTCACTTCTGAGAAGTATTACACTTATACGAAAGAAATCACAAGTCAGTCCGAAGAATAACGAATATATATTGAAAACGAACAAATAAAAATTTGGTTAAAGTAAATAAAATGATAATGTTACGCACAGTATTTAATAAACTAAAATAGGCTACTCCGAGAGTCGACCTAATGGAATTCGATAATTGCATAGTTAAGTTATTGGAGCTGAACTGCAGTCTCATGCATACTAAGAAATGCATTAGCGAGAGTTTCCAATTTTGCACGGCAGAGGGCGGCCGACACCGTAACTAGCGAATCTATAATGCCGTTAAACTGTAATCAAGGCGGCACCACAACAGTAATTAAGATAGTAACAGTAACTGCCACAGTAAAAACTCATGCACAATGAGGTTATTTGGCTAAATGAGCTTTCCAGTTTTAAATCAATAAGAAACAGTTAAAAGTTAATATTAGTACGGTGCTGAAGATCGTCTATTATACGTAAAATTTTTGGTCATTTTTTTTTTTTTTAATAAATATTCTAAATAATTTAACAGTTATTTTATATTCCATTATGTTAAGTGTAAGTTTTTCGTAAATAAACGGCCCAGTTAAAGATTCATGTATTTTTTTAATGAACCACAAATGTATTCTTTGAATTGTTTTTGTAGGTCGCTTCCTTAGACTCCAATCTGCGTTCAACAATTCTTAAATATCTTGTGTATAATTTTTTTTAAGTTTTATAAAAAAATTTTGTATAATTTTTATCACTTCTTAAATTCTGGAATTTAAGAGTCTCGTGTCACTATGAATAAATTTTCCTCTTCGATGATTTTTCTATTTCTGTCGTCTAGTTTCAAGAAATCCTATTGTTGATTTGAGATAACATTTTTCGGATTGTTTGTAACATTCCGGTTAGTTAAAATTCAGTTAAATGTCCTTTATAAGAAGCTGATATTTTGATTTTCAAGGGTCCATATGTGGATGAAATTTATGTTTGTCAAGCAATGGGATTTTTTGTGTTTTTTTTAAATTTATAATGGAACCTTAAAACAGGCATAGTTTTAGAAGGCATTTTTCTCCGTATAATAGTGTAGTTTGAAATTTAAATTTATACACCTATTTTGTTTACAGCATCTATGTGACATGCTCCGTATAATAGTGTAGTTTGAATTTTAAATTTATATATTTTGTTTACAGCCTCTATGTGACTGTATTTTGTAGGTACAGCAAACTAAATTTTGTCTTATTTCCTCATAGGGAACCATTTATATTGAATCGTTTAATGAACGTTTGTACTGAGCTACATTTACTGAATCCATTTGATGAACTAGGTCATATACATCTTTTCCTGTAAATAGTGGATATCATAACTTTTTAATTGCCATTATTTCTCCTTTATAATAATATATGTCGATTTTGTATGTTTTTTTTTTAGTTTTTAGTTATGATGATTTATTTACAAACAGTTCGTTAAAAATTAAATAAAAAATTTCCTCCTTACGATTTTTTTCTTTTAGTATATAATTGATAAAAATATTTAAAATTTGTATTTAATTTACCTGAAGATGTTATTTTCCCTTTATTTGGAACATGTTAAGAGAGCTATTGTGCTCTCATCCTCAGCCTTCGCGATTCTGCGTCTGGTGAAATACCTGTGTGTTGGTCTGTCGCCATTGTGATCTCCTGTTGGCCACTGGTATCTCAAAGTGGTATTTTTGTGTGTGATTGTGGTGTATGTATTAGTATTTTGTGTATTTTCGATGTTGAGTGCTTTGAAAATTTTGTCGTGTTTTGTATTGATTTGTATTTGTTCGGGTATTAGTTTGTTTTGTGTTTTATGTTTGTATATTTGTAAATTTTCCCAAATGTTCATTATGGTCCCTTTGTGTTTATAAAAATTTAACTTTTCAATGCCCCAAGTTGTTAGGCCAAATATAAAAAAAACTTTCTGCAATGGCTGCCGAATGCTAATAATAATAATACGTGCCAATTATAATAAACTCTAATTGGTCGTTAATGAAATTTACTTACTTTTGGTTAATCTAATTAAGTTGATTAATTGGCAATTAACATAGTCATCTAGATTCTAACTACTGCCTGGATTTCGGTTGGGCGCCAGAGATAATGATTAATCTCAGGGGGTATCGTTAAATAATAACTCTTTGTTCAGATGCTAAATGACACAACGTTATATTTATCAGCTTTATGTACATTAGATAATATCAACACATAACATCATGATTACTATCAATTGTGCAAATTGAATGATTTATCAATAGATACAAAATCTTATCACTCTTCAATCTTCAATAGAGATTATTAAACACATTTAAATAATTTATCAGAGATTATTTAAAACATTTAAATCATTTATAGCATTATGCTAACTTCTAGATGTCTTGAATCTCCCTTGTACTATTCATATTTTACTTTGATCAAAGACATGACTAAATACCTAACAAATTACATATATTTAATTGTCATTCAATTCTATATCATCATGACTTATTACCTAACAAATTACATATATTTAATTCTCGTCCAATTCTATGTCATAGCATATAAATGCACAATTTAGTATCTGAACGTTATCATGGGTTCTTGAGAATGAAACTGGTTGAACGTACGGTAGACAGTTATTACTACATCAAGATTATGTGATTTAAACAATATATGTTGATAGAGTTACTTGTAAATGGTTATCCATTCCTCTGCTTGACTTCTTCCACTTTCACACAACATATCACTTTCTCTTTCCATTGCTCTGCTTTTACTTTGCACACGATCGCGATGAATCTTAGCGTCACGCACTTATCGATTCAGACTTACTTATTCTTTCGCTCACATTATAAAGAAATACTTCTTCGCATCTCTGCCCGCGCACAAATTCAATCATACTCACTAGTTCTTCACCTTTACATCACCGAGTTCTTATATTTCACTTGCTTGCTTTAGTTCCTTACTAATTATGTAAATATTATGATAGTCCGTAATTCTGACTAACAAATACTATGATTGACGGACCGCTACCATTAGCGGACTTCGTACTTCTTCTTATTGACTTAAACGTTTCACTCACTTTTTTACTAACTGACTGGCCGTTTACTGATTTTGACTGCTCTCTTACTGACTTTGAACCTTACTGACTTTTACTGCCGCGAGAGTCACATTTATAGCCTCTTTAAAACTTCCCTTTCTGCTGTCACTCTTCCAATAACCCCCATTGGCCACATTTTGAAAGTGTCGCCGGTAAATTTGAAAATATCCAGTCATCACTTGCAAAATTCTCGAGCGCAACGATGACGCTATTCTTTATTGGCTACAGATTTGCGGCTATGAGCTTTTCCCGCACAGCCGTTAACTCGTAAAAGAGAAATCTGCTTTCTAAAACACACCGCTTTCGGTATGTCAGCTATTGTATTTTTGAAGGCCGACACCCTCTTTCTAACGGTATCTCCCGTTTCTTGCCGGTTTGTGCAAACAAAGCATTTTATATTTTTATGACATAGAAAGTTTGGATGTACAATACATTTCTAAGCTGCCAGGCGACAGTGTGTCGGCGCTCACGCCTTAGCCACCCGCTTACATAACTAATACACTGTACAAAATCTCTTATACTTTCTTACTACTAATATTACAGTCTTATATTAACATTAATAATTTATCGTGCCGTAGGCTTAATAAAGATATTTACAATTTATTAATTAACTATTCGTAACTCCTTGAGTTACGTTACATGTTGTATGTGTTTTATTAGTGTCACATTGGTTATGTCTGGGAATTCATGTCCCGTGTTTATTGCATGTGTGGCCAAATTGGATTTATATATTTCTGGTTTTTTGTATGCATTTAGATGTTCAAAATACCGTTTTTCCAGCTGTTTTTTTGTTTGTCCTATGTAACATCTATTGCAAACTTGGCATTCAATTTTGTATATACAATTGGTTGTTGTATTTTCTTTGTTGTGTGGATTATTTAGTTTATGTAAATTATTTTATTAGTTTTGTATGTAAATAAAGGCTTTTAAACTAACACGGGAACTGTACGGAAAGAAAGAAAAGTGCTTTCAAAATTTGGAACCTCTGCTTAAAACTGAAAGAAGAATTTTTCGGAAAATGTTTGGCCCAAAAAATACCGAAGACGGGTACAGGCATAGACCCAAAGAAGAGCTTTACAGGGATCTGAGAGATCTGGAAACGGCTTTCCGAGGGAAGAGACTGAGATTCCTTGAACACATGGTTTAAATGGATCGGTCCAGATTACATAAACAAATTTTCAACTATATTTGGCAACTTTCCAGTTTAAATGGATACACCAAAAATCAAGGAAATGATGAAATTGGTTATTTCTTTGAACGACTGTGTGGATAGAAATACATACAGAAACAAAAGTCAAAATCTTGAGGTTTCTGTGGTGAGAAGATGACGAGAAAGGGGTGGACAGTGGAAAGAAAGGCGGCCCATAGTGTGCGAATGAGAGGACCTTCTGGCAGGAGAAGAAAAGGAAATGATATTCGCGTGATCCACTGCTGGCATGTTCGAGTAAAAATTTGAGGATTCACAGCGGGCCACAACATAAACAAAAATCAAAACTATACTTGACTATAACGCCAGATGAAACACTGACTGAATAAAATACTGAAACACAGACAATCACGTTGTTAAAAAGAGACCTACTTATCAACCGAAACAAAAGTAAACTACAAATATCACTGAATATTTTTTTTTTGCGTTCGACGTCGCAAATGTGTGATTACTTAAAAACAATACGAAGCATCACGTCACAAATTTCTTCGCTCGCCAAAATACCATTAAAACAACTTTCGTGTCGCATGATTACAACGCGTACATGGAACTACGGTAGTTAGATTCTACTGTACATGCTTTTTGTGCTCATTTGACATGTGCGTTTTTCTTATCGATTATTTTTCTTGTATCCCTTAGTCACTACATTATCCCATAAACTTTATGGTTTTGTGTAATCTCCCATTATTCATGATGTTGTCCTACAGAGTAATCGGTTAGGCTTAACTGTGAAATAGTTTAATTGATCTTTTCATAAATGTGTGCCCTATTTTGCACAGTCAAAAACGTGTCTAACCTCTAAAGAAGTAACATTATGAAGTTGAATATTATTATTGACCAGAGCTGACAGCCCCACCATACTCCTTACCCTGCGATATGCTAGTAACATATCCAGGGGACATATTCACCAATAAATTGCCTCAAATAAGAACATGGGCTACACTGTGTCTTATAATGCACGCAACGACGTTGTAAATAAGTTGCGTAAGTTCAACCTTATTTGGAGGACCATTAGGCGAACCCTTAAGTCAGCAAGTAAAGAAACACGCCTAAAATTCTACAAGATGATGGCTCTTCCCACACTTCTTTATGGGTCTGAGAATTGGACTTGAACGAAAGGTCAGGCCAGTCGCATCCAAGCGACTGAAATGAGATTTCTCAGTCACATGGCAGGGTATACTCTACATGATCATAGAAGAAACGCAGATATACGGTAGAAACTGAATATTATGCGTTTACTCGATAGGATCGCACAGTATCGGCTGAATTGGTGGGGATATCTTTGCCGAATGGATGACTGGCGCATCCCCAAACAACTAAGGAACTATAAGCCGAGGGGACGGAGAGGTGTGGAAGGTCCGAGGAAACGCTGGAGTGACCAGCTCTAATCTTTGCCTATTTGATACCGGAACAAACCAACCTTGGTTTAATACGTAAGGATGATGGTGATGCTGATTATTGACCAGACAACAATTTTTAAAGACATGAACTTAATATGGAGGAGTAAGTGTAATAAAAATCTACATTTCGTAAGCTAAAAATAATTACATAATCAAAATATTTTGCCAACAGTAAAAACTAAAACCAATAAAAGTATTTACTTAAATTTTTAAATTCTGAAGTCAGGTATTTTGACGTTAATAAACAGAAACAATGTTCTTATTTAATAAAAAATTATGCTGAGAAACATTGTAAAAGGAAAATATTATTGCATCTTCCTTTCGTTTTCTGGTTGTAGTAATAGCAAGAAAGTTTTTATCTGTAGAAAATACATTGAATAAAGTAAGAAAGAAGAAGAAGCGTTATTTTCCGTAACACTAAATAAGTGGAGCAAACAAAACGAACGCTAGCTAATACGAAAAAACCCATACACTTGCGGAGAAATAATTCAGCATTAACACTGCAAAACAAACTAAGATACATTTTAACCAAGCTATTTGCTACCGTTGCTTGGGCGGGCGACAGTCCCATTGGAGCGTTTTACACTGTAGGCAGGAAGTAAAAGAGAATAATTGTTACATTAGAGCTGTACTGCGTTGTTGTTTTGCACCGCATAATAATTATATTTAATTATGCACCAAGATTTAGTCACCCGGTAATTTCTGGTTAGAAATATTGAATAGCTTTTACTTGGAAACAATTGAAGGGCCCTGTATTATGTTATTTTTGAAGAATTTTGAGAGGCCAGTCAACATATTTTCTTCTGAAGCAGGAAACCTTTAGTTTCGATATCATCATTATCCTCAAGGTTTAAACCAACGATGGTTTGTTCCGGTCTCAAATAGGCAAATATTAGAGCTGGTCACTCCAGCCCTTTCTCGGACGTCCCACACCTCTCCGTCCCCTCGGCTTATAGTTCCATAGTTGTTTGGGGATGCGGCAGTCATCCATTCGGCAAAGATATTCTCACCAATTCAGCCGATACTTGGCGATTATGTCGAGTATACTCATAATATTCTATACCTATTGACAGTCAGTATCCGATCGGTCTGACTCGAGTGCGCACTCATGTAACGCGGATTGTTTTTCATGTGGAATAGTTTTTGGAGTTGTTCCACTCATGTGGATTTGTTTTTCAATATTTCCAATTTTAATATTAACGACCTCGCTAAGAGTGATTTTCTATTTCTGAAGACGAAACATATGTTTCGAAACGCGTAAATCAATCGAACGCAACACGAAGTTACACGACGGTTGAAATACGGTAAATATTATACAGACGTTTTCATAATATTCAGTTCCTGCCGTATATCTGTGCTTCTTCTATGATCATGGAGAGTATACCCTGCCACGTGCCTGAGAAATCTCATTTCAGCCGCTTGGATACGTCTGGCATGGCCTTTCGTTAACGTCCAATTCTCAGGAACATAAAGAAGTGTGGGAAGATCCATCATCTTGTAGAATTTTAGGCGTGTTCCTTTACTTGCTGATTTAATGGTTCGCCTAATAGTCCCGCACATAAGGTTGAACTTATGCAACCTTAGTTTCAATATGTTTATTTAATTAAGTTTACTATCTTAATTATCGTCGTGTGCTGTCTTGATTGCAGTTTAACGACGTTATAATTTCGCTACTTACGATGCCGTCCTCTGTCGAGAAAACTTGGAAACTCTAATGCATTTCTCAACCTACGTGCAGCATTTGACTGTGGCGTATCTATGCAATTACGAAATTCTGTTAGTTCAAATTTAACTTTACTTAAGATAGTCTTTTAAATTTTTTACTGCAGACTTTATTTACAAAATTAAAAAAATTATAAATTTTAAACGTTTTTATAATATTGTAAGTTTTAACTGTACAGTTTGTCTGTTTTATCCAAAAATTTGTAATGTTTATTTAATCATCGGACCTTTATTTGCAATACATTTGTAATTTATTTTGAAGTAATTTTGTATCTGCGTTTTTGAACACTTTTGTAATTTTCTTTATATTTAGAAACACGACTATTGCTCATTGCATTATGATTATAACTTATTATGTCATTATTATCCGTATTTGTTTCTGTATTATTTTTAAAATGAGCGTTTTCTAATATTTTTTTTCTTTTCATTTTCTGTTTATTGTATTATTATATTTTTTGCCATCTTCATTCATGATATTACTTAATGAATAATTATTTCTTGGATTTTAAGTATAATGTTAATTATATTTTCTCCTTTTATTAGAGTTATTTTGCACTCTAAAATTAAACAACAAACCTCATAAAACATAAATTATACTCTAATCAATGGAATTTGCAAAGTTGAATGCAAAGATAGTAATTCGTGAAGTAACAACAACGACATTAAAAGCTACTTTTTTAACACATAAATGCATAGAAAACTAAAGATTTATAAATCTAGTTTAGCTATGCACACTAAAAATACAAAATGAATTCCCACACATTAATAACATTACAGTAATAAAACATCTACCACACAAAAATATTTTTCGTGTGTGTGTAAAAATTGAACGCATGGTAATATATCACTTGAACAAATTTAAGTTAGTATAAAACACGAATAGATTTTGAAAACACTTAATTTTATTAATACAAACACGACACACAAATAACCAACAAACTCAGTCATAAGACTGCGAATAACATAGCCCTATTATAGCCAACCAACAACAATATTAAACCACAGAACAATTAACTAGACGACAATGAACCAAAATGCTAATTATGAGCATGCAGAGGGAAAGCACGAAGCCAGTAGCAAAATACACGTTATTAGTTGTTGTTTCAAAGAATAAAATAATAGCCATTCATTAATATGTCATTAATGTGTGTGTGTGTGTGTGTGTGCGTGTGTGCGTGTGCGTGCGTGCGCGCAAGCGTGTCTACGCGTGTGTGTCATTTTTTGAGGTGAGTTCGACGTCGACTTTCACTGTTTTCTGCAAAGTTTCGTCAGAAGACGGATGCCTGAGATCCGTCTCTCCCATCCTCAGGCGGATTCCTCCTCAGTGATTTAGAATGAATCATTGCATCGTAAGTCATGAAGGAGAAATCTGTCTGAGTGAGACAGAGGACTGATCTGCCAAACGTTGTGAAAAGCGCCGAACACAACGCGGGAATCGACACAAAAGGAGACATCATATCACACCCGCAAAAGCAGAGAATTCTCTCTCTCTCTCTCTCTCTCTCTCTCTCTCTCTCTCTCTCTCTCTCTCTCTCTCTCTCTCTCTCTCTCTCTCTCACTCACACACACACACACACACACACACACACACACACACACACATATTTATTTATTCAAATTTATAAGTTTACAATCAGTAAGTTTGTTTTCGTTTAAAATTAGTTGTATATTTTATAATGTAATAATGGAAAAACATTTTAATGAAATACGTTTTCAAACAAGACCTATGGTAAAGAATATTAGAGAGTCAACCTTATCATAAATGGATAGGTAGAGAAGAGTGCGCCAACAGCAGCACAGTGTATATTATATAAGCGGTCCAGTAGAGGTGAAGAACGTCGAATGTAGGTCAGAGAAGATTACGTCGCTTTCATACCGTAAACATTAATAATGCAGATAGTACTCAACTATCATATTCCTGCCAACAGCAACGATACTACCCGCTTCCCACCTCTGTATACACATTGTCTGATTGCGCCGCGTTAAACCTTTCTCAGGTAACAAGAACATGAACGGATCCAAACTATAACGAGAGTTTGAGAAAACGTACACGTATCAGTGTTGCCAATGTTTCCTGGTAAAATTACTCTGGAAATGAACCATCCTTTGAATACGATAAAGTAGCCTGTAATGTAAAAAATGTTATAATTAAATAATTTTCGATGCCACAGGAATGTTAGAAAACATCTCACTTTGAATAAAAAAATGTAATAGATTATTTCGCAGTCTTGCACGCCCGGAGTCAATGTTATTAAATTGAGTTCCCGGGCTGTTTGGCCGTGGTTCAGTACTAAAACGCATAGCGTACGTTTCGGCCGTGCCATCGACGGCCACCTTCAGTGCAAAACTTGAATTTGCGCTAACGTAGGGTGTTCACGTTAGAGACCATCTGTATAGCCATTACCATAGTATAGCCCATAGTATAGCCATTACCATAGTATAACCCATAGTATAGCCTGTGACGGCAGCGGTATGCGAACATCTGCTCTCCAGTACCAGCGGTGGACACAGCGAGCCAATCAAACAACGTGCTCGGAGCGAGCCAATCAGCGATCCCGGTTAGTCAATAAAACCCGGGCCGGCAGAAAATTTTGTGCACTCTTCATCGCCACGCCATCGAACGCACTTCATCTCCTCTCCTCTCTCGGACGACATCGGGGCGGAGTCAGCCGGAAGGAACAGCCGAAGAATAGAACCGCCGCCGTTCTTGCGTCTTCGCACTCCCGTTCCGCGCCAGCGATGGATTTCGCTGGGCTGGCAGCCGACTCTACAACCGGTGCCGGAAGAAGAGGAGGACTGCAGTACGCCACGATCAGCGGGCGCAGCCGCCGAACATCTCAGCGCGGCACGACCAACATCAGCTTTCTCGCCACTCGGTCCTTTTTAGGGCCACCAAAATAACTAGAGTGTACGATTGGCGCCATTTGTCATGCGGCAAGCCTTTTGTCCGGTGACAAGCCATTACCATAGTATAGCCCATAGTATAGCCATTACCATAGTATAGCCCATAGTATAGCCATTACCATAGTATAGCCCATAGTATAGCCATTACCACAGTATAGCCCATAGTATAGCCATTACCATAGTATAACACATAGTATAGTCATTACCATAGTATAGCCCATAGTATAGCCATTACCATAGTATAGCCCATAGTATAGCCATTGCCATAGTATAGCCCATAGTATAGCCATTACCATAGTATAGCCCATAGTATAGCCATTACCATAGTATAGCCCATAGTATAGCCATTACCGCGGTAGTGTGGTCTCCAACGTGAACACCCTACGTTAGCGCAAACTCAAATTTTGCACTGAAGATGGCCGTCTATGGCACGGCCGAAACGTTTGCTATGGATTTTATCACTGGGCCATGGCCAAACAGCCCGGGAACTCCAGTTTAATAATAAAGAAATGTAATTTGTATGAATTCTTCTACGAATATATCGTAGGGTTATTGATAAATCTACCCAAGTCAGTTCATGTGAATTTCTGGAAAACCGAAATTAAAGGTTTTCAAGTGCAATGACAGATAATAAGACTGATTTTCGAAAATAACTTTTATTAATAATAGAGTATTTTATTGGTTACGTAGCTCCTTTAATAAATAAAATAAAAAGAGAAATGCATAAAAATGTTGTTTTTTAAACATGTTGAAGCATCATTCAAACTTGGGTAGTTTTACCACTAACCCCTGGATATATACATATATATATAAATAAAAACACACACACACACACACACATATAGCAACATTACAATTATATACAGACGTTTCAGTGATAGTACTGGACGCAACTGTATATTAATTACCGGCTTTGTATTAGGATGTTTTTGCATTATGTTAAATCTTAAATGTTGCAGAAGAAAACTTGTTGTTAGTTCAGAGGACGAAGATTTTAGTAGCATAAAATAACAGCTTAAAAAAAATACTGATTTATTAAGAATTATTTGTAAAACATTAAAATATTGAAAATATGAATTTCCTCCTTTTAAAAACCTGTTTACAAGTCACAAAGACAAACTACACGTATTATAAACCACACATGAACAATATGAAAACAACTCACATAAAACACATATGCAAACATAAATATGAAGAACAAATATAAATATTCAGATACTTTGGGTTTCGGACATTAAATATTGAGTTTAAACAATTACTTTATCTATTGCGAGTCATATATAAAATACCATTTTTTCTGTAGTTTTTACATAAGCTCGCTTTCTGTCTTTCTTTCTCTGTTTCTCTCTCTCAAATATAGGCACACATACATACACACATATTCAGAACACTGTAAAAAAGCAGCCATTTTAGGTGCAAATACCCATTAATCAATACAATCTTCATATCTTTGTTGCAAAAAGTGGCCAGATACTTTGCACTGGATTCTCTGCTATATTCCCTGTTATTCCCATCGTTGAGGATCGGTTTTTCTCCTGTATTGTCAGTTGTCTGTAACCTGACTAATACATATTCTATAATGTCTGTCTTCGTATCGAATGCTGTATTAATTAAATACGACTACTAAATATTCATTTGATAATAAATACTCTCCAATAGGTTTGTTTGTTGTTAATAACAATTATGAAAAGTCATTTGTTGATTCAATTAAACGGTTAATTATTGAAACAAACAACAGCGATGCTGTAATTCGAATAATTAATACGACTGTAGTTTAATAATAAAGGTTGTGTTGCATTACTTTAGCGTTAATAAAGCCGGCTGGTTGTGTAATATTATGATGTCTGCTACAATCAGCCGTCCCCCCTCCCTAATAACGGTAACAAAATAATCGCAGTTAATAAGTGTAATTATTAAACAAATTAGTGTAACAATCGTTCGCTGGAATTCAGTTGCTCTGATGTTTGCTCAGAGCAGCTTTATTCCATTCGCATGGCAGATATTATTGTTATGTCGAACGCTAACAATGAATCCGTAGATTGTTGGCTACTATAAAAGCAACAGAGTCATACGTACATATGATTATGGGCTATAATACTTTATGTTAATACCGACTATGCATATTAGTTTATGTGTATTGATGAGTTTCACGATAAGTTCACGGCAATGACAAGGCTGTGTCTTTGTACCCATCATAGTAACCCTAGCTTCCTTTTATTCCTTTTTTTCTAATTTTGTTATTCATCGTTCTTCTCTTTTTTTAGTTTTTCACATCGATTTCTTCTCTCCTTCACTCACACCCAATAAAGTGACCTCGTTACTACTGACCTACGTACCCTTACGCACACTTTTTTCTTCCACCTCGTTTTATCCCTGTTACTGTTCTGTTACATTGACGTTTACATTACTGTTCTTGACGTTTACATTACTGTTCTTGACGTTTACATTAATGTTACATTGACGTTTACATTACTGTTACATTGACGTTTACATTACTGTTCTTGACGCTTACATTACTGTTACATTGACGTGTAAATTACTGTTCTTGACGTTTACATGACTGTTACATTGACGTTTACATTACTGTTCTTGACGTACATTACTGTTACTTTACGTTTACATTACCGTTCTTGACGTTTACATTACTGTTACATTGACGTTTACATTACTGTTCTTGACGTTTATGTTACCGTTACATTGATGTTTATATTACTATTATATTGACTTTTACATTACTGTTCTTGACGTTTACATTACCGTTACATTTATTTTTACATTACTGTTTTATTGACGTTTACATTACTGGTACATTGACCTTTACATTACTGTTCTTGACGTTTACATTTGTCTCATACATGTGTCATCCCTCGTCTACCTCTAGCCGCCCTCTTATTGAAATTCTTGCCAGCTCCTTGCCTACATACTCTGTTTTCTATACCTCCATTTCTACTTCCATTTTTCTTCTTGCTTTTCTTCTTCTTCTCTTTCTTTTTCTTCTTCTTATTCTCCACCACCACCTCCTCTTCCTCTTTCTCCTCCTCCTCTTTCTCACCTTCCTCCTCCTCCTCCTCCTTCCCCTCCTCCTCCTCCTCGTCCTCGTCCTCGTAGTTGTCGTCTTCCTCCTTCTCCGCTAGCCCCATATTTTCCTCCTGAAACTGAACTCCTATCTTCTACTTTGTTTTATTAACACAGTCTCGTCCTTCTTCTTCAGCTGGTCAGTCACCTTTTATCTTGTTTTCTACCTTACAAACATTCTTACTCTACGTTATCTGAGAACTATCTTTCCCTTTCTTCTCGTTAAGTTCTCCGTATGGAACTTCTTTTACGACCTCCTCCTACTCCTTCTCTGTTCTTTCGGCCTAATTTTCTTCTCCAATTCCTTTAATCCTTCCAAAAAGTAGAGCCTTTTCTTTTTTTCTTTTTCTTCTATGGGTTTTGTCTTCTCCTACTCCACCTTTTTTACTTTTTTCTGTTTGCTACTGAATGGCCCTAATATTTGATGTTATAATTCAGAAATATGTAGCTAGCTATATGCCGACAACAACGGATATAAATTTGTTTGTAACCTATAGCGCCATAACACTTTCGTTCTGATTACAGAATCGAACATATATCCCTAGTATATTTTTTCAAGTAATAAGTATATCCAAATACTCGCGCTCGCGCGCAAGTAAATTCAACACATATTACACAAAGTTACAATATGCGTAATCACAAATAGGTTATGTTTTTGGAATAGTTGTGTCCTTACCGAGGCGCACAATGTTTTCAGTATGTATAGTACTTACACGGACATATTGAATTTATGACTGTATTCACTGTGTACCGTGCGTTAGGCATATACTGCATCGGACGCACGGACAGGCCGACAGTGCTAATAATGTATTGCGGTTTTATACATTAATCCGTGGTGTGTGTGTGTGTGTGTGTGTGTGTGTGTGTGTGTGTGTGTGTGTGTGTGTGTGTGTGTGTGTGTGTGTGTGAGCGGGAAGCGAGACTGCATAACCAACGGTGGCCGGCCGCACAGAGTTAATAACAGCATTCACCTCGCGAATATTTAAAACTGAAAAACATGACATCGAAGTGGCTGTGGATTTAAATTTTATTACCTATCATTCACAATGTGTATAAAACACATTGTACAAAACAATTTATCACACACACACACACACACACACACACACACACACACACACACACACACACACACACACACACACACACACACACACACACACAAGAACGTGTCTGACGTAATCATATTTTAAAAAATCGTTAGTCACTAGTACGCTGAGTCTCTGGAACGCAGAACACGATTGTCCAAAACATACATTCAAGTCAAGTATTCATTTACGGTAAGCTGCCCCTCTCATTAGTTAACTGTCAAATTGTAAACACACCGCTGACATCATTGGTGTTACAACTCATTGCTAATTCCTGTCTTCTTCTAGAAGCTTCCTCTGACCGTCTCGCTCCAATGTAGTCATTCATTCTCCAGCTTCTCATTTCAAACAGCCTGACATTGTTATTCACGTTCGAGAGGAAGCCTAGCTTTTCTTTTTTTATTCTTACTTATAAAAATATTATTGGAATGTAGAAGAGAGTAAACATATTGTTACGACGGTCTCACTGATCTTCGTATTCTACAGTAGAAACAAAATACAGGCACCAATGAAGCCACTAATTACCAGCTTTAATTAGTCAGAAATGAAAATTTATATTTGTTAACAAAAAATAATCAAGATACTCTTATACAGTAATTCAAGTTAAATTTGTCCATACGGAATAATAATGTCATCTGTTACAGTTTCGCACTAATTATAATACAATAATCACTTTCCACTAATCGGCAACAATCATTTAATCCGCACTCTACAATACCGCCAGGTGTAACTCACTAAACTGGCCGCTTTTGCATATATAGATCCCGCAGAGGTTCCAGAATAATTTTCCATTCTTTGAGCGGGATGGCAACATAATTTGTGTAATTACAAGAGCTGGAACAGTCTGAAGGCTACATTGACTCAGACGCCGCACGCTCGGCTAGACGAGAAATGCGTACAATGACGCTCCCGACTTTTGGAGAGCGTTACGTAATTGTCGTGCAATATTACAAGAGCTGGAACAGTCTGAAGGCTGCGTGTGTATCCGGATTGACTCAGACGCCGCACGCTCGGCTAGTCGAGAAATGCGCACAATGACGCTCCCGACTTTTGGAGAGCGTTACGTAATTGTCGTGCAATATTACAAGAGCTGGAACAGTCTGAAGGCTGCGTGTGTATCCGGATTGACTCAGACGCCGCACGCTCGGCTAGTCGAGAAATGCGCACAATGACGCTCCCGACTTTTGGAGAGCGTTACGTAATTGTCGTGCAATATTACAAGAGCTGGAACAGTCTGAAGGCTACATTGACTCAGACGCCGCACGCTCGGCTAGTCGAGAAATGCGCACAATGACGCTCCCGACTTTTGGAGAGCGTTACGTAATTGTCGTGCAATATTACAAGAGCTGGAACAGTCTGAAGGCTACATTGACTCAGACGCCGCACGCTCGGCTAGTCGAGAAATGCGTACAATGACGCTCTCGACTTTTGGAGAGCGTTACGTAATTGTCGTGCAATATTACAAGAGCTGGAACAGTCTGAAGGCTGCGTGTGTATCCGGATTGACTCAGACGCCGCACGCTCGGCTAGTCGAGAAATGGGTACAATGACGCTCCCGACTTTTAGAGAGCGTTACGTAATTGTCGTGCAATATTACAAGAGCTGGAACAGTCTGAAGGCTACGTGTGTATCCGGATTGACTCAGACGCCGCACGCTCGGCTAGTCGAGAAATGCGCACAATGACGCTCCCGACTTTTGGAGAGCGTTACGTAATTGTCGTGCAATATTACAAGAGCTGGAACAGTCTGAAGGCTGCGTGTGTATCCGGATTGACTCAGACGCCGCACGCTCGGCTAGTCGAGAAATGGGGACAATGACGTTCCCGACTTTTGGAGAGCGTTACGTAATTGTCGTGCAATATTACAAGAGCTGGAACAGTCTGAAGGCTACATTGACTCAGACGCCGCACGCTCGGCTAGTCGAGAAATGCGTACAATGACCCTCCCGACTTTTAGAGAGCGTTACGTAATTGTCGTGCAATATTACAAGAGCTGGAACAATCTGAAGGCTACGTGTGTATCTGGATTGACTCAGACGCCGCACGCTCGGCTAGTCGAGAAATGCGCACAATGACGCTCCCGACTTTTGCAGAGCGTTACGTAATTGTCGTGCAATATTACAAGAGCTGGAACAGTCTGAAGGCTACATTGACTCAGACGCCGCACGCTCGGCTAGTCGAGAAATGGGTAAAATGACGCTCCCGACTTTTGCAGAGCGTTACGTAATTGTCGTGCAATATTACAAGAGCTGGAACAGTCTGAAGGCTACATTGACTCAGACGCCGCACGCTCGGCTAGTCGAGAAATGCGCACAATGACGCTCCCGACTTTTGGAGAGCGTTACGTAATTGTCGTGCAATATTACAAGAGCTGGAACAGTCTGAAGGCTGCGTGTGTATCCGGATTGACTCAGACGCCGCACGCTCGGCTAGTCGAGAAATGCGCACAATGACGCTCCCGACTTTTGGAGAGCGTTACGTAATTGTCGTGCAATATTACAAGAGCTGGAACAATCTGAAGGCTACGTGTGTATCTGGATTGACTCGGACGCCGCACGCTCGGCTAGTCGAGAAATGCGCACAATGACGCTCCCGACTTTTGCAGAGCGTTACGTAATTGTCGTGCAATATTACAAGAGCTGGAACAGTCTGAAGGCTACATTGACTCAGACGCCGCACGCTCGGCTAGTCGCGAAATGGGTACAATGACGCTCCCGACTTTTGCAGAGCGTTACGTAATTGTCGTGCAATATTACAAGAGCTGGAACAGTCTGAAGGCTACATTGACTCAGACGCCGCACGCTCGGCTAGTCGAGAAATGCGCACAATGACGCTCCCGACTTTTGGAGAGCGTTACGTAATTGTCGTGCAATATTACAAGAGCTGGAACAGTCTGAAGGCTGCGTGTGTATCCGGATTGACTCAGACGCCGCACGCTCGGCTAGTCGAGAAATGCGCACAATGACGCTCCCGACTTTTGGAGAGCGTTACGTAATTGTCGTGCAATATTACAAGAGCTGGAACAATCTGAAGGCTACGTGTGTATCTGGATTGACTCAGACGCCGCACGCTCGGCTAGTCGAGAAATGCGCACAATGACGCTCCCGACTTTTGCAGAGCGTTACGTAATTGTCGTGCAATATTACAAGAGCTGGAACAGTCTGAAGGCTACATTGACTCAGACGCCGCACGCTCGGCTAGTCGAGAAATGCGCACAATGACGCTCCCGACTTTTGGAGAGCGTTACGTAATTGTCGTGCAATATTACAAGAGCTGGAACAGTCTGAAGGCTGCGTGTGTATCCGGATTGACTCAGACGCCGCACGCTCGGCTAGTCGAGAAATGCGCACAGTGACGCTCCCGACTTTTGGAGAGCGTTACGTAATTGTCGTGCAATATTACAAGAGCTGGAACAGTCTGAAGGCTGCGTGTGTATCCGGATTGACTCAGACGCCGCACGCTCGACTAGTCGAGAAATGCGCACAATGACGCTCCCGAATTTTGAAGAGCGTTACGTAATTGTCGTGCAATATTACAAGAGCTGGAACAGTCTGAAGGCTGCGTGTGTATCCGGATTGACTCAGACGCCGCACGCTCGGCTAGTCGAGAAATGCGCACAATGACGCTCCCGACTTTTGGAGAGCGTTACGTAATTGTCGTGCAATATTACAAGAGCTGGAACAGTCTGAAGGCTACATTGACTCAGACGCCGCACGCTCGGCTAGTCGAGAAATGCGTACAATGACGCTCTCGACTTTTGGAGAGCGTTACGTAATTGTCGTGCAATATTACAAGAGCTGGAACAGTCTGAAGGCTGCGTGTGTATCCGGATTGACTCAGACGCCGCACGCTCGGCTAGTCGAGAAATGGGTACAATGACGCTCCCGACTTTTAGAGAGCGTTACGTAATTGTCGTGCAATATTACAAGAGCTGGAACAGTCTGAAGGCTACGTGTGTATCCGGATTGACTCAGACGCCGCACGCTCGGCTAGTCGAGAAATGCGCACAATGACGCTCCCGACTTTTGGAGAGCGTTACGTAATTGTCGTGCAATATTACAAGAGCTGGAACAGTCTGAAGGCTGCGTGTGTATCCGGATTGACTCAGACGCCGCACGCTCGGCTAGTCGAGAAATGGGGACAATGACGTTCCCGACTTTTGGAGAGCGTTACGTAATTGTCGTGCAATATTACAAGAGCTGGAACAGTCTGAAGGCTACATTGACTCAGACGCCGCACGCTCGGCTAGTCGAGAAATGCGTACAATGACCCTCCCGACTTTTAGAGAGCGTTACGTAATTGTCGTGCAATATTACAAGAGCTGGAACAATCTGAAGGCTACGTGTGTATCTGGATTGACTCAGACGCCGCACGCTCGGCTAGTCGAGAAATGCGCACAATGACGCTCCCGACTTTTGCAGAGCGTTACGTAATTGTCGTGCAATATTACAAGAGCTGGAACAGTCTGAAGGCTACATTGACTCAGACGCCGCACGCTCGGCTAGTCGAGAAATGGGTAAAATGACGCTCCCGACTTTTGCAGAGCGTTACGTAATTGTCGTGCAATATTACAAGAGCTGGAACAGTCTGAAGGCTACATTGACTCAGACGCCGCACGCTCGGCTAGTCGAGAAATGCGCACAATGACGCTCCCGACTTTTGGAGAGCGTTACGTAATTGTCGTGCAATATTACAAGAGCTGGAACAGTCTGAAGGCTGCGTGTGTATCCGGATTGACTCAGACGCCGCACGCTCGGCTAGTCGAGAAATGCGCACAATGACGCTCCCGACTTTTGGAGAGCGTTACGTAATTGTCGTGCAATATTACAAGAGCTGGAACAATCTGAAGGCTACGTGTGTATCTGGATTGACTCAGACGCCGCACGCTCGGCTAGTCGAGAAATGCGCACAATGACGCTCCCGACTTTTGCAGAGCGTTACGTAATTGTCGTGCAATATTACAAGAGCTGGAACAGTCTGAAGGCTACATTGACTCAGACGCCGCACGCTCGGCTAGTCGAGAAATGCGTACAATGACGCTCCCGACTTTTGCAGAGCGTTACGTAATTGTCGTTCAATATTACAAGAGCTGGAACAGTCTGAAGGCTACATTGACTCAGACGCCGCACTCTCGGCTAGTCGAGAAATGCGTACAATGACGCTCCCGACTTTTGCAGAGCGTTACGTAATTGTCGTGCAATATTACAAGAGCTGGAACAGTCTGAAGGCTACATTGACTCAGACGCCGCACGCTCGGCAAGTCGAGAAATGCGTACAATGACGCTCCCGACTTTTAGAGAGCGTTACGTAATTGTCGTGCAATATTTTTTCAATTTATTTTCATATACGTTTGGAATCAAACGGATTACCCATATCGTGGCTCTGTACCGTCTTTTGTAGAGGTTAATGCCATTGGCAATGCACAACCATAATTAATAAGAACTGTATTTTCTATTTATTTTTAAAATAAGACAGATATATGACATTTTAAAATTTACAATAACGTTTTGACTCTAAACAATGGTTCAGCGTTTTCTTTTGGACCAGTACTGTGGTTGACTGACGAAGACCGTTAGTTAGCGAATCGTTTGCAGACTAAAGATGGCCTCCACAGGAGAGGCTGAAACGTATGTTAGTAACAGCAGGAGTGGACCACAATCCCATAGCCCGGAGTTTAGTCCCATAGTCCGGAGTTTAGTCCCATAGTCCGGAGGTTAGCCCCATAGCCCGGAGGTTAGTCCCATAGCGCGGAGGTTAGTTCCATAGCCCGGACTTTAGTCCCATAGCCCGGAGTTTAGACCCATTCCCCGGAGTTTAGTCCCATAGCCCGGAGTTTACTCCCATAGCTCGGAGTTTAGTCCCATAGTCCGTAGTTTGGTCCCATAGCCCGGAGTTTAGTCCCATAGGCCGGAGTTTAGTCTCATAGCCCGGAGTTTAGTCCCATAGCCCGTAGTTTGGTCCCATAGCCCGGAGTTTGGTCCCATAGCCCGGAGTTTAGTCCCATAGCCCGGAGTTTAGTCCCATAGCCCGGAGTTTAGTCCCATAGCCCGGAGTTTAGTCCCATAGCCCGGAGTTTAGTCTCATAGCCCGGAGTTTAGTCCCATTCCACGGAGTTTAGTCCCATAGCCCGGAGTTTACTCCCATAGCTCGGAGTTTAGTCCCATAGCCCGGAGTTTAGTCCCATAGCCCGGAGTTTAGTCCCATAGCCCGGAGTTTAGTCCCATAGCCCGGAGTTTAGTCCCATAGCCCGGAGTTTAGTCCCATAGCCCGGAGTTTAGTCCCATAGCCCGGAGGTTAGTCCCATAGCGCAGAGTTTAGTCCCATAGCCCGGAGTTTAGTCCCATAGCCCGGAGTTTAGTCAGTTTGTTCCAACACGGTTGACGCCGGCCGTGAAAGCGTCCAGAATAAATATTTTTTGTATTAATTCCAAACACAAAATGATTTAAGAAAAACTTTTGAAGTGCACTTAGTTGATAATTGTTACTACTCGTATGTTAAGAACATTTTTCTTTATCCAAATAAAATCTATTGCTTGATTTACTGAACTATTAATTTTATTACCCAGATTCTTAATGTCGATAGTCACATTTTTGACCTTATAAATATCCAATATATGGAAATTAAAAAATCGTTTTTGTCAACACCACCCATGTTCCCATTATAGAATTTTACATATTCTGGCCTGTCCATATTGAAATACTGCTCAAGTACACTTCACCTACCTTTAATAATGACACACGTGTTTATAGACTTCCTAACGCTGTCACGTCCGGTCACCACATAGTTGGAAACATTAATGGTGGGACTGTTACGTCATCAGTGTAGGCCTCACCATCGGAGGCCATCATCAGTGTAGGTAACAATTGGCACGGTGTCCGCCAATCCAATTCACTCCAGTGATGAGCTAGAGAACGTGTTGAGCTAGTCTCTACCTCGTCAAGTCTCTACCTAACTCATAAAATAAGGGTTACACGTTTTTAACTTGAATGAAAAATTAAAAGATTACAAACAACGGTGTAAAAACGCTTAGAACGAATGTCAGATTCCAGACTGGCCAAACAACTCTGGAAATACTACCCTATAGGACACAGGTGTGTGAGTAGACCTAGGAAAAAGAGATGGTTGGAAGATCTTGGAAGGCGGAACAGGCAGCATCTTGCATATGTCGTGTTGTGAAAATGGTGATGATGATGATAAGACGCAGCGAAGAGAGATGAAAGAGTTGAAAGAAGAGTAAAAACAAGTGAGATAGAGAGATACAAACAGACAGAGTAGCAGATAAACGTACAGACAGAGTCGGAGAACAGTGACGAAAAGTGACTGAGGGTAATGCCGACAAATAAGTAAGTGATTTAGAAGGCCTGTTGTACGAGAAATGATAGATAGGTGAAAAAAAGACCATTACGGCAAGAGAAAAATAAACTGTTAAACTACCGTTTAGAGAAAAAAGAAATAGCAAGTTCTTTGACATTTGTCACACACACACACACACACACACACACACACACACACACACACACACACACACACACACACACACACACACACACACACACACACACACACACACACACACACACACACACACACAAATATAGGGTTACGTTTTTCTAAATGTCCTCAAACGTTCCAAACTCCTTCACCGATAATAAAAATTGGCACGATTAGTTTTAGTGCTTGTGTGTTTCGTAGTATAGAGACATATTTTTATTTTTAGGTCTATATATAAGTGTACTAAACGGTTATGGGTTGGGTTTATCTTACTTATACTTTCTCCTTTCTAAGACTGTATAGCAATTATTTTGATTCATTTTCTTTTCAACACAGTTGAAAAAGTAATTTCTTACTATTTGTTCTTTATGTGAACATTAAAAAAACTTAAAGACGTTTCTTAATACTTTCTTTGTTATTTATAGTAGAAATCCAATAAACACTTTAATACAGCTTTCGCGAAAATATATAGATTATATATATTACACTGAATATCGTTCATGTATGTTCCTTTGTTATTGCTATCACTTCCTTTTGTTTGGTTATGAACATATGTTTCATCGTAGACAAATAGACACGATGGCCATAAAGAAGACACTATTAAACTACGCCCTATTGATATCCTAGACGCCACCAAATATATTTGCCTTGCACATAAAATAAAAATTATAGTTAACAGACCAAGGAATAGTCAATAAACTTAATTATTATTTGTTGTTCTGCCCTAAGTCAGGTCTTTAAATGGTAAAAGCTCTCCAAGCTGTCCTATCGCATGTCAGTCTTTTCGTTTCTTCGTAACACCCTCTGATTGTAATGCTACCTATTAACTTCATTCTTCTACGCTATCTTCTTTTTTCTCCTTCTAAGACACCCTCCATGGTGGTTGTAAGCAAGCAGTCCCTTCTTAAACAATGACCTAACCAATTCCTTTTCCTATTTTCTATTACCTTCAGGATTTGTCTCTCTTCCTCTATTCTTCTTAAAACTTCATCGTTCCTTACTTTATCAACCCACCTTACTTTTCCCATTGTTCGCCAAACACAAATCTCAAATGCTTCTAATCTTTACTCATCCTCCTTCCTCAGTGTCCAAAAAAATAAAAATAAAATAAACTCAATAAAAACTGACAATGTCAGAAACTCAACTTGTAATTGTGTACAAACCTGAAGTATTATACAAGTACTGCTGACTTACTGTGTCAAAAACTACATAGTAAAGAAGGTCGGTAAACAACGCCTAAATTATGTACATTCGGTCTTTTTAAAAAAATTTACAAGTTACACCAATTGTGTAACTACAGAGGGTTCAATCCCTTCACAGAGCTATTAAAAATCGTAACTCCATTTCATAGTGCTGCTAGTTTTAAATGAAATACAATTTTATTTAATCAACTAACAAATATATTGCAGCGTAACAATGTAAATATTGCATAGACAGGCATAATGATAATATAAACACAGAGTCTATATTTAGAGGTAGGAAATTTATTAACTAACAAAATTATTACTTCTGTCTTATTAAGTTTTCCAACGTAAAATTATTTATTTAATTATTTAGTCTTTCAATTAAAAAGTTTATCGATTCTTATTTTTACAACTGTTTATTACTTGGGTGACGAATTCTAGACAAAGTCCTGTCTAGATTTAATCTACAATTTTTGTTACTCTCTTGCAGATAACGAATAAAAGAAGAATTAATTTCATTATAAAAAACCATATTAAAATTACACTTCTGCAGTACTGAGTAGACGTAGCCATTCATACTGTGCATACTCTGTCCAAGTTTCATAAAGATATGTTAATTATTAATGAAGTTATTCAATAAAATGTGAATCACACGCGCACCCGCGCACTTACGCACTAACATTGCACTGGACACGATACAGTATAAAAGTATGGGTATTTTGACATAACTCATTTTTTTACCCATACCTTAATTCAATACTTACATCTAATTTACAAAAAAGGAATAAAATTAATTTACAACATGTCTATGATCGTCAGAGAATGTGTTATAGCACTAATATCCATTATTGTTGACGTTCAGAGCACGGTTCTGTTGCAATATATATATATTAATAACGGTTCCCATGTGTACCACAGAAGTAGCTTAGGAGTAGGCAGGGTAGGCTGCCTAATGTGAGCCATACAGCATATAAGGAAGGCAGTGTGGCCAGCACTACGCTTCAGCCGCCCATTATTATCCACAGGATGTTATCCCAGGTACTCATTTTCGCAATATATTATTAGGACACAATTATTTAAACATTTTAAAAATGTTTAACTTACTGCCTAAACTAGCTTTCGCTCCGTTAGAGCTTCGTCAGAGGCTGCCGCTAGGAGCGCTGTCCGTCCTGTTTTTGGTGACGGCGCTGACGTTCGAAACATTGTTGTTGTGCTTGTGTATTGAGTACTATGTTCAAATAGTATGTGCGATTTAAATTGTGTCTTTTTGCAAAACGAGATGACTTGCAAAAGTGGATTCGGTGGTGGACACACATTGAACACATAAAATTACTACATTCCACAACCGAATCCACACCTTTGCGTAATATCTCATTGAGGCAAACCATAAATACATGCACAAACATAAACAACAACATGAAAATACTACACGTACACACGAAAGGCCAAAAACTGGATAATCTCGAACAACTAGACACGTACAAACACTAAAATTTATAGAACAACATCCTAAACGAACAAACACAATTTAAATTACACAGTCTCTTTAAACACGTTGCACACACATACAACAACTATATTTTTAACGACGGCGGCGTCACCAGAAGCAGAACGGACTGGGCTTCTAGCGGCAGACTCTGACGAACTTAGTAACGAGCGAAAACTGATTCAGCCAATTAGGCAAAATAATTTTAAAAATTATTATCTAAAATAATTGTGTTCCATGTCGTAATAACATATTCTAGTTAGTGATAACACTCGGACTTGTCATTTACAACAAAATCCAAGAATTTAATAAACGTTAATTCAGTGGATTCGCCGACTGGTTAACAAGTGGCCTCAGCATCGATTCATTTCAGGGCCATCGCGCCATCGCACTTTAGCGCTTCCATGCCGATAGCCATTGTTATCGGTCCTAATGTCCACGGGGATAATATAATGTGCTGACGACAATTGGCGGCAAAATCGTTGTAGGGGGTACACCGTCATTGTTGTGTGGGAACAGGTTTACGGAAAGGGAGACTACTCAATCTCTCCTAAACAAACATGTCTGGGAATTCTTAAAAAATATAGATTATAAAATATAAATTTTATTTCACAATTTAGTTACTATTTAACGAAACCTACACTAACGTTGCTTTTGTTTTGGTTTTTGTGTGGTTAAACGGCGATCAATCGATCGATTGATGACTTCTTCTACAGCCGTTTAGGTTCTATGCTTGAGACGCAGAATTGACACCGTTCGTGTGGTTGTCAATATTGGTACTAAAGGATTATCTGAGATATACCGTAATGGCTCGAAGAAGAAATAACCAAATAATCGAACATTCTCTCGTTATTCGAAGTAACAGAACACATCCACATTTGAGAAAAAAGAAGCTGCATAAACTGAAATTTATAACAATATATGGAAATTCATTTCTACCTACACGGTTGTTTCACAGAAACTAATAAGCATCTATTTATAAATTGTACAGATTTTACTAAATATTTAGCACTCTTATTCAAACATTTACTGCGAAATAATATAAAATTACAACAAGAAAAACATAACGTATAGTAAAACTATAAAAACGCCGTATTAAATAAGTCGAGTGGGACACAAAACTACGTAATATTTTTCTTTCTCAGTAATGGGGACAAATACAGCTGGCTGTGGACGACGGGATAGAACTTCATTACTAACCCGGTAGAGGTCGCCACACTGTAATGCACTTTGGTTGCATCCGAGATTTACATTAGCGCAGTCACTGTAAATATTCCCGTTCTTTTACTTCGACGTATTTTTCTCCTTCTGTAATTTTTATTTTAGTCAGACTTTTATTGCGTAATTAGCAACCAAGTTCTTGGCTCATTCGTTTCCAAGAATATAAAATTCCCATTACGTCTTTCGCTAAGTCGTATTTCTTTTTGCTTTAATCCTCTGGGGTTTTCTTTACACTGAGATAAAAATTCTATACTGTATACAGAACATTATATTTGTAGGTGATGCAGTCCAGATCGATGAGAGTGGTGCTTGGTTAATAGTCGTGCCCTCATGTGGGACGATAACCCAGATTAATAATGGAAAGTTGAAACATGGGAAGTAGACAGCAGCCACATTGTGTTTCTTCCAGTGGTGGAACTACGGGCCAGGAATATTCCAAATATCAGCAAAATTCCATAATCGCTTAACGTAGGCCTATTTCTGGTCCAGTTCTGTGTGTGTGTGTGTGTGTGTGTGTGTGTGTGTGTGTGTGTGTGTGTGTGTGTGTGTGTGTGTGTGTGTGTGTGTGTGTGTGAAAATAAGATTTAAATAATTGTAAAATAAAAAAACATAGTTCTTTATAGGTCTGAGAATTGGACTTTAACGAAAGTCCAGGCCAGTCGTATCCAAGCAGCTGATATGAGATTTCTCAGGCACGTGGCAGGGTATACTCTCCATGATCATAGAAGAAACACGGACATACAGGATGAACTGAATTTTATGAGTATAATATAGTCGACAGTATTGCCCAGTATCGGCTGAATTGATGGGGACATCTTTGCCGAATGGATGACTGCCGCATCCCCAAACAACTATGGAACCATAAGCCGGAGAGGTGTGGGACGTCCGAGGAAGGGCTGGAGTGACCACCTCTCGACTTTGCCTGTTTCAGACCAGATTATGCCTTGGTTTAATCCTTGCAGATGATGGTGGTGATGATGAAAGTAATTACAAAATTTAAAAATTAGTAAAAGAAGTGAGAATTAAATCTTTAACCATAATTTCATCATCCTCCATAAGCTAACCTCATAACCCCCCCAACAACAGAAGCAGCTCCTTGTTACGTCAGTTGCCATTTCCATACCATCACGATAGCTGGCGCTACTGACCCTCTCTTAGACAATTGTTGTTATAAACAATTATACTACGTTGTGTGTGTGTATGCGTGCGTGCGCGCGCGCACGCGTGTGTGTGTGTGAGGGAGAGAGAGTTTACATACATACGTATGTTTGTAGTTCCTTCAGCAGTATGTATTCACTTTATTCTGGGCTTGACTGAGCCTTTATATACACTGATCCACATTTGTGGGAAGATTTGTGTGGAGATTTGTGTTTTATACGTTCAGCAAAGAAAGCATAAGAAGCGTTCTGCTAGGAATTAAAAAAATCTTATAGTCCTAAATGAAGGCAATTAAATGAATATGCGATTGCTAATTTGTGGAGGCAAAGGACGGTATGATTACAACCTTTTGGGAGTTACCTGATTCCATACATGTGGTAGAACGTGAACTAGAGAAGCTGGCTGCAGTGAGGTGTCGCTGGAGACCATCTAGATAGTTTACCTTATTTTTAACTGGATTATGATGTTTATAATAAAACTTTTTTTTAAATAAACATTTTTTATTATTGTAAAACTAAACTGAAGTACAGTGTTAAACATTTTTATGTAACGGGAAACAATTATGTTAACCCAGTTCTTCTTCTTCTTCTTCTTCTTCTTCTTCTTCTTCTTCTTCTTCTTCTTCTTCTTCTTCTTCTTCTTCTTCTTCTTCTTCTTCTTCTTCTCCTTCTCCTTCTCCTTCTCCTTCTCCTCCTCCTTCTCCTCCTCCTCCTCCTCCTCCTCCTCCTCCTCCTCCTCCTCCTTCTTCTTCTTCTTCTTCTTCTTCTTCTTCTTCTACTACTACTGGCGTTTCAACCCAGTATGAGTTTTAGTCTCTTCAACAATTTTCCTCCGTTCAGCTAATACAGACTTTCCGTCTTGGTATCCCCATATTCCTCAGACCCTCCTCAACATCTATTGATGCAAAATGCAACATCGATTCCCCCTTCCTTGTGATCTTCTGCCGACCTATCTTCATTCTAGAAATTTTCTTGGAATTCTGTCTTCTACTCCTACTCACTCATTTTGTATTCCATTGAGTGTATCCCATTCTGCTATTTGTAAGACTTATATATCAGCTCCGAGTATTAGATTATTAATTTTATGATTCCTTTGTATTCTTCCATGAGACATCGTCATTTGGCAAAGATTAAAACATTTTGCTCAGTATTTTTCTTTGGAATATTCTTAGACACTCTCTACCTAAGGCTTTCACGGTTGGCGTCACTGGTGTTGGGAACAAACTGACTAATCTCCGGACTACTGTTCCGTGGTCAACCCCTGTATATATACGTATGTATACGGCCCTCCTTGGGATCGCGAACATTGTTTGGCCACAGTTCTGTGCTCAACTGACGAATACCGTGTCAGTTAACGAATCGTTTTTGCACACTAAAGATGCCCTCCAGAGAAGAAGCCGAAACAGGGGTGGGCCACGGCCCAACAGCCCGGAGTTTAGTTTAGTCAGTTTGTTCCCCAACAATCTTAGATACTTTTGCGTCTTTTTGCGTTAATACCCAGGTTCCACATGCACATGTTACGACTGATCTAATTATGCATCTATGTAAATTTTATAATTTGATAATTTGTTCAGTTCTCTCAACTTCATAATTAATTCTGACCAGGCGTAATAACATCGTGTTATGTTAACACACGTGTTATTATTAAATTGAGAAATGTATTTTTTATCGTATTCTTTTAAAATCTGTAAATGCACGTGTCATTATATGAAATATACAAGACATTATCAAGTATTTCTTGATAAAAAAACTTTTCTGGCAACTCGTTTCGTAATGTTTCTTTCCCGTAGTAAAAATTCAATATTGTAGAGGTAGAAATAACTCTCTGTCTAAGCGATTGTGCAAAAATCACTCTACTTTTCCCTGTTGTGAGTTAAGAAGTAATACAAATATAAAAACTTTTCCGTGAAGTGTACCTAAGTGTTTCTCGATCTGCGTCCCTATATACTTACCTTGTATTGGTTCCAAAACTTTGCTGGGGGTATTGGGGCCACGGAAGGCGACGGTAGATCATAAATTTCGTTTTATTGCCGCGCGCCCGCTCGACTGGAATTGTGTAGAGTTGAGGGAATAAAGGAGAGACTAAACTTTGAGTGAAACGTCAAATAAAGCAGAGTAGTAGTAGTAGTAGTAGTATAGTAGTAGTCTTACGAATTGTGTAGGAGGAAATATTATTGTTACGACTCGTGTTGTAGAGCTTAATATTACTGAGCAGGCTGATGCCGCCTGCAAAGAAAATGTTTATTGAATTGTTGTTCACCGTTCGGCGAAAAACATCTATATGTTATTTGTGAATCTAATAAGTCGATGTAATAAGGTCTATATGAGATCGAACGTGTGATTTTTCATTTTCATTGTCACTCACTGCTCTATAGATCTCGTTGACAGACGTTTTCGTAGCTGTCTGTTCACCAATCTCGCGTTTACTTCTCTATTTCTAGGTGATATTTTTAATAAGGCTTTCCTTTTTAGATGTAACACATGTCTCATGTCATTATCGTTAAATAATAAGAATGACGGTAATAATAATAGTTTTACAATAGAAAATATTTTTAAGACGGCCTCACGTATCGTCATTTTGCACAGTGGAAACAAGATACACCAGTCCATGGTCCACACTTGCTGTTACTAACAAACGTTTCAGCCTCTACTCTGGAGGCAATCTTCAGGGTGAAAACGATTCGACAACTGAGACGGTTTCACCAGTTAGCCACATTACAGTGGAAAACAAACATCTTTTATTTTCCAGGCCATGTTGTAGAAGTGCAGCCGAGAAACACACCTTGATTTTACGGTACTGTCCGAGAATTGAACCCCAGGCATCTATCATCTTATTATCCAGTGCCATACTTATACTTGTGTACGTAGCCCCTTAAGTATTACACAAAATTAAATATATTATCCACAAAGTAAAGGAAAATAATTAAAATAAAAACAAAAAATTAGTTGAACTACTCGTATTACACAAGTGCTAGCGCGCACGCGCACGTACAAGTAAATTATTTTTAAACAGTGTCTGGTTAAATTACATGTTCTATTTTCATATAATCGTCGTTTAGTTGTTCGACCTTACTGCCCTCTATTTCAAATATATATACACAACTGTTTGCTGACATCAAGAGCAACCAAACAAACCTTATGTCAACATTGATTTTACCATAATGTTGTGATTTGCAAACGATATGAAAACATCTGCAAGAAAGAGATTCTGTTCGGGACAACAAAGTCAACAACAACCAGCGAAAATATAATATTTTTTGAGTTTATTTTGTCGCATATACGTATAAAAGCAGCGTTTCTTCTGGTATACGTATAATATTTGTGCGCTTCTGTATAAAGTCTTCCGGTATTTTGGTTATGTAAAATATTCAAAAGCGCAGAGAAACATGTTTACACAAAAGGGAATAATATTTTATTAAAGAGTCACGAACTTTGTGATGCCATGATCTCGATTCCCGCCTGGCGGAAGAAGTTGAAAAGTTACAGTATATCATCTCTTATCTCTACTCAAACGCATAACTCTTAAACGACGACGGGCATCGAAACTTGTGAACATACACTTTCAGTACGTTCAAACTTGTTTAATTCGTTTTAATAATTCAGTCTGCAACAATGTAAAAGTAGAATTTGGTTTCGAAACCATGCCGTTAACGTATAATTACAAATATTATAAAATACTCAATATTAAGAAAATTGATATGAATATTATACCGACTCCTAGTATTTAATATTCACTAATATGTTATTCCACGTTCTCATTTCTTTAGACTGAGTCGTATATGACGGCCACATATGCACCTTATTCTTTATGGTGCTGTTAAGAAATCGAACTCGGGATCTCCAGCTTTTATGTCTAGGCTCTTTATATATTAATCTATTAATCTCCATATCTAAGACTACACAAATACCGTATTTGTCAAGAATTTATTTCTAGACTTTAAACTGTAACGTTTGTAATAAACTATTATTATTATTATCTATTATGATTATCAGATAGTGAAAACATAAACGATAACGTATGATTTTATAATTAAATGTATTAAGTTCGGAAAGTTGCTTATAATTTTTATTTAACTGTTACGGAAATAATAAACTAGAACTGATTGATTTCATGCAATGGTTCTAAATAATTGTCGCAGGCTTGTGACTCGACGTTTATATCACACGACACGTCATTTTATTAACTTTTAGGAACAGAGATAAAGCCTCATTCAATAAAGTCCACCCCTATTATACGGTTGGCAAGAAAAAATAATCCAACATTTCCGGTTAAAGTAGATCCGGTACTGGTGACGTCACAGATCCTAAAGGCAGTGGCGTACCCAGATTTCATAAAGCATTCTGCAAGCGCTCATACATGAAATGACAGACAAAAGTACATTGTTATTGTTTAGCCGAGTACACGACGCCGACGTTCTAAATCCCACAAAACCACAACAGTAGCACTGTCGTCGTTCATTCGTCTACGGCCGTTACGATTCGCTCTTAACAACGAATTACAGTCAACGTATTTCTGTTTCGAGTGCAACAGCTGTGTCAGTCGTACGATTTTTAATATTGGCGTCTCAAGATTAATACCCCGTCATAACCGTTGTTGCTGACGGCAGTGTAGCATCAGTAATGTTTATTTCTATCTTTATCAGTCTCCTGACTGGCTACATTGTTTAGCGTTCTCTATACATCCGACGCAGGCTTTATGTTTGTTTTCTCTTAATAAGTATTTTTGATATTACTAACATCAGCAGTTACAACCTTTTTGATACAACACACAGATAATAACGTCCTGGACAAGTGGTTTTCTAAAAATAATTTTTTACACTGTGGTCTACGGGAATCTTACGATTTTAGAACGAAATAAGTAATATAAAATGTATTTTATTTACTTTTGTTTTATAATGCAATTTTGATGTTATTTACAAGTATAAGTTCACTTTTTAAATAAAACTTCTCTCAAATGTCCTCCGTCATTTTGTACGCACTGCTGCAATCTGTCCCGTAGATTTCGCATCGCTGCTTGCGCCATGTTATTTTTATGGCTGTGACTTCTTCCTGTATGGAGTCCTTGAGTTCGTTACTGTCGTTAGGTTTATTAAGAAACACTCTATACTTGAGGTGTCCCCAGAGAAATAAGTCACTATAACGTCTCTCCTGTTAAGACATTATAACATAGGGAACCAGTTTAATTGGTTGCTGTTAATTAAACTAGCTGCCGTAGTTAGTAAAAATTACTTACCAACAAATTAACAAATTAGGACACTGTATATATCAGGAATTTTTCTCAAGGTTACATAAATTTATTCACTCTCTGGATATTAGCGAAAACATCTCTTTATTATTGTATCTTAACTACGGATTTAAACGGTCATCTTTAAAACCTTTAATGGTCATCTTTTTGTTTTTATTTTACTTTAAAACAAAATTCTTATAGATTCTGCATCAAATACTCTTTCAATTGTTACTCTTATTATCTCAAAATCATACAGCTGTGTATTACTTTGATTACCACGGATCCGGGTTCTAACTTTATAATATTCTAACATACTTCAACATCATCCAAACTATTTGAAGAATAGTCTGATGTAATTTCATATTAACTTTTACCTTTAACCATCATCAGATTACTACTATCTCATTACAGAAACTACAAACATTAATATGCTAATATTTATGTGATTTAAATGAGTCTTTACAAGAAACTTTACTGTTCTTTTTTTTGTTGAGGTTGTTAAAAACAATATATGCACAGAAGTTACGGTTTTGTGTCACCTGAGTATAACGTGAATCTGCGGCGGGTCGTCTTGATGATCCTCTTCAGTAGGTTTTCCTGGATGTAGTTCGTTGTCGTTCTGGTTCCTCCATTTAGTTTGTTGTTTCAGAATTGTGATCTAGGTCATGAAGCTGGGATTCTGCTATTGGAGCTGGTACAGTTGTTGTCGTAACTTCACTCCTGCCTTGGTGTTCACTTTTCACATTTAATTTTTTAACAGCACTAATGTTACCTTTTACATGGTATGGAACATATCTTACCATTTACTTTTCATAAGGAGATGTGTCAGCTAAGTTTTTTTTATTAATAATACTTTCTCAACATCTGAACTACATTACTGGTTTTAAGTTTCATTTCGTTTTAGCTACATGTGGATTATGTAAATGAGAAACACTAACTTCTTGTTACATCGTTTTAGCAACATAAACGTAAGTTTAACTTCACGACACATTTTCAAGCTGCTTATATGTCAGAGATTCTTGGTCGACTGGCGTTAGTTTAGCGGAAGAGAGAGGGGAAGCGGAAGCAGTTTACACGCCGAGAGAAAAGTAGTTCGTACTTTTATTATTATTAATTGTCCATTAATTAACTACTATAAATTATCCTACCTTTTCTTAGTTAGGAGTTAGGTATTTCATTCATTATTATTACGTCTTTTATTTAAATAGAATTATTATTAGTTTTCGCTTAATAACAGTGTACTTTGCATGTTCGTACTAGCCTTTTTACAAGTTGATACAGGTATCTAGGTACAGAGGGAGGGTGGATTATACTCTCACTTGTTATAAGAACAAAAATTTATTTGTGCTATTTAAATTGCCTTTAAATCGTCACATCACATACGGACATAGCAACATCTCGTCTGGAAATCACGTGGCCTGGAAACATCTCTCGAACTACCGGGATGGATGCTCTAACAGTGTGGGCTGTTGTCCATCGTGGTGGATCCACACAGCGTTCAAGTGGATCCCACGACGACGCAGTTCAGGAGGTCCTGTAACATTACTGTGTATAGAGCAGAAGTGCCTGCCATCATCTGTCCTTCCCAATGAGGGCCCATAAACCAAAATTTGCCACAGCACACCAGACAGTGCTTATTATCCACAACGTTATTGTATTGCGACTAGGAACAGCATCATGACGTGGAACATTAAAGTGACGGCGGAATAATCGCTGCGTAATCACAATTAAATCACAATTTTAAAAATTAACGAACACACAGTGTGTAGCAGTCCATTGTTCCATTGTAATTCAAATGGCATCAGATATGCAAGGCCACAGCCAGTCCGATTCCGACTTCCATGCCAGGGTTGCCAACTTATGTAGTTTTAAAAATCGTCAGATTCCCGTGGACCACGCTGTATTTGTTGTTAACGATAGCATCCCGTACTGAAACGATACAATTAGCTTCAGAAGATTTAATAACACATGATTACTGGATCAAAATAAGTGGAGTGTTAAAATACTATACAAATTATTGAAGAAGACGAAGAAAAAGAAGAAGAAAAGGAGGAGGAGGAGGAGGAGGAGAAGAAGAAGAAGAAGAAGAAGAAGAAGAAGAAGAAGAAGAAGAAGAAGAAGAAGAAGAAGAAGAAGAAGAAGAAGAAGAAGAAGAAGAAGGTCAAGAGGAGAGTGAAGTAAGGAAACACAGTGCAGATAGAAAGAAACGTGTAAACACAGAATCATAATTTACACACAGTCCGACGTAAAATGGTCTAGGCTTGCCAAATTCTTTTAAGTGTAAACGTTTTACTGTTTTAATCAACAGTTTTTCCATTGTTGTTACCTGTTTTAAGTAACAACAACAATTCACAGTCACTCGATGTATTATTCTTACTCCCGTTTTATTATTGCATTTTTGTTATCAGACGTTTATTAAAATGGCATCAGGTATGCAAAAGCCAGTCCGGTTCCCACTTGTATGCCATGGTTGCCAAACTATGTCGGTTTAAATATCGTCAGATTCTCGTGGGCCACTCTGTATATACTGCCTACATATTTATTTCAATTATTAATTAAATTATGGCGGCTCAGCAGACCAGTGGGTATGGCACCTGGCTGTCCCGGATATAACCTAGAAGTCCCGGATTCGATTCCCGGGCCCGCACCATAAAATCAAGTTGAGTTTTTCAGCCCCCAGATCGACTTAGCCTCTTGAAAATGAATACCTGGGATAACATCCTGGGGATAATAATGGGCGGCAGAAGCGTATTGCTGGCCACACTGCCTTCCTTGTATGCCATACGGCTCACATAAGCCAGCCTACCCTGCCTTCTCCTACACTACTTCAGGTGGTGCACATGGGAGCCATTATTATTATTAATTAAATTATTCCAGACACATGACAAAACATCCTCCTTTATTTTCACCTTTAGCATTACAAACGATATTGTTATTTTGCCAGGTTTTCAGACGACACTGCAATCTTAACAACGGACATCAACCCAGAAAGAGCACCCGAGAAAGCTCAAAGACTGGCTTAATAGGAATAAAGCTTAACACTTTCGCTCCCAGACACCGGTGACAGGAAAACCTCTCGCCATCAGACCTGTGAAGAGTAAATTTCCCCCCGGCCCAGATATGTTTTCTTATATACGTTATAACAGCTGATTTTGTTGGCAGTACAGTATTGCCAACTTAACCCAAGGGCATATTTCTTTCACTCTGGCTCAGAAGAATGTAAAACTCTATCTAATAGCACTGATCTGTGTCCGCATGTTGACAAAACCTTCAAAACACAGTCATGCAATGTGTCCAACTTTGGTACACGTGGGCTGTAGGGAAAATTTAATATGTCCAGATATGGTGCACATGGTAGCAAGAGTGTTAAAGCTTACAGAGAATATTTTTACAAGACTGGCTTAAGCAGTGGAAAATCAAAGTGAATTTCAAGAAAATCATCTAAAGTACATTCATTTTTAAACGTACCGTTTCAAAAGTTACCACAAATAATGCGCTTAACATGAGAAACCAGTACTGAAAACAAAGATGCCCTGGCTGATAAGCAGAAAGTCACACCTGTCTCTTGACAACAAAGTAGTTGTAGTTGATAACAAAGCCGTGCGTGGAGTCTTTGCTGGTTATTGGGGTTCACTGCACATAATGAAACTAGGACCACTGTGAAAGTGGGGGGGGGGGATTTCCTAGTACACCTACTTTACCGGAGACGACGGAACCCTGACTCCTGTTCACAGAACGCACACCTTAGGGTATGATATTTATTAATCTAAATAATGGATGTTGGCATGAATGTTCAGCATGGATGTGTTTAGCATTATGATTGTTACGACATCCGCGCTTAACGACGAGTGTCGTTCAACAATATTGACAACAATGGCGTTGTTATATTAGTTGGTTGCACAGATAGTGCCAGCTGAGCGTTCTGAGCTTATTTATTTAGGTTAAGACTCCACAGTTAATCCGCAAAAACACATCGTAATCAGGAAATGGAAAAGTTTGTCTAAATACAATGTGTGTGGGCTGTGTGTGAAAGAGAGAGAGAGAGAGAGAGAGAGAGAGAGAGAGAGAGAGAGAGAGAGAGAGAGAGAGAGAGAGAGAGAGAGAGAGCGAGAGAGAGAGAGAGAGAGAGAGAGAGCGCTAATAAATATGAAACACAGAGCTTAGATTGTAATTGTAGTAAAGCTGTATTCATGTATAAACTAACCCCAAGTACATATATTACAATTCACAAGTCAGTGGAGTCCAAAGTTTTGGGAATTATGAACGTTATTTGAATGGAAGTGGAAACCGTATTTATCTTTGTGTTTATCACGATGTTATTCTGTAGTATAAAAATCGTATAAAATTTTGTAAAGTATCCGGTATCAACGCGTGTAAAACCACCAGACATTAGTGAAAGGAGCGATTTTAAATTAATTTAAACTGAAATTACAATCTGCTAATAACAATCAATAACTATCTCAAAATGATATTATTAGTTGTTATTTATATTTTCAACATCATTACCATCTACAGTTTCTACGTTGTGGATACAAAAACACATAAAACTTGTACACATTTTAGAAAATTAGGATATAGTTAAATGTTTACTTACCTCCTTAAGATTTAACAAAGCAATACTGTTGGAGGCAATTATTTACGTTTAAGACATTTTTGCGTATATGAAGTACTTAAAAATATATTTCACTTATGGGAGAATTATGGGAAAATGAACGTTTGACAAATAGGGTGTGAGATTAAAACTCCTTTGATACTTTTAACTAGAAAGGAAATATATCATCATTATCATCATCTTCAAAGATTAAACCAAGGAAGGTTTGTTCCGGTCTCAAACAGGCAAAGATTAGAGACGGTTACTCTAGCGCTTCCTCGGACGTCCCACACCTCTCCGTCCCCTCGGGTTATAGTTCCATAGTTGTTTGGAGATACGGCAGTCATCCATTCGGCAAAGATGTTCCCACCAATTCAGCCGATACTGGGCGATCCTGTCGAGTACACTCATAATACTCAGTTCCTGCCGTATACCTGTGTTTCTTCTATGACCACGGAGAGTATACCCTGCCACGTGCCTGAGAAATCTCATTTCAGCCGCTTGGATGCGAGTGGCCTGGCCTTTCGTTAAAGTCCAATTCTGATACCCATAAACAAGTATGAGAATTTTAGGCGTGTTCCTTTACTTGCTGACTTAAGGGTTTGCCTAATGGTCCCGCACATAAGTTTGAACTTATGCAACTTGTTCACTACGTCGTTGCGTGCATTATAAGACGTTCTGTAGCCGAGGTATTGAAAATAGGAAATACGTATATAATACGCCTAATTTTATTTACGTTTTGTATCCTAGATTCTATAATCATTTATCTACCGACATAACAAATAAAAAGAAAAGAAAAGAATTTTCTCAAACATTTTAAATGTTGGCTAGTGAATAGAAAATCAGTTGAATACTTTTATCATCCTAAATATTGTTAATAATTTTACCACACGAGATGGTGTCACTAACAGAAGAAGTTTAATTTGTGTTTGTATTTTATCTGTAAAGAGTAGGTCTATAGCTAGATTTAGTTGTGACGTGAAAGTATTCATGATTTGTTTGTTACTAAAAATTGTTGACAGTTATCATAATAATTTAATTTCACTGGGAAAGAATATATCATACTTACTTGATTGTGAAAGTGTTGATTTTATGTTCAAAATTGTCATTACTACTAAATATTAGGATAATTATTTTCTATTATTAATAATAAATTAATAATATTAATAATTAATAATATTATATCTTAATTGTAATCGTTTGTGTAAATTAAGGGTAAAATGGATTATTTCAGTAGGATTTGAAATGTTAAGGATCTATTTTTTAGTATATGCTAGTATTTAGTGTAGTCTGCATAAGTGACTGCACAATAAATGTGTACAAAAGTTGTTGGCGATAACAGCTAATCGAACTTATGAAAGATTGTTTTTGTTGAATTAAGTAAATAGTAAGGCCATTAATAACCCTTAACATGTCACTGCTCACAGTATGTGGTGAGCAGGTAATTACTAGTGTTGTGACCGCAATGAACACTGTAAACTTTAATAATGGGAATAAAGTTTAAGAAAAAAATTAACGAAAATTAATTGAAAAGACAACAGACGTCAGATTATATCACTCAAAATAAGTAGATGTTATATACTATTTTGTAGTCTGCTTCATCTTATCTTGTAGTCTAAAGTTTGAATCTGATTTAATTGAACGCAGTGTTTTCGTTGTTTCTTCGTCTTTCTCTTGTTTTCTTTTTCGTTTCGCTTCTCACAGTGTTTTTTACGGTTTCCCAGATTACAACTGTACCGCCACCACGGGGGGTTGAAGCCGATATAACAACATTCCTACTGCAACCCTCAATTCAACACTTCCGCAGTATTTATTTTTAAAACAACAGCAAAAGCCGCTGCCTGTTTCCGGGTTTAGTTTCCACGCCAAAAGTAAACGTCGTCGCTTTCCGTTGTCGTTGCTGCTGTTGTTCAGTTTTCTACAATGTCGTCGGTCGTGAATTATTGGATTTCAAACGTCTGTTTTATGTTATTCCTTACAACAATGTGTACGTCTGTGTTGCACCAACGCTACGTATTGCGCTTTTATTGTACTTTTGTATTCGCCTTATATCCTTTGTTTAGATACTGTAACGACAATCGTATTGAACAGCCCAGACCATTCTCCACCCTTCCCCCCGTCACGTATGGTAGGTGTTGCCTCAGTCAAGGCCGCTCACAAGTAGGTTCCAGTGTATTCAGAAACAATTGAGATACACATTAATTGGCATGAAGTGGGGTTGGACCCCTAGATCTCATGCGCTACCTACAAAAATCGATAGCACCCGGCTAGTCAGTTGGTTGGTTTTGAGAGATTTCTTTAGCGCGGATCGAGTGTTTGCAGCGAAGTGTTTTTGTGCGCAATTCTTTATAGTTGACATTACTATTGCGTGTGGACAATTTTTTACTTGAATTGTTGTAAGATACTGTCTTGTTCATTACATATTATTAATTGTGATAATTAAAGCTGGTTATTAGTGATTTCACTGGTGTCTTGTATTTTGTTTTCCACTGTACCATGCGACGATCAAGATGACCATGGTAACAATACGTTGTTCTGTTTAGGAAAGCTGCTTACAGTATTTTCATTATAATCGTATTTATTAGCGAAAAAAGAATGGTAGGAAATATTTTTATAGACCTCAAGACAACAGTGTTCAGCTGAATACGTTACGGCCAGCTAAGAATCGTCTGTATGTTGAAAGAACTTGAAGATAACAGTTTTTTTATACGCTGAAAACGGCAGATTTGTTAATGACTTCTCACTTGAACTTGCTTGAAGATATTACTTTCACGCAAAAAAAAAAACAGTAAGTAAACTGAAGAGCTAGTAGTCATACATAAGTAGCAGTTCTACTTAAATATCTTAAACACCTCATAGCCGTTTCTGTAGATTAGCTTGGTACGAGATGAAATTACTGGATCCTTTACATTAATGTGAGAATAGACAATGCCAACACGTTCAGTCTAGCGGAAATCTATTTAATTTATTTTTAATTTGGGTTGAATTTGGATAAATGTTATTTCCAAGTTATTTTTAAGTTATTTCCAAAAACGTTTATTTGTTTTTAAATTTTTGTTGAGTATAAAATTCCCTTTCAAAGCTTTCAAATTCACTTTCAAAAAGGTCCACAAAAACGTCTGATGACGCAGCTTGCGGCATTCTCTTTCCTTCCTTTGAGAACATCCGGAATTCCGGAACTTCAAGGCCTACTTTTCCGCCTTATCATACGGTTCCACTCTGTAACTCTCTCAGAGCCCGTCCTTTTAACATGGCCGTACCTAGTGGCTTTAACCGGATATGTTTGCCTTTTTACAGTTTAGTCCGGCTAAAAATAAGCATTCCTGGCCTGTCCGAATTTTATTATGCTTTTCATCTGACAACTTTCCACATAGTATTATGATAAAATTATATCACATTTTTCATCGCTGAAAAAGGTACTAGATCTGAAAAAATTCTATGTACTAGATCTTTATTTCCTTTCCTTTCAGTTCCTTTTATTATTTCAACTATAAAACAAATTTGTTTTAGTATAAAGTCCCAAAATTTTGAAACTTAATAGTTACAACTATTATTATTAAGAAGGCAAATTTTGATATAATATTCAGATAAAATAGCATTGTTTCTTTTATAATGAATATGAGAGAGCTTGTTTTTTCATTTTATGTGTTTTAAATATGCCAAATAATGATATTCAGTTAAAATTTTGAAATGAGGTGTTTCGTTAAAAAATACTAAATTTCTTTAATAATAAAATAATTGAGTTAATCGATTTCCTTATAACGATGGTTAAAGAGCTTGTCTTTCTTTTTAATTCATACGTCTTATATGTTTATATGTGTAATGATAATAACCATATCTTACGTATGAAACAAGCTGATGTCGTTTTATTTTCTAATGTGTAGTAAATCTATATATACGCACTCAAACGTACATAGTAAATGCTGCTTTTTAATGTAAAAAAAACTGCTGTCTGGCTTTTGGGGTAAAATGTCCGGCTAAATTTTACCCAAATTTTACAGCTGTGTTTGTTTTTCTGATTTTTGATCTGGGAGCCTAGCCGTACCATTTCGTAACAAGGTCAACCTTTTCTCTGCTGTGAACCAAAGAAGTATCCTCCTGTAAAAATATTTTTCTCTTATATCTCGTCATTAATATTCTGTTCAACCTGGTCAGAGCACACGACGTTTTTTTCACCAGTACTTTATTTGTATCACGTGTAAATTTTTTGATTACCGTTTTGTTGATTACCTAGTTTATGATAAATACGTTTTAAACTAGCGGTATTAAGAACAAGAAGAAGATTATGGTGATAAAGACATCTATGAAGATAAAATTAACTTTTGTTATAGAATTTTTCGTAATTTAATATCAGCGACAAGAATTTTTAATAGTTAAGTACAATTCAGTAACAATTCTATATCGAGAATTAAAATAGGAAAGAATTTATAACCAGGGTTTCAAGTGATCAAAGATTTACGCCAAGGATGTTGTCTATCACCCACGCTTTTCAAAATTTATACGGAGAAAGCAATAGAGACTTGGAAAGAAATGTGCAGGAACATGGGAATTCCACTTGATGGTGATACAGTTTATTCAATTCAGTTTGCTGATTTTGAAGGCACAGAGTACATGACTAGAAAATTGATACAAGAATATCAGAAATTGGGACTAAAGGTAAATATGAATAAAACAAAATATATGGCAATAGGTGACCTTCATCAAAACTTGATATTGGAAGAAGACATGGGGAAGATTTCATATACAGAGGAATACAAGTATTTAGGGATAAAAATTGCGACCAGTGGAAAGTAAGACAAAGAAAGACAATCCAGAATTAGTTTGGGAAAGATAGCTTTGTCTATATTAAATAAAATTCTGTGAGGTAAGCAAATTACAGCAGAAACTAAAACCAAAATATTTAAAACCATTGTTAGCAGTATCCTGACTTACGGCTCAAAAGTTTGGACTACTAATAAATACACAAGAACAAAATTAATGACAGCAGAGATGGACTTTTGGAGACGTTCTGCAAGAGTATCCAGACGGGAGAAAATTAGGAATGAAGTCATTAAAGATAGAATGAATGTGAAAAATTCAGTTGTTGAATTTATCTAAACAAGAAAATTACAATGGTATGGAAACACGAAAAAAATAATAACACAGGAAAGATTGGCAAGGAGAGTTATGGAATGGAGTCCACCAGGAAGAAGGTAAAGGGAAAACGACCGATCACCTGGATAGAAGAAATTCAGATTATACTGAAGGAACGAGAAATTGAAGATCTTTGGATGGACAAGCAGCAGTGGAAGCTGAAAATTCAATCCCCTCTGTAATCTTTGGTTCCGAAAAATATGTAAACATTCTACTGCCGGAATAATAATAAGTACAATTCAGTCAATTCGAAAATATTGCCCGCAACAGCAATTCACGTTGGGGTTCGAATCTGTGGTTTACAGAAAATTTAAAAGGTAAAAAAAGGTAATCGCTTACTTTTTCCGTTAGACGCGCTGCTGTTCCTCTATAAACGTTTTCTATTTTCCGGTCGTGGAAACGTTGAACACTTCCAAACTAATAATTTGACTACACACTAAAATAAATAGAAAGATTTATATAGCCTATCGATTGAAAAGAGTATATGCACATTTAATCAAAACAGACTGTTTAGTCTAGCGAAATATTGTACTGCTGCTGCTGTATGTTTATTTAAACACGACTGTCATAATATTGAATATTTTTATAACCGAATAATGTTATCTAGGGTCGCCGCGAGAATCCGCAAGCATACATAATGTAATACCCGGGTTCTTCTCGTTTTATATATTTTACACAATGCAACAATAAAATCGAGCGAAACACTATGTTGACATGATATTGTAATATTGTCCCCAGCATTGTTGTATTCTGCCATTGTTCGCGGGATCAGTTTGCGTAAAAATATAGATAGCACATACCACGTAATATGAAAAACAATTTCGTTATAAGGCTTGTCCAGTGTTGAATAATACATCATTCCGACTTGTCCAAACAAATAGACACGTGTAACACTAAAATAAGATTTTGCGATTGTTTGTAATCGTGGTCACCATTTTTTCTCTCTTCAACTTTATTCTTTAGAGTGTTGGATTTGTGTGCTTTTCGATTGGTCTCTCTGTGGTTAGAATTCCATATTTTTACGCACACAATCTTAAGTAAAAATTATCCTGCTTTGATCAACAGTTGACCCTCCTCCTACTCCCCCACCTCCTCCTCCTTCTTCTTTTTCTTCTACTCCTCTCCGCCTCATTCACTACCACCGCAACCTTCATCTCCTTCTCCTCCTCTTCCTCTGTCGTCTTCTTCTTCTACTGCTCCCCTTCCACAAACATCTCCTCCTCCGGCTCCTCCTCCTCTTCCTTCTTCTTCTCCTTCTCCTCATCCACCTCCTCCTCTTTCTTCTTCTTCTTCTTCTTCTTCTTCTTCTTCTTCTTCTTCTTCTTCTTCTTCTTCTTCTTCTTCTTCTTCTTCTTCTTCTTCTATTACTGCTCCACCTCCTCCTACTTTTCCTTCTTCTTCTGCTCATTCTCCTTATCCACCTTCTCCTCTTTATTTTTCTTCTTCTTCTTCTTCTTCTTCTTCTTCTTCTTCTTCTTCTTCTTCTTCTTCTTCTTCTTCTTCTTCTTCTTCTTCTTCTTCTTCTTCTCCTTCTCCTTCTCCTTCTCCTTCTCCTTCTCCTTCTCCTTCTCCTTCTTCTCCTTCTTCTTCTTTTACTTCTTCTTCTTCTTATTCTTCTTTTTCTTTTTCGTCTTCTTCTACTACTCCACCTCCTCCTGCTTCTGCTCCTGCTCCTGCTCCTCCTCTTCCTCCTCCACCTTCTCCTCCTCCTCCTCCTCCACCTCTCAATTTTTCTTCTTCTTTTTCTTCTACTACTGATCCACCTCCTCCTCCTCTTCCTTCTTCTTCTTCTTTTACTCTTTCTTTTTCTACTCCTCCTCAACCCATGGGTTGGTGAGCTTCCAATGTCTTCCTTCCGCAAACAGTCCCGTAATCACTACCTACTTCCTTCTTCGTTTTACCTCATGCATCTACTACTGTCTGTGTCTTCCCACTTGACTACTCTCCACAACCAGTCCCTCGGTCAGAGTGATGAACCAGCTTAAATAGCGTAGTAGTAGGTGACCAATCATACTGCTTCTCCTTTCCTCAGTGGTTTCAGACATATTCTTTCTTTCTTCTACACTTTTCAGTAACTCATCATTAATTACTAGTTATGTCAACAGTATTCTTAAAGTCCTCCTCCAGCACCGCATCTCAAAAGCTTCAAGGCAGATGTTTTCCAGTTTCCTCAGGGTTCAGGTTTTATTCGTATTTTGTCCATTAACGTACAGCCTTGAGTTTACTAAAAATATATTTTCAGTACAATAGCACTAGTTTCCCAGTACTCAAACTCCTAAGATTAATTTTCACAGTGTTATTACAAACGACCACTGCAGAATATTGCCAGGCGAGTCGCTAAAATACATCTAATGTCAGAGTCGAAACCGTGGTGTCCCCATAGAGAATCGTATCACATTTAACTTCTTTGTTACACGTAGCAATCTCTTTGTTATTTTTTCATACGTATTATTTTTTGATTGTCAAATAAAACGCCAATGAAAATTTGTCAAAACCAGATGGAATCGACAGAACGGCAGTAATGCGGTTGGCTTTAAACTACTGACAACTTATCAAAACAAAATTTATCATTCGGATTTTATTTATTACGCAGAGCAAAACAAATTTTAAATATATTTTGCCTCTCGATTCCCTTAATATTGCTACAAATTACACCCGCTCTATATGTTGTATGAGCGTTTATACCTTCCTGTGAATTGAAAATACTCAGCAACAACGTATAAACATTTTTCTACGCGTATATACGCGGAATGCAGCAATATAAAAGCATTATTAAATTCTGTCTGGTATAAACAACGTTTATTGAAACAGTTTAAAACAGAAAATTTATGTAGAGTCGACGTGTACACTATTTTGAATAGATTGAAGTGTATGTATTTATTGAAAGTTTTATCTCATATAAATCGTATCAACACTGTGTATTAAATAAAGTATATTTTTATGAGATTTAGTAATAAATTTAGAATTGTATGTTTAAGAGAAATCTATGTTTATATTCTCTCTTTCTCTCTCTCTCCCTTTCTTTCCCTACCTCTCCATCCCTTTTGTCACTCTTCCGCTGTCACTTTATTATTATGATTTTTTTTTTTAGTTGATATTTTTTCTAGATTGTTTTTAACTAACTTCGAATATTATACAGGCGTCACTTTCGAGTCCCAATGACTGTTTAGGTATCGATCGTATATTCCTTATCCGCAAAAAATTGTATCATAACTATTTATAACAACTAATAATAAAACAATGTTTATGATTTTTAAGCAATCTATATAGACCTAGCACTGGGTTAAATAATGGAATTATTTACTGTCTCTACTTTGGTCAAGTCTGCCGTAATCTCATGTCGGTTTCAATCGTTATTGTATAGTCACATCTATTTGTGTAACTCGCTCTCGTTCCCAACTGGCGCTTCAGCTCTTGGAGAGGCTTGGCCTCCTGGACGATCTGCCTCTAGTCATGTCGATCCTCTGCTTTCATTCTCCCTTCTTATATCGAGCCTGCGTAGGTCGTCCTGAAGAACATCTAACCATCGTTTTCTAAGCCGACCCCTCCTTCTTCTTTAACCAGGTCTCCCTGTAAAATTTTTCTTCAATATGGAATGTCTATGACACTCTCTGGACATGCCCTGCCCATCGGATTCTACTTAATTTTGATAAATAAAGTACCTGATAAGAAGATCTTAATAATCCACTGTAGAAACGTAGATGAAATATCTATAAATGAAGAGGCTAGTTGAACGGGGTGGGGGTAATTTTCTATAAATGAAAATTATAGTTGAAGCGGGAGGGGATAATTTTTTATATATGTACCGTACTACGTTATCGGCAACAATGAAGTAGTTTGTTGTTAAAATTCCTTCCCGTCCTGTTTGGCCGTAGACCAATGTTTTCTGCAAAACCAGACGTTTCGGTAGTGCCATCGACTTCCATCTTCAGTGAAAATCGAGTGCGATAACGTGAGGTGGTATACGTTAGTGACCACAGTACTGTGGTTAAGGCTGAAGCAGTAAGTAGAAAGAAGTAGTTTCTATGGAAATATTTCATTTCGTAAATGATTTTAAATATAAATCTTAGAACATGGAAGTCATGTATGGTTCTCCATACCGTACCGATATTTATTTACAACACGGTAATAAAAAAATTACAATTTTTTTATTATTCCGTAATGAAATGGAAGTATGGTGATCGCGGAAAAAATCGTGTTCGAGATAAGGGCTGATTCTGATTGTACTACCCTCAAAACATGAAAAATCATTTACTGAAAAGAGTCTGTGTGTATAAGTTCTTCTATGGCGAAAGATAACTGCCGCAAATTCAAACAGAATCAAATATTTTTTTGTATATATGCCTGCGTTGTACAAATCTCAAGGCCTATTGATTTTGGTGAAGATCGGTTAAGGAGGATGGATAGTTTACCAGTAACGTTTTACGTCTTAACAAGGGTATTTTATCAGAGCTGAGTGCAAAAAATTATTTGATTCTGTTTGAATTTGCGGCTGTTATCGTTTGCCATAGAAAAAAATCTACAGACAGACACATAGATAGACAGACAGACAGAGACACACGCACACACACTTTTTGAAAAATGACTTTTTTTCATGTTTTGAGGGTAGTACAATCAGAATCTGCAATAATCTCGACCACGATTTTTTTTGCCATCACCATACTTCCATTTCCTTATGGAACATGGAAGTAACAAAATTGTAATAAACACGGTGAAAACTGTGTTAATTGTTAAAATGTTATCCAGTCAACCAGAATTTAAGGTGAAGTATTTAAATTGGTGACTCGATAGTCTCGATGTTTAGAAAAAAATTAATTTCCATTATTGCTTCTGAGGTCACGGTTATGATGTTTGAATAAATTCATTTCCACAACATGATGGGCTTTGGAAATTCTGTACAAAAATTGAAACATTTTAATACATGTGAATGTTAAAGAAGGCGTAAATTTGTAAATTCTTAATTGGTTTTACAATAACCATACTTACGATTATACTTAACCGTATAAAGGGGTTGACATTAGCCTACTTACACGACATTACAAATAATAATGGCTACAGAGTGCCACAATATGCAACATTTAAAAACTGTAAAGTGTTAAGTACATGGTCTCCTAGAAACGTTATTCCCAAAAAAGTTGAAAATACCTGGCACTGATGATACTAATCAGAGACAGGGGCGGATTTACCATTTTGCCGCTCGTAGGCAGTATAAATTTGCTGCTCTCCCACAAATCTCTGTTGGGTGGGGGGAGTGCGTTTACGGGTTTAATTCAATCCTTCATATTTTCAGTTACCCTAAAGTTTGTTCTTTATATATAATTTTCTTCCCAATTTTTTTTAACACTTCTATAGAACAAATTACATCATGTAAAACGATGTACTTCATATAGATATTAGAAGTAAATGCCCAACTATTTTCTTTATGTAATAAGCCTAGTTACTAAACAATATATATTTCAAAGTTTCTTATCATATTGGTACGAAATGGAGCGGCATCTGAAATATCTCTTAGGTATAAAAACAACATAACGGCCGTCAAATTTCACCTTTCAAAAGTATGCCGCCCCTCAAATTTTGCCGCTCGTAGACCTACTTTGCCTACGCATAAATCCGCCACTGATCAGAGAGATCACATATTAGTATCTAATAGATTGGCCTCAAAAACCTACTCCCTGTAGGTTAAAGTACACTTCTCACGGTAATACTGTTTTTTTTTAGACCTACTACAAAAAACCAAGAGAAGACGTTTCTGTCTAATTAAGTATTTAATTTTCAAATCCTAATAATTAAACAATATGCTGTTTTTATATAGTATAAATAATACTTGTCAACTATTAATGAAATTCATTTCAGATTTATATTAGAAATACAAAATGTTTATTGCATGGAAAAAGCTTAAATAGGAAAATATTCTGTGAAAATGATGTGCATGATATCGTGGTGTTGATTTGTCTGTTCCGTCCATTCGCGGTTTTGAAATCTTACTTTGTGCCCCGACACACAATGAATCGCCATTGCCACTGCCACCGCAGACACTATCCGGCGTTTCTGAGTTGTGTGCCTCGTTCCCATGACCCTTGTCAACGCGCGGAATTCACTGCCGCTACTGCTGTACAACAACACCATTGTCGTGTTAATATTTGAAAGCGTCGCCGACAACTGTCAGGCTACCGCGTTCGCATCCAATTCCGCCGCCGCCGACCGCTGCTAACTCGTTTAACAAAACCCGGGCCCGATTTTCCTATTCCGACACAACAACGTTATCCGTTCGTACAATAAATGTTACAGCAACTGGTTGTCTGGTTACAACTCCTTTAATAATAATATATACGCTTCGTGCGCTTTTGTGTGCATTGTTTTTTGCTTAGTTAACCCACGAGTGTGATGTTTGGTCACAAATCTAGACGTCATGTGTTCGATGCCCTGTCAGTACTACCTAATCGATACGCGCCTTTTAGCTCTTAAGCCGGCTGCGAACTAACCATCCCCGCTGGATGTCATGACGGACAGCAAGCCAAAAACGACAGTGCGTAGCTTTGGCATCCATCCGCACGTCTTGTATTTTTGAATGATGTGCACGACGAAAAATGAGTCCAGCAAGACCATCAGCTGAAGTCGAACGACGTACGGATGGATCGTGTGTAGTGTTGACGGACGTCAAGGAATCGTGCATCGTGCATGTTTGATCATGCATACGCTTGCTGTCTATCAAATCGTCATTTTCGAGCATGTACTTTGTACAGTATATGTTTTTGGAGCACATTCGTTTAATAAATGTTTACTGTTTAGTTTTACGTTACATTCATTCTTAAGTTTATATTTAATAAGTAATGATGATTCAGATAAAATTTCACTTTAATATTTAGTTTAGTTTATTCTTCTTTAACATAATACATTCAAATATCATTAACACTTATTATTTTTAATATTGTTAGTATTAATTTGTTTTAATTACAATTCATAATGAGCCGTGAAATAACATCAAAACTTATCGAAAAATGTAAATTAAATAGATGTCTGTGGGACGTATCCTCACAACGAGAACTAAAGAACGTCTGGCACGCTGGACGAGTTGCACGACAGTGTGCTGCGCACATCCATCACCGACGTCGGAACCAATACAAAAGTCTTCCTTAGATATCGGTTAAGCCTTATTTCTTCCTTAGTAAACTATACCATCAACATTAGTATAGGCCTACTATAGTTTAAATAAAGTTATTGTTAGTCAGACGACTTGAGAATTATATAAAACCGTTAGATCGATTACAAACGGGGCGAAGACAAATTGTCTCAAGTAAGCAACGCTGTGTGCTAACATGCTACGTCGGGGTGATAGATAAATACTTTCATATGTGACACTTCATTACGCAACGCACTCGATTGTCGCAGACACGCATCCCAGACGTCTGTCGATTATTCTACCGGCGTCGAGATCGTTACGTCACACAGGCGATGTATAACAGCGCAGCTTCCGAAGCATACAATTTCAGTTTGGGTCTACGCAAAAGGGGAGGCGTTATCATAGTGGCTGGTATGGTTTACGGTTTAGTGTCGATTGATTTCTGATTTCTGTGTATTCCTTAAGGCAGTGGTTCCCAAACTTTGCAGTCCGCGGAACCCTAAAAAAAAAAAAAAAAAAAATTTAAAAATTTCATGGAGGCCGTCTGAGTTATGAAATAAAACAAACATTAAAAATGATACAAACTCTTACTTATATTTTAATTAAAATGTATTAAATCAAAATTCTCTTAACTTGCAAAATTATAGTATTAATGGTATCGAACATGGTTTAATGTGAACAATGAAGCTGCTTTTGAACAATTAGGTTTAATGTCTGATAATTTCAATATTAAATCACTCTCGAGATCGAGTTTATTCCTTAATTTTGCCAACCTCGACTCTATCTTTCCAGCCACATGTTTTAAAATCCAGCTACTTAGGCGTAAAACCAGCTTCACGGAAGAACGTTTTGCTTAGATACAGTGCTTATACGCGAGATATAGTGCTTATAAGCAAGATACAATGCTTATACGTGAACTAAAACAGCACGATCAGTTCTGCGTTGATGCGGCCCTCTAGGCAGTTCGGCTGACAAACAGATCTACTACACGTCATTATTAAAGCCATTAGTTTGAAATTACTTTTACAATTACAATTATTTTGAACAAAAAAGTACTGAAACCTGGTACCAATTGTTTTAAGATTCTAAAATTGAGATTTTAGACTATAAAAAATCGGAGAAAATTACGGTATATTCTTATTTTAACTATATTTAATATTACCTTGTGTATCCAGGTACACTGGTGCTCCTCTTTGCAACTTCAATGTTTCTTTAAAAAACTACGCGTTTCGGGACTCATGGTCCCATCATCAGGTTGATTAAAAACAAGAATCACTCACATGGAGTACGTCAACTTAATAAGATATAAATAAAAAGTTTCACTCGCACATACCGCGTGTATACAATTACACAACTACACGATGCGCATCGTATCGGAACTTGCAAGCGACTAACCGTTACGCGTCGCACTATCTCTACCTTTATCTATATGTTGTTCCAACACGCGTATGGCCGTGCCATACAGTCCGTTGGACTTAAAAGAAAGCTTGTCGTTCAAGAGCTGATTATCTTGGGTTTTTGAGGCCTTATAAATTTCAAATTCTTCCAGCGCGTCCATAAGCCTGCCCTTTTTACAGAAATGCAACGGCTTGAAGCTACTTTGAAAACTCGAGTAATTATGGTTCTGGTTGACTACATGCAAGGCAAAGTTTGATTTTATCTTCTGGATATCACCTCTAGGGAGATGTTCTCTGTACCTATCCAGAAATTTCCTGCCCGTTTGTCCAACATAAAAATTATTGCAGTCCTCGCATTCTATTTTATAAATACCAGAACAGTTTTCTACTAGTCTGTTGGTCACTGGTCTCAAAGCGTTCAAAATACAATTACTCGTTTTGAAAGAAACTGCGAAACCGTGTTTTTTAAAAACGTTCTTAATAGTATTAGGCAAAAGATTTGTAAATTCCGTTGGTATATATTTAATGTCACTGTTGTGTGTTTTGTTTATGCTCCTATTTTTATATATGTTCCTCCTCTGCCTCGCTACTATTTTGTCTATAACTGTACTATTGTAACCGTTGGCCACCGCGATATACTTTATCGTATTAAGCTCGTCGATGTAGTCTTTCGCCTCTAACGGAATTTTTAGTAATCTGTTAACCAACGAGTTGAATGATGCTATTTTTTGTGCAAATGGATGAAATGAAGAAGTTATTATTTTAAATGATGAATTCTTATTTTACTTAAAAGTGATCCCGCTTTGGGAACCACTGCCTTAGGGCGTCACTGTTGATAAGGTGACACATACAGTTTGTTACATTGCTTGTGTTGGAGAAAATATTGTTTAAAGAATTGTATATGAGGAGTTTCTTTGTTTACGTTAATTAAACTTGTAACAGCAACTTATTCTAGTGTCAGACATTCTGTTTCCACTGTACAATACGACGGTCCATGCAAGCGTCGTAACAATAAGTAAATTTAAAACAAAAGATTATGACTTTCACCCTGGAACCTGTAACAATGACAGTCATCTTACAATACATGACTTCATTTCTTTGGAAAAACTAATAGTTTAGAGACCATCCTTGCTTTTAGAGACGTAAAATCATTGACAGACGTTTCTGAATCAAATACGTCTCGTTACATCAGGTCCAATTAAACGTAAATATAAGTTTCTAAATCTTTCCTGATTTTCTTACGATCTTAAACACTTTTAAGCAGGTGTGAATCTAGAGGGTGATATGGGAATATATTCCCCCCAGAATTCGAAAATGTTGGAGCAAACATTTTTAACTGGTTGGGTGTTTTCTAACGTAATTCATTGAAAACGACTGACAATCACCATATTTTTTAACAAAACTATTTAACAACATTGTTTTACGTGCTGTAAAATTTGTATCCACAACCCTGGTTGATACCTTCATATCCACAGCAATTATATACATGCTGGTAACCCTCACATTCTTAATTTTAACGTTCTCTTTAAACTACTTATATTCCGCAGAAAGGTATTATTAGGCTTGCAAGACAAACAGGAAGCCTATATGATGTATGTTTTTAATTCATTTTAATGAAATTAGTAAATTACAGCTATTATTTGCTTATTAGTTTTAATTTTTGGTAAGATTACATTATAACATGAGAGAAACAATTATCTAAGAAAACGATATGTTGTTGAAATTTTGGCGCCTTCCAATTGTGGCGTTGGGAAGCCATTGTTCCCTTCACTCCTCTTGGATATTCTTCATCCCACCGTTCTCGGTATGTGTCTTTCTTATAAAAATATTTCTTCCTATGTTTGTCATAATTGTCTTTCAGTATTGTGTAACATCTTCATTCCGTATGCATTGTAGTCTGAAGTGCATCTTAGAAAATTATTGATCGCTTTATTCTTCTGTGATTTTCTCTGTGACTGTCAATAATTCTGATCGTTATATCACTATTGCGTCAATTACTGAGTTACAGAGTCAATTTATTAATTAACTAATTCTAAAATATTTGGAAGAATCATACGTTATTAAAAATATATGACCTAAAACCGACCTACTATGGGAATCAAACGTCAGTCGTTCGCTGCGGGTTATTAGAATCTCGCTGCGCTGAATCTCTTTGTTTGCTCCAGTCAACTGTTGTCATTTGTTTGCAAACATATGGTATGCAGTTTGAGGAGAGATTAGCTCATGGCCAACAATAGTATGTCACATAACTTTGCATATACAACGATGGCTGGTGGAGTTGTAAACAAAACAAAATTCTACGATACAATGCTGGAATGACAATAATGTGCTCTCTGCACGGATACACAAAAACTGCAAAACAAAAACTAGACAATAACGGAGCAGAGCGCACAGATCTAATACTGTGAGTATACATAATATGCTTCGTTGCAGCGGATATCGCAGTGTCACTGAACACTGCCACAGGGAAGGGACCGATCTTCTAAAATCATTCATAAAACAAACTAAGTTATTACAAACTGTAGACATTTGTCACCAATATTTTGAAATTATTAGAAAACTTTTAATTAATATAAAAGTCACGAGATTCTGTCGGACTCGGAAAACAGGTTGCAGATAGGTGTACATTTGTTAAATCGAATCTGCAAAGACTCTGGATTACAAATTTCCACACTTAAGACCAAAGTGATGGCTTTTCGTGGAACTGATCCCGTACGAGCAAAAATTGTTATAGATGGTACTGTCCTGGAACAAGTCAGCAATTTTGAATACCTAGGCTACAGTGTGTCTTATAATACAAGCAACGACGTTTTGAATAAGTTACATAAGTTCAACCTTACATGGGGGACCATTAGGCAAACTCTTAAGTTAGCAAGTAAAGAAAAACGCCTAAAATTCTACAAGTTGATGGCTCTTCCCACACTTATTGGTCTGAGAATTGGACTTTAACGAAAGGCCAGGCCAGTCGGTTCAAATGAGATTTCTCAGGAACGTGGCAGGGTATACTCTCCATGACTAAAGAAGAAACACAGATATACAGCAGGAACTGAATATTATGAGTATTCTCGACATGATTGCCCAGTATCGGCTGAATTGGTGGGAACATCTTCGCTGAATGGATGACTGGCGCATACCCAAACAACTATGGAAATATAAGCCGAGGGGACGGAGAGGTGTGGGACGTCCGAGGAAGCGCTGGAGTGACCAGCTCTAGACTTTGCCTGTTTGAGACCGGAACAAACCGTCATTGGTTTAATCCTTGCAGATGATGATGAAAAGTCACAAATATGGAGTTAACTGTACCATCAAGAAGTCACAGTACTCGGCCATGTTTGATCATTTTGTTAACGTTTGTTAAAAGTTTGTTATTAATTCATTATTCTGTGCAGTTAATAAGTTACGGCACACTCCCACCCTCTATGTTTTGTAATTTCTATTAGTAGTAGTAACCAAGGTTACGAAAGCTCTTGGTCTACCTTCATATTTGACTGGAAGAACTCACACACTAGTAATTGATAATAGTGTTTTGGAGCAGGTATCACATTTTAATTACTGAGGGTGTGATATCTCGTATAGGAAGGACAACGATATCGAGGGCAAGTTAAATAAATTTAGTTATACATGTGGATCAATAAGACGACTATTGAAGAATAAAACGCAGAGGGAGACACAGCTAAAGTTCTATAAAAGAATAAAACTTCTAAGTTTAATAAAACAACGTGAGCGTTTAGTTAACATAAACTCAGCATTAACATAAACTCAGAAACATAAACTCTTATAATCCTTAAATTCGTAGTGACCGTGAATCAATGAAGGGTTTGCAATGACGGGTTTGTGAGGATCCGTCAAAAAAGTATAACACAATTTTTTAAATTATTTGTGTCGACGTTTCGACAATATTTATTGTCATCATCTGGACCTGTTTTATAATACAATAGAAAATATCAAACACAACAGATCAATAAGTTGGGTGAACGTGTTTGTGTATGTGAGTATGTGATTGTGCGTGTGCGTGTGCGTGTGTTCGTATGCGTGTATCCGTGTATATATGAAGGAGTTGAAAAAGTTTGTTTTACATCATCAACGTAGTTGCGTTATTACATATTGTTACGTAATGCGGAACGTCAGGTGCGTTCGATGGTGTCGTTCCAGAAGCTTCTCGACCAGCCCAAAATGTGTGTGTTTCTGCCATGGCCGCGCTGAAGTATACTCTAGAATTTTCACGTGTTTGTTAAAAACGCATATTATGGAACCCTGCAGACTATAAATAGCTCATACCTGCCGCTTAGAGTTCAGTGTATGTCGGGTGATTTACACAGTGCGTCGCAAGTAGTATATTATTGAAAAGTGATTATAGCGCGGAATTCTTTATATTTGACATTATTATTGCGTGTGGACAAATCTAACTGGAATTGCTGTACGAGTTGATTATAAACTGTTATTTGTGATAATTAAAGCTGGTTTTTTAGCGACTTCATTGGTGTCTAGTATTTCGTTTCCACTGTACCATACGACGATCAGTGAGACCGTCGTAACAATATTGTGTTACTTAAATACAACGAGAAAATTATAATATGCCAGAACATAATTTGAGCAGTATTAAAATTTAAATCACATTATGAGCGTGAGGGTTTTCGCACGCTTTCATGAGCAGATTCAAAATGGTAGGCCAAACCTCTTGTCGTCCCATCTCTGATGATGATGGTAATGAATGGCAGAGACATGTTGTATCAGTGTTCAATATGTTCGAGCGCGCACGTACTAAACTGTTTTTAATATCAAAAGTTATCAATACTTATTCCACAGCGTCCGAACTTTATTGCACGCCATAATGCTAGGTATTAAAGTCGGTACAAACAACAGAAAACCGACAAATACAAATACGCAATTGAAATAGACAGTAAATAATTAATATCGGTTGTATAAAACATTTTCTGCTAGTGTTACATAAAAATCTAATAAAATTGAAAACTGATAATTGAAAAATGTATTGCGAGCTGCAAAAAAAATCAATATTTTATTTGTACAAACTGGTTAAATTGAATGTGGTGTAAACAAATGAATGAAGAAATATATCAGTTTCAGGATGTGTGTTTATGACACTTCCGTCAATATAACAAGCGCCATTTGTTTAACTCGGCATCACACACACACACGGGCGCACACCCACAAATATAATACAATACATAAAACATACATAAAAGTCTAATACAATTGAAAACTGATAACTGAATATGTGTGGTGTGTGTGTATGTGTATGCGCGCGCGCAAATTAAATGTATTCTTTTTTTTGAGGGGGGTGTACCCCGTGCTAAATTCCATAGTTTTACTCGACAAATTTTCAGAAGGTTCAGAAGGAATTAAAACTGGAAGAGGAGTAAGGCAAGGCTGCTGTACGTCACCAAATTTATTTAACATATATCTTGATGACTTGGTTAGGAAGTGCTTTGACAAAACAAGAGGTGTGAATGTCGGTGGAAGAAGAATTGAATGTATAAGGTTTGCTGATGACATGGCTGTTTAAGCAGAAAAGGAAGAAACAGTGAATGAAATGATAAGAGATTTGAATATAGTATGCGAGGAATATGGAATGAGGATTAATAAGGAAAAAACTAAGAGTATGGTGATTAGCAGAGGAGGAAAAAGGGCAAACATAAAGATAGGGCAAGACAAAATACAACAGGTGGAGTTGTTTAAATATCTTGGAAGCTTGAGAACTGAAGATACGTCCTGCACTCGTGAAATTAGAGCAAGAATTGCTATAGCGAAAGAGGCATTTAATGGGAAGAAAAGACTGCTGTGTGGCAAAACTAATAGGAATTTAAGAAAAAGGTTGGCCAAATGTTATGTGCGGAGCGTTGCTGTATATGGTGCAGAGACATGGACACTGAGGAAAGTGGATGAGAAAACATTAGAAGTATTTAAGATGTGGGTTTGGCGAGCAATGGAAAAGTGAGGTGGGTCGACAAAGTAAGGAATGATGAAGTTTTAAGAAGAACATGGGAAGAGAGAAGAATCCTGAAGGTAATAGAAAATAGGAAAAGGAATTGGTTAGGTCAGTGTTTAAGAAAAGACTGCTTGCTTGCAACTGCCATGGAGGGTGTCATAAAAGGAGAAAAAAGAAGAGGGCGTAGAAGAATGAAGTTAATAGATAGCATTACAATCAGAAGGTGTTACGAAGAAACGAAAAGACCGGCATCCGATAGGAAAGCTTGGAGAGCTTTTACCATTTAAAGACCTACCTCAGGTCAGAACACCAAATAATAATTCGAAAAGGTTTCTGAAAAGTTTCGGCAGATTATCTCTGCCATTTTCAGGTCAATGCCTCCTCGACAACCTTGGATAGGATTACTTTTCTGTACCAAAGGCTTTCACGACCGGCGCCAACAGTGTTGAGGCTACACTGCGGGCTGTGGGGCCGCGGCCCACTAATGTTATTACTGACAGACGTTTCGGCCTCACCTCTGGAGGCCATCTTAAGTGCACAAAACGATTCATACAACTGACACGATGTTCATCGGTAAGCACACTACTGTGGCAAAGAATGTGCCACAGTACTCGAAATACTCGTCGTCATTCTTTGTCACAGTACTGTGGTTTACTGACGCACACCGTGTCAGTTGTGTGAATCGTTTTGTGCACTGAGGATTACTGAGGACGGTTCTATTAGTAACACTGCCATTGGGTTGAATGGAGTGGTTCGAGGCCGCTATCGTATTTGTCGAGCGGTCGAGATATTCTCCGCGTAGTGTGTGATTGGCTGAGATGTTGAATGAATGAAGAAGTTAAAAGTACTAGAACAGTCAGGTGGGGTACTTACTCCGTGGCCTTGACAGAGACGCTGCACCTGCTCGACTAGCCGAGAATCGTGTAGAGCGACACTGTCGACTGTACGAAAGCCTTCCTTAGTTGTCGTAACAGTATTTTCTGTTTACTAATAGAACACAACAAGTGGCTTTATCGACGTAACAAAAGAAGTGTCTGTAAAGCGACATGTAAGTAATGAAAGTTAAACGTAAGCCATGAGCCTGAAGTCAACGGCACGATTAGATGTACTTAAGAGGTAAATCCTATTCGTACAAAACGGAATCAAAAAGGAATAATAGGGAATTAAAAAGAGTGAAGAGGTATATGAACTACTGACTGAATCGACTGTAATGGGCTAGACTTGTAATATGAATGTATGAAACCAGACATCCCAAAAAGATCGTGAATGACAGAATGTAAGGAAAACGGACATTTGATAGAAACTTGCGTGATGGAAGAACGTTTTGCGAAAAGATTCAAGAGACAAGTATTGTACGTAAGGTGGATAGAAGGTTGCGGTGATTGATAGTAATTGTTAGGACGGTCTCACAGATCGTCGTGTTGTAGAGTGGAAACAGAATAACGGACACCAATGAAGTCACTAATTACAAGGTTTAATTTAAAAAAAAAACTACAACAAAAACAACAAGGGCACTAATCGGGCGGCTTAATAGTGTTACATTCGACTGAAACTATTTTGAAGGGGCCAGTATAAGTGCCGATGAATGAAGGCATAATTTTAAAAATAAACAAGAACTCCATGAAGTTTTTGATAAAACCTCGTATTCTGGTTTCACTGCACTCATTTCACTTTCAAAAGAAACGTCCACTGGTCGATGCGGTGAGATATATGGGTGGGGGTTGTAAAACCTGAAGAAGGACATCTCGTCGTAGTGGATAGCGAGCAAAGTGAAGTGTGCGATTTACAGAACAGAAAACGTCAGAGCCGGCTTACAGAATGGCACTTAAGTGACAACACATTACGCTATACACACACTCACATCGCAGCTTACTTAACCCCACGACTGCTACTACAACCCCCAGTAAAAACATTAAACCACTCGTTCTCCTTCCGTGTTTCTCTGTCACTGTGCTTATGTAAAGGAGGATTGGTAAAAAAAAAGAAAATAATGTATTCTCTAACATACTGTGGAGTCGCCTTCCATGTCAGTCGGTAGATTCGATTGATTCTGATCGTTAAGAATATAGAAGATAAATACTTTTTCTATCCCGTGGATAGGGGAGAAAGGTTATGTAAACTACTCGTGTGTACCACACTTCCTGTTATTGACATTCCTCCACATATATTCCACTCTCCATCTTTATTTACTGTTAAAAATGTTGTGGCCGTCATGCTGTGTTCGCTGCTGTATAGGCTTACAACCTGTTCCGTCTCCGCAACGGCCCAATTACAGATGTTCTCCCAACAGGTTTATTGTCCACTGACGACAGTTTAATTACCCTCTGATTTTCTATTCTCTCATTATGTTCCAGCCGCTGTTGTCTTCTTCTTGTGTTCTGTTATTCACCGAATATACTGCTACGACAGCACAGAACAATCTACGTGTTTATCAAATGTGCCAGAAGGATCTCGATGTAACGCGCGTGGCGTACGCGGTACTAGACGCATTTTGCGAGAATCTTCTCGACTGTGGCGGGCTCCGCTCGGACGCTCGGCCTGTGTCAAGGCCGGAGTTAATTACGTAGTTCACACGAGAGAAAAGACGCAGTTTGGAAGCTTCTGGTGTGTGAGCGGGACTATAAGTACCTGGGGTAGCGGCCTTAGTTTTCAGTTCAATGCGAGATATTGGATAGTGCGGTTCGAGAGTATTAGTGCGATATATTTCAAGAGCGGTTCGAGTATTATTGTGTACGTTCAAGTAGTTATTAGTGAAGTGTTGCGTTTTATAATCGGACGGTATAATTGTAATACAATTGAGTTTTAATATTGGTGGACATTTTGTTGCGTGTGAACAATTTTCATTTGATTTGTTGTAGAGACTGTGTTGTTAATTACGAACTGTTTAACTGTAAAAATTAAAGCTGTGATTAGTGACTAAATTGGTGTCTTGTACTTATTTTGTTTCCGCTGTACCTACGACGATCGAGTAGACCGTCGTGACAATATTGTTACGACAATTAGAGAACGTTCACTCTCGAACAGTCGAGAGTGTCGTTCTATACGATTCTTGGCTAGTCGAGCAGATGCAACGGCTTTGTCAAGGCCACGGAATAAAGTACCACTCCAGACTGTTCTAGTACTTTTAACTAGGCAAATTATGCTGGCACGCCGAAAAGAGAATGGAAAATTGTTCTGGAACATCTGCGGGTTGTACATAAGCAACAACGACCGGCTTTAAAGTTAGTTACAGTTGGCGATTTATTCAGTGCCGATAAAGTGGTTGTTGTGGAAAGTGATTACTGTGATATAATTAGTGCGGAACTCTGAATAGTTGACATTATATTGGACAGGCCAAAGCAAACTACATGCATCTTTTGCGCCAACTAAGAACAAGAATATTTACTATCTTCTACATTACTTGTTCCAACTATATTTTGAAGTTCTCCAGATATTTTCTGTCTTTATTCTTTGTTATCGCTATCTCTGGCGCATACTTTACGATACTCGTTTAGCAAAGTATCGATATAATCCCTGAGATATTTAAAGAAAACCAGAAAGTGTATATAGTTGGAAACAAGACAAATCTAACATTCTAAGATAACAGAACCCTCTTTTATTTTACGACCTACTTATTTTTATCGCCCTATTTATTTAACAGCATTCGTTTGTGTGTGTCTTTCTCTACACTACATTCAATTGTAACGGATAACCGTTGAAGCGGAAAGAAGAAGAACAAGAGGAAGAAAATAGTTGATAGCGTGTCAGTAAGTACTTGTATTGATTGATTTCTGTTGTCTGTCTGTGCTCTTTCGCGCTTGTGTTGCTTTCCCGTCTTTATATTTATCTCGCTTTACTTTGTTCGTTCTTGTCCACTGTCTCTCTCTCCCTCTCCACCTGTCTAACTAATCTACATCTCCCTTACTTCTCACTCACTCTCTCTCTCTCTCATTGTCTCTCTCTCCCCCCCCCCCACACACACACACACACACACACACACACACACACACACACACACACACACACACACACACACACACACACACACACATTGTTATAGCATGCATTTTTCTCATATCACCTTATATGTTCATTTCATGTGATGTCATCCACTGCAATGTCATTGACCTCGTTCAAACAAACATTTGAAAATTTTATAACAACAATCGGCTATTATTAGCTATACAATGTAGATTCCGGAAGCAAATAAGACGGTTCTGGAAAAAAGTAAGGAAAACACAGTAAAGAAAATGCAGCTAAAAAGGAAGAGAAATGAGAGTAATGAAGAATGAAGAATTGTATTGTGCAGGTGCATTTTGAATAAAAGCATTTCAAATAATCTTTAAACGCGATTCTCCGTCAGTCCATATTTTTCATACTTAGGTAGGCCTACGTATAACTTTGTACTGAAACGTGCTAGAGACTTCAATTTTTTTTATTATGTTTGTCTCACGACACTTCTTATACTGAGCCTAAAGTTTAGTATGACATCTTTACAAATATTTAGTGTGTTTTCAAAAAGAAGTAATAATTTTGAATTTTTAAAACACTTTCCTTGAAAAATCGCCCTTCTTTTACAAATACATGTATTTAATTAGGTTCATAGCATAAATATACCTTGAACGGTTTTTAAAATAAATGTACGTAAATGATAAGCACCACTCCATTTAATTAACATAACACAGGCCTTCACGACCTGGTCCCCATTTAACTTGAAACAGAGAAAATAATTTTCACAGCTGCCGATTCACAGATCATCATATACAATGTAAGACGTCTACCTATATATGGTAGACGAGTGCATAATATGATTACTTTATGTTTATGTGTAACTTTATGTGTGTACGTCTTAAATTTTGTAGATGTACTTATATAAATTAACTAGCTGTTACTCGCGCCTTCGCACGCGAATATTTGACTTTTAATAAGTATTTTAATATAATTTTTATTGTCTATGTCTATATGGCGTTCTGTCAGCTCGTATAAAAATTTTGTACTCATTAGTCAAATTCTCTCCAAAGCTGTTTTGAGCACTTGTACTTAATTATTATGCTTAAGAAATTAAGAAATGCATTAAGTACTAGGACAATTTACAATTAGTACACTTCTTCTTTTCCACACCGTAATATATCGATACAATCGCATATTATATAAAACATCGAAAATGTACTGCAGGAACGGACAAATGTACAGTTCCGATGCCGCTAAATAGCTTTTGTTTATTTACTTGTTAATGTGGTAATTAATTCTGGTCTCCTTGGTGCTGGTGACATCTTTAGTAGGAGTATTTAATATATTTCATTACTTATTCATTGCATCATCAGAAATACGTATAAACATAAATATTATAATCGTTTAAGACAATTACAAAATATGTAGACGTATCTGTACACAAAATTACAAAATATATCGATACAAAAACATATTAAAAATATTAAAAACTGCAGGATCGGATAAAGGTACAGTTCCGATGCCGCTAAATATTGTTTGTTTATTTACTTGTTACTATGGTAATTAATTCTTGTCTCCATAGCGTTGTTGACATCTTTATACTCGTCAACGAAAAGGCATAATTAAATCGTGCGAACGGGCAAAATATCGAATTCCAAGTTAGACAGTGTTTTCGCCTTGTGTCAAAAGTTACCTGTGGAATATTTGCTTGTAATCGGTGTAACGGTGTGGATTTGTATTCAGTACACATAAATCCTCAGACTTTGAGATATATATATATATATATATATATATATACCATTTGTGTTAATGTCATTATGAATCATATTATTTCATAAAATACATTCTATCTTTATAAATTTTATGTTTATTACATTTACGCGTTACCATTTAGATTCGTGCCGTGACTAGATGTCTTGCTGTGGCACGGAGGTGGGTATTTACAGCAGCTACTTCAGAAACAGGACACGTCTCTCGCTTCACTGTCAGAGCCACACGGACGGCGCCCGAGGGAGAGGAACACTGTTGTACCCTGTTGTGTCTTGGGCTGCGACGCGATTGGTGTCAATCAGGTTTCCCACCCACCAATGTCTGTCTGTCGCTCACACCAAATCTCCTCATTCCAACAACATCTGTCTCTCTTTCTCACCCTGTCTATATAGAGTCAATTCCGCGTTCGTTGACTCTTATGTCTTTTTCCCTATGTCTTTGCTTCTTATTAAAATTCTAAAGATACGGTTACACTTTGTGAATGTAAATAATATTGCCTTAGCAAAGTCTGAGCGAATTATAGCATTTTTAAAAACTTTTCTAAGGTCTCCTGCATGGAACAAATGATTCACTACGTATTTGCCACTTAGAATAAAAGTAATAACAAGTAAATGATTAAACATTTTTTAGGTTTTGTAATTTAGATTGATGATTTGATAAAAAATGTAAAAGTTAGGGCTCCCTCTTGTCCTTGGGGTAAGAAATTGCCCCTAAAGACAGATGACCCTAAAGATTGGTCAACGACGTAGGATGTGGGAGGCAAGGAGAAACCACCAAATGAAGATTCTTATAAACATCCCAACGAAAGTCCCGGCAAGTCGCATCCGAGCGGCTGTATTGAGATTTCTCAGAAACGTGGCAGGGTATACTCTCCATGATCATAGAAGAAACACAGATATACGGTAGGAACTGAATATTAGGCTTATGAGTATACTCGACAGGATCGCCCAGTATCGCCTGAATTGGTGAGAACATCTTTGCCGAATGGACGACTGCCGCATCCCCAAGCAACTATGGAACTATAAGCCGAGGGGACGAGAGGTGTGGGACGTCCGAGGTAGCGCTGGAGTGACCAGCTCTAAACTTTGCTTATTGAGACCGGAACATACCATCCTTGGTTTAATCTGTGAAGATAATGATGATGATAAAACATGTCCTTCTAATTCAATGTTGGTTCGGAACTCACTTTACCACGATGAGATAGATAATGCTGGAAAAATTCGCAAACAATTGAGAAACTTTATCCCTTTCACTCAAAGAAAGGTCAAAATATTGTTACGACATCACAGAACAATCTACGTGTTTGTCGAATGTGCCAGAAGAATCTCGCTCTACTGTGTGTGGCGTACGTACTTGTAGACGCATTTGCGAGAGTCTTCTCGATGCCGTCAACCGTGCGGACTGTGTCAATGCCGCAGTTAATTACGTAGTTCATACGGACGCTATGACGCAATTAGGAATCGTCTAGATTTTCGGCGGCTATAAATACAATTGCTCAGGGACGCTCAAGTCAGTATAGCAGCGATATATTTACAGTTCGGTTCGAGAGTTATTATCGAGCGACATTACTGTGTACGTTCAAGTGGTTATTAGTGAAGTGTTGTGTTTTGTAATCAGACGGTATAATTGTAATACAATTGTGTTTAATATTAGTGACATTTTATTGCGTGTGAACAATTTATATTTGATTTGTTGTAGTAGACTGTGTTGTTAATTACGAACTGTTTAACTGCAAAAATTAAAGCTGGTGATTAGTGACTTAATTGGCGTCTTGTACTTATTTTGTTTCCACTGTACCTACGACGGTCAAGTATACCGTCGTGACAATATAAACTGCCGATCAATTACTTTACCTAATTATGGTTCTACATCAAACATATTGACTGGTGACACAATGACAATGTCACGGTCTCTGTCAGTTAACCACAGTACTGTGGCGAAAGAATTCTGATGTGTCTGACCGTGTTAGTTAGCGAATCGTTATTGTACAATGAAGATGGCCTCTAGAGTAGAGGCCGAAACTTCTGTTAGTAACAACAGCAGTGGTCCACCACGGCCCAATAGCCCGTAGTTTAGTCAATTTGTTTACAATACTATTTTCTATTCCTTTGAAGTGTGAGGTTCTTGTTTTCTACTCTTTCTGTCTGTCTTCTTCTGAGATATTTATCGGAACATTCGTTTCCCCTTTATCGTGATCGAGTTCTTTATCGTCCTCTCAAACTATCCATACAGATTTCAGTTTGGTCTTAAATAAAACGTAAACGCATTTTGTACTATTATTTTTTATCTTCTTCTTCTTCTTCTTCTTCTTCTTCTTCTTCTTCTTCTTCTTCTTCTTCTTCTTCTTCTTCTTCTTCTTCTTCTTCTTCTTCTTCTTCTTCTTCTTCTTCTTATTCTGCCCTTCCAAAGTTAGGTAATTCTGCCTGTTTTGGTTTCACCATCTAATCCTTAGTCTTTCAATGCTTCTTCTGCCTATTGAGAGATAATTTTTTCGAATTCTGCTTTCTTCACTTTGAATACATGTTCTTTTTATCTATCTTTATACATTTCAACCTGCATTACATACATTGTAGCCTGTATTACAACTGATTGAATGTTTAGTTCATTATCATTGTCACCATCTTCACAACACGGCATAGGCAAGGTGCTGCCTGTTCCGCCTTCAAAATCCTCCAGCCATATTTTCCTGGGTCTACCCACACGCCTGTGTCCTATAGGTTTGTATTTCCAGACTTGTTTGGCCAGTCTGGAATCTGACGTTCTTTCTAAGTGTTCTTTCTACCGTTATTTGTAATCTTTTCATTTGTCACTTAAGTTAAAAGCTTGTATATCTTGTCTTATGGCCTCAATCCTTACACCAATGGTTCCCAACCGGCGGTACGCAAGACCAAGCTAGTGAACAAATATTTACTTAAAAAATAAATAAATAAAAATGTATGTTCAAAACAACAATAAATTTCCATCGGACATGATTTAAAACCATTACCCCTATAAAAACAGCCTAAACACTTTGCGGTAATGTTTCATTAGAATTAATAGGATGTCTATTTTGTGTGACGTAAGGTAACATGTCTTTTGATGTCTATGTAAAAGTAACGTGAATAGAACCTGACATTAACTTTCTGCTACAAAATAAGCAGCAGCAAGTTTCGAATTAATTATTTTCTTTTTAATATGTTGTTATTTTGGAGTACTAACAAGAAAATCTGTAATGAAAGTATTCAACTGTCTTTAGAAAAACTTTAAAAATTTTATACTTTATTTTAACATAGAACCAACCGGAAATTATTTGTAAAAATCATTTCCCTGTGACGATTTTAAAATAGGAAACGTAATATGTAGTAAAATTTATTTTTAAATCGCACATTAAAATTAATATTACGTCCCTTGATTAACTGAAAATAATATTTAATAAAAAATTTTAAATGACAAAAGGAATGCTAGTGTAAAGATAGAGAAACTAGTTAATAATTTACCGTGCACTGACATGCATTATCTGGAATTAACCTGCATACAGATTCTTTTACTAAACAAATAATACTGGTAAAACGTGAAATTATTCAAATAAATAAACAATGATACAGTAGGATACTATTTTATTCTGAAGTAAAGCATAGCTTTGGATAATAAAAAGGTCAAACTTTAAATACCGTAAATAGCGAATAAAGGTGGAACTATTTTGTTGTGATGCGTAAACTCCGCGCAATTAACTCACCTGTCCTGACATAATAATAATAATGCAGTCGAGATGAAGCGCTCTCGTAGTAAATACTACACCCTTGAACCATGCCCCGAAGTACTAAGATATTTTAATTTAAAAGTGCAGATATAACTATGTGTAGAGGAAAGTATCAGTAAAGTAGTGTTTTATAAAGAAAAATGTAATCTATTAAATTAAATGGAAATAATAAGTGAGAGGGATGACACCTTTATTGACTAAGTGTAAGATCTCCAATGTTTGTTTAAATTAAAAAGGTACAATGTACCAAGAGTGAGAACATTCTATAAATAACGATGTGACGTGCACTTCTGTGGGAAACAAGAACTTTTACTCGAGTTGTACTACTAAAGATGCTTAGCTACCAGACTTCATAGAACAGCATAACAGCTTCATAATTACCAGGATCTCTTCAGGAACTTCACCCGGAAAGTAACCTTCAACCATCTGTGGACACCCCAAGGACCAAGGACCAGGACCAGGAGTAAACTTCACAAAATCGCAGGTGACACGGAGACTTGTCTTCCGTGGTTCAATGTCATTAAAACAAATGTTTGCAAAAGACAGTTTAATAAACTATATAAAAGACTTTAATTATTATCAATTTGTAAATTCTATTATGTCATACGACTAAAATTATTTGTAATAGTAATTAGTGCTTGTAGTATAAAGCTTTTCAGATACTAGAGGGTAAATTTAGTCCAGTCTTCAAATTGCCCCCCCCCCAAATAGTATAATAACTTAACTTACAAACCAATTTAATATCCCGGATCCGTGGAAAAAGCTAGCACATAACAATACTTTTGTTGTGGCCACCTTTTCAGAAAATATTTTGTAAACTTTTATTTAGAAAATCTTATGGTAAAAAAATCCATGTAGAACTATAAAGGATAGCACCTAATAAAGAGATGTCATTACTTAACACAAAATACTGAGTGAATAAATCATCAAACACCCCAACTAACATTCCTTTCTTTCTAACTACTACTGCTTGTCAAAATATTCATAAGAAGTTTATTAAGACTATGGCAGCCCGTGCAATTGATCTGAAGCAATTACGCACTGGTTCCCGACGTTATAACGTAGGTAAGACGTTATACCCGTTTTGTAAATTCTATGCATTATATTTAAATAATTATACATAACTATTGATAATAAGATATACAATTCATGTTGTATCAAGGTTTTTATTGTGGAAACCCCAATAACCTTTTTTGAAGCTCCGGTGGTACTCAAAATGAAAGCGGAAGACCAAAGTGGTACACGGGTCCGGAAAGTTTGGAAACCACTGCCTTATACGATCAAGTTTACAACACCTTTTAACTCTTCGTAAGAACGGCGTTTTCAAGTCCTCTATTTTAGCAAATTTAGTTAATTATTTTAATTTTTTATTTGATTACTATTATTTATTTTATTTATACAATTGTTTCTATTTATTGTTGTTAGTGAAAGAAGGAAAAAGGAAAATAACTTAAGGTAACGTGAACTAGATCCTCTTTCACATTGTATTATAGTAAAGAAACTACGAGAACCTTGCGAAAGAGATCACATCACATGCAGGGGGGGATAAGTCGTAAACAATCCATTTATTTTTATATACCGTGCCATTTATTTAACTGATTGTGTGTCTATATCGAATTGAAACCGATAAGCGCTGACTGATAAGGAGTGAAGAAGAGTCGTGGAGGGCGTGTCAGGAACTGTTCGTCGACTTGATTGATTCAAAAGTGCTGCTGCTCTATCTCTGTCTGATCCACGCAGTCAGCAGTACTGACTCGCGCTGATTTTCCAATCTAGCCCGGCAATCGTGCTTTCTTATCCGTGTTTAGCTGTCTATATCTATTTATCCGCCCTTTTTATTTCGGAATATTTGTTTAAATCCGTTCTGTTCATGATTCTCCACTTCAATTATCTTTCCGCTTATTTTCTGTGTACCAGCATGGCTTTATCTTCTTCGTTTATTTATCTGTTCACATATTTACAAAACTACGAGTTTCTGCAGAACAGTATGGATATCGACTAGAAAGTCGAGAAACTCCCTTGGTGGAGGGCAGCAGCAACAACCAGTATTGGCATGGTGTCGAAGACGGTAGTAATCAGCTGGGCCCGTAGCTGAACATCACCGGGTGGGACTGAAGGGCAGTGGTATGCCAGGTGAACTGTGAAGGTGGACAGCGTAGCCTGTCTAGTGGAAGAACACCCCGAAATAAAAATACCTGGTCCTCCAGGTTGGGGGTTGGGAGGAAAAGCTGACGACCTCACCTTGTTAAAAAGCTATTGTTGCGAATGCTACTACTGGAGGACCTTAGAAAGGCGAACATAAGAAACTGGAAAGCCGGGGCAGAGAAGAATGGAATCGACTCTTGGAGCAGGCCAGAACCCATCAAGAGTTGTACAGCCACAACTGATGATGATGATGATGCGAAGCATTTTTTTTTTGTAGCTATATAATATGTTATCAGGGCTATTAGGCCCTGGTCCGATATTAAACATTTAATGAAACGCCAGACGTTTCGGCAGCGCCAACGGCGATCATCTTCAGTGGAGCGGGAACAAGGCACTATTATCTTGTGAGGTAAACTGACCTACGGCCTAATAGGCCGGGTAACATGTCGTACATTCGTCGTAAGGGTTTGAGTCTACGTATGTGTTTTTGACTTGTTAATTACTGTATAATAATGTTATGGTTGTACTGAAAGTAGCGTTATATCGTTTGTCCATCATATCATCTTCGCCTTCGTTGTTGTCTGCTGCTCCATGATTAGCCAATTTTGCCTGTGTGTTCTGTGTTTCTTCTACGTTCATGGTGAGTATACCCTGCCAAATGCCTGAGAAATCTCATTTCAGTCGTTACATGTTTTTCAGTTATTTACAATTAATTTGTCAAAAGAGTCCAAGGTTGTGTTAAACATTATTACAAATTATGCCTGACGCGTTTTTCTGTAGCGTTGCAGCAATACATTATTCAAAATGTTATATATTTTCTCCCGTTACTTTGTCAAGAAGTGTTCCGCTTCCAATGCAGATCACGTATTCCACCCTCAAGAAAACAAGCATCCACCTTGCGGGAAGAAATAAAGTGAAGCATAACATTTAGTGCAAAATGTTTTTTTGTCGTTTTCAAAGATTACTTGATTGGTGTCAATCACGTTTTCATCTCGAGATACCTCATCAGTATTCTACCAAAGCCAACAGTAAACGACGTGTACCAATGATGACGCTGAGGAAAGTCGAAAATCTTTCAAAAAGAAAATTTGTCAATGCTTTTGTTCAGTAGTGATATTATCCCACCTCTTGGTCTCTATTTATCTGTCTTCCGTTGTCGACCAATGTTTTAAATAATTTAGCATAGTATTCTTGACGCGCGTGCTGCAAGTTGCCGCTACGCCGTCCCTAAACACAAAGCTCCCCGTTCTGCCTCCAAGCGTCTTCCAGCCATCTTTTATCCATGTCCTCCATCCTTACACCTACACTTGTTTGACAAGGCTTGAATGTGACATTCCTTCTACACACTCTTTTCAACACAAAATTGTTACGGTTTTTGTACGAAACTGAACGTAACAAGCTTATTTGCCTGACGTTTCCTTAAGCAATGAAACATCGGATGGTGTGTAGTATTGCGAAACACCGCGACACAAACGTGCATAAATAAACATTATTCTAGCTGCGACCTGTTAACAGGGTTGTGGAAAAAATGACAAGTATGTCTCTTTCATTGTACGCAATGCGTGTACGTACTCGGATTCCTAAATAACGTACAGCAAATCTCAGAAAATACGAGGTCTGTAAATTAAGTAATAAGACTATTTCTGTAAAACCTTTTATTTACAAACAAACTATATCTAGACTCTATGGTCATCAAGATAGTTCCCTTGGGAAGCCACACAGTGGTTTAGACGGTTTTCTTACTCTTCATAGCAGTGGTGGAACACAGAAACTGGAATCTCCTTCAACTGGTCGGTTACATTTTTATTAAAGTTGTCTATCATCCCAAAATGGTGTCTTTTGAGATATTTTTTTCAATCTCAGGAAGAGAAAATAATCACATCGACTCAAGTCAGGTAAATAAGGGGACTGAGGAATAACAGGAATATTTTTGTTTGCCAAAAACTCATCAACCGAGAGTGCTGTGTGACAAGGTGCAGTGTCTTGATGCAGCATCCAGGTTTTCACGATGGCTAGTCTCACGCGGGCAACTCTTTTAAGCAGCCTTTCAAGAATTTCTCGGTAAACATGTTAATAAACATGACAGTATGTCCTGTAGGCAAAAACTCCTTATGGATAATGCCATTACTACCAAAGAAACAATGAACATGGTATTGATTTTGGATTTGCTCATTCTTGTTTTTTTAAGACGTGGTGAGTTTGGTGTGTGCCACTCATCGCTCTGGCGATTCGTTTCTGGATCGTATTAAATTCATCACCAATAATAACATATTTTATAAAATCAGGATTATTTTCAATTTGCCCTAGAAGGTCACGGCACACTTCCATCCTGTTGTCTTTCTTTTCAAGGATTGGGGTTTCTTGGAACCAATTTCCCACAACCTTTTCTCAATCACAATTCGTTTATCAAAATTTGATAAACTGTAGTGTGGCTTAAATTTAATTGTTCTGCGATGATTCTGGCGGTTAATGGTCAGTCAGACCGCACCAAGTCCCTGATTCGTTCAGCATTGTTGTCAGTTCTTGACGCTAACGGCCTTCCAGAGCGTGGAGCATCCTTAATTGATTCCCGGTCATCTGAAAATGCTTTAAACCATCTGAAAACTTATGCTTTTGACAAAGCTTCATTCTCCATATGCCTTTGTCAATTTTTTAAAAGTCTCAGTAGCATTGTGCCCGAGTTTAATAAAGAAACTTGATTGCACAAAGTTGTTCGTAATTGATGTCATGCATTTTTATAACGCACAACAAAAAGTCACTTCACGATAATCTTGTTTACGTTTCACGTGGCAACAATACAAAATAAATATTAATACTCAATATCAATCAGCTGTTTATCTAACCATCTGTGTTAATGGAAACCTTACAGTGTTGCCATATTGACTGCTATATGATTAATCTCACTACTTAATTTACAGACCTCGTATATACTGTTATGTTTCTCACAAAAATTAAGAAGATTCAAAAGATTTAAATTTATGTATTTTTGTTTAAATATTTGTGCAACTGAATTCTTTGCGTTTTTCTTTGGTTTCATTTCAAACCATATTGAGATTTGTAATTCTTCACCATTAGCCTTTACACAATGCTATCTTATAATCGAAAATTTTTTATAGATCGCGCCCTTAGAATGCTGAACACTTTGATGTGATAATGTGTTCTTAAAACAGCGATGTTATCCGTGCTTAGTTGCTTGGACAAAAGGGTAACAGTCGGCGTCAATTTTTATCAGAGGGAATTAACTTTTTATCAGAAAAATCAAACACACTAGAGGAAAATGGAGTGTATAAAATACACTATGCAGAATGCGATGCTATTTATATCGGACAATAGGGCCGTGCTCTGAAACATCGCATTTCTGAACATAAGAAGGCGATTTTAACAAATACAGGTTTTACAAATTATTGATTACAAGACAATCACTTCATAGATACAAAAAACATAACACTACTACACAACATACAAAAAGGTAAAAAATGGATTTATTATAAAGTCTAGAAATTAGAAAAGCAATAAAAAGTAACAAAAATTTAATAAACAAACTGAACTCTGTGTATCCTCTTTATTAAAAGTTGTTATTTAGTTTAGTTAAGTTTTATATTTTGCATTCAGATTATATTTAGTTTTTACAGACGCATGACCTTTCCATAGCTCCCCAACCCCTCCCCCGCTCTGAAACAGCTGTCAGAGTTAAGTTAAAACTGTGAAACGTACCAAGTGTTTATATAATTAAAAAAAAACTTTGTATTAATATGTTTCACCAAGTGCCCAACAAGTCGTCAATTAATATCGTTAACCTTTTATATCGCGTCAGTGTAATTACGTTGTTGACATGTTTATGCACGTCATTAACCAACAGCTGTGTCGACAGCAAGACGACGGTGACGCGGCGGGTCACACCTCCATTGGATGTGATAAGCTGCAGTTTATGAATACTAATTATGAGAACACAGCGCCGACATGAACTGAAAACGGTAATCCCATCTTTTTAATCGCGCGACATGATTGGTCCTTAGAGACAGTGTCGGTAAATGCCACGAAATTAAGAAAACATTATTACATGAAAGGCTTCCGATTGCTACCTTAGGGTACGAACATTCCGAAGCAGCATTACTGGTAGACTCCAGCTTACTGTGAGACATTACTGTACTGTGAGACACCGCGACAAGTCAGCTGACAAACAGTCGACTTCTCTGTGCAAAAACAAAGTGTTTTCTAGCAGTGGAATATGTGTCACTGCAGTTATTAGATTATATTTCAAAAAGTCAAACTTTTTCTTCATTATAGTTTGTTGTTTACTTAGTTTAGTTTTTATAAAACAAACCGACAAATTAAATTCTCATACTCAAATGTCGATATATCTGGCATTCATAAAAGGAAATCGCTTTTAACTTTAAGCGAAGCTTTTACCTTACTTATGACTTTTAAAACTTGAAGATATCAAGACATGACCGTTATACTTAGAGATATTTATAATGAGAGACAAAGAAACTAAGTCTATCAAATCGTCTTTCATTTATAATTAGAAATCAAAATATTAACTATGAAGTCGGAATACAACCAAACACGCGTATGAACTGACGAGATAAGAACGCGTCTACTTTGAATTCAGCTGCGCTGTGGAGTGAGGGAAGTCATGTGATTAAGTGAACCAATCAGGTAGCGGGCCACCTTACTACATTGCTGCCTTCCTTGAGGCAACAAAAAAATAATCTGTTCTTGCCTCACTCTAACAGTAAGCTGCACAGTAATGTATACAGTAAGCATCTTCGACATGTTCGTTCCTATTCAAATCTATACATTTGTTATGACCTCACTGTCGTACAGTACAGTAATGTCTCACTGTAAGCTGCAGTCTACCAGTAACGCTGCGTCGGCATGTTCGTAGTGACCCTTACTAACCTAGTGAGCTATGCTGCGCATCTGTCAAGAATTTTAATTTTTTTCCTTACCTTTAATTGTGTGCAACCAGTACTGTTTCTACATTCTATTTTGTTCTAGTCTGGCTTGTATAGTCTCATCTAATGCACTTCATGTATTTTTGTCTTGTCTGTAAACACATGTACAGAGACTTATAAGACAGAAAAATACATAGGCCTGTCAATCCACAGACAACTTTTAAAAATAGTGTTGCTTCATTGCATCTTACAGTGTTAGCTGCAGTTTTCTTTATGGAACATGTCATGAGATAAGCGTAAATGATACACAACGCACCAGTGGTGGCTGGTGCTATGGTTGCAGCGTTGTACAACGACCAATATAGAATAACTAAACTAAAAAATAATATACTAAAACATTGAGCAGCTAAAATTATCATAAATTTTAACGGAGAGCGTATTATATCCTACGCGGTAATGTTCGCGTACAATTCAAATGTGGCGCGCGGGCTGTTGGTTGTAGCCCGTTTGCAACTTGAACAGTAAATGGCAGAGCTTACTACACAAACATATGGGTGGATGTGCGCTACTCTTCACAACTGCCCTATGTTCCCAATGTTAGCTAGGCGGTTGCAAAACGTTCTGCAACGCTCCACTAGTAGCGCTGTAGAACAACTTTGTGTCATGAAATTAACACAGCCTTCTTAATTTATAAGTTATGTCAGGTTTAAAGTTTATGTTGGTTCAAGGTAAACGTTATCCGTTGTTTGAAGTTGTAAAAGTATAGTAATAATTTTGTATAACTGTGATTATGATAGTTTAATGTCTTTTAACCGATCTCCCATCCACTCAACCAACTACTGCAACCGCCAAAATTTTGAACCAGCAGCCGATATTCCCCCCCCCCCCACACACACACACTTTTATTCTCTCAACAATAATAGAAACAGTTTATTTGTAACGTTACGATGAGATTTAAACAACCTAGTAAAAATCTAAAAACAGTGACTGAAATAAAATACAATTCAAATTGTTACAAACCAATGATGACAAACACATTTATTGTTGGATATATTTTACGCAATAACAATTCAATGTACAACTCTTCAAATATAAAATTTCAATTGTATTGAATATAAATATTTAATATCATGATCGAATATATTCATTTTTGTAATATCATACAAACGAACAAACAAACAAAAACACAATTCAGAGTGGTACTATTATACCATGTTTTCATTTCTCAGATTATGTTGGCATTTAAATAGTTAAAAAAATGTCGATTCTGAATCTTGTTTATTGAATCATAAAGATACAACCGATTATGGGCAGATCAAATCAAAGAAAGTTCGCAAATATCAGAATATAAAATGAGTAAACCTCGGGTACTCATTAAACTAATTGTTTAGTTTAATGGGTAACCTCGGTACTCGGTACTAAATTAATTGTCACTCATTTGTAATAACAAAATGTTATTAATTGTGTGAACGTGTGAACTCGAGTATGTACCGGAACACGAAGTCTTAGGATTTTTGTTCTGTAATGTTGGTATATGGGATTATAATGTTACTAACATATGTCTTTCTGGGATATAAATACTGTAATATAAAATATAAATAAATAGTATAAAATAAGTATAACATATAATATAAAAATGTATAATATATTTTGTATAAACAAAATATAATAAATATATAATATAAATAAATATAAAACACCGTACTAGAATATATTATAAAGTTTAAGATCTTTATTATTATTTTAATTTTTATAATTATCAATTTTTTGTTTGTTCATTACAATGAACTACATCATAGTTCTGCTTATTTTCTATCGCTGTCTGTACAGATCATAAAATATCCCTCGTAGGAGGTCGTCATCTGTTAAAAATCCAAAATCATTTACACTGTATACACGTCAGTAGGTGAGCACTATACATTAATTCATCTGATGATGAAGCATATGCTTTCAAACGCGTCATGCATATATAAAAATGAAGTTACAAGACGGATTGATAAAAGGTTAGTTATGTCTATTCATACAAGTGACTTGGATACCACTCTGTAAATGTGATTGTAGTTCAAGATAATAGAATTTAATGTTTTATGTTTTCTGTGATGTGATGCGATTTTGTATAGTAATCCTCAAATATGCATTCTTATGTAAAATAAGTCTCTCTCTCTCTCTCTCTCTCTCTCTACACACACACACGCGCGCGCGCGCGCGCGCACACACACACACAGTAAGATCTTAGCTCTAATAATTAAATACAGTAATGAAATGATGCAAAAAATAGACAGTTGTATAAGTAGAGGCAGACAGGTGGATCGTTGCAACCGTAAATCATCCCTCCACTGTAAACCTTTCCAATTTCCGCACCACATATAGGGGTGGTTGTTGCACGTTGCACCCGCGTGTGTTGTGTACGTGATGCAGAATAGGAAATGAAACAAGACCAACCTACCAACGACAGCTGCAACCCTTGTGGAGGATTCTCACAGTAACAACCTCCCCCCCAACCAACCACCCACCCATCCAGTTTGTTGTTGTGAATTACTTAACGATACACGGGCGCAAAGTGTGGTGATACCGGAGAAGATTCAATTGTACCAGTGTCTAGTGCTGTTGTGTACATCTTCATCGAATACACCCCAGTACGTTGCATTGACACCTGCACCACCACGGGGGTTTATTTTATATATTGGCAAACGAATGCTTTCTCCGCGCTCAACACAATTTAAAAGTTTTAAAAATAAATTGTTATAAATAAAATAAATTGTTGAAATAAATTGAAAAAGTAACAGAAACAATGATGGAAAGAAGACTATTATTTTTTGGACATTTATATAGAATGGACGACAATAGGTTGACAAAGCAAATTTCAGATATCTATGGGGGAAGAAGTCAACATAAAGTTGGATTAAAGAAGTCCAAAAGGATTCAGAAAAAAATAATTTACACGCAGAAGAAGCAAATGAGAGAGAATTTTTTTCGGTCAAAAGTGTTGAAAATGGAAGGAGTCCAGGGTAGGAGAGATAAAAACCCAGGTTCAAAGTGGACTGAAGGCAGGAGGAAGTGACACAGTGAGAAGATGAAAGAATATTGGAGAAAAAGAAAAGAAAAAAGAATAAAGAATTGAAATTGGCATGTGGTCCTTAGATGGCCGATATGAAAAAAAATAAATAAATTTTTATAGCTGGTACTGTCCTGGGACAAGTCAGCTATTTTGAATACCTAAGCTACAGTGTGTCTTATAATACAAGCAACGGCGTTGTGAATAACTAAATGTAAGTATATCACTACCACATCCCCAAACAAACTTTTGTATTGCATTCAGGTGTGTAAGCTATGTTTACAAAAATAATAACTTTAAGTATGTCTATAGGTTTATTGAATATTTGGGAAAAGTGTATCCAGATGTGTATGCAGATTTACACATATCTATGGAAACATACACAAACTGGAAAGTTAGACTTACACTATACGTTATTTAGGAGTTGTGGTCATAAATTTAACTAATCCCGAACCCATTAGTTCGAGGTATTCAGTGTTTATTCTATTCCTAACAAAAAGAAAAAAATCATATCCATAATAATAAAGGAATTATTATGTGGATCGGTCCAGATTAAATAAACAAATTTTCAAATATATTTGGCAACTTTCCAGTCTGAACGGGTACAGCAAACAACACAAGGACGAAATGATGAAACTGGGTACCTCTTTGAACGACTGTGTAGATAGAAATACTGTGACGATTTTTAAAAAATAAAAAAGGAAATAAAAGAAATTTTTTTTAATTTAAAATCTCACATTAAAACAAAACATAAACCCCTAAAGAAAATGATAAAGTAACACCGCAATAATACCCAAAATAAATAGTTTAAAACCAAAAAGAATTCGAGAATAAAATTAAGGTAACACCCCTTAATAATTAACCCTGCTTTAACCTGCCGAAACCGGCATCAACACGGAAAATTACCCGTGAATAAGACTAATAATAGTATTAAATTGCAACTTGATAAAAAACATAACGATGTACAATAATAAAATAAAAAGTAAGAGATACCATAATATAATTAAATATGTCAGAGAATAAAGGAATAGATATTAATCGGAATATGGAACTACTTCTATGCTGAATAGTAAATGACGCGAGATTACTACTCTCACCCCTTAACTAAACACACTTGAAATGGAGCCCTCGAACCGTAAACAGCATACAGCCGTGATGCGGTACAATAATAATACTTTTAAAAGTTAATAAACTCGCCAGTTGAGACGTAGCGGCACTCAGTACACATTTAAAAGCCATGTGAACCGCGAATATAGTCTAACAGTGCAATTACAGTAAATATGTAATAAAGTAAATATGTAGTAAACGAGTGAGTGTGGATGAGAAGTGCGCGTCTATGACATCTCTAAAAATCTTAACAATAAAACGTATGTAATTAGAAATGTGGTAAAATCATAATGTGAAACTCAAGAACTAAACCAACATGTGACGTGATTACAAGTGAATAAAACTTTTGTGCAAATGATCCAAAACAACGAGCGATTACTACAACTTATTGAGAAAGAGAGAACCAGGACTCACCATGACTAAAATGACTTCAGAACTTCACCATCACCGGATACGAACCTAACAACAGAAACCTGATCTTCAAAAAAAACTACAAGACACAAGGCACAACCGGGAGAGCGCCGATTCGCCAAGGATGATACACACAGGTGACACGGAGGTTTAGCTTCCGTGGTTCAGAACTTGAAGTACAATAATACATGATAAACACTAAATAGATAAAAAATGAACGTAAAATAAAACAAGAAAGACTGATTTAATTAACTTAAAACTGTAATTTCATGCTTAGCAATAACATGCGTTAATTTAAATATTTTTTTGTTAAATAAAGCAATACTCGTATTTCAGATGACACAAGAATAAAGATTATAAATGTAATATCATATGCTGAAACAAAGTACTCGGATCCGAGGGCATTAATAAAAGAAAAGCTATGTTAACTCATTACTAAATTACTCTAATTCTCTTTGTACAAGAGGTACAAATGTTTTAACGTTTAATATACTCATTGCTAAATTTATGTAATAAAGAAATGTCATGGTCCAAAAGGAGAGTGAATGAATCTACAAAACCCCTGGCAATATCCCTCAATTCACGGGATCCTATTTAACATTTGTTTACTTTTCAGTTATTTATGATTTGGTTAAGATTATGGCAGCCTGTTTAATTGACCTGAGCCAATTAACCAGGTTCCCGATATTACAACGAAATAAACGTTATAATACATACAGAAACAAATTTCAAAATCTTGAGGTTCTCTGCGATGAGAAGAAGACGAAAAAGGGGGGGAGAGTGGAATGGAAGGCGGCGCATAGTGTGCGAATGAGGGACTTCTGGCAGGAGAGGAAAAGCAAAAGGAAATGTTATTCGCGTTGTCCACGGTTGGATTGTTTGTGTAAAAAATAAAGAAATTATTATCTGCTTTAGGAATGTTTACTTTACTAAGAAAAGTGTACAGTATTCCCGGGGTTTTGTAACTTTTTTTTATTATTTGTTTTACTTTTTATGGTTTACCACAACCTCTTTTAAATTAATCCAGTAATTTTTATTTACCTGTAATCACCTCCTGTAGTGTTTCTCAGCTAACACTAAGGATTAAATATACAAGAAAGTTTAAAAAATTAGAATTTATTAATTTCATTTTATCTAATTATAAATATATTTGGACTAAAAATAGTGAGCGCGTTCTACAGCTCAATGAGGTTACTAGCAATAAACTTAAGCGTTTTGATGTACCGTCACAACTTGTAGGTTTGTGGTTGGTAAATATTATCTCTCCGGACTTTATGTGGCCGAAAGTAAAAATAAAAATTGAATGATATCTTCTAAAAATAGGGTCTCTTTACTGCTTGTTACGAAGTTATATTTGTCTTTTTTTATAGCGCGCTCGTCATAAATCCAAGAACGTATATGACACGTAATAAACAGACACACATAAACACACACACACTTGCGAGGCGAATGACCGATATTACTGAGTGATAGCATAATGATGTCGCTAGGAAAAATATCGGTATGGAGAACTATACATGACTTCCATGTTCTAAGATTTATATTTAAAATCTAATTCGAAATGAAATATTTCCATAGAAACTACGTCTTTCTACTTATTGCTTCAGCATTAACCACAGTACTGTGGTCACTAACGTATACCACCTCACGTTTTCGCACTCGATTTTCACCGATGATGGCAGTCGATGGCACTGCCGAAAAGTCTGGTTTTGCAGAAAACATTGGACTACGGCTAAACAGCCCGGGAAGCAATTTTAACAAAAAACTACTTCTTTGTTGCCGATAACGTAGTACACATACAAAAATTTCTCCCCTCCACCTTCAACTATAATTTTTAATAATAGAAAATTACCCCCACCTCGTTCACCTAACTTCTTCATTTATAGATACTTCATCTACGTTTCTACAGTGGATTATTATGAGCTTCTTATCAGGATACTTTATTTATAAAAATTAAGTACTTTACTCTTGTCAAATCATAAAATGTTTCAGGTAAACTACTCCTTTCTCTTAACCGATCTTCTCCAAAATCAATAGACCTTCAGTCCTCTACAATTCAGGGATGCATGCAAAAAAATATTTGATTCTGTTTGAATGTGCGGCAGTTATCGTTCGTCATGGAAACATTTCTCTTGTTACAACTTAAAATGTTGCTGGTAAACTACCCCTTTCCCTTAACCGATCTTCACCAAAATCAACAGACCTTGAGTTCTTTACAACTCAGGCAAGTGTGCAAAAAATTATTTGATTCTCTTTGAATTTTCAGCAGTTATCGTTCGTCGTATTTTAAAACATAAAACTTTGGTGATAAACTACCCCTTTCCCTTAACCGATCTTCAACAAAATCAACAGACCTTGAGTTCTCTTTAGTTCAAAAAGGTATGCAAAAACGTAGTTAATTTTGTTTGAATTTACGGCAGTTATCGTTCGTCATATAAAAAATAACCCTTGTTAAAACATAAAATGTTGCTGGTAAACTACCCCTTTCCCTTAACCGATCTTCACCAAAAACAATAGGTCTTGAGTACTCTAAAAATCAGGGCTGTATGCAAAACATTATGTGATTCTGTTTGAATTTGCGGCTGTTATCGTTTGCCATAGAAAATACCCTTGTTAAAACATAAAACGTTGCAGGTAAACTACCCCTTTCCCTTAACCGATCTTCAACAAGATCAACAGACCTTGAGTTCTGTATAATTCAAAAAGGTATGCAGAAGAGTAGTTGAGTCTGTTTTAATGTACGGCAGTTATCGTTCGTCATAAAACAAATTACCCTTGTTAAAACATAAAATGTTGCAGGTAAACTACCCTATTCCCTTAACCGATCTACACCAAAACCAAAAGGTCTTGCTTACTCTACAAATCAGGGCTGTATGGAAAATATTATTTGAATATGTTTGAATTTGCGGCTGTTATAGTTTGCCATAAAAAATACCCTTGTTAAAACAAAAAACGTGGCTGATAAACTACCCCTTTCCCTTAACCGATCTTCACCAAAAACAATAGGTCTTCAGTACTCTACAAATCAGGGCTGTATGCAAAAACTTATTTGATTCTGTTTGAATTTGCGGCTCTTATCGTTTGTCATAGAAAATACCCTTTTCAAACATAAAACGTTGCCGGTAAACTACCCCTTCCCCTTAACCGATCTTCACCAAAAACAGTAGGTCTTGAGAACTCTATAATTCAGGGCAGTATGCAAAATATTATTTGAGTATGTTTGAATTTGCGGCTGTTATCGCTTGCCATAAAAAATACCCTTGTTAAAACAAAAAACGTGTCCCGTAAACTACCCCTTTCCCATAACCGATCTTCACCAAAATCAATAGGTCTTGCTTACTCTACAAATCAGGGCTGTATGCAAAATATTATTTGATTCTGTTTGAATTTGCGGCTGTTATCGTTTGCCATAGAAAAAAAACTACAGATAGACACACAGACAGACGGAGAGACAGACAGACAGACAGACACACACACAGACACTTTTCGAAAAACGACTTTTTTTCATGTTTTGAGTGTAGTACAATCAGAATCTGCAATAATCTCGAACACGATTTTTTTTTGCCATCACCATACTTCCATTTCCTTAAGGAACATGGAAGTAAAATCTAGTAAACCTGTTTATGCAGACAGGAGGGGCAGCAAATGTGCGTTGTTTGAAAAGCTACGAAACTCATGAAAAACATATTTTTCACTGCACTCAGTAAAAGCGATAAAATATACAGTACATGTGTTTAAAACGATTTGTTTGCGAAATGCAAACGTGTCAGAATATACGTAAATTTTCAATATCGGTATAAGTTTTGCACATTTTTTGTTTACTGCACATGGACAAATAATCACATAAACACAAGCCACATAACTAAAGCGATAAATCGACTATGTGGTTAGACACGTTTTGTGTGACGTGCAGCAAAACGCGAGTCTATCTATTGTTGTGCGTAATGGCCGGTTATTTTCTAGAACTTCTTCATGTTCCACTATGCCACTACCGGTCAGATATCAATAGTCTAGAATCTCGTGGAATACATTATTTTGCATTTTTCTTCAGGTGTTCATTTCAGAAAGTAGGTTAAAATTCTTGCTTATGCGGATGACATCGACATTATAGGAAGAACAAAAACAGCTATGATGGAAGTCTTTGTAAAGTTGAAGAAAGCTGCACCAAAAACGAATCTGCAGATTAGTCAGGGAAAAACAAAGTATATGCCAGTGACAAGAAAAAACGGTTGTGTGGGCCCCCAAAATTTAGAAAAATGATCTTATAAATTCGTGATAGTACATTGATTTACCTGCCTCAGCTCAGAAGTTATCTGTAAAAATAATATTAGTGTATAAATCCAAAAGCGTATTTCGTCAGCAAATACGTGTGTGTCTGCAGGGCCTCAGAAAACATCTAAAGTCTCAGTTAATACGAGAGAAGACCAAGATCCTAGCGCGCACAGTACTGACTTATGCATCAGGGACATGGACAATCTAGATCAGATGAGAGGCAAGCAAGTATATTTGAAAGGAAGATGCTGAGGCAAATGTTTGGTCTAGTGGTAGAGGGGGGAGACTGGGGGATATAATTTAGATATAACTATATTACAAGATATAATTTAGAGCTCTACAATTTGTATGATGAACCTGATGAGGTTACCTTTATTAAATTGAAAAGATTAGAATGGGCTGGACACATTATACGTGCTTCTGATAGCAGAGTTATTAAGACATTTAATCCAAAGCCAGAAGGTAAAAGGAAAGTTGGAAGGCAAAAACTCAGATGGAGGGACGGGGTGAGTCAGGATATCAGTACTCTTGGCATTAAGAACTGGGAGAATATGGCTATGAATAAAGAAGAATGGCGATATCTTCTGAAGAAGGTCACAGCCCACAAAGGGCTGTCGAGCTAATAATGATGGTGTCAATTTCCAGACTCTATTTCCCGTGGACTAAATAATTATATTTAGTTAAATAACGGACACGTCATAGACAAGAACAAAATTTCTTGTTGGTTTTAGTTATTTTACTTAATACGAAATTTATTAACAAATTATTTAATAATAAAAAATTCCTTACAAATGTTTAAAAAAAAACACTCAAACACTTGGTAAGTTTCACACTTTAGTGTTGACCACTGGCAATTGTTTCACCCTATTAATTTAGTTGTTCTTAGCAGCTCTTTGAGAATAGCTGAAACAAATATCAGAGGGGTTAAGAATAAACTGTGAAACTTACCAAGTATTTGTGTGTTGATTTTTAAAACCTTTATAGTAATATGTTTTCCTAAGTGCCCAACGAGTCGTCTTATAGTAACTAATCAATATAGTAAAAAAATCTTTATTTTGAATATTTTAAAATTAAAATATAAAAATTGTAAAAAAGTTGGACAAATAAAAAACACACAAAAGTTTTACATTTGAAACTATCGCTTACGAAATCCGGCTAGTATTGTCAGACACAACGGCTCGTATTAATAAAGAATCAGAGCAATATTAAAATGAAATCTTTTGTAAAACCTGTTAAAATGCGTTCCATTTATGATGCGTAAGAATTTATGTGTGCGAGTGTTGTGTCTGCGGGTTGTAACAACTCACAGACACAGCACCCCCTTGTCTTTAACAAATGCAGTTTTCTCACCTCTCGTCTGTCTGAAGGTAACGTAAAATAATTCACGTAAAACACTGATGTCAGTAACTGGTGTTTGTAAGGGGGGGGGATAGTGTGAGAACGTTCCGTAAGGGTTGCAGCTGCTGTGTTGGTCTTGTTTGATTCATTTCGTGTTTCGCGCGCTACACGTACATACACAAGGATGCAACACTGCACCACCCTCTCGTAAATACCCGTGTCACGTCCGGTTAAGGGTGGTGGGAAGCGTGAATTTAGTTGCGTCTGTTGAGAGGTGTGGGTGTGATAGGGTAAACAACATATCTACACGGCTATACGCGCCGATTCGCCGATCTCTCAGTATCTGTCTGGCAGTTTACTTTTGTATAGGAATATTTTTTCATATTGTCTTCAATAATTTTCGAAAATTTAATCGACATCGTCATCATCTTCTTTAGAACACAGCTTACGCAAGGTGCTGCCTGTTCCGACTTCAAAAATCCTCTAGTCACCTCTTCCAGGGTCGACCCACACACCTGTGTTCTATATAGGCTTGTGTTTCCAGACTTGTTTGGCCAGAGTCTAGAATCTGACAGTTTCCAAGTGTTCTTTCCACCGTTGTGGCAATCTTTTAATTTTTCAAGTTAAAACTAATAACTGTTCTCTTATAGCCTCATTTCTTATACGACCAAGTTTATAGCACCCATTAACCCCTCATAAGAATGCAATTTCCGAGGCCTGTATTTTACTGTCTTGTGTCTTGGTTGTTGTATACCTCACGACCACAGGACAGTACAGAGACTGCCATAAATTTGTAAAACTTTAGTTTTGTAAATCGACGTACCTTGTTTCTAAAATACGGTAGATTGTCTCGCAGATCGTCTGGAACGTACCTAATTTAACATCATAATTGCTATCGTAGCAAATATCATTTGCCAAATAATTAAAGTGGCTCGCCTGTCCTAGAATTCGTCACTAATCATTATTTTTGTTCTTATTGGCTCATTATCTCGAAATGCCATTACCTTTGTTTTTACAGTGGAGATTTTATATTGTATTTTTTTCCAAATCTGATGAAGCTTAAAAACAGATTCTTTCAAAGCAGCTTCTGTATTTTGAAGTACAAGCAAGTCGTTAGCAAACAACAGCACATTCAAATATCTGTATCGTTGTAACTTAACAGCAGGATTCACTTAATGTTTCCATTTCCTTTACCAGACCGTCAAAATAAAAGTTACAAAGAGAAGGCGATATACTGCACCCTTGTGTAACACCTTGATTTTTAATTTAATATTGAAATTTTGTAATCTGTTCGACATATGAACAATAAACAAATCTAAAGATATAAACAAATACATGCTTCGAAAAGTTGCCCACTGACAACCCTCCTTATTATTGTACACAGAGTAGGCTACATAACGTGTGTTTGCGGATGATCAAGTAATTATCCGAAACAATGAATGCGAGATCCATAAATCGATGTTCCAGTTATAACAAGTCTGTACAAAATGTGCAAAAATAAGGCTTTATAGTACAGTAGTGAGGCCAGAATGCCTATATGCAAGTGAATGTCTAGTGCAGTGCACCGACTGAATCAAATATGTCAAGAATATAATCTTAAAATTTCCTTGCACAAGACGAAAGTTATGGCTTTCCAAGGCAAGTATCCCGTTAGGTCGAAAATAATTGTCAACAATAAGCCAATCGAACAAGTATCAAATTTTACATACTTGGGCTGCGACACAAGCTACAATTATGACAAAGACATGGAAAATAAAATAAATAAGTTTCAGTCAATATGTGGCACAATAAATAGAACATTAAATACCAAAACACGAAAAGACACAAGGATAAAATTTTATAAAACGATGGTTGTACCTGTACTTATGTACGGGAGTGAAAGTTGGATAAATACCAAAAAAGGAGACAGCAAAATACAGGCAGCAGAAATGAGATTTTTGAGACGGGTCAAAGGCTGCACAAGAAGAGATTTAGTAAGAAATAAAGACGTGCGAAATGAACTAAATGTATATGCAATAAATGAAAAAATAACTGAATATAAAGTAAGATGGCAACACCACATAAATAGAATTGAAAATGGGAGAATACCCAAAAAAAATACTTAATTACAACTCAAGAGGGAAACGAGATATAGAATGACCACGAAAACGGTGGTCGTAAGTTTGTGAGGACGGAACAGGCAAATGTCTAATCCTTGTAGTGCAGCAGAAGAAGACAAACTAGAAATATTGGAAAGACGAATTATTAGGAAAATATTAGGGCCACAAAAACTTCATAAGTTTTGAAAATAAGAAGTAATGGTGAAATATACCAAAGTATAGAAAATATAACAGAAACAGTGAGAAAAAGAAGACTACTATTTTTTGGACATTTATATAGAATGAACGACAATAGGTTAACAAAACAATGCTTCAAATATCTTCGGGGAAAGAAGTCAACGTCAAGTTGGATTAAAGAAGTCAAAAAGGATTTAGAAAAAATTAATTTAAACTCAGAAGAAGCATCTGGGTAGCATCAGGATGGAGGTGCTCTTAGGGATGTGATAAGTCGTATAAATAAAGGAAAAGGAACATTTGCGCAGTTAAGATCAGTATGGAGATCACCCCGTATATACCGGAAGACAAAACTCAGAATATTTGACTCAAATGTCAAATCGGTTTTGCTGTATGGATGTGAGACCTGGAAAGTGACAAAGGACTTTACCACAAGGTTACAGACTTTTATAAACCGTTGCATGATGTACATAATGAGAATCTGGTGTCCCAAGACCATCTCAAACAGAGATCTATGGGAGGCCACAAGTCAGAGTACCGTCCAACTACAGATAAAGAGAAGAAAATGGAGGTGGATCGGTCACACCCTGAGAAGACCACCAGAAAATATCGCTAGACAGGCACTGAATTAGAATCCGAAAGTTAGCCGCAGACGTTGAAGACCGAGGAACACCTAAAAGAGGACTGTGGACAGAGAACAGGTTGGTGTCAACAAGACATGGAGGAATATGAAGGCCCTGGCAATGGACAGAACACGCTGGAGAAATTTCGTCGAAGCACTATGTTCCACTTAGGAATTTAATGACTTAAGTCAAGTACGTAAGTAAGTCAGAAGAAGCAATTTAAAGACAAGTTTTTTGAGCAAAAGCGTTAAAAATGGAAGTAGTCCAGGACAGGACAGAGAAAACCGCAGGATCAAAGCGGGTTGAAGACAGGAAGAAGAGACACAGTGAAAAGATGAACGAATATTAGAGAAAAATAAAACAACAAGAAATAACGAACTGAAATTGGCATGTAGTCCTCAGATGCCCAATACAAAAATAAAAAATGGAGAAAGTAGATAGTTATGTAATTATCGAGAAGCAGACAGGTGCATCGTAAATATCTCGCCGCAAACCAATCAGCACCTATTACACTTCACCACATGTTGTGCACTGTGTCGATACCGCGCAGTTTGTTGTGGCGTGGTGGTGGTGGGGGGGCTGCATGTTGCACCCGTATTGTACGTGACGTAGAATAGATAACGAAACAAGTACAACAACAGCTGCAACGCTAGGGGAAGTTTTCTCACGAGAACAACCCCACTCATCACATCTCCACGTTAGTTGTGAAATATTTAACTGTGTAGTGTGTGATACCTACCGGAGAAAATTCAAGTGTACTTAGTAGTTTCTGTGTATCTTCAGTAAATTTAGCACCATGTGCCAGCAAAGATGTGTGAAATTGTATTTTAGACTGGGAGATATGAGTCTGCGATATTAATTGATGACTACTCGTTGCGCACTGGGTGAAACATATTAATACAAAGTTTTTTTTTTTTTAATATATAAACACTTGGTACGTTTCACGGTTTTTATTGAACTCTGACAGCTGTTTCAGCTTATTAGGCTATTCTCAAAGAGAATCGAGGAACGACTAAACTAACAAAGGATGTAAGGGTGGTGAACATGTGTTTAGGATATTGTTGGGACATGTGTGTGTGTGTGTGTGTGTGTGTGTGTGTGTGTGTGTGTGTGTGTGTGTGTGTGTGTGTGTGTGTGTGTGTGTGTGTGTGTGTGTGTGTGTGTGTGTGTGTGTGTGTGTGTGTGTGTGTGTGTGTGTGTGTGTGTGTGTGTGTGTGTGATGGAGGGGTGGAGAAGGTCAAGTGTCTGTAAAACTAAGTATAATCGGAAGGCAAAATATAAATTAACTAAAATAAATAACAACTTTCAATAAATGGGATACATAGAATTCAGTTTGTTCGTTTGATAAATTTTCTGAAAGATCACATTTCTGAACATAATAAAGCGATTTTAACTAATACAGTCAATGCAGTTTTCACAGATCATTGCTTCCAACACAATCATTTCACAGATGCAAAAAAACATAACATTACTGCACAACATACAAAAATGTAAAAAAGTAAATTTACTAGAAATTTTAGAAATTAGAAAAGCAGTCAAATGTAACAAAAATTAGCCGAGGGGACGGAGAGGTGTGGGAAGTCCGAGGAAGCGCTGGAGTGATCGGCTCTAATCTTTACCTATTGGAGACGGGAACAAACCATCCTTTGTTTAATCCGTGAAGATTATGATGATGTTTACTTCCTTGGGCTTTAAATTTTACTCGCAATGCTTGCAGTTATCTACGGTTCATTTCCTTACATTCTTCAGTCCACGTCTTAATTGTTTCTGGAAAGCTTAAACGATACTGTGTATAAACGATCTGCATCTGATAATTCCTATTCGTTTCGGATGTTGGATACCATACAGAATCTTTTAACTTTCTGTACTGCTGCACGGAATAAGTCAGTTGTATTCGTGCCAAACCAGGTCCTTAAATTTCTCAGCCATGAGATTCTCGGTCGCCCAACTCCTCTCTTTCTAAGTACTTTTCCCTGTAGTATGTACTGCAATAAGTAAAATCTCCCTTCATTTCTTCATGAGGTGTTCCAGATACTGAAGCTTTCTTATCTTCATAGTGTTAATAACTTCACTTTCTCTCTTTATCTTTCCGGTAAAGCCACATTTCGAAAGATTCCACAATTTTTTAATTGTGGCTTCAGTCAAAGTCCAAGATTCTACGCCGTAGAAGAGAGCCGAAAATACGTATCAGCGTCTCATCTTTGTGTTTATTGTTAAATGGTGACTTTTGCATAAACTGCTCATTCTAGTGTACATTGGTCTTGCCTTTTCAATTCTCCTCTTTATTTCTTGAGAGTGGTGCCATTTTTCATTGACTATAGTACCAAAATATGTAGATTTGCTTACACGTTCAACTGGCCTTTGGTTTGCATAAACGATACAATTCAGAAATATCGCCTGGAATGACCGCAACAGCTGAAGGGAATGGAGGGCGGACGGCTACTTAATACGTTCTACGTAATAGGTGTGTCCGAGAAACTAGAACACAAAGAAAGAAAGATCTTGAGGAATATTGTTGACATGGTCATAGAAAGTACAGAAGAACGGTGCGTCTAAACGATTCACTGTATACGCATTTGGGAAGGTTACACAATACCACAGCTTAGGCTCTTTCTGGAAACCAGTGACGTATCTAGAAATTGTCCGGGGGGGGGGTCCGGGATAGCGTCGGCTACATACAAAATAAAAAAGGTAAGACTTATCAACATTACTATCTTTGAAGTGGCTCAAATCACTGCCACTAAAGCAAACGGCAACGACCCATTACTCGTGACTGAAACATTGTTTACAAGATACTTATTGACTTAATTGATTTTCCTATATTTCATATTTGAAACGTATACGCTAATGCTGTGTAATAATCCTGTTCGTACATTTAAAAAACAGAGTTACTACTATATTAGCTTTCAAAGCTGAAAATATTAATTTAAAGTTATTTTATCTACCTTTCTACAGTGGATTACTATGACCTTTTCAGGATACTTTATTTATCAAAACTAAATTCTTTACTATTGTTAAAACATAAAATGTTGCTGATAAACTACCCTTTCTCCTTAACCGATCTTCATAAAAATCAATGGGCCTTGAGTCCTCTACAACTCACGCATATATGCAAAAAATTATTTGATTCTGTTTGAATTTGCGGCATTTATCGTTCACCATAGAAACAAATTCTACACACAGACAGACACAGACACTTTTCAGAAAATGACTTTTCTTCATGCTTTCAGGGTAGTACAATTATAATCAGCCCTTATCTCGAACACGGTTATTTTCGCCATCACCATACTTCCATTTCCTTATGGAACATGGAAGTAAAAATAGTTACTACTATATTAGCGTTCAAAGCTGTAAATAATAAAACAGCCTAAAAATTAAGAGATTATCAGAATTTGTCAACTTTGTCGACCCTCTTGGGGGGGGGGGGGTCCGGTTCCATTCGTTTACACCATAAATACGAACCTGCTGGAAACCTTGGTGTGCTCCAAGTTCCTTTCTAAGAGGGTCGCCTTTCTGAATGCCTTCATCGCGCACCCCAGTTATTACAGATGCCTTAACATTCCATCTCGGTGAACCAGGCCTACTTCGATGTCTTACTTAGGAAGTAGGCAAAAATCGGGTTGATCAATTTCGGTCTGGACTTATTCGCGACATGTGACCGTACAAGGCAATAGTTGTTTTCCGAACGTGTTTCTTAACCTTTCCACATGCGTATACAGTTTATGGTTATGGCGCACCGTTTTCTTTGACAATGCCAAAGATTTTCCTCAGGATCTTTCTTTCTTTGCGTTCTAGTTTCTCGGTCAGACCTTTTAGGCAGAACTTTTTAGATACCCGTTTAGCCTCCATTTTGTCTGGATGTTCCGATCATTCGAGGCAATATTTCTGTAGTATATAGATGATACCTATAGTTCATTATAATGACCTCATTACGCAAACGGTCTCACCCTGTAGTTCATTATAATGACCTAATTACGCAAGCGGTCTCACCTTGTACGACTCAGAAAATTTATTTCTGAACTTTGAATTTGGTTTATAATTTTCCTTGTAGGCACCCATGATTCGCAGCCATACATTAACACAGGCACTCCCATTGATTTATAAAATTTAATCCGTGTTTCTTTGTTTTCTTTACACGAACAGGCCAGCCGTGGACCACGCGAATATCATTTCCTTTTCTTCTCCTGCCAAAAGGCCCTCATTTGTACACTATGCGCCGCTTCCTTACCATTCTCCACCCCTTTCTCGTCTTTTCTCACCGCAGAGTACCTCAATATTTTGAATTTTGTTTCTGTATGTATTTCTATCTACACAGTCATTCAAAGAGATATACAGTTTCATAATTTCCTCCTTCAGTTGTTTGGTGTTTCCGTTGAGACCGGAAAGTTGCCAAATATATTTGAAAATTTGTTTATTTAATCTGGACCGATCTATCCGAACCATATGTCCAAGGAATCTCAGTCTTTTCCATCGGGAAGCCGTTTCCAGATCTTTCAGGTCCCTGTACATCTCTTATTTGGGTCTACGCCTGTACCCATCTTTGGTTTTCTTGGGGTCATAAATTTTCCGAAGAATTATTCATTCAGTTTTAAGAAGAGGTTCCAAATTTTGAAAGCACGTTGTTTCCACTCTATACATGATCAACGGCCTGATCACAGTGCGATAATGGCGGACTTTCGCACTTATGGAAAGATTTGTCTTTCCGTACAGTTCCCGGGTTAGAGTAAAAGCCTTTGCTAATTTGAGTTTCGTTATCTTAAAGGATTCTCTGACCGAGGCGTTTCTCGGGATATGTTTTCCCAAAGATATTTAAAATTGTTAGTATAGTTTCTTTTTTATTTAATTAAAAAAAAATAATCTTTCGTATGCGAGGACACAAATTAAACTAGGTAGATTTTCTTGCTTATATCCTTAAAACTTTACGCACACATACAAAAAGTTCTTTTATCTCTTACGTTGCTTGTAATGGTTTGTACGCGCATGCGCATGTGTGTGCACGTAAATAATCAAGTAAACGTTATGTCTCTTTATAACAGACTTTATACTCTTCAAAGTCTGTGAGGTTAAAAATATCTCTTCTTTCTAACTATACATAACTAGAAAATAGTTAACACTGCTTATACTCGTTTTGAATGTTTAAAAGCTTGTTTAAAAGTCTGCCTCGTAAAACTTTTTCAACGAACACAAAAGAGCAGCACAGAACAGAGGAAGGATAAGTAATGCCTTTGTAAGTTTAGCGTAAGTTCAGCTAACGTTTTAGACTGCGCGCTGCTTCCGGCGGAGAGCAGAATATAAATGTTAAGCTTAGCTGTTGTTGAAGACTGTACGCGCTACATGAAATAAAACATACGCTGGCTTGTCTAATTCTTTGTACTCTGACTTTTAAATAAATAACTGGCATACGGTTTAAGAGCGAGACGGTGGATTACTCTATAACATGGAAGGCGTTGTTTCACTTCTTAAAAGTTGGGTCGTTAGTTTATAAATCAACGATCGCGTCGGCATTGTCTTTGTGACGTGTGAAGCATTTCCGGTCTATCTGAAAAAGTGGATCGAAATCACGACACATTTTAACCACCTATGCCTTTAAGTGTTAAACTTCCATCGTCCTATCTATTCGTTATACAATGCGTTACTCGTAATTTACATATTTTGTCTTTTGTTCTGTGAGAAAGTTTCTACTTTTTAACACAGATCACGTATTTTGCCGACAACCCGCCTTGAACGAAGGAATAAAAAAATAAGGAACAGCGCTTACTGCGTGATACAGTCTTTTCTTCTCAAAGATTACTTGATTGGTGTCAATCATGTTTTCGTGTTGATACCTCATTAGTATGCTACTAAAGTGTTTGTCGGCGTGTACCATTAACGTACAGGAAAAAAGTATAAAGAAAACTTTGAACCTTTGTTTTATATGATTTTATCCCTTTTCCACCATGCCACAAAATACAAGACATTTGAGTTTTTAATTTTTTTAATGGAAGTTTAAAAACGGTTAATGTAAATTATTGTCTACGGTTCTAGTCCGTACATATTTTTCTGTGAAGGTTATAAGACCCCATTTTGTTTAAAAACGTATAATGGAGTATAAAAACGTAGAGACAATATAAAATGTAATAAGGTACTATATTACTTTTATCTTCATAGGTTAAACAAAAAATTTAATTTTTACATTAAAAAAAGAAATAACCAATAAATGTATTGATTCATCCAATAAAAATGTTATTTCTGGAATTGTTGTCAGCTTCTAACCTGTTACCTTGCAATATATACACAAGCGCGCGCGCGCGCGTGTATGTGTGTACTTTTTAGATTATTTTTAAAAATAGTTTCTACAGAATTTGTTTTAGCACGTAGAATTGTGTGTTTGTGTGTGTGTGTGTGTGTTAATGGGGGGGGGGGTTGCAAATAAAAAAGACAATCCTGTGACTTCCACCTCTCCACCTGACGAAGAATCATAAAATAATTTGGACAGTGGTAGTGGTGGTGAGAACACACCCTAAAGGTTGCAGCTGTTGGATTCAACTCGTGTTTCACACCACACGTATTTATCGGAGGAGGGTGCAACGCATGTCATGACAACAATGTACTTGTATCAACGGCGAGACAGACTGGTCGAGGCTGGAGTGGAGATATACGCTTCTACGTAGCCTATCTGTCTCTACGATTGTAGGCAACTTGTAGGTCACTATTGTTACGACGGTCTAACTGATCGTCGTATGGTACAGTGGAAAACAAACTACAAGACACCAGTTAAGTCACTAATCACCAGCTTTAATTATCACAATTAAATCGTTTGTAATCAACAAGATAGTCTCTTATAACAAATCAAATAAAACTTTTCACACACAATAAAAATGTCAACTAATATAAAACACAATTGTATTACAATTGTCCCGCACAATTATAAAAAACACATAACACTTCGCCACAATACTTCAAACCGCGCTGCAATAAATCGCCACTACAACTGGCTGTTAAGCGTAGCTGTCGTCGTTTAAGTAAATACAAGTGTTCCAGAATAGTCCATACTACGCATCACTAATAAAGGAAAACACTAGAGTGTGATTGATTGCGGCCTTGATACAGTATATCATCTATTCACCCGTTACAAGCCTCAACTTTTCTTCAATCTACATGGCCCATTCCTTCCTGCTTTAAACCTTACTTCCTTTAAAAGTAACTTAGTTTCTTGCACCCTCTGTAGGCGTCCACTCCGTTTATAAGGTTGATTTAATCTTCAGACATCGTCGTCACCACTTCACGTTTTAGGAATTACAGCCCGTTTTACGGATCCCATCTCTTTCCTGGGGGACCAGTTTTTCTTCTTAATTTTGTTTTATGCAGTCTTGCCTTTAAAGGTAATCTGTTTTATCATTTCGTGTCCAGCGTTTATTCTATTTAACTCTGTTTTATTTTTTAATTTCAATTAAATATTTGAAGTCCACTTCTGATTATTTCGTTTCTTATCATATCTGTCCGCATTACATTCTTTGACTCTTGTTAGAAACTTCATCTCTTCAACTTGTATTCTTCTCTTTTGTGCTTTTGTTGTAACCCAGATTTCACTGCCGTAAATGTATGTCTCGGTACTGCTAGCGTTTTATGAAATTTAGCATGGTCTTGTTTCTTGTTTTAATTTTCTGACCTAAACATATGTTATGTAAAAATTTCCCAGCGTTCGGTCCAGATTGTTATTGTAATCATAGGAAATATCACATCCTATCTTGAAAATTACTTACCAGTTTATTGTTTGTTACTTTTCTTTTATAAAATTGCTAAACTGCTATAATTGTTTTTATTATTTAGACAAAGCTTTTCGTCATTACTGACATCTTCAGGTCTTAAACAACGCCTTAAACAACGCCTATTGTTTGTTACCTAAGACAACCTAGGCTCTTATGAGTTTCACTCCAGAGAATGCCATAATTTTCGTTTTGATTTCGGGTTTAATTTTTCAAATTATATTGAATGCTTATTTCTTGTAGTTGATATAAAAGGCTATTGCAACACTTTTTCTGCCTCCCCTATCACAGTCAATTTGTCTCGGTGTATAATAAATTAAGTACGCTCTTATCCTTCAAATCATTTTCGCTAAGGAAGATCGCCGAAAAAAAAACAGACAGGATAACAGGCTTTAAAATGAAAGCCCATCACTTTTTCCAACTCTGCTAGAAGACTGATAAGCTGTACAGATGAATATGTCACCCTCAGTCTCATAGAAGCCTCGGATTTAATCTTCCTGTACATAAACGTTTGTAGGCTTTCACACTCGACTAACTTTTGCCATTTCCGGATTGGTTGTAAACGTAATCTACAGTTCATCATCATCATCTTCAAGGATCAAACCAAGGATGATTTGTTCTGGTCTCAGATAGGCAAAGATTAGAGCTGGCCACCCCAGCGCTTCATCTGACGTCCCACACCTCTCCGTCCCTCGGCTTATAGTTCCATAGTTGTTTGGGGATGCGGTAGTCCATCGGCAATGATGTTCCCACCAATTCAACCGATACTGGTCAATCTTGTCGAGTATAATGATAATATTCAGTTCCTGCCGTATATCTGTGTTTCTTCTATGATCATTGTATACCCTGCCACGTGCCTGAGAAATCTCATTTCAGCCGCTTGGATGCCACTGGCCTGGCCTTTCGTTAAAGTCCAATTCTCAGACCCATAAAGAAGTTTGAGAAGAGCCATCACCTTGCAGAATTTTAGGCGTGTTCCTTTACTTGCTGACTTAATTTCTTGTCAGCTGTTTTCGAGCTGTAAAAGTGTGTGGTTCGTGGGTTCATGACCGGCATTATTTTGCATCTACTTGATTTTAAAATACGCCTACACTTTACATTTTATACTGAATAGCCATTAATAATAGTAATCAATTCAACAACAATATGCAAGAATCAGAACGAAAGGACACCACACACACTTTCCACATAGGGTGTTTAGTTAGTGTAATATAAATTCTCTGCTGTGTATGGTTAGAATCGAACGCATGCGCTGGGTAAAATATTGCTTCAGTGTGACGGTGTATAGATCCTAATGACAGTAGAGTCATCTGCGACTCTTTGCGACACGTTGCGCCAAAAAGGTTCTGTCAGGAAACAAAATGACACTCCAGTGTGCGGCCGGCCTGAAAGGGTAACGTTCATGGTTGTCTTCACGCATGAACCCCCCCCCCACTTCTTGCAGATCCCTATCCACATGGTTAATCAGGCCCCGTTGGTTTTCTGACTTTATAAAGTAGGCAAAGCTCCGGGGTTTGTCAATCTCTCTGGGGTCCATCAGTTTTATGTCCGCCCGTTTTGTTTTTAGCATACAGCTAAAACACGATTAAAAAAAAAGTCTATTCAGAAAGACTAAATACGTGGATGCATACAGGTAGGCTACAAATGTGTGACTTTCCTAACACGAGAATTTATGGTGAAAATTATGAATATGATGTAATAGTCTTAAATTCCTCAGCTCAGGCATGCACGTTAACGCACACACACACACACACGCACACAAATTCACTTATTACAGATTCACATTCTATTGTTTCTGTAAACTTGACAGATGAAAAAACTGGATCACGATTCTGAGACTTGTGCTAAGAATTGTGCTGACATCAGCTGATGACAAATACGTATAAGTATGCTTTGTTCGTCTGGTAAAATTTATCTCTTTGGTTGAGGTTGACACAAAACATTACACAAATAATGGTTACACTGCACCTGCACATATTACTAAATAACATGGCTTCTGGCTTTCTGTTTACTTCTAAGACAACGTTGTCTTTCATGCTAAACGTTTATAAAGGAATATAATCACTTGATCATATATAATGTACATATATGTATATATATAATATATATATGTAGTATAGTGATATTTACAGACAACCAGAATATTATACAACAAGAAGGAAACATACAAAGTGCATTGCACTCAGCAGCCTCCACACTTGCAATTTCACCACAGCGTCGCTTCGACACCACCTATGTGGGAGGGGGGAGGTGCACGATACATACACGTTGTACGTGTTATAGAAGAGGAAATGGAACAAGACCGACGACAGCTGCAACCCTTGCAGAGGTTTCTCAACCCACTCACCACCACCACCACCAACCCTATAGTTTGTTGTAAATTACTTAACGATACATACGGTTGAAGTGAGATACAGGAAAAGATTCAATTGTACGCCTGTCTCAGCGGTCTGCCTTTTGTCCTACACAGTACGTGAACAAAGCATGCGTACGACGTCAGCCTAGTAAATATTTTATGCGGTGTTTTCAACATTTTGCACGTAATAGTCGTCACTTCTCAAGTTTACGTCATAACAACCTTACGTTATCAACTAAGAAATGGTTAGTTTGCATTACTGACAAACTCCCATGAATTTTCTAGTTAAATAATCATCATCATCTTTACAACACGGCGTAGGCAAGGTGCTGCCTGTTCCGCCTTGGATCTATCCACACACCAGAGATATGCATGTCGATCACCAGAAAAAAATAGCAACAGTTTTGGGAACACAGATCTGAGATCTGTGTTTGAAGTTTTTTATTAAGGTCGACCGCACGCTAGAGCGGCATTTTGTTTCGCGACAAAACCGTTTTGACGCATCTTGTTGCTAAGCGTCGCTTCGGTGGTCAGAGGCTTGAGACATTGGCTCACGACAGAAAAATTTCTCGTCAGCTGTTTTCGAGCTGTAAAAGTGTGTGGTTCGTGGTTTCGTGACCGGCATTATTTTGCATCTACTAATCACTGTATATTACGAGTAAATGTAACAAAGTTTCGACTGACCTTAAGTACAGATTAAAATTAATTTTTATCTTTTTTTCATCCGTCGTGTGACTTCTTATTGTATTTAATTAAATAACGCGTTTCGAGGCTCAAGGCCTCATCTTCAGATTTCAGTCCCGTGTGGACGTCGTTAACACATTAAAACTAAACTACTACACATTAAAATAAAACACACTACACAAGTTAACCGATATCTGGGTGCGCACCCTTTGCTGGCTTACGACGCACTGCCTGCAACTCCTCTATGGTCTCGTCACAACGCCCCACCATCGATTGCTGTCTATTCCTGCTTAATAGGAATTTGTCCACAACCATATCTTATAGCTGATGTGATTTAAAATTCATCTGGTCATTGAACATGTTACTAGGATTGCACTTAAACGCCCGGTATATTTCAAATTCTTCGGCTGCGTTCATGTATCGTCCCTTATTGCAGAGATGTAATGGCTTGCAGTTGGTGTCAAAGTCAGTATAATTATGGTTATGCACCATTAACTGTTCGGCATATTTTGATTTACAGGCTTTTAAGTTATTTTTTGGTAGATGTTCTTTAAACCTCTGTCTAAATGCCCTGCCTGTCTGACCGAAATACACCATATCGCAATCATTACAAACCATTTTGTAAACACCTGTCCTTTTTTCTTTAAACTGTTGTGTTTTAGGCCGTAATAATTTTTGAACATTATTTGTGTTACGGAACGATACTAGGATGTTATGTTTCCGAAATTCGTTTTTTAAAACCATAGATATATTATTGGTGTACTCAGTTGAAATAAACATAACTTTATTATTTTTGTTACGTGTACTGATGACGTTCTTCTTTTTATGTTTACGTAATAATCGTTCGACCATTGAGCTTGTACTGACCTTAAGTGTACCAGAAATAGAACATAATTTTCAGTATATAATTAACAATCATCATCATCATCATCATCATCATCTTCACAACACGGCATAGGCAAGGTGCTGCCTGTTCCGCCTTCAAAGATCCTCCAGCCATCTCTTCCTGGGTCTACCCACACACCTGTGACCTTGTCCTGTAGGTTTGTATTTCCACACTTGTTTGGCCAGTCTCGAATCTGACATTTTTCCTAGGTGTTCTTTCCACTGTTGTTTGTAATCTTTTGATTTTTTCATTCAAGTTAAAAACTTGTAACTCTTCTCTCATGGCCTCGATCTTTACACTGTCGCGTTTAGAACACCTTTTAACTCCTCTTAAGAACGCCATTTCCGACGCCTGTATTTTACTGTTTACTGTTTCTTGCTTGTTGTCCATAATTTACAGCCATAGGACAGTACAGGGACTGCCATAACTTTGTAGAACATTAATTTTGTATCTCGAAGCACCTTGTTTCTGAAAATACGGTTGATTGACCCACAGATCGTTTTTTAATGTAATGTAATGTTCCACAGATCGTATTTAAATAATGTAACATAGAACACTATGAAAGCCCAGCAAAAAACGTTTGACGGGGTTAGTACACTTATGAATTCTGTTCCCACTTGTTAATACAGAGCAGAAATACACACACACACACACACACACACACACTTATCACAGAATCACATTCTATTAGTTCCATAAACTTGATGGATGTAGGAAACTGGGTCATGATTCCGTCACTTGTACTAAGAATTGTGCTGATGTCAGCTGATAAATACACGTAAGTATGCTTTGCTCGTTTATCTCTTTGGCTGCTGTTGACAGAAAACATTACACAAATAATGGCTACACCGCGTATATTAGTAAATAACATGGCTTCTGGCGTTTTATTTATTTGTAAGCAAACGTTTTTCTTTCGTGCTAAACATTTAGAAACAAAGATAACTGAGTACATTACAGACTTTTATTTTATAAATAAAATGAGGTACGTACGTGTTAATAAATAAATGAAGAAGAGCTTGTGACGAATGTTGATGAGCATTAGAATAGACTAATTGAAAAAAATTAAATTTAACGAAAATTTTAGAAAATTGAGTAATAAAGAAGAGAAAGAACAAGAAAAATAGGAATACAGTGAAAAATAAAAATTATTAAAACGAAACATAATAATGAAAGTAACGATAATGGCGACGATGGAAGCATGATGGCGACGATAAAGAAATATAAAATGTGTACAGTGAAGAAGAAGAAGAACAGAAGATTAATGTTAATGGTTTAATCACGTTTTTTGTTTAGATTATGGACATTTACTTACTAGGTCGATCAAGAAAAACGAGAAAATAGATCCTTTACTTACTAGGTCGATTTAGAAAAACGAGAAGGAGGGCGTCAAAAATTCTTGTACCCTCAGTCTAACGACTAACGACTCAGCTGCCACGGCGTTGTGCCCCAGTTCAACTTCATTGTGTATTCAAAGATTATTCAGATGTCATTAATAATGTATTACAAACTGCTGCGACAACATTGTTGTTAGTAGTTAGAAGCAATGAATATTCAACGTATATTTACTGTACGTAAAGTACAAACAGTTTGTGTAAACTGCTCACTTGTCGTGGCACATAATGATGAGTTTTTTTATAATGCCGTTTATATCCGCACCTCTGATACACAGTAACTTGGCTTACACCCGTTGTGAATGTCGGCGTGACCCCCGAGTGCCAGCGCATACAAGTTTCAAACTTATAGGCCTATCGATAAACAATCAGCATGGAAAAGTAATTGGATACCTCTTCTTGTCCTTCCTTTTCGTTTCCTTTTCCTTTAACATCGTCAATGTTTTTTCTTTAGGTTCTCCTTCCCCTCCTCATCTTCATCCGCCTCTTCTTCTTCTTCTTCTTCTTCTTCTTCTTCTTCTTCTTCTTCTTCTTCTTCTTCTTCTTCTTCTTCTTCTTCTTCTTCTTCTTCTTCTTCTTCTTCTTATTCTTATTCTTCTTCTCCCTTTGCTGTTATAATTCTTGGCGTGTTCTCGTTTTTTTTGTATTCTTTGTCTTTTCGTCAATATGTAAAATCAATCCTTTTTTCAAAACCTCTAATCGATGGGTAAATCCTCTTCCATCGTACTTTTTTTCCTTTTTCCCCTTTACGTTTTGATCCCTGGAATTTGGAATCGTCCTGAAAAGCTGTCAATGTCGGTCGGAAGACACTGTTGTTCGGTACGATGGAAGAAGTCCGAATAGGGAATTTACCCGTACTCAATCCCTAATGGGGGGGGGAATAGACACTTATGTAAGGAGGGATTTAAATTCTTTAGCCGAGGGCTAGATTTTAAGGCGCCGGTGAGTGTTGGTCTTACGACATAGAATCTAGTGATTCTTGTTAAAATTGTGGAGGTTTCCTAATGTTCAATCATCTGTCGCATCAGTGGGGAACTAAAGTTCTGATACTATCTGAAAATAAATTCAGAGTAATAAAAATAAATTTATAGAGTAACTATAAAGAAATTCTAAGGCTCCTAAATTTGAATTTAGTAAAAACAAATTACACTGAAAATTATCAATCTAAAGTATAAAATTTAAATTATACACTCTAAGAGTTAAATTCTTAAGTCTAAATTGTGACATATAAATTCTGAAATTTTTATATTTCAACTAGTTACAATTCAGCAAAGAATTTGGTCACGCCTATAGATGCCAAGCTTAGGCAGCAAGAACATGCCTTAAAAAGAACGTGGAATGAAATTCAAGAAAATGTGATGGCCAGTTGGAAGACAATCTGAGCTGTCATCGAATAAAATATCGGCATGGAAAACCACTTCCATTTTCTAAGATTTATATTTAAACGCATTTTCGAAATGAAATATTTCTGTAGAAACTACTTCTTTCTTCAGCCTTAACCACAGCACTGTAGCCACTAACGTATACCACTTCACGTTAGCGCACTCGATTTTCATTGACGATGGCAGTCGATGGCACTGCCGAAACGTCTGGTTTTGCAGAAAACATTGGACCACGGCCAAGCAGCCCGGGAAGGAATTTTTGCAACAAACTATTTCTTTACGATCTATTTTTTATTTCGATAACGTATTACTCATATAAAAATTATCCTCTCCCCCTTCAACTATCATTTTCATTTATAGAAAATCACCCCCTTCCCCGTCAACTACTCTTTTCATTTATAGATATTTCATCTGTCTTTCTACAGTGGATTATTATGAACTTCTTTTCAGGATACTTTATTTATCAAAATTAAGTACTTTACTCGTGTTTAAACGTAAAACGTTGCAGGTAAACTACCCCTTGGCCTTAACCGGTCTTCAATCAATAGGCCTTGAGGCCTCTACAACTCAGGCATATATATACAAAAAATTATTTGATTTTGTATGAATTTGCGGCAGTTATCGTTCGCCATAGGAAAACTTCCACACACACACACACACACACACACACACACACACACACACACACACACACACACACACACACACACACACACATTTCGAAAAACAAGTTTTGGTCATATTTTGAGGGTAGTACAATCAGAATCAGCCGTTATCTCGAACACAATGTTTTCGCCATCACCATACTTCCATTGCCTTATGGAACATGGAAGTAAAAATTGCTATTATACAAACAAGTTTTGAACCGTTGTGGGTGTATGGTATCCGACTTTGGCGTTTCACAAACAAGTCCAAAATCAAAATAATCCAAACTTTTTAAAATAAAGTGCTTCGAAAAATTGTTGACCCACCGTTGTATGTAAGGGTCGATGACATCCAAAGAGTTCTGAAAATACTCATGGTTACTGATGTGATCGAACGTTTTGCGGCTAAATTTGAACAAAGAATTCATAAACATCAGAATAATGAGGCGCTACAACTTCTTGATAATTATGGATTTTTCGACGATCGCAAAGACAGAAATCGTATTTTTACTGCTGTAGAAAAGCTAAGTGGTCCAATAAAAATATCTGTATGTGAAGACACTATAGTGAGGATTGCACCAATGGGAGCACATTCTACACACTGCTAACTTAGTTGTTACGATAAATTTCCTTGATAGTTCGTACCCAGTCTGTTCCTTAGAGTTTCACGGCCAGCGTCATAATTATTAAAATTATTATCCAGGTTGTAAGTCCGTCCGTGGTGTTCTAAACTCTTCATGCCGATATGTGTTAGTCGCTCGACCAGACATTTCGGCCTCACCTCTGGATGCCATCTTCAGAGTAAGGATTTTGTTTGCCTTTGCCACAGTTCTGTGGTTGCACTGACGTACAGCTTGTAAGTTTTTTGAAGTCCTTACACTAAAAAATATGACTCTTGGAAATAAGGTTCTCCGGGCAGTTAAAGAGTATAACTATCTAGGAAGTAAAATCACAAATGAAGGACGTACCAGAAAGGAAATTATGAGCAGAATTAACCAGGTTAAATTGCTTTCAACAAACAGAAAAACCTCTTCACTTCAAACACTATCAGCCTAAAAATAAGGAAGAATCTAGTAAAGACATACGTGTGGAGTGTTGGCCTGTACGGGAGTGAATCTTAGATAATTCGAGAAAGTGACAAGAAGAGACTCCAAGCACTTAAGACCTGGTGCTACAGAATAATATTCAAGATAAGCCGGAGGGAGAAGATAACGAATCAGGAAGTCTTTAGAAGGGCTCAGGAGGAGAAGAGCTTTCAACAAAATTTTAAAGTCAGAAGAGCTAAGTTTATAGAGCATATACTACTACGACGCAATGGGTTGGTTAAGAGAATAATAGAAGGAACAATTGAAGGGAATAATCGCAGAGGACGACCCCGTTTAGACTACATGAAACACCTTATGGTGAATATGAACTGCACATCATATTGTGAGTTGAAAAGAAAAGCAGAGAAGCGAGAAGAGTGGCGAGCTGCTGCTAATCAGCCTACGGGCAGAGAGAGAGAGAAAGAGAGAGAGAGAGAGAGAGAGAGAGAGAGAGAGAGAGAGAGAGAGAGAGAGAGAGAGAGAGAGAGAGAGAGAGAGAGAGAGACTAACAATGACCTCCAGACGGGATGCCGAAACGCCTGTTCGAGTGATTTACGCCTTTAGGCATGAAGAATTTGGACCACGGCCATACAGCCGGATAATAATTTTTAATAATTATGTTGTAACTAGTTGCAATACAAATAAATGAACAAAAAAAATTATTAGTTACAAATAATTTAATTCTTATGACAAATATTCGTGTATAATGTTACTATACGTATTGATTTGGGTCATTTATTTTGGCATTATAGATAATTCCACTGGAGTGCAAAGTGGACAAGTGAGGGTGAGAACTAACCTGCAAAAGATCGTGTTTGTGATTGGTTGTTTTTTATTAGCAACGCGATAATAATTTAGTAACCAAAGCGCGTTTTAAAAAGTTAACAATATACTGGAACCGGGAAAATTTTGTCATAAGTGCTTCTTGTTAATTCTGCAGACAATAAATCAATGAATGATCTTCTAAGGCTTTCACGGCCGGTGTCAGTTGTATTTGAAAGGTCTACCGGGCTGTTTGGCCGTGGTCTAAGGTTTACATTAAAACAAAACATTTCAGCACCACCACAGGCTGCCATCTTCAGTGGATATTCGAGTCAACCTAACGCGGGGTGTCGTATGTCAGGCCCACAGTACTGTGGTGAAGGCTGAAGATTTCCCGCGATGCTACCTCTACTTATAAATTCATTAAGTCTTCGCAACAGGTACACATTTTACGTACAGGTAAAAATTGTACCAGTAGCCAATCAGAATAATGTGCAGGTAAAAATTGCACCATCAGCCAATCAGAATAAAGAATCAGAGACTCACGTACACTGAAGATGGCAGCCAGTGGTGGTGCTGAAACGTTTGGTTTGAATGTAAACCTTAGACCACGGCCAAACAGCCCGGTAGACATTTCAAATACAAGTCAATGTGTTCACGTGCATTGCTTGATGGAATAAACATTCGAAATAATAATCGATAGGTTTGTTTATAAAATCAAAAGTACAAATATCAAAGATAAACAGGTTGACAAATACAATTTTAATACACCGTTACTCTGGAATATGTAAATATTCCGATTAAAAAAAAAAGATTACAGTTAAATGACCTTTGTTTAAACTTTATTTTTCGCTCTAATCGACTAAGTTTTTAGTCATGAAAAACCACTTTTATCTCGTCTGTTTTATCTCAGTTCCTTTGCGCGGTGAAAATTTGTTACTTAAGGTACTGAACTCAGGAAAAACTGAAAAACTAACCACGCTGACAGCGGCACAAGATAAGAAGAAATGCAGAACACAGTTGTATGCATAGTACGTAACTCACTGGTTGTTGTTATGATTGTGGTTTTTATTCCCTACTTTTTATTTTCGTCCACGATCGTATCGAAACAATATTTTGTAAATGCACATAATATTAACCAAACAGTGGCGTAAGTATGGGGGTCTTCTTCTTCTTCTTCTTCTTCTTCTTCTTCTTCTTCTTCTTCTTCTTCTTCTTCTTCTTCTTCTTCTTCTTCTTCTTCTTCTTCTTCTTCTTCTTCTTCTTCTGCTTCAGCGGCGCGACAACCCATTAGTGTGTCACGCCTCCTTTAACAGCCTCCGCCAGTTGTCTCGGTCAAGCTCAGGCAACTGACTGGCTGAGAAACTGATAGGTTTATGTACATAAAGAGTTTCACAGGATTGGATACGTGAATTCTCCAATCCAACCCCCAACCTGGAGGGCCTGGAACTTTGTTTCGGGGTACTCTTTCCTTAGAGAGTTGCTTTCATCCCAGCTGACGAGCTCTGAGCTCTGCCCGATCGCAGTAGTCAAACTACTGACTCAGCCCATGTGTGCAGCCGTTGGGCTACTATAGCCCCCTCCGCCTCCACACTAGACGCACCATCCTGCCAGGCCAGGGCCCAGTATATCCCCAGACTGCCCTGACAGAACCCCCATCTCTCGTTTGCTTACGATTGGTTACCACAACCTTAGAGTGGATTGCTCGGCGTAACAGGGTCCACCGACGTGTAGGTGTGAGTCAGGGTGGAGAGGCTGGTGCATTTCTCTTCTATGAAAGCATATGTTCGCGTCACACCCCCTTTGGATCCCATGTGGGGGGATCAGACAGATCGATCTCCCCTTACCCTCAGAACTGTTAATAATTTCAGCGAGATTACATAATCAGTTAGCGTAGAAAGATTTCTAAGCCAGTTGTGTGTGTTAAAATAAGGTGTAAAGGTATAGGCCTGGTGGTCCAGAGTTTATGTTGACAGACGTTTCGGACTTACCACCATCAGTGTCGATAACGATTGGCGCGGTGTCCGCCAGTTCACCTCAATGATGAATTATCTGATAGTCTGTACCTCGTCACCGAGATGAATTGGCGGACACCGCGTAAATTGTTACCGACACTGATGGTGATAAGTCCGAAACGTCTGTCAACATAAACTCTATACCACGTCCTAACAGTCCTTCTGTTAACCGAAACAAGGGGGGGGAGGCGGTTTCGGAAAACCAAAATTTCGGATAATAATTAAGATTGCATTTTTTAAAGTTTGAAATATAATGACTGAAGGCAATATACATTATTATCAAAAGATTTTAATAAAAATCAAACTAATCAATAAAAATCAAAGTCTTTTTTTAACAAAATTTTTTTTTTTTTTTTTTTAAGAAAAATCTATTTTCCTTTGCTTTTTCTTTACAAATCGCTTTCTTTGCAGCAACCACGATTCTTTGGATCGCTTCGTTAGCAGAACGTCAGAGGGCTTTGATTTCTCAGATCGTTCGACGAACCGTAACGCTATCTGTAAATATGATAACATAGCGCGCCCGTTACCCACCCACCCACTTTGTCTAAAACGTATCCACGAGGGAGTTGATCTGACGGGTAACGTCAGATCTCTATGCTTGCTTTCTATCTCAAACTAAGGAAACCTGTTTGTTTTGAACGGAGCTATCATAACAAATCACACTTTACAAACAATGTTTATTACATTAGTTTTTGTGTTTTATCCGGAAAACAAATTTTCATTGTAAAAATCCGGAATATATAATTTTTTTTTGGTCGGTCGTTTCGGTTAAAAGTGTTTCGGTTAATGGAGATTCTACACTGGCCGCAAAAGCCTTAGGGACAATATAATGTTTATAATAATTTGTTTTATAATAACTATTTTTATACAGTATATAAAGACTGTCCCATAATGTACGCAATATTTGGATTACGCGCCACTGTCGTCTTGTTAGGTTGGTAGCACTGCAACTGTTGTATTGTTGTTGCCGTTTACTCGCCATTAGTCGTCATGGAGCGTTACACGAAAGAACAGCGCGTTGTTATTGTAAAAACAGATTATAAGAACGGTGAATGTTATGCGGAAACCGTTCGTAAATTGCGTGGAATTTTTGGACGACGAAAAGCACCTAATCTGTCAACTGTGCAGAGATTGATTAAGAAATTCGAAGAAACAGCTTCATTATTAGACGTTAAATCGTCTGGACGTCCTCGCGCTACCCGTTCTATTGAAAACGTCGCGGTAGTGAGAGATAGTGTCGATGTGAGTCCAGGGAAATCAATTCGTCGTCGATCACAACAACTGGCCATTCCAAGAAGCACAATGCAGCGAATTCTAAAAAACGATCTTCATCTGAATGCCTACAAAATCCAACTAACACAAGAACTCAAACCGTGTGACCGTTAGAAGCGCCGAGAATTCGTCAGTTGGATATTGGGTAAACGTGAAACGGACGGTGATTTTTCCAACAAAATCATCTTTAGCGATGAGGCACACTTCCACCTCAGCGGGTACGTAAATAAACAAAATAGTCGGCTTTGGGGCACAGAGAACCCTCGTAACATTCACGAGAAGCCTTTCCATACACAAAGAGCAACTGTTTGGCGCGGGTTTTGGCCTGGTTGCGTGATTGGGCCGTATTTCTTTGAGAACGAGGCTGGAGATGTAGTAACAGTGACTGGCGAACGTTACCGGAACATGATAATGGAGTTTTTGTGGCCTCAAATGGAAGGTATGGAATTCGAAGGTATGTGGTTTCAGCAGGACGGCGCAACCAGTCATACTGCCCGCGAAACAATTGCTTTGTTATCTGAAAAGTTTCCTGCACGTCTTATTTCACTCAACGGCGATCAGAACTGGCCACCGAGGTCTTGTGATTCAACACCATGCGACTTCTTCCTTTGGGGATATGTGAAATCACGCGCTTATGTCCGCAATCCACGAACAATTTTTCAACTCAACGAGTTATTGGTGAGATTGAGCCGGAATTGTGCAAGAAGGTCATCGAAAATTTCGATCGACGGACAACAATGTGCCAGTAGAGTCGCGGGGGACATTTGTCTGATATTGTGTTCCACATTTAACCGCAGTAAGTGTACTTTGTATTAACATTAAAACATCTGATATTTTTCAATAAATAAAAGCTTTTACAACATTATTAAATCTTGCGTACTTTATGGGACACCCTTTACTATAATAATTGTATAGTTTTGCTGTATGTATTTTGTCAATTATTTGTATATTCACTTGTTTCCTTTTTCTTGTTCAATTGTTTCCAAAGAATAAAATTATTGTTATGAAATTTTTGGCATATGGATGGTTTTGAACCATCAATCCGTAAGGTATAAATCTTTTGAAAAATTAATTAGATTGCATTCGGTACTAGCAAAAGAGGGTCGCAAAAAAACCGACTTAAAACAAAGTGACATAGCAATGGACGAGGATATTCTGTATGTAGAGAAATCTTTTCTATTTATTTTATTTTGATCCTTTGTCAGTGGTGTTGCAGTCCGACTGCGAGTAACACTTTGTAAATATAATGATATCGATTGAAGACTCGTCGGGCACTTGGTGAAACATATTACTAAAAAGGTTTTTAAAAAAACACAAACACTTGGTGAGTTTCACAATTTATTCTTAACATCTGACAATTGTTTCAGCCTATTAGGCTATTCTCTTCGTACGCCTACCGAAGAGGGACGTTTCAGAGACCCGACATAATTTTGCTCACCTCCTGATGCAATACAATCATAACTATACGGATTTCCCAACTAATCTGAAATTTCTCCATAATTGAAAAAAGGAGCGTACATGGACGCAATAGAGAAGTACGAGATATATAAGGCCTCAAAATTGCCAGCAGACAAGCTACTTAATGATATACTCTCTTTTAAATCCAACCGTCTCTATAATACAGTACTGCCACAGTATCGAAATACGTATGGGCAATCGCGGTGCAGCAATAATCTCGGGCGATATCGATGCTTAGCAGTCGATCGCGTGCAGTGGTGCGCGCCAGGTCGCAACGCGACGTGAAGTGCTACAATAATGTGTTCTTAGATGACATACATACAAACTATGATGTTTGGTAAAAATGTTTGATTTTTCGACGACTTCTCCAGAAGGATTGGTGTTTTTATATAACCTGATGATGAGGATTTATCCTTGAAACGCGTAGATACTGAAAGTTTTAAAGAACTCACAAGACGGTGAGTAACCAAGTTTTTACAAATATTACAATTAAATACTTGTACACGTGACTTGGAGACTATAATATAATGAATATTCTCAAAGAGTTGGTAAGAACAACTAAATACTAGGAATATGTGGGGTGGTAAACATATGTTAAGGGTGTGTATAATGGACATGTGAGTGAGGTGTATATGTTGGAGGGGATGCAGGAGCTAGTATAGAGGAGGTTACGTGACTGTAAAAACTAAGTATAATAGTAATGCAAACTTTGTTTTTTTAGATTTTCCTTTCCTATTACACTTACTTTTACAGTCACTTGACCTCCCCCAGCCCTCCACATACACACCACACTCACAGGTCCATATACACACGTGTTCACCACCCTACACATTATTTGTATTTAGTTTGTATTAATAGTCTAATAAGCTGAAACAATTGTCAGATTTTAAGAATAAACTGTGAAATCTAACCAAGTGTTTGTTTGGTTTTAAAAACCTTTGTAGTAATATATTTTTATATATCTCATATTTTGTACAAGTATGCAATATTTGTAGTCAATGAACAAAGAGACCACTCTCAAGAAATAAAAAGCAGAATTGAAAAGGCAAGAGCAGTGTACACTAGAATGAGCAGTTCATTCAAAAGTCACGATTTAACAATAAACACAAAGATGAGACTTTTACGCTGCTACGTATTCTCGGTCCTCTTATACGGTGTAGAATCTTGGACTTTAACTGAAGCCAAAACTAAAAAATTGAAATCTTTCTAAACGTGGCTTTACCATAGAATACTGAGCATTTCATGGACAGCACATAATGTTGAAGTTCTTAGAAAGATGAAGAAAGGGAAGTTATTAACACATTGAAGATAAGAAAGCTTCAGTATCTGGAACATCTCATGAGAAGTGAACAGAAATTTTACTTATTGCAGTCCATACTACAGGGAAAAGTACTTGGAAAGAGAGGAGTTGGGCGACCGAGAATCTCATGGCTGAGAAATTTAAGGGCCTGGTTTGGCGTGAATACAACTGACTTGTTCCGTGCAGCAGTACAGAAAGTTAAAACAGTCTGTATGATATCCAACATCCGAAACGGATAGGAACTATCAGAAGAAGAAACATCTATTTGAGAATAACCTAATAAGCTAAAAAATTGTCAGACGTTAAGAAAAAAATTGTGAAACGTGCCAAGTGTTTTTCTGTTCTCAAAAACCAATGTTGTAAATATAACATCGTACAAGCACATTTCATTCAACATCATTTTAACCGTCCTGTAATCACGTCAATTTATTGATAATTTTCTTCGTATGGGAAAAACGTGAGGATGGAAAAACGACAATTTGCTTACAAATAAACGAGCCACCAACAGAAGTAATTTTTCTTCAAACCCTGTTCAGCGCACAATTCCTTCTTAGCAATGTTTGCTGTCAACAGTAACACGAGGAGATATATTTGCTAAATCTGTAAGACTCATGACAATCTATTTGTCAGCTGACGTCAGCAGCACAATCCTTAGCAAATGTAACAGAATCATGGCCTAGTTTCCTTCAACTAACAAGTTAATGTAAACTAATGAAACACTGCTGATCGAGTTGGGTGCGCAGACGAAAATTTAACAAAAAACAAGAATAAAAGTAGTCACAATAATCTAATTTATATCTGTGCACATAATTTATACCGCGCGCGCACACACACACACAACATGTGAGTCTGTGTACAGGCCTACGTGTATTTTAACATTATTATAAAATAATAATAAATAACTTCCGTAAGTGTACTTTTTATTTTTTACCACTATACGAGGGGCAGTCAAAAAGTCATCATCATCATCATCATCATCATCATTGGCTCGACAGCCCTTAGTGGGCCCTGGACTTCTTCAGAACATTTCACCATTCTTCTCTATCCATAGCCATATTCTTCCAATTTCTAATTCCAAGAGTACTGATGTCCTGACTCACCCCGTCCCTCCGTCTCAGTTTTTGCCTTCCAACTTTCCTTTTACCTTTTGGCTTGGCATTAAAAATCATCTTAATAACTCTGCTTTCATAAGCACGTATAATGTGCGCAACATATTCTAATGTTTGTAATTTAATAAAGATGACCACATCTGGTTCATCACACAAATTACAGAGCTCTAAATTATAACTTTTCCTCCTCCAGACTCCCCCCTCTTCCACTGGACCAAACATTTACCTGAGGATTCTCTTTCAAATATATTTAGTTACCTCTCGTCTGACCTAGGTAGCGTCCATGTGTCTGATGCATAAGTCAGTACTGGGCGCACTAGGACCTTATATATCGACACGGTAGTCTTTCTTTGTATTAATTGAGACATTAGACGTTTTCTGAGGCCCTGCACACACCTATTGCAATCAAAAAGTCAGTCTAGCATAATAATACAACATGTGAATTATTTATAAAAATTCTGTTATTTACCTGAAAGTACAATTTTCCAGGGTTCCTTGTTTTACCTTTACATCTTTTGACCTGTTGTTTCTATTTTTTTTAAACATTAATAAATGATGTTTTATGTACACTGGCTTCATGATGTATGTAATAAATATTCTTGCATATATCGTGATATATGTAACTGAAAATTCTATCATATATCATGATATACGTATAATGGTTTTGAATAGCGTCTAACGAACTTTCGGTATTTTTTTTTTTTTATATTTTAATCAACTCACAGTTTCTGTACACGAAATACCACTCTGTCTACTCCCGGTACGTCTAGTTCCCCCCCTCCTGATAAGGCTAAAATTTATTACTACTGTAATAGTGTCAGAAAGCCGATAAAACATTTATGTGATAGTGGCGGTGGGTTTGGTGTTTCGTGAAGTGAAAGATGTAGTTGTGAGATACATATTAAATCACTAAAACACAATCATAGTTGTGATTCTTATTTCGTTTATTCTTTACGTTCATAGTAAAGGAATTTTAATGACTTTATAAAATATTACTCAACGCACGTGCGCTCATCATCATCATCATCATCACTCTAAGGATTAGACTCTAGGCTTGTTCCGGAACCCATCTCCTTTTCGGTCTGCCGACATCTCTCTTCCCAGTAGAGTGATAACACAAGGGTGACGGATATCAGGCATACGGTTCAAGTGTTCACACCATCTTCTTCTGTGTTCTTCAATCTTCTGGTGAAATGATACAATGTTTAATTCGCGTCTAATATGATCGTCCTTTTTTTGATCCAGCGGAGAACAACCTTGCATCCGTCTTAGAAATGTATTTCAGCTGCCTGAATCCTCTGTACGTCCCTTTTATCAAGAGTCCATGTCTCACCAGCACACAGGAATGCGGGGACAGCCACAGTTTTGTAAAATTCCATTCGGGCATCTTTTCGTGTTTTATTTTTATTTTTCAGGACTACCTATGAATAGTTCCACAGATGAGTCTAAATTCATTAGCTTACTATCTCAATCAATATCGGTTTCATATGAGATATCACAGCCCATTTAATCAAATCAAACGGACAGTATAACTTTCCGGGCATTACTGCAGACATTGAAGGACTTGAGAAATCGTAAAGCGCCTGGTCCTAATGGTATAAATAGAGAACGTTTGAAGTGTGGACGCATTCTGTTGCATTGCGTCTATTAAAGTTTTGCTCATATATTTACATTTGTCACAAACCTTTCTCCAAAGATGTGTTTAAGTCGAAATAAATGTATATAATGCCGCTACGTTGAGGCGGCTACGTAACGCTATGCACGCATTGTGTGTGCGACTGGGTTACGCAACGCTCACGATCTTTCCAGACGCGGTTTCGAGAGACTGGTCGATTTTTCTACCGTCACGTGCACATTTCTACCACACAGGTGAATAATTGTGCGTGCTTCGTAAGTGGTGAGTCAGTCTGAGGTAGTGAAGTGGCTGGAAGCTCAATTTTTTTTTTGTATCGCCCATCTAAGGACCACATGGCAATTACAATTCTTTAGTCTTTGTTCTTTTCTTTATTCCAATATTCTTTCATCTTCTCGCTGTGTCTCTTCTTCCTGTCCTCAGTCCACTTTGAACCTGGGGTTTTCCCTCTCCTGCAAAGGACTCCTCCCATTTTCAACATTTTTGCCCGAAAAACGTCTCTGTCAATTGCTTCTTCTGCGTGTATATTATTTTCTTTTCTCAATCCTTTTGGACTTTTTTAATCCAACTTGATGTTGACTTCTTCCCCCACAGATATCTGAAGATTTGGTTTGTCAACCTTTTGTCGTCCATTCTATATAAATGTGTAACCCCTCTTTAAGTGTTGTATTGACTCATAAAAAAAAATGGGTATTTTGAAAAAAAATTTTTTTTTTTTTCTAAAGAGGGGCCACAAGATATTTAAAACTAGGCCAAAGCCTAGAGAAGCCAAAAATGCGCTGGATCCAGTGAGATGGGACTTGCAATTAAAACTCACAAAATTAACAACCAATAAATTTTTTTTTTTTATTATAAACAAACTTTAAATCTCTTTAACCCAACAAAATCATTATAGTCTCCTTTAAAAAACTTTACTTGAAAAAAATTAATAAATATAAAATTTATATTCTTTAGTCTCCTTAAAAAAGGTTGTTGCTTTAAAAATTTAAATATAAAATTTAAATTAAATGAATATATAATGGTCATTTCCAATCGGGGTTACTTTTCCCCACTTAGCCCTATACCTAACCCCCAAAAATACACATGAATATACAATACATATAATGGACATATAAGGAAATATGTCTACAATATACAACACATACACACGTTCCGCATCACAGGTACAATTACAATTTTCAACACTAAAATCTTCCCACACCTCTTTCACCCCATGAGGTACATAATTTACAATTCATAAATATCATTGCACGAAACACCTATTGCAAGGTCTTAATACCTAATAACTCAAGATATATGTGTGTAAACCAGTGCCCCCAGGGCATACTAAAATTCAGGAGTTGGCATAATGCCTGATACTATTATAAAGTGCTCCCACATTGAGCACTTAGACTTGGAGTAAATATAATTAGAATTCAGTAAACACACAAGTGATCATAATCAATTAAAAAGAATTTAAACATGATAAATTTTGTTAAATATTGAAAACAGTAATGTGTCATAATGCCTTATAACCTTTTAAAAATTAATTTGGCCCAAAGGCCGACATGTTCCTAGGCGCGTCGTGCATAACTAAACCTGTCCCAGAAGCATGTTCAAGTCTGCATGAAAATCCGCCTATACAGGATTAAACTGGGGACCCGACTGAAACTACCAAAAGAAACTCATATCCATTATATGACCCAAACTGAATATAAATATATGAAATGAATGCATTAATTGAAAACTAAATTAAACCTGTGAAATTACATGATGAATGATAGAAGTACTAGCACTAAGGTAACCCTTCTACTGAAAACAAGAAAGAATTTTACATGCCTGAATGGTAATCAGCCACAGATACATGCCAACCTCTGGGCTCACATTTAATACAAACAGAGTTACAAAATGTACAAAAGATTCCCCCCCAAGTCCACGCACTATTCTGTCCCGTTAACTGGGGACCCAATTAAAATGTTTAAAGCTTAAAGTCATTGAATGTTGTGTAGCTATATGTCCACGAGTTCTAGTGGGTTACATTCCCTTGTATAAAAGTAATATGGTTTGGTGTCACCTGATTTATTCCGTGGTGTGAAGTTGGTGTTCTGGTCTACATTTTAGTTTGTGTGTGGCCTGTCTTCGCTGTTCTCCTCCGGCAGATGAAGTTGAGAGTCTTGATGGTCATTAGTTCAGGTTGGGGCTGTTCCTCGACTTGAAGGGAGGGACCCTACGCATACAAAATATTATCAACGAGAATTTCCAACACTAATTCCCCCAGAAACCTCACACGCACCAAAATCCATTTATAATATTAAACACGGCTTTAGGCCTACTTGAAATGAAAGTTTGACACACTCTGCAACAGGTTATATGGGCATATGGCCCTATCTTGGAAAACATTTAGTTTAGTTAAATTACATATTATTCTGACTTTACATTATTCTCAATTCTATTAAAGTTTGTCACTTGTTTCCATTAAAACTTTATATTTTTACTATGACTCTCTTTCTTTAACATTCTCAATAAATTTGGGGTGACTTAATTATTCATACTAACTTGATTCACCACTTGGCATGTATACCTTTATAAACTTTACCCCTCTGGGTTAACATTATTGAATTACGGTGCCTTAGTTAAGACTTCATTTACTGTTATATAATTACTCAGTTTGTTATACAATTGCTATACAATTAATACAATTTACACATACTCTAATTTGCCACGTGGCGTGATAGGTTAACCGATTTCATTAATTTCTGTACTTATTAAACAAATTCCTTTTGCATTACTTCAAATTAATATATATAAGTATATTGCAGTCACTTACCTCAGATCTGTTTTAATCTAGCCTGCCATAGATGGAAGATGGTACAATTAAAAACATCTCTCTGTCGGAGAACGAGGCGTTTGGTTGAAGGACCAGAAGAAGACAGGTTTAGAAACGCAATTCCGGCCTTTCTCAACTCGCGATCGGCAGCGAACGCCAGAGTGCAGCACCAATCGGGCGCAGCGTTATTACCGCATTACAGTACCGTAGAACACCGCTGCTAAATACAGTACGGTATTTTTCTTCAGCGTTCTCGTTAAATGCAGTGTACGCGCCGATCTTAATCGACTCGGCACAAATGTCCAAAAAATAATAGTCTTCTTTTTCTCATTGTTTCTGTTATATTTTCTATACTTTGATATATTTCATCGTTACTTCTTAATTTCCAACCTTCTGACGTTTATCGTGGGCCTAATATTTTCCTAATAATTCTTCTTTCCAATACTTCTATTTTGTCTAAATTATAATTCAATGCTAGACATTCACTTGCATATAGACATTCTGGTTTCACTACTGTACTGTAATGTCTTATTTTCGCATTTTTCGATATGCACTTTCTATTTTAAATATCTGTAGTTATACCATATGCCATTTAAGTCTTATGAATCCTTTCTTCTACAGCAGAGTTTTCCAAGCCATTCTCTTGAATTGTCTCTCCTAGAACTTAAATTTTCGAACCTTCCCTATTCGACCAATATCTGTTACCAGGAATTTTTGCTCGTTTTTTATGTTTGTGGAAGCTCAATTTTATTTTATGTTACATTCGGGAAGCAAACCTTGAACTTTTATATTAATAGTTAGTCGTCACACCCACTGTTAGTTAAATTTATTTTATTAATTGTATACACATAACAGAGTACACGTGTTTACAAGTGATTTAATTTATTTTAATTTTATAAGTTTCATAGTATATTTTAAAGGCAATTTGTTTTTCATGTCATTTACCGTGTAGTCTTCATCAACCATTTATATTCCACTCCCTCTCGCAAGGAGTTAAAAATATGTTACTTAAACTTATATCGAACTTACAAAGCCATTATTTATCCGTTCCGCCGCTCTTTACACTATTATTTTGTTAGGTGTAAAAGTTGTGTAAGATCGACTTTTCTCAAATGTTTAAACATTCAAAACAGGTAAACTCTATTAACTATTGTCTCGCAGCGGGTGTTTGAGGACAGATTTTCTGTAACCTAGGAAACGCTTTGTGACAGGTTATAAAGACGCGACGTCGTTTGTTTAACACGATTCATTCAGTAAAAACAAACATAAACCACTGCAGAAAAATTTCATATTTTATCTTCTTTGCTTTCTTCTCAGTCAATGACAGTAAGCTTATCAACGTGTCCTAATAAAATCGATTCTGCGGGGTGGTAATGATTCATGAACTGGATCGACTGATAAAAGCACCTGATATAGTATGGCACGCACCTATGTGAAATGTCGAAGATTATATAGACGGTCATTTACGATAGTGGATACACGAAAACAACCAAAAGAATAACAGTCTAGAAACAACGAGAAAACAAGGCAGATAAGGCGCAAGAGAAAGGTGTTGTAAGGCATAAAAATGATTTGAGGGCAATGGGATTGAAGCATTGAAGAAGGTTACATGATGACATGGTGGATTCGACGAAATACGTTCAGACAAATCTCTGAAGCCAAAAGAAAAAAAAAAACGATATACGAATTTGCAGAGTCTCGCTTTTCATTTCCTTGTCGCTATATAAAAACACTATCTCTCTAGGGGAAGAGAATTCTAAAGGTATATTGTTCTTTTTGTTGAACAGACAACTTCAGTAAGAAACGTATTAGATAGGAACTAACACGAGCGCTAGATTAATAACAAGAAGAAAGACGATAGGAACAAGTAAAACAAGTTACTGAAACATTTAATGAATTTAAAATGAACCAAATAGCTTCCAGTTATTTGTACTGCAAAATTAAATTTCTCTTAAATTGCCAACAGACGTTACTTTCATTCAACGTGTTATTTGGCTGTGTTTAATACACACACTGCCATGTAGATAACAGCGATTTCTATTCGTCGCGTCGTGTGTCTGATTCCCGCTAAACTCTTTATGTTTTACAGTTTATACTTTTACACGACAGTTAATTGCGCACTGCTGTATTTATGTAGGATTTTGTTTACTATTGAAAAGCGTATAAATATTGATGATGATAATTAAGCCTATACGTTTTTATATGCATACTAACATAAACAAAAATGCTGAAACAAAAAATTAGTAAAACTCTTTGTACTCTATGACACTGTTAAAATATTATTTATATTTATATATAATCAATGTAACCTTCAAAACAGCTTATTAAGTAAACAAACATTACAACCATCGAAAATTTAAATCAAAACATAATCGATTATTCGTTAATTGAGTTAGAAACATCTGATGATACAGACATATTCAGTGGAACGTGCTAACGTGCTTCAGGTTGCAATAAAACGACAAAAACACTGCAGAATTAATTATAATTTAATCAAACACACGCGCGCGCGCGCGCGCACACACACACACACACACAATAGCCGGCTACGCACTAACCATGGACAGCAAGTCAAAACCGACAGTGCGTAGCTTTGACATCCATCCGCACGTCGTGTATTTTTTGAAGGATGTGAACGACGAAAAATTAGTCCAGCAAAACCATCAGCTCAAACCGCACGACGTGCGGATGGATCGTGTATAGTATTGACGGATGTCAAAGAATCGTGCATCGTGCATGTTTGATCATGCGTACGCTTGCTGTCTATCAAATCATCATTTTCGAGTAAGTAGAGTAGGCTACATGTTTTTGGAGCACATTCGTTTAATAAATGTTTAATGTTTAATTTTATGTTACATTCATACTCTGGTTTATACTTAATAAGTAACGATTCAGATAAAATTTCAGTTTAATATTTAGTTTAGTTTATTCTTCGTTTACATAATACATTCAAATATCATTAGCAATTACTATTTTAAATATTGTTATTATTAATTTGTTTTAATTACAATTCATAATGGACCGTGAAATAACATCAAAATTTATCAAAAAATATAAATTAAATAGATGTCTATGGAACCACACCCATTTTTTGATGTCTTGATAAAACAGGTGGCATGATTTTCTACAAATTTAATTATCAGAACAATTTTTTAATTTTAATACAGAAAAAGTCAATAAAATGATTTTTACAAAACACAAAGAGAACTAAAGATCGTCTGGCACGCTAGACGAGTTCTACGACAGTGAGGTGCGCACATCCATCACCGACGTCGGGCATGCGGGGGGCAGCGGCGATGGATAGTGCGTAGCCGGCTAATAATTATCTTTTTTCATCATCAGCAGCAATACAGCCTTCTTCTTCTTCTTCTTCTTCTTCTTCTTCTTCTTCTTCTTCTTCTTCTTCTTCTTCTTCTTCTTCTTCTTCTTCTTCTTCTTCTTCTTTCTTTCTTTCTTTCTTTCTTTCTTTCTTTCTTCCTTTCTTTATTCCGTGGACTAGGGAAGTCCATTGTTAAGCAACTGATGTTCTATAGCAGAACTGGGATTCCAAGCCTCGTATATTAAGCCGAGCATGGAGACCGCATTAACTTTTCAAAAAGAGAAAAGCGCTTACTAAAAGTACAAAATACTTTTAATAGTACAAAATACAAAGTACAAAATTCTTCAGAAGAATGCGCACTACACGGGTACTAGTACGATCCTCGAGCTGCAGAAATCGCATAGACTGTTATTCAAAATGTTGACTTCAATTTTTGGATTGCCTTCTATTTGGATTGACTTCAATTAATATTATATTATATATTAATTGTAATATATTATATAATAGTATATATTAATATATTACATTGTATACAATATATACTATATAATGTATAAAATATATTAATTATATAATATATTATTATATATTATATTATATAATATTACATAGACTATTATTTATATATATTTAAATTATTTAATTATATTATTTATATTATATATTACCGAAATATTATATATATTATAAAGATTCATATAGTCGGCCTATCAGATCGTTATATGAAAGTGTCAAACTGTGCGAGTCTAGCGGCGTAAGCAAGAGAGAGAGGGGAAAATTGCAGCCATCACTGTCTAACATCGCCACTGCTACTACTGATGTGGGCACAGACATGAAATTTTATTCAATTAATTTTATTTATTAAAACTGCAATATCTTCAAAACTAATAAATATACGGCAATTTTGAAACCTGCATAGTGTTCAGCAATTAAAATTCTATAAGTAGCCAAAATATCAACTAATATAATTAACATTTAAAGAAGTTATACAGAAGAAGAACGCCAAGAGATATAACTAGATAATTAGGCTAGGTACGAATTAGGTGTTTTCACACATTTACAGAGAAAGACCAAAGCAATAATATTCTGTGGTCGGATCTTTGAGATCACGTTTGCAAATACCTGTAATCAAACGATTTGCAAACAGAGGAAGTATGAAATTAGCCAGTAATTCTCTACCATCTCAAACATGTTAAGGAGCGTTTGACCGACTTGTTCGATATTGTTTCAAGTGGAAAACGCATGATTTATTTGGAAAAACCAATCAGAATCCTGTATTTAGAGGAGACGCCAACTCAGAATGAGGGAATTGAGCACTCTTCGTTCGGGCATTAAATAAGCAAGACGTGTGTTAAATACGAGCTAAATTGCACAAACAACGCAAAGTAACTATTTAAATAAACAGTTCGCGAAGTGGTCCGAAGTAGTAGAGGAACTAGTAAAGTTCAATAAATAATCTCGCTGCGTAATAACAAATTAATTAATTAAATAATTAATTAGTAAATAATTAAGTAACAGTGAAGTGACCTGTGCACCAGAGTAGCTACAGCATCTGTAATTGTCAAGGATCATCAATCAACGTTATTGGTCAACATCATTTCTTCTGAGCCGAACCATCAAAAGGAGTATCTCTACTGAATACTATCTACGGTCGACGCATCACTCAGATAAGAAATATATTCATTGATCAATAAACATAAATAAAAAACTAAATAATTAAATCAATAAACATTTTTTAAAAGACAATATATAAATTCAAATTTTGTATTTAATTATTAAGATTAGATATAAAGTAATATATGAGTGTTGAATGGAGAGTGAGGTGTAGTATTGAACGTGCAAATTATTGCAGACCCGTTCTTTAGCACTGGTTTGGGACATATAAATTCCCGAAATAATCCAGATAAGAGCAATTGGTCGTTTGGACGTTTTAATCTTCACTTTTCAAGCACACTCATTAACCAATAAGATTTAGGTTAGCAATAAGTAATTAACAAAGCTTTTAAAGAAATTAATACAATAACAGAATCGTTAATTAAACAAACTTCAACAAATTTCAAGAGTTATTTGTAACGATTCCCCTTAAATTCCACACTCACTGAACGAATCCTGAGATAGTGTGTCTCTGTGCTCTGAGCTAAGCTGAATCCGTGTCATTTGTATCTGGGATTTGTTCTGGCGTCCAGGTAAAGGAAAGTCACGGTTAAGTAACATTTGTTCTATCATTATATATAGAAAGTAGATTGATAGATGAAAAAGAGTGTTATAATATATAATATATATAAATAATATAATATATTACCGAATCTGCACTCCTAATCTGATCCTAAACCCAGTAATCAGAGTCAAGAAGGATATAACTTCAAATGTTTACCCTACTCAAACAGGCAAAATTGTTCAAAAAATGTATGCTTTTTAAATCTAATTCTATTTATTCTTTTCAGTGTATCCGTCATTTAAGACAAACATAAAGACGTATAACACAGTTTTGTTCGTTGACATTTCCCATAAACTTGTTGTTGAAGAAAACTGGGTCACGAGTCTGTGACACATTTATTTGTGTGCTGATGTCAGCCAAATATACTTGCCTGCTGCAGTAAAACATTTTTCATTCTGTGCTGTTGACAGTGACGCCTTACAAGGAAGTAAATTGAGCTCAGCACACGACTGTAAATAATGTCACTGCTGCTGGTTGGTGCCTCATTGTTGACTGATATTACTGTTTTATTGTCGTTTTATTGCTGCCATTTTTAAATGAAGTAAGACGACTTGAGTTTCAAAGACTTTTAATAGAAAATCTGACTTAATTTTAGGTCAGCGTAAAATAACTTATTGTTGCGTAATGCGGAAAAACTATTACACAATTACAGAACATTCTACATGTTTCTCGGCTATTCCAGTGGAATCCGGCTGTAATGGTGTTTCCGTACGTGATCTCAACATGCGTCAGCCATACTCTTCCAGACTACGCTCTAGTGTAGCGCTGATGAGTAGTATGGATGATTCTAGAATTTCAGCGGGGTATAAATATAGGCATTCAGCGGCGCTTAGTTCAGTTTTAGTGGCGATTTATTCTAGTGCGGTTTGAAGTATTGTGGCGAAGTGTTTTGTGTTTTTATAATTGTGCGGGACATTTGTAATACAATTGTGTTTTATATTAGTTGACATTTTTTATTGCGTGTAAACAATTTTTATTTGATTTATTGTAAGAGACGTTCTTGTTGATTACAAACTGTTTAATTGTGATAATTAAAGCTGGTGATTAGTGACTTAATTGGTGTCTTGTATTTTGCTTCCCACTGTACCATACGACGACCAGTAGACCGTAGTAACAATATAGACAAAAATATTGTGTCATGGAATGTTTAATAAATGTTCCATATTTATATGGAAATGAATATCTAGGAAAATCTTAATATTTACAAACACAATAATAACAATAATCTACTAATTAAAGAATAAATTCAGATAAAAACAATAAAAAAGATTTATTTAAAGTCATACATTATTAGAATACTTAAAAAACATTAAGTATATAGCCTAATAAATAGCTGACAACATTCAACATTACAACAATCGAAAATGGAATCTAAGTAAAATCGATTATCCGTTAACTATATTGTAACCGAAACACTCAATTACAATTCAAACAAACCTCTGAAGATACAGAACAATTTCTGTGAAACGTGCGTCAGGTGTAAATAAACCTACTTGCAGTGTATTTATTTGAAGATATTACATAGGAAACCTGCAGGAAACTCAACGAGTTACTTACAAAGTTACGTATATGGAAATAAAGAATTAATTTATATATGAAATATTGTAATATTAATATAATTTAACATATTTTATACCTATGATAATTAAGTTATTATTTAATAATAATAACTTTAATACGCCATAACTTTGTAAAACTTTAATTGTGTGTCTCGGTACCCCATGTTTTTAAAAATACGGTTGATTGTCCCACAGATTGTCTGGAACTAACTCAACCATTACGCTAATAAGACACCAAATTATTTCTAAATATTCAAGTTCTTGTAGCATGCGTATATATCGGGGATTTCTTTGATTCACAGAAAATCACTTTTTACGTTGATCTGTTTTTTCAATATCTTTTTGTGTCTACTATTTCTTTGTAATTTTTCATCTGGCCTCTCATTCTACAACACATACGCCCACATGAAGTAAATTAAAGAAAACTATTTGCTCGATTCGTGTAGGAAAATTTTAAATAAATCTTTTACTGACAGCTGATTCTTAATTTGCTTCAACCAACGCACAATAAATTGCAAACACTAAGCGATATAAAACAAATGCTTAAGGGACTCCGGAAAGCCCTATCTTGCCAATGTTAAAATAGTACTTATAAAGTACATGTTTTCCCAGAATCTATTTGGAATGTAGGGCTGAAATTTTACAGCATGTTAATGAGGGTTTTGACCCTAATTTAACACACGGATTTTTTAGTTCATTAATTCATGTTTTAGTTATGATTTTTTTTCTGATGCTATAAATATTTGCTACATTTTTATATCAATTTTTATATGTAAATTCTCCACTAACAATTTTAAAAAAAATCCTGTGTTAAAGTAAGCACAATAGTACAAATAACATATCCTGAAAGTTTGAAGCAGATCTATTGAGTAGATCCTGAGAAAACATGTATTTTATAAGAGAAAAATTGATTTTCGGGAAATGGGCGTCCTCTACTTGGTAATAAAAAATTTAATAAATTAAAGTTACGCGTATCTTTCTAATACATTCCAGCTGCATAGGATGGACTATCTTCATCTTCTGAAAATTCCTCCTCCAGTTTTCTTTTTACACTCCTTCTATGTTGTCTGGCCTGCTTTTCTAGGTTTCTTACTGCCTTATCAGCAGCTCGAAGATGCTCCTTGTCTAACACAATCATGGACCGCACCATGTTGATACCAATTTTGATGCCCATACTGTTCAACACTTCACATCTTGCAATGTTACCATCATCGAAGGTGATAATGGCATCATAAACACCAAAATGAAGGGTTTCTAGTCCCACAAACACAGTCTTTGGAATTCGGGACCATATAACCGCATTCACACTTTCGTTAGGGTTTTGTGTTCGTCCATGCAAGCACTTTTTCAACAATTCCGGGGCTGCTAAGTCTCTGAAACCTGTGGCGTACAGGTTGGCCACAACACTTAATTTCCCTAATATCACAAAAATAATTCCTCATGAGCGGTTACTTTGAAAAGCAGGATATTCAACAACAGTTTGACAGCTCGAATCCGAGACACGCCCACACACACACAGGGTATACTTTAAAAATATATTAAACATATTTAGGAGTAAGAAAACTATATAAATTATACATCATTTATAGATTTCATAGATTAAGAAAATGAAAAAAAGTAAAATATTAATTTTTTTAAATTTTTACCTTTCCGGAGTCCCTTAATAAAACACTTAACAGTATTCACGTAGTGATGTCATATAAATGGACAACCCGTTCCACGCGTATATGCTCACACATACAACAAATTTTATTTGTAACCTTTATATAAAGTAATGTTGGCCGGAAGAAAACTAGGTCACAAGTATGTCACATTCGTGCTGACGTCAGCTGCCAAATAGACATGCACGTCTTTGTGAATGCACACGAACGTTTAGTAGTAGTAATAGTAGATTCTGTGACTTATTACTCTTTGTAATTTTGCTGACAGACAGCTGTCTGACAGGAAACAAATTGCGCAAAACGCATTTCGCAAATAATGTCACCGCTGCTATCCGTTTTATTTATTTGTTCCTGGTTGATGTCATTCGGCTTTAGTACTAATAGAAATTCGGATATTGTTATATAATACGGAACATTCTGGTACAGTCGATAGTGTCGTTCTACAAGCTTCTCAACTAGCCCAGCCGTCGCGTGTTTCTGCCGAGGCCGCGCTAAAGTATCTTCTAGAATTTACGAGTGCTTGTTAAGGACGCATATTATGATACCCTGCAGACTAAAAATAGCCCACACCTGTCCCTTGGAAGTCAGTTTACGTCGGGCGATTACTCTGTGCGTTCATGTGGTTATTAGTGACAAGTGATTATTGTGCGGGACTCTATTAGTTGACATTTTTATTGCGTGACGAATTTAACTGAGTGCACGAGTATAATCTTGTTGAATAACTTGTTGATTACAAACTGATAATTGTGATAAATTAAAGCTGGTGATTAGTGACTTAACTGTGTTAGACCGTCATAACAGTGGTGTCAGATGTGGGATAGAACCGTTAACAGTAGAAACAATGGACACTTTGTACAAAAATTGTGTACGCTGTAATTAATCTGTAAACATGGATACCAGTCAGATGATGGAAGCTTTCTAAGCGCTTCTACTACAAACAGAAAAACGACAAGATGAAAAAGCGTAAGGGGTAGGGAAAATGCTCCTGCTGGAAACAGAAGAAAGACAAAAAACACTGTTGCTCGAGTCGGATGGACGACAAGAAGAGAAACGTGAGCGTAAGAATGGAGCACCAGAAAAACGGCAAAAAGAATAATTTAGTCGTCAAGCAGACGACGTTAAGGCGTTCGTACAAAAGAATAGCACTTCAAACTTCGTCCTGTTAAGAGGTGAGCTGAACAAAAAGAGTTGTCAGAATATCTGGAATAGAATAATCTATGTCGACTATGAAAGCAAGTATGTCAAGTTTAGAAGATTCTATTGCAACTTTAATAAGACAAATTAAAAAGGAATTCCAACATTTAGTGAAAGTAACAGTTGACAAAGAAAGACCATTAATAAACGCGGAAGAAGATTAAAAACTAAGAGGAACAAAACAGTGCTATTATCTGTAGTAGGATCAGTTTACGCAAAGACCCCAACGTTTTATGGAAGCACTCACTGGGCAACTTATCTTCGCCAATTCGAAGCTGTCGCTCGCTTAAATAAATGCACGGGAGAAGGGAAAGGGCTTTCACTCATTTTGTCTTTAAAAGGACCTGCCGCAGAGCTAATACAGAAAGTGCCATCTGACCACCACAACATCTATGCCGAATCAACAAAAGCTCTGGAATTACGGTACGGTGACCAGCATTTGTGCGAAATGTACCGTGAACAACTTAGAGCGAGGCGACAGCGTTTCGGAAAAACTCTCCAGGGGTTTGAAGCAAATGTCGACCGATTGACTAGACTGGCTTATCCTGAAGAATCGGAGGACTTCCGAACGTGGATTGCTCCCATTGTGTTTATTGACGGTATCAGATATTGTGAATTACAACAAGTGTTAAGAATGGCACGGCATCAGAATAACTCGGATGCTCTTGTTCATGCTTTCCGATTTCAAGGTATCAAGTCGGCGAGTTACATTAATCAAAGTGTCGAGAAACAATATATTAAAAACACATTGCTGAGTCATGAAACGCACGTGAAATGTCCGGCAATTCAGGATATGTGGTATTCAATTCAAAACTTATTTTGTTGCAATTATAAGGACATAGAAAACACAAGCAAAAATATATATACGTGGGTTATTTAGAAAGTAAGTTCCGATAGGGCATATTAAAGGAAACTAAGAATATATTTAGAAAACACTTTCATTGCTATTTGAATTACATATCTTAAACTAGTTTTCTGTATAATTTTCGAAACACTCTTCATAGCGAGGCACCAGGCGTTGTATACCTTCGTCGTAGACATTTCCCGGTTGTGATTTGAACCATGTATTAACAGTTTGTTCGACATCGTTGGCCACCAAGAAAGGATTTCTCATGTTTGAAAACGTGATATTCGCTTGGTTGTAAGGCGGATGATCAAATTGTTGCCAGCCAAACTTTATGAGAAGATTTTGTGTTGGACCGGCACTGTGTGTGTGTGTGTGTGTGTGTGTGTGTGCGCGCGCGCGCAGTAACATGATTCATCGGAATGTTGCGGGTAAGCACCCTACGTCGGTTACTTTGGATCGGACTAAGCAAAAAAATGTGTATCCTTCTTGGTACCACTGAATCGTTTGTTGCTTTTCCTTCAGACATAGGCTATAGAAAATCTGACGTTGAATTTCAATTGTTGCAATCACTGTTGGATTCAAGAACCGAATCACACGCCTAAATTGACACGCGGTGGGCGTCTTTAATTTCTGTGACATTATAAACACATCCAACGAAGCTTACTTAGTGCACAGTTGTTTACAAACGGCGTTGTTGGCTTGCCAACATACTGCCCGCGCATGCGCAACAGCGTGACACTAACGCTGCATGCGCATCGATAACGCGACAATATTTAAAACGGGAACTTATTTTCTGGATAACCCACGTATATATTAAATTTGAATATCGTTGGTTACAACATAGTATGCCATACTCTTGTCTCCATCATCTATATAACCTACTGAATCGATATTTGACCTCCTATCTAATTAACTTTCTTGTCAACAAAACCTGTAATTACGCTGCCAATAAAAGGTCGTTCAACATAAGGTTCAGGGAATTGGCTCGTCTGATGCTGTTTTTATATTTATATTAAAATATCAATTTATAATCGTATAATTAAATAAAACTTTTGCAAAACTATTTGTCTACTTTTTATTTTTCTGTTTTATCTTGTTTAGCACTACATAAATTTATTGATAACCAGGTAAAGTTTTCTTTTAACTTCCATGTTCCATATGGAAATGGAAGTATGGTGATGGCGAAAAAAATCGGCTTTGAGGTAAAGGCTGATTTTGATTGTACTACCCTCAAAACATCAAGAAAAGTTATTTTTCGAAAAGAGTCTGTGTGTAGAATTTTTTCTATGGGGAACGATAACTGCCGCAAATTCAAACAGAATCACATAATTGTTTGCACATGTGCCTGAGTTGTAGAGGACTCAAGGTCTGTTGATTTTGGTGAAGATCGGTTAAGGGGAAGGGGTAGTTTACCAGCAGCGTTTTATGTTTCAACAAAAATGAAGTACTCGGTTTTGATAAATAAAGTATCTTGAAAAGAAGGTCATTATAATCCACTGTAGAAAGGTAGATGAAATGTCTGTAAATGAAAAGGGTAGTTGTAGGGGGAGGGAGTACTTTTCTATAAATGAAAATGATAGTTGAATGGGGAGGGGATAATTTTTTATATGTGTACTACGTTATCGGTAACAAAGAAGTAGTTTGTTGTTAAAATTCCTTCTCGGGTTGTTTGGCCGTGGTCCAATGTTTTCTACAAAACTAGGCGTTTCGGCAGTACCATCGACTGCCACATCAGTGAAAATCGAGTGCGCTAACGTGAGGTGGTATACGTTAGTGACCACAGTACTTCTGAAGGATGAAGTAGTTTCTATTGAAATATTTCATTTCGAAAATGATTTTAAATATAAATCTTAGAACATGGAACTCATGTATGGTTCTCCATACCGATATTTTTTATGTCGATGATGTAACTGAACAATTTTAAGACTACCCACTCAGACACGTATTTTTATGTGTTAGTTGAAAGTATATTAATTTCTATACGGGGAGATGAGAACTAATTTGTACTGATGAGAAGAAGTAGAAGCTATAGACGTACTCAGATCTGAGACGCTTTGATTGAATTATGTATACCCAGGGCGAATCCATACTACGTTATTGCAGGAGCTAAACGTTTAGGAGTGCCTGTGAACACACGCCCCCCCCCCCCGCTTACTCGAGATATGTACGGAACATGTGTATTCACAAGGACATAATCTCTGTACAAACTTACGTAATTAACTGTATTGTTGTTAATGTAATGTCAGAATCGATTCCTAATAATTTTGTTCTGTGTTACAGGCACTAAACCATCCTACGCGGAATGTAATTCTTTAACAGTTATACCAAAATTATCAAATAGCCTGCAACTATTATGTTGTCTAATGAAGTCAGTGAAAATTTTTTTTTGTAATTTTAAACTCCATGAAAACAAAATTGTTACGTTGGATTTTTGAATTTACTATTTACAATAGTCTTCTTCTTCAGCAGTACAGCCCAACGTGACCCCTAGCTCCAAACACCAATCTTCTCCAATGTTTCTTATCCATTTCCATCTCACTGTAACCCCTCGCTTCAATTCTTCTTAGGTTTTCTAACACATCATCCGGAAATCTGGATCCTAGGTCCGGAACCGCTTTCTGGTTTTATAGACTTGAGTCCTCAAGAGTTTCTTTGACGTATGCTAATAATCAATCCTAGGTCAGCTACTCATTGTATTCTTTGAGCCTTTACGAATCTTATCATGTCCTCACGCTTCAGTAGCTCATCTGTCCACTGATTATTACTCATTCTCCATTCGTCATCTTCTTTAGTCGGGCCATAAACACGTCTTATCATTTTTCTTTCAAACAGTCTTAGCGTTTCTTGTTCCTATTTTGTGAATGTCCGTTTCTCGCTTCCATAAACAACGACCGGTCTGACAGATAAGAACCTTATATGTTTTTATTTTTGTGTTATGATTAATGAGTTGCTTCTCAGTAGTCTGCTGTTAAGCATAATATGCCGTATTTCCTATTTGTGTCCTGTCATGTATTTTTTTGTTTATGGACCCTTCATTGTCTATCGTGTTACCCAGGTATCTGAACGTATTAACTGAATTTAATGAATTATGTTCTATGCATAAATTATATACATATTTCTTCTATTTTCTAATGAAGAAATTAGCACGTATTTAGTTTTGCTGGTATTTACATAATTCATTTGATTCCAGCCCCATTCCAGCTGATTTTTTATTCAGCTCCTTGTATACCTCAATTAGCCGTTGTCTTGATCTAACTATTATCAAGCGCTAATCACCAGATTTAATTATCACAATTAATCAGTTTGTAACCAACAAGATAGTCTCTTACAACAAATCAAATATAAATTGTTCCCACGCAATAAAATTGTTAACTAATATAGAACACAATTGTATTACAATTGTCCCGCAATATTATATAACACTTAACACTTCGCCACAATACTTCGACCCGCACTGTGTAAATCGCCCGACAATAACTGAAAACTAAGCAGTAGGTATGGGCTATTTGTAGTCTGCAGGGTTCCATAATATGCGTCCTTAACAAGCCATCGAAAATTCTAGAGGACAGTTCAGCGCGGCCATGGCAGAAACACACGTCATGGGCTAGTCTAAAAGCTTCTAGAAACACAGAATTGAACGCACGAGGCTTTCCGCATTACGTAATACTGCTTCGCTTGTCAAGCGTCACGTACACTTTACAGCTGCGGGAACAGCCGAGAAAAGAATGAAACAACGTTCTCAATGTACCAGAACGTCCCGTAATGACGTAACACTTTATCCGCATCACGTAACAATAATAATGAGTAGATAAGAAAGATACCGATGACATTGTGTGTTTACAAAAAGTCTTCAATGTGGAAACTGAGGTCGATCCGTTGCAGCCACTAAAAAGAACGAGTCTTTCTGTGTGTTGAGTTGTGCTTTGAAAACGCTTAAACGTAATCGTGAATAACAGACGCGACTGGTTACACATTGCAGACGAAACATCGGACAAGACAAACAACATCATTATTATATCATCATTTAATCGTCTATCGTCTTTTATCTTCTACATTATATTATCATCATTTCTATTTTACCACTTACTGATAAACTAATTTTCATGTATTGGCTTTAGTTAACATTGATGTCTAGACCATATCTACGGCTGCTTTCTGTCACTCTATTCATTAGTTGTTGCAGCCCCTCTAAGTTATCTGAGAATATGACGGTATCATCCGCATAACGTATGTTATTTTATTCTTTCACCGTTCAGAGAGATTGGCCAAGACATCAATATACATAAAACGAAGTTAATGATTGTATCTAAGAACAAGTTCACAAACTGCACCCTTAATATAAACCAAAGGCCAGTTGAACGTGTAAGCAAATTTACATATCTTGGTACTATAGTCAATGAGCTACTATAGTCAATGAACTACTATAGTCAATGGGACACTCTCAATAAATAAAGAGCAGAATTGGAAAGGCACTAAAATAAGAAGGTTATTCAAAAGTCACGATTTAACAATAAACACAAATATCAGACTTTTACACTGCTACGTATTCTCAGTCCTCTTTTACGGTGTAGAATCTTGGACTTTGACTGAAGCCACAACTAAAAAATTGGAAACTTTCGAAATGTGGTTTTACCGAAGAATACTGAGAATTTCATGGACAGCGCATATAACTAATGTTGAAGTCCTAGAGAGATAAGGAAAGAAAGGAAAGTTATTAACACAGTGAAGATAAGAAAGCTTCAGTATCTGGGACATCTCATGAGAAATGAGCAGAAATTTTACTTATTGCAGTCTATACTACAGGGAAAAGTACTTGGATAGAGACGAGTTGGGCGACCGAGAACCTCACGGCTGAGAAATTTAAGGACCTGGTTTGGCATGAATACAACTGACTTATTCCGTGCAGCAGTACAGAAAGTTAAAATAGCCTGTATGATATCCAACATCCGAAACGGATACGAACTAGCAGAAGAAGAAGCCTTTAATTAGAACGCGAACTCAACACAGCTGTATATGTGCTGTCCATGTCAATATAGTTATATGAGCTGGCCATGAAATTCTCAGTATCCTACGGTAAAGCCACATTTCGAAAGTTTCCAATTTTTTAGTTGTGGAACAGCGATAGTGATCGGCTGTTCTTACCATCTGTAACCATTAGTAATGGTTAGTCAGCAGTAAGGCCTTGACCAATAAACACTGCCTTCGTAATTGCAGCTACACACGTGCGTGAAAACACCGGCGAAATTATAAATCCGTTTCCCCGGTGCCGCAGCTAAGTACACTTAATCACATGATGGCTGACAACAACGATTTTCCATTCGATAGGGGGTGGGTGGGTACATTTGAGAATAATATTGACAGATAGAACATTGACTTGTGATGCCCGCAGTATACGTAGATAAGGCGCGAGTAAATGATGGCTCAAACAATTTATTTCCAGCGCTTATCTAAACGCCACGTGTTCGCGTTTTGTTTCCAACTCCACTTTCTCTCACAGAGCGCGCCCTCATCAGTTAGTGAAACAATAAGATGATTTTGTACGCACACATCCCCTTGTGTGAGTCAAAGCGTAAACCCCGTGATTTTGTGAAACTATGCGTCCGTATAGACGATCAAAAAGATATCAACATTTTCTTGTTCGTCTTAGTACGGATTTGGTTAATTCATAAATGTGTAATATTCTCAATAGTAAATCAGAATAGTTTTTTTATCACGCACAGACACATAAACACTTACCTTCACATCACCTGTAAGGTGCTGTTTCTAGAAAAACCTTGGAATGTATGTATGTATATGTACACCCCCCCCCCACACACACATATATATATATATATATATATATACATAATTTGTAATGTTTTCAATTTGTTTATTCTGCAAGTAGTATAATTTCGTATTTTCTTTTAACACCTGACGCACGTTTCACTGAAAAATATCAGTATCATCAGAGGTTTCTAAGTGAATTAATAACAATCGAAATAATTCTATTAATATAAAATTAACGAATAATCGAATTTGTATCGATTTTAATGTAAAATAAAATAACTGATAATCGATTTAGGTCGATTAGTTAACGATTGTTTTAATGTTTATTTTCTTCAGCAGCTGTTTTCTCGGTTATATTTGAAATTTTGTTTACATTTTATTCATTTTTATTTTTATTTTTTAGTAAATTTATAATTTTAAATAGATCGTCTTGTTTTGTTTTTATTTAGGTTTGTTCTTTAATTAATAAATTATTGTTATTGTGTTTGTAAATGTTAAGATTTTCCCAAATATTCAATTTTTGACCTTTTTGTATGTTTTTAATTAATTTTATATTTTCAATGTTTGGAAACTGGTGGTTATTATTTAGACAATGTGTGGCTAAATTAGATTTATAAATATTTGGTTTTATATATGCATTGCGGTGTTGAACGAATCTATCTCGTAGTTATTTTCTTCGTCTGGCCCACGTAAAATTTATTACAATCTGGACATTCTATTTTATATATTCCATTTTTATTGTGAGTATTGGATTTAGTTTTAGGTTTTATTTTATTACAAATTATATTATCTGTATTATAAGATATTTTTAAATTAGTATCTTTAAATATTTTATTTAGTTTTTGAGTTATATTTCCGTAATAAGTGAAGGTTGTATATTTTATATTATTATTAATAGGTGAATTTTTAAATGTAGTATCTTGGGAATTTTATTAGTGATTTTATGTTTAATTTTATTTTCTAATTTATTAATAATTTTTATTTTGTACCCATTTTTAACTGCTATTTGTTGGATAATTTTTCTTTCATTGTTTTTTCTGTGTTATTTAATGGGATCCTAAGCATTCGGTAAATCATGGAATTAAATACTGCCATTTTGTGTTGGGTAGGATGATTAGAAGTATTTATCTTATAATACAGATAATATAATTTTTAATAAAATAAAACACCTAAAACTAAATCCAATACTCACAATAAAAATGGAATATATAAAATAGAATGTCCAGATTGTTATAAATTTTACGTGGGCCAGACGAAGAAAAAACTACAAGATAGATTCGTTCAACACCGCAATGCATATTTAAAACCAACTATTTATAAATCTAATTTAGCCACACATTGTCTAAATAATAACCACCAGTTTCCAAACATTGAAAATATAAAATTAATTAAAAACATACAAAAAGGTCAAAAAATGAATATTTGGGAAAATTTTAACATTTACAAACACAATAACCATAATTTATTAATTAAAGAACAAACCCAAATAAAAACAAACCAAGACGATCTATTTAAAATTATAAATTTACTAAAAAATAAAAATGAATAAAATATAAACAACAAAAATTTCAAATATAACCGAGAAAACAGGTGTTGAAGAAAATAAACATTAAAACAATCGTTAACTAATCGACCTAAATCGATTATCAGTTATTTTACATTAAAATCGATTCAAATTCGATTATTCGTTAATTTTAAATTAATAGAATTATTTCGATTGTTATTAATTTACTTAGAAACCTCTGATGATACTGATATTTTTCAGTGAAACGTGCGTCAGGTGTTAAAAGAATATACGAAATTATACTACTTGCAGAATAAACAAATTGAAAACATCACAAATTATATAATTACTGCAAGAAACATCGAGTTACTTGTATAGAAAATGAAGGATATATATATATATATATACATATATATATATAAAATTACTAATAATACCACTTTTTAAAAGAATACATTTTTTATTTTGTAAATTACATATATGTATCGATAGTGACCTAACTATCATTATCAGATATAATTTATGAATATATTATATTGTATATTATATTGTTATTATTATATATATATATATAGCAACGGTACAGCCGTATACTGTATTAAGCATTGATGTAAATAAATATAAAATTTGTAAAATTATTATAAGTTTGGGGTAAATGGACAGGTCTGGGATTGTAAAAATGTTTCATTGTTATACTAGGGGAGAAATTAATCTGTTCCAACAGGCAAAGAACACCTGCTCGATTGTATGTGTTACGCGTGTATCTTGTGTGTGTTAGTGATGCATGTACAGACAGGAATCTCAGCTACCCTCCCCAAGTAATTACTAAAATAATTATTTTAATTCACTGTGTGAAAACTAATTAGAGTATAAACAAACAAAAGGCACCAAAGTGTGTGTAAATTTTATAATTATCCACAGTAAGAAAATGACGTTAATAGGACACACTACGCGAAGTCAGTGCGAAATAAATGTGCCAAAAATACGCAAATTACACTAAGACGCTCAAATTAATACAGTGAGTGCTTAATCAAATTAGCTATGATTTGTGCTATCTCGATTCCATACAAAACATTGACATTTGTAAAAAATTGCAAATATATGAAAAGGTTCGGGAGTGGGGCTAGCATGTGATCTACAGGTCTCGACAGGATAATTTCGGAACCAACAGGTGCGGAATCTCGAGAGGGTATAAATTAACGGTTCGACTGGAAACCCTTCTCTTCTTTTCAAAACACAGTTGCAGTCGGACACGCTGTCCGTCGGCAGAACAGTTTATTTTGTTATAAGTCTCATCTACGAACGAATAAAGACGTTCAGTAATTATTTTTACAATATTGCGGGAAACGTAGAGTACCGGGACCGTTTAAGTCAGCAAGAGTATCAACAGAGAAGCTACAAGAGCGACACGGGATGCTTTTTAGACGCCTAACAGCCTACGAGATCCACCTCGCAGCAGATAGTATTTCTCTAGGACGGGCCACAGACTACTGGAGAACGACGTTGGACTCTGGACATATCCAGGACCACGCCAAGCCAGGAGTAACGGAAACCCAACTTTGGACAACGCTGGACCCCGTCAATAAGTCGTAAGGTCATCAAAACTCGAGGTGACATGCATAATGCATTTATAAATGATTTTTTTTTAAGAGCTCATAAAGACTATATAAAGAGACAATGAATTAAAACAAAAAAAGTTTATAATTAGAAATAAGGTAATAGAGTCTTAGGTAAATGTTTTAGTCGTAAGAATGAGCGATCGCATATAGATAAATATAGAAAAAAGATATTTTAATTTTGAGATAGTATATTTTTTTATTAAAGTAAAATAATTGAAATGATTTTATATTTGCATTTTGTAGAAGAGAATAATTTAAAAATTTTAACATGAAACAAATCCCAGTCTAAGAGTAAATAATATAATTTTGAATTTAATTTTTTTAAACATTGGTATAGACTGAGCAAGCTGAGGTCAGATCTGAGTAAATGAATTAAATTAAAATTAAATTTAAATTTTATTTTGTTTTAGTAAATCACATTGAATAAATGTCTAGATTACGATTATTAACCTGTCTAGATGTAAGAGTGCTTTAAATGTGTGTAACACCGTATAGCTTAAGAGATAAACACTTAATAAGGAGTGATATCTTGATCGAAGATTATTAACAATGTTTATTATTTATAATGCTTGTTAAAACAATAAACATGAAATTTTAACTACTCATAAATCTACTGCTCTTATTATAGTTACACCTGGTATCACTATACAACCTGCATACTTAAAAGGTATCGTTATATAACACATAAAGTTGTAACGTAGTATAATTGTTGCACCCCACGAACAAAGGGGCTCCACAAAATAAATTATATATGATATGTATCGTTGTATTATATTGCAACAATACATATATTTGGATATTTGCCCAGGGCGGTATGTTTAATATGTAATTAGCATAGAAAGTATAAGGAACAGTTTTATACAGTTTTGTGCAAGAAAATGCAGGCTGGATCCTGTCGAGAGGACACCTGCTTCGCCAGTGTAAGATACGGCGTTTGTGTGTGTGAGGCAGCTGTGACCTGTTTTGAACGACGCGATGGGTGATGCACTACGAATTGTTTGTTCCAATTAATCAGGTCTTAACAGGATTATAATAAACTAATTACTTGTGCTAAACCTGTAAGCAAGACTTACGCCATTTATAAAGACACCATTGCATTAATGAATTCTTAACGAATGCAGTAATGTAAAATTTATTTTTTGAGGTGCAATATCATTAATATTGATAATATTATTAATATTAATGATATTTAATTAATATTAATTACTAGTGTAATTAAAGAGTAATTAATATGTGTGGTATATGTGAGTGACCAGAGAAAAATTACGCAAACAATGAGATCGCTCATGTGACGACCAAAAAGTGAGTGTAATAAAAAAGACGCTCTGGAGCGAACTGACCATCTCTAACCTGTCGAAAGCAGGAATGTTCCTGTCAAATCGCCACCAGTATAAATACCACTGGCAACTTTGGGCGATCACACACTCAGACTCACGAAATCTACAAACGACGTTACGCTGCCCGATTACAGATCGACCAGGACACATACACTGTACCACACTCACACCAAGACGTAAGAACGAATTCTGAAGCATCACCAATAACAACATTTAGAGACAACGACCACAGCACCATCATCAAAATCATCATCATCATCATCATACTCTCAGCATTTTAAACACACACACGCGCGCGCGCGCAACGGTAACAGCAGTATGCAGGTGATAAAAAAACAATTATAGTAATTTTAGTGTGAAAAGAGCTCTTAAAAGAAATGAACTATAAAAATTAAAGCATTAAAGTTAGTAAGTTTAAATATTAAGAAATAAGAGAAGTTAATTTAATAACAAAATTTAGAAAATAAATATCAATCTTTTGTCTTATTTTTGGGTGTGTCAGCATAAATCAATTAATAGATTGAAAGTAAATGTAACATTATATTTATTTGTTTATAGCAACAATAAGGGAACTTAATTTTATTTTGTTTGTAACTGAGTTGCTATCAGTATTTAAAAGTTGAGTTAATTTCAGACACACAGAAATATAAAGAATTTAAATAACTTCTTTAACATGTTTGTTTAGTCAATAGATTATATGGGTGTTTATTTGTGTGGTATGTTATGAATAGCATTGCAGGTTACAGTATATGTGTAAAACTTATAAAGGTAAATATTTATGTGTCTAATGTTTGAAATTTTAATATTGAAATTTTTTTCTGTTAATTAATAAATCTTAGAATGATTATTTGAAACGATTTTAAATGATTTATTTCATGTCAACAACATCTCACTCCTCTTTAAAAAGTATTTAATTATTGTGCAACCACATATACTTGACGCAACGAGAAACAAAATCCTGCGACCTGCTCGGTGTAATACATATTTAGTTTCGTTGAGTACATGGTAATATATTTGTAGAATTGTTGTAACGTTGCAATATATATATATATATATATATATATTTTCTTTGTATCTCCTTAATTTTGTTGAACCATTCTGGTATAATACGTATATTACTAAACTATAATTACGTAAGGAACTAGAATTTTCTTTTTTTTATTATCGATTTATTATAACCTAACGCAAGGTACACAGAATATACAGTATCTGTATCATCTGTATGTTTTTGAGTATAGAAAATAGAATGTCCGGTTTGTAATAAATTTTACGTAGGTCAGACAAAGAACAAACTACTCGCTAGGTTCCTTCAGTACCGCAATGCGTTTTTAAAATCAAAAATTCAAAATATTCTAATTTTCAGATATTCAAAATATAACTTAATGAAACCACACAAAAAGTTAGAAAATAAATAGTTGGAAAAACTTAAAATTTAAGAAATCTTCATCAACAATTTGCTAATAAAGAACAAACTCAAATAAAAACAAAACAACATAGTCTACTTAAAATTTAAAATTGTTAAGATATTAAAAAGTTATTCAAATATATAAAATATAAACATTAAATATTTTCAGTGTAACCGTAAAAACAAATGAATAAAAAACAAACATCATAACAATCAAAAATTTTAATCGGTTATAAAACCTATTAATTAGTTTTTTGCATTTAAATCGAAAGGAAATCGATTACTCGTTAATTAACTTTGACCCTCTGATGATACAGATATATTCTGTGGTGAAACGTGCGTCAGGTTACAATAAAATGATAAAAAAATAAGAAAATTCTAGTTACAAAAGTAAGTACAATTCGATTATATATAGGCCTATACAGATTCTGATAATTATCTAACTCACGGGTCTTGAAGAAGTGTCCTGCTGACGACTCGCCTCAAGGAAACGTCAGTGAACGCCAGGTTCGTAGACAAGTGGAACAGCGTAAACACAAAAAATAAAATTATTATTATTGTTGTTATTATTATTATTATTCCGGCTGTAGAATGTTTTCACATTTTTTCCGGAACCAAAGATTACAGAAGTGATTGAATTCTCATCTTCCACTGCTGCTTGTCCATCCAAAGATCTTAACAGGTGTTCACATAAAATATAAATCTTGCAGCACACGAAAAACTTTATTTCTACCGCTAAGCTACAGTTGTCGCTCCGCGAACTTTTCAATTGACCCTCGTATATTATAATTTAAAAGTAAATCATGGCGAAGATTGTTTGAGGTCGTGAAAAATGTATAAGAGATCATGTTTTTATTCGTAAGGACGAAAGTTTCATGTAGACGTACGTGGGAGCCGGTATTTGTCGGTGTTCGTAGTCCAAGTTCAGTACAAGGTCGGGCGGGTTTTTGCTGTAGTCGCGCACCACCACGACGACGGCGCTTTCCACCACCAGTAGTGGTATTGTCGCACTACTCGAGATAACATTGTCTGTGTACATTGTTGTAATAATGTTTTTCTTTTGCTACCACCACTGCCGCCGCCGCCGACGACGACGACGACTGCAACCCCTTTCCCATTTGTTCAATAACAACCCTCGCGGGACTTTAGGAAATTCTATTTGCAAACCCTCTCTCTTATCAGACACAGACGACAGCCGTGTTTGTAAACACAGTATATGTACACGCGTGTGTGTTTGTGTTTGTGTCTACAATAGCCTACATGTTTTCTGACAAAACATGCGTTTAACCACGCATAATAAGGAACACACACACACGTGTGTCTTGCAACAAAATTACCTAACCGTACTAGCTTTGAAACAAAGCAGCGTTATATTCGGCCAAATGAAATAAAGCTTTCCCAGAATTAATTCGGGAAAGATGGCTATATCTACATTAAATGTGATCCTGTGGACACGCAAATTACAGCAGAAACTAAAACCAAAGTATTTAAAACCATCGTTAGAAGTATCATGACTCACGGCTCAGAAGTATGGACTACTAATAAACACACAAGAACAAAATTAATGACAGCAGAGGTGGACTTTTGGAGACGTTATGCAAGTGTATCCAGACGTGAGAAAATTAGAAATGAAGTCATTAAGGACAGAACGAATGTGAAAATTCAATTGTTGATTTTATCCAAACAAAAAAATTATAATGGTATAGACACAAAAAGAATGATACAGGAAAGATTGCCAAGGAGAGTTATGGAATGGACCCCACCAGGAAGAAGGAAAAGAGGAAGACCACCGATTACATGGATAGAAGAAATTCAGGCTATATTGAGGGAACAAGAAATTGAAGACCTTTGAATGGATAAGCAGCAGTGAAAGGTGAGAATTCAATCACTTCTGTAATCTTTGGTTCCGGAAAATGTGTAAACATTGTACAGCCACAATAAATAAATAATAATAAAAATAAAGTTTTATCCTTACATAGAGAGGAAAACTTAAGTTAGTTTGCCATACGAAAAACTCAGTTAAAATAGACAATTAATATTTATGAAAGATTACTTCTCTTTTTCTTCTTCTCCTTCTCCTTCTTATCTAGACTTTAATACAAAGGACTGGTGAATGACAACTTTGCTCTGGTCAAAATTTTCTACTCACTGCTAATGTCTTGAAATCCTCATTCAAACATACCATACTCATGCCTTGATTTTTATATTCGTGTTCACTTCTTCTCCTCCTGCTTTTCTTCTTCTTCCCTCTGCTCCTAATCCTTATCCTTCACCGGGCCTCGTCAACTATAGATTCACGAAATTTTCTAACGATTCTGTTTTCGGTATTAACATGACTACTGCTGACGATTTGCCACACTAAAGGGCTGACGCATCACACAACATAGGCCTATTGGTACTACTGCCACAAGTCGTACACACGTGCGCGCGCCCCCCCCCACACACACACACACACGTATTTGTATACACTTCTATCATTTCTATATCATTTTCTTAATAATATTTTTTTTTTAATTTTTCTTTCTTTGCTTCATGTTTTAATTGATTTTAGTAATTGAATTGTTAGATAGTTGTTATTTTCACATCTGCCCTTTGATTCACGTACAATTTTTGAATATCACTTGTCCTATCCTCGAGTCTACCTTCTTAGATTTTAATGTATTCATTAACGTATCCTAGCTTAGCCTGTGTAAAGTCTTTTCTAAGTCAGTAAAACATAAATTTATTGTCTTTATTTTTTTACACAACTTTTACTACTTATTCCAAAACTAAAATCTTCATCCCCGTACGTTCACCATTTTGGTCATTAATGGTCACCTGATGATTCTTAAATGATTTTTATGACAAGATATAAATGTGAATTTGTATAAAAGTTTCAATTTTGACTACTTTTTATTCTATCATTCAGATTATGACCCTGTAATGAGTACCAAACTTTTAAAGACGACGATGATGATGGTAATATGATGATGATGATGATGATGATGATGATGATGATGATGATGATGATGATGATGATGATGATGATGTTTATCATGACGATGATAATATTTATGATGATAATGTCAGTGATAGTGATTATTATTATTGTTATTATGATTTTGGTAGATTGATTTAAATATTATACTCAGAATGTAAATTGTTAAATAAAACAATTGAAACAGTGTTTTCCATGAATAATGAAGGTAGACTTCACACCCCCAATTTGAGGCCTAATAATAGTGTTTAAACTCTCCCTCTAATCTCTTTTGTTATTTAACGCTAAACTATGGAGGTTGGTGATTTATTCCGTAGCTTTCCCGCTTTTAACGTCTACCACCCACCTACATTATTACAGAGAAGATCTTAAGAAAATTACGCTTTCGAATTTCCGTTCGTAACTGAACACTATACTCTGTATTATTACTAAAAAAAAGTACACCTCCGCGAATTGGAAGTAAGTATTTTATGTATCACGTTTAGAAATCTAATAATTTGTTCGGAATTTATTTTCTGCATAGTAGGCGGTTTTTTTCTGTAGAAACCTTTTACGTTTTCGCGAGTTGGCGGATACTGCAATGACGTCGGCTTGTCCAGTATTCGATCGTAATATGCATCGATCGAATAGCTACGTTGAGGTGGTAAATAAAACGTTTGGACGCGCTGTGTGAGCGACAGGATTAAGCGAGATTTGCGCTCCTTCTTAGCAAATATCCAGACCTTTCCAGACGCGCCTTTCTACACTGTGGTCGATTATTTTACCGCCATCCAGGTCAGTTTTGTCACATGCTATGTCAAACAGGCGAAGTATAAGAGGACATTACCGAAGCGACCAATCAGTGTGGGTTGCAAAACACAGAAATAAGGGGTTAACCGGATAAACCCTCTGTTCAAACTGGCTCTGTCGTAATAGATTTTGCTCGACGTTCTGTTCCCTTGAAATACCTAACAAAAGGATCTTTCAATCGTCACTCACAGCTTCTATGGATGATGCCAGATTCTGTGGATCGAAGCGTCAAACGAAAAGTATTACGATGGAGATAGTTCGAGTTTACGTGATAGAAATCACCCATCGCTTAAGAGTTTTATAGAATAAGGGGTTGAATGCTTCTTGTGCGGTTTGGTGTAAAAAGTACTTTTTTCGGTGAAGGGTTTGTGAGGATCGGTCAAAAATATAACACAAATTTTAACTTATTTGTGTCGACGTTTCGACAATGTTCATTGTCATCATCAGGACAATTGTTGCTGACGCCAAACACACAACTTCGCAAAAAATTTATTGATTGACAGTCACTACGAATTTAATAAACGAAAGTACATTTATACTTTGGTTTAAATTGTAGCGATTAAAATAAATCTTTGTGTTAGTAGTTATGGCGCTTCCATGAAACCTCAATAGCGAAAGGATTTTCTACCCAGTCGTAGAATAAGAAGATACGGAACTCAGCTAGATAACAATATTTAAATCGTGAATACAAAATACAGCTGTTTTATTGCTTCAAAATTTGGAAGCGGTTTTAAGGACCTTACGTTTAGAAAAAATGCCGCGCAAAGTGATTATTTATGATGATTTCCTGTGTTCTGTGTGACGTCCCAAATACTTTTCTCAGTATTTTCTCGTTATGTTTTTTTGTCATTTTTACGTAGTGCCCATATTTCGTTGTTTTTAATTACAGTTAGTTCACTTAGCTAAATTAGGAACTTTTTTGAACAATTAGTGTACTATACGAGGTTCGATCAAAATGTTCTTGTTTATTTTAAAAATTATGCCTTCATTCATCGACACTTATACTGCCCACTTAAAAGAAGTCTCAGTCGAATGTAACACGATTAAGCCAGCCGTTTTGCAGTCTTCAAAACATTTCAAGCATGCACTTTTTAGTACAGTCTTGAGCTCGGTTAGAGATTTTTGTGTTAAGTCGCGGAACTTTGAATTTCGTGTAAATATCACTATTGGGAGGAGAAAAAATCGTGTTGTAACACATCTGATGAATACGGCAGTTGTGTGTCATTATTATTACGTTTTACTTTGCCTAGCCTCGCAAAATTCTTAACAAGTAATGACTTACGTCCAGGCGTATTATCGGGCTGCAATTTTCATGAATTATTCTTCCGTAAATCTGTCCGTTTTCTACGAATAGCTTCGTACAAATGGCGTACAATGTTCGAATAGTACTCTTTACTTACCACTGCACCTAGCGATTAAATTTCGTGGAACACAAAAACATAATAATTATCTGACAACTACGATCTTAAACTCATTTACTGCAGTGTTTGAAGCTTGTAAACCGCTTGTTCACGCACAGCAGTATCGCCAGAAGCCTTCCGAACACGTTTACCAGAACAGAGCAGTTTATCTCACAGTTGACATAAGATTTCATCTGTGTTCCTCAATCTTGCATAATAGAATGACTAAAAATTCGCCTGATACACCTAAGGACGACTTACTGAATTAGCTATGAAATCTAAACTATTCATCAAATAGGGCTAAAATGTTAGAAGATTGTCACTAACGTGTGTACCAACATCACATGAAAAGAGTTTTTTATGTGACAACCACAGACAACAAAAAATGACTTCCAAAATAAGATACAACAGGGGAAAAGGCTATTCGTTTGCTAAACTCGTTACTTTGGTCGAACAAAATGAAACTTCAAACTAAATTGACAATCTACACAACTATTGCGGAGCCCATTTTTACTTATGGCTGCGAATGCTGGGAACTTTCAGATAAAGAGAAAAAGATTATAGAAACTGTGGAAATGGACTTCTTAAGAAGAGCGCGTAATATTTCTAGAATGCAACATGTTAGAAACAAAGATATAAGAAGGAAAACAGGGCGCGTATTTACAATAGCAAAAAGAATAGAATCCAAACAGTTGCTATGGTATGGTCACGTAATGAGGATGAAGGAGAAGTGACGACCAAAGAAAGCATGTGGCTTACACACCACAAAACAGGAGAAGAAAAGGAAGACTGACAACACAATGGAGAACAAGAATTACGAAAAGCATGAGAGATCGAGCTATTGAAGATGCTGACTGGAAGGATAGGGAGAAACGGCGATCGAAATGCGGGATGCGGCATAGACTGTAGGACCCCCGCTAATAAAAAAAACAGTTATTTAATCGGAAACTTGTAGCGGTGCAAATTGCAAAATTGCGAGAACTTATTGATGAAACCTCGTTAAAAGCAGAGACAAAATTAATTTTGTTTTAATTCTACCCCTTTTCAGTATTGTCCTGGCATAATTACATTTTTTAACATTAAATTTACACACAGAGAGAGCAACTTGACTTAGCTAAATATGTCACGGCGAGTGTGTTAAAATTGTGTTATTATTACTGTGTTGTAAAATACGAAAAATAATGGCGGTATACAATGAACGTCTCAACCCCTTGCTGTCCTCACACTCTCCTTTTGGTAATAAATACAGACAGAATTTTGCTCGCACCCGCTATTAAAACAAAATAACGCCTTTACTCCTTTCTCATTCTCGCGCTCTCTCTCTTTCTCTTTCTCTCCACTCTCTACATTTCCTTTTTCTGTTATTTACTGCCATGCTTAGGTACCATTGTCTGTTGATTTAGTGAACGCTGATTCTCACACCACGACACACGCACACGCACACATACACAGTTAAATTATAATAGAAAACTTTATACGAAAATTAAACTGAAAGATAAAGTTAATTATCAAAGTATGAAATCGTATATTTTTCGTTAAAATTACCGTTTTCCTTTCCACATTGTGCGTAGTGTTTCTCGCTCGCTCGGGGGGGTTTTTGTCTCGAGAAATATGACTGTATTTCACATTTTAAGACGCAGAAAACAAACTGCCACTATTACGACTGCCACCACTTTACGGCGCCGTATTTCAAACAATACCGACGACGACACAATAACGCGCGCTTCAAATATACAAATATTATTGTTTAATTTTACAGCGACAATGCAGATGAGTATTGTTGTAAATAACTCATTGTTGGGAAGTAAAAAATTGCAGGCGACGCTAAACGTTTATATTATTTAAAAACATGAACAAATAACAGCCTCTGTTTTATGTCGTCGTAAACAATTTAACATTTTGAAAGAGACAATTGAAAATTGTATATTGTAAATTTAATTTTCACTGTCTTTCTTATTGTTATCCTATAATTTTCTTTGCCTTCCATACAGTCGCTTGAACAGGCACAGAGTCATACTCAAACACACGCGTATCCACGCAAAAATTCTCATAAAAAATGCGCATCTGAAAGAGAACATCCAAATAGAAGTTCATTGATCAATTTTGTTTACAATATTAAGTTAACTTATTAATTTTTTGATCACTTAACGTTATAATATTGGCCTAACAGTCGCAGTTATAATATTAGGAAGCAGTCGGTGGGAGAATACGATTAACCACCGTACGTGTATCTGCAACCGGCTGATCCGTTACCCATACCCAGTCCTCAACCGTCAGGGCCATTTATGACACCAAATCCTCAAGCAACCGGTCCGTTTCCGATACCCAAACCTAGTTATCCTGCTTCTACCTTATTAATGCTCCTAATACATTGGAGAACTTTAAGACTAAATTAGTCATTTACTGATGTCTGTTGTTTGTTCTGACAAATATACGAACTGTTTCCTTTTGCAGCAACCCCTTTGCTACTGTCATTCCTTTACAACGGCACTGCACACTGCCCCAAAGGGATTTATGTCTTTGACTCTTTTCACTAGCTTTGTGTTATCGAAGAGCTGAATAGCCTCGACATTCGCGTGCTGAAGTACTGAAGTGCTGAAGTTAAATCATTCGAGGTTACTGGCAAATTTCTTGATTTTGTCTGTCCGTGAACTCAACGTACAAGTTTCTATGGTGATCGTCGTTTCCCATCCACCAAGGAGCACAAAAATGCGGTTGATTGTTCCACAGATCGTGTGGAACTTACCTAACTTCAAATATCATAATTTCTATCATAGCCAATATCATTTACCAAATATAGTTTAACTATTAAAAGTTTAAAAATTGGTTACTCACTTTTAAAATTATGTACTGAATTATATACAAGTAAGAAAGTGCCAAGTTTTATAATATTACGGTATAAATTAGATTGAAGAAGTTACATTATTTATAAAAAAATTTACTTATCTAAAGCGTTAGATCGGACAACTACCGTCGTTAGAATTTATCATAGAACGTTTCGCTCATTAAACAAGCTGCGGTCGTCTTCAGGTGTTAGTAAAACTAGTGCATTAAATACAAGCTTAAGTCTATCCGAGATTACTTCACTAACCAGCGTGAATCGTGAAAAAAATTAATAAGCCACCATCACTTCCAAAGTTAAACACAACTATAGAGAAACTATAGACAAAAAGAACCTCTACTTACCCTTTAAGTCCGCTGGACAGAACCGGGAAGCACCACCACACTGGTTCAAGTATACATAACGGCAAACATTTTACTTATATAAAATTATACTTATATTACTTATATACTTGTACTTATACATACATAAAAATTTTACTCTTATAAAATTTTACTTACTTTATTATTTTTTATAATATTGTATTTTTTTTATAATAAAAAAGGATTAATTTTTTTATAACAAGAAAGGTGGGTACAGGCATAGACCCAAAGAAGAGCTGTACAGGAATCTGGAAGCTCTGGAAACGGCTTGCCGAAGGAAAAGACTGAGATTCCTTGGACATATGGTTCGGATGGATCGGTCCATATTAAGTAAACAACTATATTTAGCAACTTTCCAGTCTGAAGGGATACACCAGACAACTCAATGATGAAACTGGGTATCTCTTTGAACGACTGTGTGGACAGAAATACATACAGAAACAAAATTAAAAATTTTGAGGTTCTCTGCGGTGAGATGAAGACGAGAAAGGGGTGGACAGTGGAAAGGAAGGCGGCGTTTAGTGTGCGAATGGGGGTCTTCTGGCAGTGGCAGAAGAGGAAAAGGAAATGATATTCGCGTGGTCCACGGCTGGACTGTGCGTAAAAAATAAGGATTATTACTATTTACTATTAAATTTAAGTCAAACGAATAATTAAAATAAAAAAACTTTTTAAAACCAGTCAACATTATTTTTCAACACAAAAATTCACTATACTCTTACAATACGAACACTGCAAAGACAATTAACTTTATACAATATGTGTTTGGACAACAGACTAATTTGTAAGTTAAGACCAGAATAAGTATTAACATGGTACAATTAATTCAATAATATCCCATTATTCCACATAATGTTTCTAACCTTACCACATAATATCGCTATACATTCTGTACAGTCCTTTTGAAAGTACAGGGCCTGCAAAATTAATTTCCTTGCTTTCGACTTGAATGCTTGTTCTTTTTTTTTATACGATTTTAGACTTTTATTATTTCGCTCTCCTAATCATTCTTTCCCTACTTCCTCATCCAAAGGGCTTACCGTTAGTAACGTCTCATTCAATTTTCCAAATTTATTCTTAATTATTATACACACAATTTACGTACACATGTTACACTCACAGACGCATGATCGCGGAGGGTGACGATGAGGGCCCACACTGTGCCTCGAGGAGGAGCCTCATAATAGTCCCCGAAGAGCCTCATGAATCTTACGCCACCCAACTGTCAAACCACATACGCTACCCAGAGAAGGCGCTGGAAACGTCAGGGAACGGGTCTGGAACCCTCTCCTCGCAAGGAGACTAACTCACTTCGCCGCTGTGGCATGTGAAAAAAGATTTTATTTCAAAGGCTTTCACGGCCGGTGTCGGTTGAACTTAAAATATCTGCCGGGCTGTTTGGCTGTGGTCCAAGGTTTTCATTAAAACCAAACGTTTCAGGAGCACCACTGGCTGCCGTCTTCAGTGAATGTATTTGAGCCAAACCTAACGCGGGGTGTCGTACGTCAGACCCACCGTACTGTGGTGAAGGCTAAAGATGTCCCGCGATGCTACCTGTAATTATAAATTTATTAGGTCCTACGTACAGGTAAAAATTGCACCAACAGCCAATCAGAAGAAAGAAGGTGTATGTGAGGCTCGCATCGCGCTCTCCCATAAAGTACTTAAAGAAATGCTTTCGCCTCGCCGAATCATAGCGATCGCAGTATGCTTCTGAATCAAGACGGACTCCATATGAAGGCGATGGAAGAACGCACTCACCACACTTCACCACAGAACCGTAAGCCTGACGTACGACACCCCGCGTTAGGTTTGACTCGAATACATTCACTGAAGATGGCAGCCAGCGGTGTTGCTGAAATATTTGGTTTTAATGAAAACCTTGGACCACGGCCAAACGGCAGAGAGTTTGAATTCATGTGAAAATACTGTTTATACAGGACATAACGTTGCCCACTGTGGAGGCTGCGTTTCGGTACCCAGACAAGCGTACGATGGGAGGCAGAAATCGATTCCTACAGCGCCGGGACACAAAAAGAACCTCACATTGTGCCAAAACTAGCGCTGGACGTACGCTTTGTTCCTATTACTATCAGCCCTGATAGCGCCGAAAATCGGGTAACTCCGCGCCCCGGAGGCAGCGTGCGCCAGCAGGGTGAGGGTCACGGAAATGGAAGGAGCCAGTACTAGTAATCAGTGGTATAGCCCCAAACCCGCAAACTTCCTAGGGCCGTAGTCACAGGACCGCCTAGTGGAGTTCAGCCAGACGCGCTACGACTAACACTGAACGGCCCTCCCTCCACCAGAACAGAGAACGCAGCGTGGAGGCTTCTCCAAATACTAGGGTTCACTGCACATGATCTTGGCAAGGACCACTGCGACAGGGGTGGTTTCTTAGTGCAGCTACTTGCCAGAAACTTCGGAACCCTGGTTTCCGTTCTCCAGGTACCCGCCTTAGCCCGCTGTCAATCGGCCACAATATAGCCGTAATACCGGTTCACCCCTGGGTCGCGATGAGGCGGCGGATGTCAGGTGGTGATGGGTAGAATTCGGAGTCAATGGGAATAGCAGTATAGACCCCTTCTTGACAAGTGAGCCGTTTCAAATATCTCGGCTGTGCAGTAAGCTATTATATATGATCATAGCTATGCAGAATCTGATTATGATGTAAGAGAGAAGATAAATAAATTTAAGAATATTTGTGGTACGATTCATAGAAATCTTAGAAACAAAACAAGACACAGTACAAGGATTAAATTCTATAAGACATTTGCAATACCCACTTTGATTTATGCAAAATGAGGCGTGGGTCATGACGAAAAAGGAAAGCGGCTTGATTCAGAGAGCTGAAAAGCAGTTTCTTCGAAATACTTTAAACTATACATTACAAGACGGAGATTCAGAGCAAAACTAGAAGTAAAGGATATAAATGAAATTATTTCAAATTACATAAGACAATGGTGGGATCATCTGTAAAGGACGACAGAGGATCGATTGCCGAAGCGGCACTCAATATAAAGCCATTGGTAGAAGAGACGTGGGTCGCCCGAGGATGAGATGGGTGCCAGAACAGGTTTATATAACCTAATTGTAGAAGAAGAAGAAGACCCTTTCTTCTTGCCCCCTGGGGTCAAAACCCCAAGTCTCCCTCCTTCAGGACACACATTTTTGTTGAAAATATAAATTCATGGATAAGTATTGCAACTTACCAAAACGTTGCCAAAACAAGAATACGATGTGAACATTAATAAAGGCGTCGGCCAATCAGAGTGTTCGGTAGAGAGAGCGAACGGAGTAAAAATAAATTCTTAACTAAATATTTAACTAGAAATAACAACGCGAGAGGCTTTATATTTCGCGCCAGAAATAATTTACTTTCTCTCAAGCTGGCAAAAAGGCAGGCACTAAATTCTGCAGTAAAATTTTCTATTCTGTATTCTGTACGTTCGTGTAAGTGCGAAATAGATGATGGGAGGAGGAGGGCGAGGATCGGTCGCGAAGTGGAGAAAAAGGAGGCAACGGCGATAAATCAACTCACAATAGTACAGTGTTGTAGTAAATAACGGAAAGAGGGAAAATAGTAAAGAGTTTTGTGTTTAGAGAGAGACAGAGACAACGAATAGAGAGGCGTTGCTGCTTAGTTTTTTTTTTTTATTATTACTGAGGGTGTGAAAATATTCTAAAGCTATGTTTATTAGCGCTGAATAATGCCGTGCCCATTGTTTTCACTCTATACTTTATTGTATAACCAACCTTTTTTGGCACGGATTTGCAAAATGCGGGAGGACTAGAATAGTTACAAACAACGGTGAATACAAGGAGGAATAATGGTCTTAAACAATTAGCATGCAAGCATGTTTTACGTAGAGAAAAATTACAGATGTGGACTACAGAATGCGCTGTCATCACACGCATAAAAGAAATGCCGCGGATTCGAGTCTCTTATAAGAAAGGTATTACGTAGATTAACACGAATCGGCTTGACACGGATAAAACGTTGTGGTACTTCCACTCTTGCCGTTTTACAGACGTGTCCTATGGAGGCCGTCTTCAGTGCGCGGACGATTCGGTAACTGACAGTATCGATAGACGTTTTTGATCAATTTTGTTTACTATAAACTTTACGGTCTAATATTAGCATAACAAGTGCCTTATTTATACATTAGAGAACTTTAAGTCTAAAGAAATTGCCTAATGATGTCTCTCGTTTGTTCTGACAAATATACGAACTGTTTTCTTTTGCAGCAACCACTTGCTATGGTCACCCATTTCCAACGGCACTTCACACTGCCCCAAATAGGGCTTTACCTCTTTGAGTCTTTCCACTAACATTGTGTTATCAAAGAGCTGAAAAGCTTCGACATTCACGTGCTGAAGTGTTGAAGTTAAATCATTCGAGGTGACTCGCAAATTTCTTGATTTAGACTGTTCGTGAACTCAACTTACAAGTCTCTATGGTGATCATCGTTTCTGATCCACCAAGGAGCATAAAAATGCGGTTGATTTGTTCCACAGATAGTCTGAAACTTATCTAACTTGAATACGTAATTTCTATCATAGGCAGTATCATTTTCAAAATATAATTTAACTATTAAACGTTTAAAAATTGGTTATTCTACAGTACTGTGGCAATAGTCTTCTTCTTTCGCTACAGTACTATGGTTAACTGACGAACACCACGTCAGTTGGTGAATCGTTTTGAGACGCTGAAGGGCCGAAACGTCTGTTCGTATCAGCCTAATAACCCGGAGATAAGTCAGTTTGATTCTAACACATTTGGCGCCGGTGTTGAAAGCCTTGTGTACAGAGTGCGTTGTGTCTAAGTGTATGGTGTAACTCACTTCTGTGTCTTATCAGCGTGTGACTCGGATACTGATAAATGGCGTGTTAAAACATACAAGTATTAATAATCTCTGTAACTATTTATCATCATCTTCACGGATTAAACCAAGGATAGTTTGTTCCGGTCTCAGATAGGCAAAGTTTAGAGCTGGTCACTCCAGCGCCTCCTCGGACGTCCCACACCTCTCCGTGCACTCGGCTTATAGTTCCAGAGTTGTTTGGGAATGCGGCAGTCATCCATTCGGCAAAGATGTTCCCACCAGTTCAATCGAGACGGGAAAATCCTGTCTAGAATAATCATAAAATTCGGTTCCTGCCACGTGCCTGAGAAATCTTATTTCAGCCGCTTGTAAGCGACTGGCCTGGCTTTTAGTTAAAGTCCAATTCTCAGACCCATAAAGAAGTGTGGGAAGAGCCATCACCTTGTAGAATTTTAGGCGTGTTTCTTTACTTGCTGACTTAAGAGTCCGCCTAATGGTCCCGCACATAATTAATTTCTTGATAACAATAACAATAATAAAAACTAATTTTTAGTAACACATTTAGTTTTATATTTTTAGATGTTAGATCTTAATTGAATTGTAAAGTTAAGTAGACAGATGTAAAATCTAGTCCACTTTGTCTCTGATATTTAAAAGATTGTAAGAAGAAAACAATGGTCTATTGTCTTATTTTTCGGCAGATGTGAAATAGTAAGTAGGGAAGAAATAGAAAATTGGCTTCAGGGGATCGTCTTCTCTCAATAATGCAGTTTAAAATTGGAACAAACTATCTAACTTTATTAGATAACATTATAGATAAATTTGTAAAATTTTAAAGACACTGCTTTTTATTATTTCTTTTATGAATTTGCTAACTGCTATAATTTTTATTGTTCGACTAAGCTTTTCGTCATCACTGACATCTTCAGGTCTTAAACAACCTCTGAAGTGATGACGAAAAGCTTAGTCGAACAATAAAAATTATAGCAGTTAGCAAATTCATAAAAGAAATAGTAAGGATGGCTGCTAATTTAAACAATACGAAGAATAAAACACTGCTTTTTAGGTCAAAAGTCTTAGTACCCGCGTGAAGTCCCTAGTCTCCCATCGGGCGCCTCCCCAGGTGGTATGCTCACCAGATATGGTGGGTACCGGGGAAATAAAATACCCGGGGCGGACAAGAACTAGCAGCTGCTGCCTCGTAGTTGGATATTGGTTTATCGAAGGGTAAAGGAAGTAAACCGTGATTAAAAATTGCATGGTCCTCCAGGTTGGGGGTTAATGCAATGGGCCAACTCGTCATTCGTTGGGAGAAAAGAAACTGTTAAAAACCAAATATATTAGTGGATTCAATAAAGGTAAATGAGAATTCAATCACTTCTGTAATCTTTGGTTCCGGAAAATGTGTAAACATTGTACAGCCGGAATAATAATAGGTTTTAGTACCTGTAAACATAGAATACGATTATCGTGAATTCACTTTCACATTACATAAATAATAATACAGTTAAATAATTTAAAAAAATATTATTTCCTTGTGAATACAAGATTTACTGATCAGAATGTATAAGATTTGCTGACGATATGGTAATATTGGGTGTAAGTGCGGGAGAAGTATGTACGATGCTAGATGACTTAAGTAGTAGGTGTGAACAGTACGGAATGAGGATTAATGAGAAAAAGACAAAATGTATGGTAGTTGGTGGAAAAGGGGAAAGAATAAATATTAGAATGAATAACGAAAAAATAGAACAAGTAAACAGTTTCAAATACTTGGGAAGTATAGTTACAGATGACATAAAAAGCACGAAAGAAATAAAAACTAGGATTGCAATAGCAAAAGAAGCATTCAATAAAAAGAAAAATTTGTTAAACGGGCCATTAAACAAAGAACTAAGGAAAAGGTTAGCAAAGTGTTATATATGGAGTGTGGCATTGTATGGAGTGGAGACGTGAACTTTAAGGAAGGAAGATGAAAAAAGGATTGAAGCTTTTGAAATGTGGATGTGGAAAAGAATGGAAGGAGTTAAATGGGAGGACAGAGTACGGAATGAGGAAGTGTTGAGAAGAGTGGGAGAGAAAAGAGAAATATTAAAAACAATAAGGAAGAGAAAGAAGAACTGGATAGGACACTGTTTAAGAAGAAATTCTATTATAAAAGACAGTCTAGAAGGCATGGTTAGCGGAAGGAGAAAAAGAGGAAGAAAGAGACGACAGTTGATGGACAGCATCAAGGTAGAAAACTACATTACCACGAAAAGGCTGGCAGAAGACAGAGAACAGTGGAGGAGTTCCTAAAGAAAACCTGCTATACAGCAGAAGAACCGATGATGATGATGTGAATACATGTGCTCCATATACTTTATGTAAGCGGGTGCGCGTTTGTGTGTGTGTGTTCTGTGCACTGCTATATGTTTGGTTGCTGCTGTGAGGTAGTATGGATTCGCCCTGAGTGTACATAATTCAATTAAAGAGTCTCAGCTCTGATTGCGTCTAAAGCTTGCGTCCCTTCTCATTAGTACAAATTAATTCTCATCTGCCCGTAGGCCTCTAGGACTTCATATACACTTTAACTAAAAGTATGTGTTTCAACGAGTAGTCTTGAAACTTGTTAAGTCACTTCATCCACACACACACACACACACACACACACACACACACACACACACACACACACACACACACACATAATATATTTTTTTAAACTGGTATTGTCCCAATAACCGTTCCCGCACTCATTTTCGATATTTCGATTATGCGATAGCTGGCCACGACACGTCGTGAATATCGCATATAATTTTAGTTGGATAATATAAATCGTGAAAACGTATTTGTCTGAGTTATAACAGTATGTTAACGATTGGAATCGGGTTTCATTGTTATATTTTTTACGAAAATTGTTTCTAGCAATAATATAACTTCCGATGTGTGTATATGACGCTAAACGTTGGCGTTGTTAGGTTTACATGCAAACTAAAACTACACATGGAAACCAATATGCCTATAAAATTATACTCGCTTTTTGTGAAATCCACGTAAAAATACCACTCGATGTAAGGCGGGGTGGGCCAACCACCTCCGGCCTGTTATTATACTTGTCTCCTTTTTTGTTTCAGAACTCGTTTTCCAACAGTAACATGTAACAATTACAATGTAATGTGTGTATTTGTGCAGTGTCGGATTTACCACTAGGCCGACTAGCCCGCGGGCTCAGAGGGGGCCGCAAGCTACAGATATTTTTTTAAGATAATTATTTTTATAAAAGTAGGAGGCACTTTGATTTCTTTAAGTATGATTTTTGTGTACGCTTTCCCCGACGTTAATTCCATTAAGCTACATAGTTACTGAATATTAGTTTACTATTAGCTTGTTGTAGGCCTATGTTTAGTCAAAGAATAAGAAAATCTAGACCTTTTTTTTTTTTTTATACAAATTATAAGAAAAAATTAATGTGTTATACCTAGACAATAAAAAAGACATTTTTTATGTCAAATTTCTGAATAAGCTTAGTTAAGTTTCTCTACTTAGAAAATAAATTAATTTGCTCAATTCTTTTGCATGGTTCTTAATATTTTGGAAAAGTTTGCTGAATGAAAGGACGCTTTTTTATAATAGCCTACTGGTATTAAATTCGATAGTATTAATCTGACATCAAATAACTTCTGCAGTACACATATTACTTCAAAGTCAGAGCGGGGGAAGGCTCAGAAAACTTGTCCTAGGACCTCAAAAATCCTAAATCCGGCATTGTATGTGTGTGTGTGTGTGTGTGTGTGTGTGCGTATATTATCATCAACGTTATATTATATCGTTCTACTCCAATGTATATTCTCTGTTACGATCTGTTAATTAAATCGTCAATAGGTCAAATAAAATACTTATTAAAATACACACTTTGGCTATACCTTTTTAATGCGAATTTCTACTGAAACCGTAGTGTGTTTCAATTCACGAACGTTCATAATAGGCCTACACGTTTTTAAATACATAGGGCAACTAATCCGTTTAGAAATGATTAATAACAAACTCCTATCCACTTTTTATTTTCAATTTAATTAGAAATATAAATTTGTGGATAAGAAAATAATCATTTCTGGCTGGCTACGAGGGTCAGTTGAAAAGTTCGCGGAGCGACATCTATATCTCAGTGGTAGAACTAAAATTTTTCGTGTGCTGCAAGACGTATATTTCGCGTGAACACCTATTTATTTACAGATATATCTATCAGTTTATTCACTCTTTACCAGTTGTTTGAAATTTTTCTGTCACGCGTGTTTTTAAAATGCACAAAATCACATTTCGTGTTGTGACGGATTCTCTGTTAAAAACGTTTTAGTGCTAATGAAAAATCAAAACGAAATTGTAAATGTGTAGGAGGTGCTGCGCCTTCAGAAACAACGGTAAGTGGGGCACACTCGAGTTTAAACGTGGTCGTACAAGCACTGAAGACTATCCTAGCAGTGGACGTCCAAAAAGAGCAACAAAAATGTCATTATTGAAAAAATTTAATAGTGTGTTGGAAGACCACAGATTGAGGAGTGGATGACGTTGTCGAAATCATAGGCATCTCATATGAGCGTGTGCATCATACTTTAACTAACTCAAAAACTTGGTGTGAAAAAGCCTAGGTCAAGATGGCTGCCGCATCTGGAGTTGTTGCAGTTTTGGGCGTCACGTTTTCAATGCTCGTACGAACACGTTGAAACTCAAGTTCCTACTTACAAATCGTTGGTTTTGAAGTCGCAGTATCTCCTGACACATTTACAATTTCGTTTTGAATTTCTGTTGGCGCTAAACAATATTTAACACAGAATCACACTACGACGTTTGATTTTGTTCTTTTCTAAAAACACGCATGACTCGCTAATTTTAAACAGCTTCTAAACAATGAATAAATTAATAGATAGATTTGCGAATTAACAGGAGTTTACATAAGATACAAATCTTGCAGGACACGAAAAATGTTAGTTTTACCGCTAAGCTACAGATGTCGCTCCGCGAACTTATCAACTGACCCTCGTACGTTGTAAGCCACACGAGGCATTTAAGAGAACGTGAAGACTATAATAAATTAAATTATAGAAATAAACTAGTTTATAACTACTACTGAATGCAGCCGTGTCACTTATTTCTTGTTACTCACTTTCTTGTTTCTTTTGTCTGTTCCAGGTGAGTACAAAACGTGGTGTTCGAATAAGGAAACGTATAGGAACCAAAATTACCAACGGTTCCGTGGTGCTAGGAAGGTGAGTTTCATCATATTTATCTAATTTTTTGTTTACGCGTCTTTTGAATAACAACGTAAACTTGTCGCAACCATCTAAGGGTTATGGTTTTAGAAAATAACCATTACAATAATTGTAAAAGTTATTAAATTATGTTACAAAGTTATGGCGGTCCTTGCACTGTCCTGTGGGTGTGAATCATGGACGACAACCAAGAGAACAGGACAGTAAAATATTGTCACGCAATGCGGAAAAAGTGTTACGTGATACGGAACGTTCTACAAGTATCTCGGCTATCCCAGCTGTAATGTGTGTGTGTGTGTGTGTGTGTGTGTGTGCGCGCGCGCGCGCGTACATATTGCTGCTACATTGAGATGAAAGACAATTATGCGTCAACTGTCGATGGTGATACAGACTTAACCGGTCCGCGTACAGTGTGTTCAACCCCGGAAGCAATTGCGCTCTAGTGTTTTCTAGTAGCGCTGACGCGTAGTATGGATTATTCTGGAATATCAGCTGGGTATAAATAGCGACAGTTAGTTTTAGTTTTAGTGGCGATTTATTTCAGTGCGGTTCGAAATACTGTGGCGAAATGTTTTGTGTTTTATAATTTTGCGGGACTCTATTATTTGAGATTTTTATCACATGTAACCAACTTTTATTTTATTTGTTGTAAGCGACTATCTTGTAGATTACCAACTGTTTAACTGTGATAATTAAAGCTGGTGATTAGTGACTAAGAGGAGTTAAAAGGTGTTCTTATCTTCACCGTACAAAGATGTAAGACATGAATTACATTTTTTTAACTTGAATGAGAGACTAATAGATTATAAACGACGGTGGAAAAACACTAAGACAGCATATCAGATTCTTGTATTTTGAGACTTTGAGACGTAAAGGCGTCAGGACAATGACTTTGAGAGACGAAGTGACAACCTGGTATGTTAATGGTGCAAAAAGGTGTCTACGAGAAAATTTAAGACGTCAGTAGAAAAGCATTTTGTGTTTATTTCAGTGTTTTACTCAATAATTGAAATAACACTTTTGAGAATTAATTGTTAAATCTTCTGTATATCTGTTATTAAAATCCATCGCAGGGCTGTTTGGCCGTGGTCTAATGTTTTTGTTCCAAAACAGACGTTTCGGCAATACCATCGACTGCCATTATCAGTCTCGATTTTTACACTGGATGATGGCAGTCGATGGTACTGCCGAAATGTCTGTTTTAGAACAAACCATTAGACCACCGCCAAACAGCCCGGGAATGGATTTTAATAGCAATGACTCCGGCCGTGTAAGCCTTCGAAGTACTTCCGTATATCTATTCTAATGGTGCATTGTTGATTTTATTAGCGTGACAACAATACTGTCCATTGTTGAGTTTTTCATTATGTTACTTTGCGCTGAAACACGCAGTGCCATCCATATCTGTGGGAGCCGTCGAAAGCATTTTGACACAGTCAGTTGCAGTTTTTTTTTTTTTTTTTTTTTTTTTTGTGCTACGATAGAAGATTACAGATAAATGTATCGGTAATAAAACGAACGAGATTCACTCGAATAGATAGTCGTACAGGGAGTACATATATATACACAGACACATATTTATGTGCATGTACTTGCGCTTCAGTAGTACCAACAGCGGTAGTAAATAATGGCCACGAACCTCTGATACAATAACAATATCGGCAGATAAACTATTGCTACTGCATTTACCGAATAATGTTAGCGACAGATGAGGGAGTACAAAATGGCTTCAGCATTGCAATATTTTATGGTTTTCTTCGCTTCGTTTAATGCAACAATATTTAGAACTACAGAAATGTATAGTGTGTGTGTGTGTGTGTGTGTGTGTGTGTGAGAGAGAGAGAGAGAGAGAGAGAACGTGTGTCACTTTTTAGAAGAAACATCTATATTACTGTGACGTTTACACGTTATAATATTTTCTTCTTTTTTATTGTCTGAAATGTTTTGCTTCTTTTTAAACGACCACAGCTATTTCTCAATTTTAGCTCGAGTGTTTGGGATTTGACTGTCTGTCTACACATGTGGGCTATGTCTCACGATAATTTTTAAAGTCATCAACCGATTTTAACGAAAGGTGACGTGGATGTTCATACTCATACCCCATAAACCCTGATTGTTTTGCAGACTGACTCCACCCCCCCCCCCAGATGGAAGGCCGATGGCAGCTGGAAGGCCAAAGTTTGACTGGTTATAATTAAATATAAAATTGCAAAAAGTCATGTGGGATATCAAATTAAAGAAAATTTAAATAAAAATCTGAATACAGTGTTCAGTGTTAAAAATTTATAAAATTTTGGAGCCCAAGTGGATAGAATGTTAAAAATAATGTAAAATCTAACTGCAATTTGTTACACTAATACGTTCCGTACTCAGTTACTAGAGCTATGCAGTTGGTAAGGTCTTAGATTCTATATTATCAAGCACATGGGTACTACAGAAATTGTTTAGATAATCTCACTGGCTTTTTCGTGTTGTCAGTTAATTTTTATTCGTCTATGTTATGATGATTTATCTCATATTTTACCCCCAAGGATTCTGCTAAAGAGAGTGTTTTCGTACACCCTCGGACAATGTTCTCAAATGTCTGAGAGGCTCAAATGTATTGATTTTGCTCTTCTAGTCGTCGTTCATCATTTTAATCACGATACAGCTGTATAGGATATTTTTTTCTGTTTTATAATAGCAAATTCTTGCGCGTACGAGTTGTGTTAAAAGAAGACTTTTTGAATGACTCATCAACCCGCACCCGTATAACGCGCCATTTATTCTGTTCCGCTATCAGTATTAGTCTTTGAGGTATATGAGATTGAGTGGGGACGTGAGCACGCTGGCCGACGGGTTAGTGACAAAGCGATTAAGAAAGACCGCGAAGAACAAAGTGAGTATGAAATTTTGCGGCAAAACTAGGTTAGAACTTTACAGAGATATTCTGGTTTTGAATTTTTAAAACGGCTGACGCCTGCATGAACCGAACGATTATTTTAAGAATTTTTAAAGAGGGCAAAAACAACGGTCGGTGCAAATCAAAGCGATATCGAATATCATAGTAAGAGAGCTCGAGATGTAATAATTCTAAATCATCGTTTAACTGCTGAGACATTCTGAAAGAATCCGTATCCATATAAGATTGTAAAATTTATTTTGATAGAAAAATTTAAATGTATCATATTACTGAAAAATTCTTACTGGGTTTGTTGACGACGATCAGAAAGAGACCCGTTTTGAAATCGGTCAACAACTGCGTACCAATGCAAATGGTAAAGAAAACTTTGGATTGCAATGGAAATTGCTCGGTAAATATTCTACGAAGTTAGCAGCAAAATTGTATACACACACGTTGTATTAAGATCTTTATAACTCACTTCGTTATAAATCCGCCGGACGGTGTGTGCCCGTGCCCACTACAGCGCGTGTAGCTCGAAGACTAATGATCATGACGGGACGGAGATAACGCCATTTCGGCGCCAAAACCTGTCGCTAGCAGTACTTAATTGTACAGCTCGGTCTATGCGCCCGTTGACGTCCTACACAAATAGCTTGGTATTTTTTTGAACACACTTCGTAATCTTACTAAGCTTTTAAACGTAATGAGAATGTTTTCACATAACATTTGATACTTATGCATCTTCCTTTCTATATCTTCCCCTTTCTCCCGAATTTCGGTCGAAATTTCTAGAAACATCCAGTCTGCATAAGTGTGTTTTCCAAAGTAATCTGATAATAAATATTTTGAAATCAGCGGCGTTAATAAATATTTGGTGTTATGAGCGGCTTAGAAGCTTGGATTTGGTTGATCGATGATAAGCTCTCTGCGATCACAGCAAGCAGTATTTAAAATTAATAAGAAAACTATTTTTCTCTCTTCTCGTCGTGAATGCAACAGCGATCGACTTTCTACAGGCAAGCATCGAACGTACGACTTTCAGTTGTTTAAGCGTGGATAAAAGATTTAACAAAGAGAAATAAATATTGAAATTTTTTGTACAGAGTTCGATTCTGCTTGATGCGTCAATGGCGAAAAATATGTTCTAGTTCGATACAAAAGAGAACATTTTATAAAACGATGAAAAGAGAGCGAAAATAAAACGTGAAACGTTGTTCTCGAGACAAATTTATTGCCGACTCGGTAGTGGTAGTAGTGAGATTGAATGCAAAGTAATTTTCCCAGTTTCCCGTTGTTCAACTGTCTTATAGTGTCTTGTATCACTCGTTTTATGTTCTTATTTATTTGTTTTGTTCGTTTCCTTACTGAAGCAGCGATTCTAACATTTTGTCAGAATGATTATTTTTCTTTACTCTCAAATTATTTACTGTAGAGGTGTGCTATTACTTTGTCTATTTCTTTCCATTTTTCGTACAAACTCAATTCAGCCACTCACGGGTGACAATATCATATAGAAATCATATTGTCCTGACGGTGGCTTTCGGTTTAATATCTGAACTCTGGTCACTCGTTTCCCTTGTCCTATACTATAGTACTTTTATTGCTGCCACACTTATGCTGTCTTTTCTAACTCTAACCATTGACACCAAGATATTTGCATGAATCTACTCCCTTCAAAACTCCCCGTTCCAACAATATATCACTGCATGCATTTCAAACAACAATATATATCCTATACCTCACTATTTTAACTCCTAAAGGCAATGCCTTGTCGCTGTAGCCAGGTCACTCTATCCCTCTATTCCTCACTATATTGATTGATGACTCGTTGGGCACTTATTGAAACACATTAGTCCAAAAATTTAAAAAACACACAAAACAGTTGGTAACTATCACAGTTTATTCATTACCTCTGACAATTGTTTCAGCCTATTAAGCTTGCCTCAAATAGCTGCTACGAACAACTCAGCTCTTAGCTTGTTCTCAACTGAGAATATCTTAAATAGGCTGAAAATATTGTAAAAGGTTACGAACAAATTGTTAAACTCACCAAGTGTTTGTGTGTTTTTTAAAACTTTTGTAAATTCAGTATCCCTTGTATTTATCGTTAAACGATTTGTATTTGGTAATAAATACGATTTCATTTACGTTTAAAGAGCTCAACAATCGATTACCGTTCTCGAATCGTAATACAGTCACGTACTCACACAATAACATAGCTGTGTGTGTGTGTGTGTGTGTGTGTGTGTGTGTGTGTGTGTGTGTGTGTGTGTGTGTGTGTGTGTGTGTGTGTGTGTGTGTGTGTGTGTGTGTGTGTGTGTGTGTGTGTGTGTGTGTGTGTGTGTGTGTGTGTGTGTGTTGAGATGTAAAGTCAATTCGCGCTGTTCGGTCGGCTGCTGGTACCAAATACCAATTATTTTTGGTTTTTGAGGTTTACCAGCACAGCACAGGTAGAGCGAGCGCTGTTGCTTGTAATTGACGTATACAAGAGAACAACAGAAACGCTCTGTTAAAAGGGGTGAGTCGATTGGACGGTTGTGTTGGCGGGAGGGGTGGTAGTGAAAAATTGATTCCGTTGGGCACAACCGCTGTCGACGAGCGGTGCCAAAATTAATTCAAATCCAGGAAAAACACAACAAAACGCAAAGGGAAATTGGATTGTGTTAGTCCTGGGGTGAGAGACATAGAGCGAGAAAGAGAGAGAAGGAGTGCTTTGGAAGTCACTACAGACGACAGGTGTTGTGTAAGCAAGAGGGAGACAGTATGTGAGTGTGTGGTTGTGTGTGTCTGTAGTTTGAACCAGCCAAAAATTACGACGAAGTTGTTGATTCTGCTAATGACACGATATTTTGTGTAAGTGTGCACGAGCGAGTGTGTGTGTATGTGTGTGTGTGTGTGTGTGTGTGTGTATGCGCGCGTGTGCATCCGTACTTATGTACACACCATAGAACAAAATGAGACTCCACAAACTGAAAAATAATGTAAAGTTTATCTAAAACTACAAAACGTTTTCTCGTAAAGGGAATATAATATCTATAGTTCAGTTCAGTTCGTAGTCCTTCGGTCTTTCGACTGGTTAGTACCCTCCCCGCATATACCCCCCGTGGTGCGTGTGTGACTGAGTCTCTCATAGGTATATGGGACCTACAGTTTAACGCCGAATCCGAACGGTAATTTTTTTTTTTTTTTGGGGGGGGAGGGTTTATAATAGGCAGGATACCACTCGCTGGGTCGCCATTACCTTGGGAGGGGGAACAGTCGTATCTAAATCAGATGGCCCCTGGCGGGAATTGAGCCCGCGCCGACAGCGTAGCAGCGTCACACGCTAGCCACTACGCCACGACCGCTCCTAGTATATCTAGTATAAAGTTAAACAATTACTATAAATCGTTTTCAATTACAAATACGTTTATGTGTTCTGTTTTACTACTTTTTGTTGTTGTTGTTAGAAAGGTAAGGAAGGATAGATGTTTCGGGTCCAAGAGTTTCATACGTGTAAAATCAAATTTGTTTACACGTAAGTCCCCATGAAAAGCTCTCTGACGAGTCTCGCTGATGGAAGATTCCAGTTTTTTTCCTAGTAATATTATATTATATAGTTTAGGAACTACACCCTTAATATAAACCAAAGGCCAGTTGAACGTGTAAGCCAATTTACATATCTTGGTACTACAGTCAGTGAACTATGAGACCACTCTCAAGAAATAAAGAGCAGAATTGAAAATTCAAGAGCAGTGTACACTAGAATGAGCAGTTTATTCAAAAGTCACGATTTAACAATAAACACAAAGATGAGACTTTTACGCTGCTACTTATTCTCTGTCCTCTTCTACGGTGTAGAATCTTGAACTTTGACTGAAGCCACAACTCAAAAATTCGCATCTTTCGAAATTTGGCTTTACCGTAGAATACTGAGCATTTCATGGACAACACATATAACTAATGTTGAAGTTCTTAGAAAGATGGAGAAAGAAAGGGAAGTTATTAACAGAGTGAAGATAAGAAAGCTTCAGTATTTGGACATCTCATGACAAATGAACAGAGATTTTACTTATTGCAGTCCATACTACAGGGAAAAGTACTTGGAAAGAGAGGAGTTGGGCGACCGAGAATATCATGACTGAGAAATTTAAGGACCTGGTTTGGCATGAATAGAACTGACTTATTCCGTGCAGAACTACAGAAACTTAAAATAGTATGTAGGCTATGATATCCAACATCCGAAACGGGGGGAACTATCAAAAGAAGAGAAGATATTGTTTAGCAGTAAAATGTACTACTGCATACGGACTTTTCAATTACGGACACTTGACAGTCTAGAATTTTAGCATAGACGTTTAGAACTTGACACTTTTTGTTCAAGTATTTTCTCACAGTCTTACATGAAAAATGCTAATACAAAAGCCTGACTGACATTTTATTAAATAACGAAAACCAACAAAGGTGCCTTTGTTATGTTTGACAATACTGTAATTACCGTTTTATTCGTGACTTCCCGGCTTGCATTATTTGTTTTATCAGCTGTGCAACTTTTGGTTTCATATTGCTACTCTTAGGTTGCGTCCAGACGAATTCTTTTATTGGTTTTTATTAGCGGTTCACTTTAATTCCCGTACGCGGTGTCCGATTACTCGGTTTTCTTCCTCTTGATTGATGCATTATTTGTTTTTGATTTTTTCTTTTTTCTTTTTCAATGATTTTATCGATCATTTGAGGCTGATATCCATTGCTTTGAGCAATTTGCTTTATAACGTGTATCTATTTTTCATACCGTTTCTTGCATAGAGGATATGTGAGGGCTCGATATACCATGCTGTTTTATGCAGAAATTTATATGTAATAAATACAAATGTACCTACACATACAAAATTCCTCATCATAAAGCGGATAGCTCAAATCAATGGATATCAGCCTCAAATGATCGATAAAATCATTGAAAAACAAAAAAGAAATAAATCAAAAACAAATAACGTATCAATCAAGATGACGAAAGCCTATATACCTGCACATTACATTGATGACAACTCTCAAAAATTAGCTAGAACACTGGCAAAATACGAATATCAATTAGCGTTCAGACCAACAATGACATCTACAACAATCTGAAAATAAGCAATACAAAAAGAAAAGCATTTATGAAAAAGCTGGAGTTTACCAGTATCAATGTCAGCCTGCTGACTCGAGAGAATATAATGTGCGGTGCAACAAAAAATACATAGGATTCACTTCAAGATCTTTTAAACACAGATATATTCAACACACCAAACATTCTCAACACTCAAATCCGAACTCAACAGTAGCCAAACACACAAAACAACAGTCTTGTGAATTACAGCAACATTTAACCGTATTGAAAACATGCAGTGATGAAATAAGATCTAATATATGCTTATATGAACAATACCGAATATACAAACATGTAAAAGAAGAGGGCCATGAAAAACTATTGAACATCATGACGGACTTCAAAAATCGTATCACATTTGAAATATTGCGGCAAAATTAAAATCAACATTCAGTAATCAGCTGATATAATATATAGAACGGAATATAAACATAAACACTCTGTAACAAAATCAGTTCTCGGGAAACTTTGGACAACGACTTACGTATCACGTTCATTAATCAATGTCTACGAATTCGTTTTTGTAAATAACGGCTGTTTTAAGATATTGTGACCGCAAGTGTGCTGTATATAACCGAAATCGATCATTTTTAATAATGTGAGTAATACAAATTTTATTGCAAATCGTATGTATGGTACCTTTAGGCTATGAACAATAAATACACTACAATAGAAAAAAAAATTCACTATAAGCTTAGTTATTTGATTTCTTATATTAGCCTACAAAACAGTACAAAATATATTGGGAATTTTCATATCTCATTCCGATTTTCTATGAAAAATATATGGATGTTCAACATTGGAAAGGTTTTCGTCGGCCAGAAGCTGCTAGTTATTTTTCCCAACTGCCATAGAAGGATAAAAACTAATACAGAAACATTATCATACGACTACTCGAAGTACTGATAAACATTGTAGTTTTCAATAAATGTCGTTTTTTATTGTAAGATGGTTTTCAATTTGTATATCATTCTAAGACTTCCGTGATTTTAAGGGGAATAACTTAGTAACTCCTGGAGTTATCATGTCCCTTCATTAACATTTGTGACGCTTGAGTAGTTTTTTTGACAAAACAGCTATTTCAATATTTGAAAAAATTTACAACGCAACAATTTACTCTTAACAATAAACAGTGAAGCATTTTAAACCTTTTGAGTGAGTAAAAAATGTATTTTATTAAACCTAAGTCTTCAAACTTTATTCTTGCTCCCCTGTAAAATTTGGAAAGTGGTGGTTATCAAGTTCTTCCCTTGAGCCCTTCAAATCAAATCTGAAGAACGATGATTGGAAAGATCGTAAAGTTTCCTAGCTAAGATGCAAAAACGACATTAAATGTTGTTAAAAATTACACACACGCACGCGCGCGCACGAACATGTGTGTGTGGGAATAATATTCTACTTTATGTGTGCCCCCATTTTTGAGGGTCAAATAGTTTTTGGCGTTGGGGCATCCGTTACCGGTCTTCTTTAGCGTTATCATCAATATGTTTATCATCATTTCTTTTTCTTTTTCTTACTTTTTCTCATTATCACTTCTCCTTACCCTCACCATTCTTGTTATGATTACCATTATCATAAGCTTGTTTTTATTTTCCTCCATCTATTACTCCTCTCCCATCTTTCGCCACTACGTCTTCATCATTATCATCTCTTTCTCCTCGAATAACTATTCCCGAAACATAAAAGCGTTAGCGTTGTGTAATTTAATATAATTTTGGTTACATAATAAAAGTGCTCTGCAAGAAAAATATGCAAAAACGATGACAAGTCACGATTTTTTAAAATAACGAAATCTGTAATTTCAGTACGGAAAAAACAAACGATGCTTTTTCCTGGAATTTTTCGTTTTGTTTTTATTCCAACGGTGCACTGCGCGGCTGTTTAGCAGGTTGGAAGGAGAGTGCGGGTCGTTTGTGCCCTGGGGGGGGGGGGGCAGGGGAGAGGAACGTTGTTCTCGCTGCAGACGAGACGTGAATTTTAATGAACGAAAGGAAAGTTCCGCGTAGCGAGGATGTGACAAAAATTAAAATGTAAAAACAAAATAACGTCAGGTTGTTACACAGCTTTTTGTTTTCAAAGCCAATTAGAATAGTATGTCTTGCACGTCTGAGCACATTTACAATGATTGATAGCTACGTTCCCTTGGGATTTAGTCTTTAGGAGTCAGCGAAAAAGCAGTAATCTACAATCAAATCTGTAACCGTTCAAGTCGAGGCCCAGTTGTAGTGTATACACTCTTTTATATCAATTACTGGGGAATGTAATAGTGTTACGACATTACAGAACAATCTACGTGTTTCTCGAATGTTCCAGAAGAATCCGGCTGTAACGTTGTGTGCGTACGTGACTTCAACATGCATTCGCGAGACTTTTCTAGGCGCCGCCAGCCCGCGCGGACAGTGCCAAGGCCGCAATCAATTACGTCGTAGTTTAGAGCTAATGCGTAGTATGCGGAATGTTCTGGATTTCAGCGGGGTATAAATACAAGTTCTCAGCGACGCTTAGTCAGAGTTGCGATTTATTGGAATTCGGTTCGCAGTATTATACTTCAGAGTTATTGTCGGGCGGTTACTCTGTGCGTTCAAGTGGTTATTAGTGAAAAGTAATTATTGTGGCGAAGTGTTGTGTTTTGTAATCGGGCGGGACAATTCTAATACAATTGTGTTTTATATTATTTGACATTCTATTGCGTGTGAACAAGTTTTATTTGATTCGTTGTAAGAGACTATCTTGTCGATTACAAACTGTTTAATTGTGATAATTAAAACTGGTGATTATAGACTTAATTGGTGTCTTGTATTTTGTTTTCCACTGTACCATACGACGATCAGTTAGACCGTGGTAACAATAGCTTAATGACAGGTAGGGCTACTGTTGATTTTTTACTTTCTTTTTTGCCCACACCAATACAATAGAACTCGTTTATAGCGAATCGGTTTTAGGAATTCTTAGTTTTCAGTTCGGTTTTAGTTCTTAGTCTTATTGTAAGATATCTAATATCACGATCTGTCGGATACAAAGCTTAAATTCTTAATCCTATATTTGACATTACTATGAACGATTTTATTTTGTAAATTTACAAAAGGCACGATAAGGAAGTATATGGCGAGCACTTCGGCTTGCTGGCCTGTAAGGCCATCGACCATAATAGTTGTTTTAAACAAACGTTTCGGCCGTGCCTTCGACTGCCATCTTCAGTGCAGAAGGCTGCAACACACTGACCAATAAACGACGTCGAAGGCACGGCCAAAACGTTTGTTTAAAACAACTATTATGGTCGATGGCCTTACAGGCCAGCAAGCCGAAGTGCTCGTATCATTGAAGCCGGCCCCGTGAAAGCCTCAGACAGAATTTGTAAATAGGCCTAGGTATGTTTATACTGTTCTGTTTTGCTGATTAATGACCAAGTAACGTCTTCAAACAAACAAACAAAATTTGGGTGTGGCTGTGTCGTGGACACGGCCGTGTGTTTTACGTGAATACGTGTGCCACTGCCTCTTCTGGGAAAGTATTACTAAGCAGCGGTAAGTGTTTTTCCTTTGGTGGCTTCAATGAGCGCAGAAACCATAGACGGTCACACACATCACACTTATGTCCGAATGGATTGTTGACAAACGTAGTAGTGAAACGTGCACTAGCTGCTGCCCAGTGTGTCTTCATAATCAGCGATCGCACACAATCGATGTCTATACAGTCCGGTTGTTGATATAGAAGCGATTACATCATCCACTTGCATAGGCTCGGGCGCCCCAGCTGCAGATGTGCTGGCGCCGTCGTTGATCCGCTCGGACGCCTTCATTCTTTTACGTTCCCGGCACCGCTTCACTATGTCATATGGTGTTTTACGGGTACCACTGGATTGCTCTTGAGAAGCCCTTTCCAACCGTATACGATCTCTATATTTTGATTTGGCTTTTTGACGAGTATAGGCCGACATTGCATTATTTACTATAATTTTTTACTTTAACACCATATATATTCACTATAACTATTTTACACTAATGTTTTATATACGCAATCGATAGATCTTGATGAGAGCTGACGATTGAAACTCAAACGAACGTCCTAGCTTCTCCGAGTCAAAATTTATATACTAAACGGACATTATGTGACGCAGCGAAACGACCTCAAAATGGCGGCGCTTCCCCCTCCGCCGCGCGCGATGCGTCACAGTCCTCACTCAACGTAACGAATTCTTTGATCCTTTAGCTATCGAGTGGTGTAATTAAATTTTGGATGTAGATGATAGATATGTAGCTGCAACACCAAACTGTATCCCCCGATTGTGTTATCATCAGTTTTCTGAATTGCCTCCCACTATGGAAGCAAATTTAAAGACGTATTCACGTCAAAACAAACTGTACGTAACCCAACCACTATGTATACATGCGCGCGCGCGCGCGCGCGTGTGTGTGTGTGTGTGACAAAACAATGATTTAGGCATGCGCAAGAAACCGTGCTTCTCACCAATGTGGGCTTGCCAGATACCAATCTACACACTAAAAACTTCCTCCTAGAACACCCTCTAATAACTAAAGACTTTCATAGAATTTTAATATAATATTATATATAATATATTTATATAAAACTCAAAGTCTGAGGATTTATGGATACTGAATACAAATCCACACCGTTACACCGACTGCCACCAAATTGCGCACAGGTAACTTTTGACACAAGGCGAAAAGTACTGTCTAACTTGGAATTTGATATTTTGCCCCTTTCGCACGATTTAGGCCCTTTTAATTATGCCTTTTCCTTGACGCGTATAAAGATGTCACCAAACACCATGGAGACCAGAATTAATTACCATAGTAACAAGTAAATAAAAAAATGATATTTAGCGGCATCGGAACTAAATCCTTTATCCGTACCGTACCTGTATCCGTACCTTTATCCGTTCCTGCAGTTTTTAATGTTTTTAACATGATAATGGTTTTAGGCTGGGGGTCATTCCACAAAAATGTAACGACATCGAAAAATGTAACGCTTCCACACTTTCGATTCCCCACAGTCTAGAAATTTGGTATGTAAACGCATCAAGACAGAAATAATCGCTGCTGACATTGAGTTTAGCAAACGTTTTGGTGAGAACAAATTTGGTTTTACATGCTCTGTTTGTGATCGTCTGTGGTTTGGAAATGATTTACGTAATCCACCAAATTTAATACACATTATACGTTTCAAATGCTAAAAACATTATCATGCTTCGATGTTTCCGTTTCGTCGAAATTCTTTTACTATGCGATTGTATCGATATGTTTTTAATTTTGTATACAGATACGTCTATATATTTTGTAATTGTCTTAAACGAATATAAAATTTATGTTTATACGTATTTTTAATGATGCAATGAATAAATAATGACATACTACTACTAATGATGTCCAAAACACCATGGAGACCAGAATTGATTACCATAGTAACAAGTAAATAAACAAAACTAAATAGGTTTTGTCGCGGCATCGGAACTGTACATTTATCCGTTCCTGCTGTACATTTTCGATGTTTTATATAATATGCGATTGTATCGATATTGCAACGTAATAAATTGCAAATTTAATTTAATTTAAATTTGTGGAGCCCCACGATCTTGGAGCACCAAATTTATGCAACGTTACATACACATAAATAGGCGTGAACGATCTCACGTTCAAGATTGACAAATGCTTTAAACAATATAACATTTAAATAATGTGTCAGGTGTATCTGCAATAAGAACTCTATGTAACTTGAAACGGTAATTAAAATTTATTTAATACTATAAAAAAATGTGTGCACATGGCACTGACTTCGATTTTAAAACATTAGTTATTATTTCTTATTATGCCGTAAGGCTTAAGATATATACATCCTTACTGACTAAATATTCTATGCTACTAATTATTATATAAAAGAAAAATCTCATTTTCAGACTACTCAGTATATTAATATGTTTCAAAATATCAATTTTTAAATCTTTTTTTCTATATTGTAACGTACTCAAAATATTAATAGTTATTGTTTCTCAGTACTGTTTTCTCAAATACTAATTTAAATGCTTTGTAATCATTTTATATCATATGAATTTGAGCTCTTGTTACGTTAATCGTATTTCTTAAACATCTATGATTTTAACTCTACTATACAAGGAACATTGATCTTATTTTTAAATAAAATATTAATGTCTTTAACTGTCTTTGAATTCTTTGTATGATTAATATATGAATAAGTTGTCTATCACCTTATTGTCGTCAATCATACTCGATCATTTTTGTTCCATCGGTATCCGTCCTCGTCTCGCCTCCAGCGTCGGCTGTCTCTCTTCTCCTCTTGTCCAGCGTCGGCTCTCTCTCTCTGGAACTCTCCTCTTGTCCAGCGTCGTCTCGCTCTCTGGAACTCTCCTCGTGCTTAGTGTCGGATCTTCTTAAGTAGTGCTGTTATTAATTACAATGATTGTCTTTACAGCTTAGTTACGTATTTGTACGTAACTGGCAATTTTAAACTGTTTACAAAAAAATTAAATATGCCGTGCTGACGGGCATAAGCTCCCGCTACACCGTGGATGATTCAAGAAAGAGGACCACTGTAGCTTGCGTGTCCTATTTATACCCATGTCTTGGTCGACACCCTTCAGTGATACAAAATCGACATGTTAGAAACTGTCTTTGGCTTCAGTTCCCCCACTCTTTGTCAAATTCGCTATTTTTTATATTTCTGCGAATTGCAGAGTCCTGTAAGTATACTCTTATACTTATCTTATAACTAATTTTACAGCACATGTTCATTGTAATTTTGGACATTGCAACTTAACCCTTTCGATTTGTACACAGTTATTTCACTATTGCACTTGTACGGTGTGTCACTTTCGCGTGGTTTTCGCACACAGTATTTAGTAAATTTATTTACATTTTATGGTGCTTTTGGATTTTAATTCTTAATTCTAGTTTATGAATAATTACGGAAAAACTGTAATTGTGCAATTATTCATCTTGGGGTGGCAAACTCGCCTGCAGAGACCTGCGTTCACACACACTAGCAAAATACTGGTGTACACACTTTCAGTTACATTTGTGTGTGTGTGCACGTTGATTCAGGTCGAAACACCTGTTCATATTTTTGTCTGAGCCAAGCCTGCAATCCCTAACATGCTTATTTCTAATATATTATTAATTATTTACAGTTTATTAAGTAAATTTAAATTTTTATATTCTATGCTCAGTACATCACTTATTTGTACTGTCGCAATATATTACTATGTGGAAAAGAAGAAGTGTACTAATTGTAAATTGTCCTATACTTAATGTAAAGTGAAAATACGTGTTGTTTTCATTTGTGAGGTTAGGTGACAACGGTTTTTGGTTTTTAGTTTACAGCTGAAATAATTAAAAGCCATGGTTGAGGAAACATAACGTTTAATGTGTTATACAATGCTTCTAACACAGTAACACTTAAAATAAAGAATTTAGCGTTTTTGATTTAACAGGTAGCCTACTTTATAAATATCTCTAAAGACTTTATAAACGGGTACTTTTAACTCTCCAAAGGCTGTTGCACCAACGTAATAATTTAGTACAAGTTAAAATAGTACAAGTGTTGAAAAGAGCTTTGGAGAAATTTTGACTAATGAGTACAAAATTGTTATACGAGCTGACAGAACGCCATACATACATAGAGAATAAAAATGAGTACCGGGGGACCGAGCTTAGCTCGGTTTCAAATAAAAAAATAATTTTTTTAATAAGATTTTACATTTTTCTTTTTACATAACAAAACAAAAACAGATTTGCATTTTACAATATTAATTTAGAAATTGGAAATGAATTTTATGAAATTGGGAAACTAAAATAATAATCTTATAATTCATCATGTAGGTTAACAAACATAATATATTTAAAAAATATATATATAACAATATATTTAAAAATTTAATTTTGTACAATATTTTATAAAAAAGTCATGTTGAAATCATCCAAGTTGTCTGGAATGTCCAAAAAAAAAGATGTTCATCATCAGTATCCATTATTATTCTGTACATTATTATTAGAATCAATATCATTCAATGTTTCTTTCCACACTATATTACGAGTGTGTTGAGGATTTTCTTGTAGTAGCAGAACTTTTAAACTGCCTTTCCTTTTAACTCGGGAAAAAGCGACGTATAACATTCCATGCATAAAAACTGGTGTCCGTAAGTCAACACCAACGTACTCAAATGTTTGACCCTGGACCTTGTGAGCTGTCATAGAAAATGCTGGTCTTACGGGAAATTGATGTGTTTGCATGGTACACCCAACCTTTGTTAGAATCCAATGTAATTCTTGGAATATGTACCTCTCGACCCGATCCAGCAATTATCTTAGCTTTGATAATGTTATTGCACAACTCTGTAATATTTAATCTAGTTCCATTGCAAAGCCCTTCTGTAATGTCTAAGTTTCGTAAAAGCATTATTATAGTATCTTTTTTCAACTTAAGTTCATGTGGCGGTAAATCGGCTATGACGACAGAATTAAGGAAATCTGAAGTGAATTGAAGAGCTCCTTCTGGTTGATCTTTTACAGAGTCGTAGCTGTGATAAATTTTGATATCTCCAGGTAGTTTTTCAATGATCTCAGCATTAATTTTTGTTACATCTCTGTTCAAAGGAGCAATTATAGCTCTGTCTTTCATATCTTGAAATCTATTATTAGTAATACAGTTTCCAAAGACTTCATCGATTAGATTTCCATTAGAAACAATATCTACTGGTAGCTCAATTTCGTCCATATTATTTACAGGCAACTCTCCATTCCCGACCTTCAACAAATATTCAGCAAAATCTCTTTGCTCTAGATCTACACGCATATTTTCAGTCAAAGAAAAGAGATGGAAATGTTGCCAAATGTTACTTCTTTTTATGCATAGATCTATCAGTTCACTTTTGTTGGCACGTTGTTGAACAGGCAAGCACTGTCGAAAATCTCTTCCAAAAACAACAATTTTTCCTCCAAATGGTAAATGTGGATTGCCCAGAGCGCGAAGCAATTGGTCCATATTATGCATTCCATACTTAGGTAACGTGGGTGCTTCATCCATTAAAAAAACTTCAACTTGAGCGAGTTCCCTGCCTTTCGAATATCCTGGTTTTATATTTGAAACAGATTCAGCAGTTAAAGGAACTTTAAGTCCAAATGTTTTGTGGGATGTTCGACCATTAGGAAGTAAGATAGACGCAATTCCAGTGAACGCCATGCACTTTACATTACAATTTCTTCCAGAAAGAATGTGGAATAGTGTCTTATAAATAAAAGTTTTTCCCGCACCACCAGGTCCATCAATAAAAAAACCATCTTTGCTCAGATTGACCTTCAGCAGCACTTAAAATTCGATCCACAATTTCTAATTGTCTTCCTCGAAGACGTTGATACATGCTTTCCCCAAATTCTGCGTATTCATCAACGTTTACTATTTCTTCATTCGACTGATTTTCGTAATTGTCTATATCGTCCATATTGTATCTCTGTACCCAGAAGCGGAAATTTTGACCTTCTGTAGCTTCTGTGTTCAATTTGCAAGCAATGATCCGATAACCTCTTTTTATCGCTTCTTCAATAGAAGTGTTATTAAGTCTGGCCTCTCTAATAAAGTCTTCGGCCAATTCTTCTTTGAACATATCCCATAAAGCCTTAGGATTTTCAGGAGCGCCAAGAATAAGAATTTGTGTGAATAGTGTTCTCATTACTGAAGGCATTTTTGACATGGCAGATTCTCTCACACCTTCGACCCATTGTTGATCATCATATGTTAGTCCTCTAGCTAGGCAGGCTTGTTTATATGTAGCGTATCTTGTTCCTTCTACCAATAAAAGGTCATCGAAGCTTGTAGCATCCTTGACGTGGTAGAGCAATAGCCGTAGATGGTAAAGTTCTGGTTGTGAAACAAAGTTTATGCTGTAACTCTACCAATAACTCAAAGGCGCCTGACCCTGGGCTGCCATTCGCTGTTACTTCCTATCCACCTAAAGTGCTCTGGCATCTGCCAATAATAATAATAATAATAATAATAATGTATTTCTTGTTGATTTTCATTGTGGACTTGATTTTGTTGTTGCTGCTTCGAATGTGAATTATGTCTAAAGTAAGCTTCTAAAGTTGAACCTCTTTGACCTACATCAGCTAAATCTTCCTGCGTCTGTTCAATATTTGCCATTCGATATTGTCCAGGTAGATGAATATGTAAACATTGAACAGTGTGACTTTTTTTCTGGATTTCATAGCCAAAGAGACTCCAGCATGCCTCTGGAGGTGTGATGCATCGACCTTGCACATATGTTTCTGCTTCATTGTAATTTAATGTTCGTTGATCTTGAATTACCTTGACAAATGCACAGTCATGTCCCTTGTAAACATATTTATAAAGATATTTAACTGCTTTTATACTACCAACGTATTCTACATTAATATGGCAATTAAATTTTTTTAAAAAGGTAAGCGTTATATGAGCAACATGGCGATTGTCTCTTGTTGTTCGTCTACCTTGACTATCCTTACGATAAACAGCATGATGATGTGAAAAGTCTGGACGGTTTGGATCCATTCTCGAATCATAACGAGGTCGATAATTGGTTTTTTCATCTTCCACTAAAGATGTAAAGTCTTTGAATGATTTTGGAAATCTGAAGCGACACTTCATTTTTCTATCTTTATTGATCATACATGGAGCTTCTTGGTTATGCTCTCCACACGGATTATGTATCATCCATTTAATCATCAAATCTCGCAGTATTGGGTCGTCGTCAGGAATTTCAGCAGAAATCAAGTCATCAAGCTCCTCGACGTTATATATTTTGTCTTGAGAAGACATAATCAATAGCAAGTGCATATGGGGAAGACCTCGCTTTTGAAATTCTATAGTGTACGCATAAGCTGCAACTTTACCAAAAATTTGTTTTTTTTCCAAATCAAAAATATTCATGACATTTTTTTTTGCGACCCTTGCAACGAGGTCAGGTCTATCTTGACCTGGTTGATTTAAAAGACTTTGATCATGGAATTGTATTCTTGCTGCTTCCTTAATTTCTGACCAATCAGGATTGCATGTCATCGTAATGAAATAATCCGGCGATCCTAGACGACGAACTAAGGTCATAGCATCTTCAAAACGTTCAGCGTAATATCTTGTAGATCCAGGAAATGAAGAAGGTAATATAAGTTTTTCCCCAACAGTAGCATTTTTTTGTTCAGCAAGTTGGTTTATGAAATTGGTAACTGAAGCGTAATTATCAGCAAGAATTTTTTTTTGATTAGCTTTAATCCAATCAATTCGATCTTTTATAACTCTTATAGCAGTATCAACGAGGTACTGTTGGAAAAGTTTACCACCATAATGTAGAGCGTTAAAATTTAGGAGACGCAGATCAGGACTTCTTACAGGATTCTCGAGTGGAAGAAATTGAGCAAATTGTGGCCGAAAAGCAATTCTATATTGAGCCAATTCAAGTCTTGTAAGGTGATGACGACTCGCATATGGAGTTCTTAATGGTAGATCTATGGAATATCCAAAAGTACCTTTGGGATAAAATAGAGGGTAAGTGAATGGCTCAACCCGTTGGTCGATGTTCCTCATTGTAACAATGGATTTACCTCTCTGTCGAATAACTAATTCATTATCTGGAAAACTTTGATCGGCATTCAAAGTGACCACGGCGCAAACATTATTTTGGAATGGAATGTTATACCTTCTGTGGTCTGCACCCTCGGGCAACGCAAAGAGAAGTTTCACGTAAGGTGGTTCAGTTCTTTCCTCAGCAGCACGCTGGTTCACTTCTTCTTCAACCTCTCGCATCATCATAAAACCTTGTACAAATGGATTTTGTGAGCGGATAATTCCTTCCAACAGGTTCATTAATGGAACACTAATTCCATTATTCAGTGGAATGTTGACACGTTCATTGACAGCATCCTCATTATTGAGGAAGTACATCTGTCCATATCGAGGTCGTTCAAACTCACCTTGTGAATTTTGAGTTGGATGAGCAGCCACGTTAATTTTATGATAAACATTCCCTGCTGCAATAAACGTATAAATTTCTCGATTGCTTATGGTTCGATTATCATCCACGGTGAATGAAGCCATTGCAAATCATGCATTTAAATTACGTATTCTTTTATGAAATTCATCAGTTAATGGATGACAATGAAGAAATAGTCGCACCAACTCATTTGGAAATTTAGGTGGATGCAGCTCAATGCGGCCATGCAAACAGCAGTCTCCGAAAGAATTTCTATGGGTTCGATTGCTAACACGTTCTTCTGTAAAATGCAAAGCGCCACAATGCAAGCAAGCAACATTAAAATTTCCTAATGTGTGATTGGATACATCAGAAGTGACAGCTAATTTGTATGTTCGTAAAGGGTTCAATAGCAGAGCTCTTTGACGTCTTTCATTCCGGCGACGTTGCTCCTCTAATCGCTGCTGACGTCTTTCTTCATTTTCTTCAGCTCTTCTTTGACTTGCTCGTAATCGAATGATTAGAAGCCGTTGAGCTCTTTGCTCTGGTGACTCTTCAGCTCTCCTTTTACTTGCTCGCAATCGATCATTTTCTTGCCGTCGTTCACGCTCTTCTGTTGATTCTGCCAATATTCTATGTTTATTATTTATCTCCCCTATTTGCTCACGTAATTCTTGCGACTGGTAATCGTTAAGCTCTCTTAATACTTCATTTAGTCTATTCATACGATCATTCTTGGCACTTCGCACAGGTCTAGAAGTTGACGCCTGATTTTCATGAATGACATTGTTAGTATTATTTTGAGGAACTTGTTTTCGGGCATTTGTTACTTCGGGAAGGGGAAGGGGTCTTGAAGTGGATGCCTGATTTTCATAAATAGCATTGATAGGATTATTTTCAGAAAGTTCGTCTCTGACATTCGTTATTTCCTGAAGAGGCTGTGGTAACTCATTTTCTTGCTGTCTTTGTTGCGGTGGCCTTAAGTTATTAAAAATTCGCCGTTTAGGAGGTCGTCCACGAGGCATCTAAAAAATAACATTTTCAGATTGCTTTTTTCTGCCAAAAATGTTTAAAAACACTTGAGCATAAGACTGGAACTATAAATAATGTTGCACAGTGTCCAATGCTTGGTGGGTGTGCACAGAATAGTAATATGTAACCTAAGGTGATGACACTTACCTTCGTAAAAAACTATATAAATTACCAACCAAGCAAGAATTTGAGTCGCTTTGCACTTGCACAAACACTGTAATGGTTTTCTATTGTAAATAGATCACTGAGCAGAGAAAAATTGCAATTATTTTTTTATTTTACTGAGTAGATCTAACACTAAATAACTGATTGGAATAAAATCACTGTAAAAGACAAAGAAAATGATCACACAAATCGATTAATTTCTGAAATAGCTCACCTATAATTTTCAAATAAACCTTTGAATAAACAAACAGACACAACGTTTTTGAATAATAATGTAATGAAATTTCGGTAATGTAAAAATTTCGAGAAAATTCCTCGAGCCGTTACGGGAAAAAAATTTAGAGACGGACGATTATTGCTCGTCTCAACTCTTATTTTGTTTATTTACATTGATCGCAACAGCTATTTATTTTCTTGGATTTCGTTGTCCATGACGTGTCCGTTACTTAACTAAATATCACTATAATATTGACGACTCGGAACACTAAGTTTTTTATAAGTAAAAACGTAAAGTTTTACCTTACAGCCTAAACCGGCTTTCACCTATAGAAGGCTTCATCAGAGGCTGTCTGAACAGCGCTACTAACGACAGCCTCTGATGAAGCCTTCTATAGGTGAAAGCCGGTTTAGGCTGTAAGGTAAAACTTTACGTTTTTACTTATAAAAAACTTAGTGTTCCGAGTCGTCAATATTATAGTGATATTTAGCTACTTATTCTTCTTCATATATAAACATATCGATACTGCGTCGTTTGCATTTATCGACGGTTCTGTAATTTATTTATCTGTACGGTAAGAAAGCTTGTTAGAAATTACAGTTGCCTAGCAATAATTAATTGTCGCGCGGTATCGGTCCCGCGATATTTTAAAATAAAGGCCCTCAGATGTGGCCCTTAGACGATTTTGCGGAAAATGAGACCGAGTCCAATCGATTCCTGGTGTCAAAATACCCTGAAGTACCAACTTCTGAGAAAATTCCTCGAGCCGTTTCGGAAAAAAAATTTACAGACAAACAATTATTGCTCGTTTAATAGTATAGGATATTAAAATACTTATTAAAAGTCCAATATTCACGTGTGAAGCCGCGGGTAACAGCTAGCCTAATATAATACTCGTATAATAATATAATATATAATGTTACGACGGTATCCTTGTCGTCGTATGGTAGAGTGGAAAACAAAATACAATACACCAATTAAGTTACTAATAACCGGCTTTAATTAATCACAAATACAGTTTATAATCAATTTGCACACTAATCCAAGAATCCAGATTGTTAGTCCAGGTACTCACTTCCACGAAATGATAATTCTAGGCGCCTAAAACTTGCCTTCAATTTATGATTATTATTACGTAGGTTTCACATACTGGTCCACTAAGCCTCTGCACACATAGACACACGAATGTGTGTATGTGTGTAATTAATTTGCCAATTTCAATTCTTTATTCTTTGTTCTTTTCTTTTTTCCAATATTTTTTCATCTTCTCGCTGTGTCTCTTCTGCCTGTCTTCAGTCCATTTTAAACCAGCGTTTTTATCTGTCCAACCCTGGACTCCTATTTTTAACACTTTTGCCCGAAAAACGTCTCTTTCAATGGCTTCTACTACCTGTATATTATTTTTTTCTAAATCCTTTTGGACTTCTTTAATCCAACTTGATATTGACTTCTTCCTCCACAGATATCTGAATATCTGCTTTGTTAACCTACTGTCGTCCATTCTATATAAATGTCCAAAATATAATAGTCTTCTTTTTCTTATTGTTTCTGTTACATTTTCTATACTTTGATATATTTTGTCATTACTTCTTAATTTCCAATCTTCTAGAGTTTTTCGTGGGCATAATATTTTCCTAATAATTCGTCTATCCTATATTTCTGGTTTTTGTCTAAATTATACTTCAATGCTAGACATTCACTTGTATGTAGGCATTCTGGTTTCACTACTGTACTGTAATGCCTTATTTTTGCATTTTTAGATATGCACATTTTATTGTAAATATCTTTAGTTAAACCATATGCCCTTTCCATTTTATGAATCCTTTCTTCTATAGCAGATTTTTCTAAACCATTGTCTTAAATATTTTTCCGAGACACTTAAATTTTCGAACCCTCTCTATTCAACCAATATTTAAACTTTATTTCTTTTTAAATTATGTGAAATAAAGGGTACAATAACACTATCATAGTCCGCTATTCATGGACGTGCATTTGAAGTGCATTTCTCTGGTTTCAAACAATCAAAACTTTTTTCCATTTATTCACATTCAACAGTATTCTCAGATTAATTTTTCTATCTTTGAAGCAATTGTTGTAATAAATTGCCTTTGTCAAACACAGTCACAAGGTAACGGCAGGTCCCGCTACGCAGGTTTGACGAAATTTTCTCGCTCGTGTTAACCCACAAGTAAAAAAAAAAGAAAGAAAGAACTAATTATTTCACTTTAATTGTCTACACCAGACTGTGGTGGTAAAAATCCTTTGTACGGGAGTGACCTTGCTTTCTTGATTAGCTTACACCAGATGACAGCCTACAAAAAAAACTCCTCAGTTTTTTATTATTCATTATATTATACAATATTATGGTACTAATCAATATAGTTTCTTCTGCAAGTTGTGTATTAGGTTTTTTTTTCTACCGGCCATCTAAGGACCACATGCCAATTTCAGTTATTCTTTACTCTTTCTTCTTTTCTTTTTTTTTGAATATTCTTTCATTTTCTCACCGTGTCTCTTCTTCCTGTCTACAATCGACTTTGAACCAGCGTTTTTATCTCTCCTACCCTGGACTCACTCCATTTCCAACACTTTCGTACGAAAAACTTCTCTGTCATTGCTTCTTCTGCGTGTATATTATTTTTTTCTAAATCCTTTTGGACTTCTTTAATCTAACTTGGTGTTGACTTCTTCCCCCACAGATATCTGAAGATTTGCTTTGTCAACCTATTGTCGTCCATTCTATATAAATTCCAAAAAATAATAGTCTTCTTTTCCTTATTGTATTGTTATATTGGAGTGTTAGTAGTCTCAAATATTTCTACTAGTAATTTTATACAAACCACTATGTTGTCTTTGGTATTGACTAGTTTATATTGTTATATTGTTTCATATTTCTCTGTTGGTAAATGACCTGAAGATGGCTTGACTGCCGAAATCGCTCGTCAATACAAAAAAAAGTCAATACCAAAGACAACATAGTGGTTTGTATAAAATCACTAGTAGAAATTTTTCTTATTGTTTCTGTTATATTTTATATTTTTTTTTTATTGTTAGTAAAAAGTTACGTTTTTATTGTTTGTGTTGTTTCATTATATTTCACTATATTGAACAATGTTTCACAATGACGAAAATTGTTTGGTTCTGACTATGATGACTAGTAACATATTTAAAAATCGACAACGAATGTTATTTTTCAACGGACGATTTGCATTTAAACATTGTCGTTGTTACTTGGATCTAACGTGCGGTATTTTCAAACTTATGTTCTGCAAAGGATGTTAGAATACAGCATACTGTTAGCTGTATTATTGTATGTTCCTTTCGCGTATGGTTACCTGATATTTATAATGCTGCTCGATTATTTAAAATAATTAAATGCCAAAATATGTAATTTATGTTCGCGCTGTCTGGAACATATATAAGGACTCAAAGAGTTTGGTGAGAGTGGGAAATGTTCTGTCAGAATTGTTTCCTACCACAAAAGGGCTTAAGCAAGGGTGCAGCTTGTCAGCTACCCTGTTTAAAATATATATCCAAGAAGCCATCAGTAACTGGGGAAGGAAAACATCAGGAACGGGAATTCAAATGGATGAGCAGTGGTTAACAACTATCCTATTTGCCGACGATCAGGTAATTATAGCGTGTGACGAGGACGGCACAGACTATATGTTTAGAAAATTGAAAGAGGAGTACGAGAAATGGGGTCTAAACATAAACACTACTAAAACAGAATATGAAAATAGGAGATATGCAAGAAGAAGACCCAAATCTGCAAATCCATAGAATCGGAAAGTGTAGCGAATTCACATATTTGGGAAGCATTATTTCAGAAGATGGAACAACAAAGAATGACATCAAAAATAGAATACAACAGGAAAAAAGGGTATTCGTTTGCTAAACTCGTTAATTTGGTCGTACAAAGCGAAACATCAAACTAAACTGACAATCTACACAACTATTGTGGAGCACATTTTAACTTATGGCTGCGGATGCTGGCAACTTTCAGACAAAGAGAAAAAGATGATAGAAACTGTGGAAATGGAATTCTTAAGAAGAGCGTGTAATATTTCTAGAACGCAACATGTTAGAAACGAATATATAAGAAGGAAAACAGGGCGCATATTTACAACAGCAGAAATAATAGAATCCAGACAGTTGCTATGGTATGGTCACGTAATGAGGATGGAGAAGAAGCGATGGCCAAAGAAAGCATTGACTTACACACCACAAAACAGGTGGAGAAAGGAAGACTGACAACACAATGGAGAACAGGAATTATGAAAAGCATGAGCTATTGAAGACGATGACTGGAAAGATAGGGAGAAATGGCGATCGAAATGCGGGATGCGGCTTAGACTGTAGCACCTCCGCTAATAATAACAATAAATGCCAAAATGTGGAACTTCTATTGCCAATGATCAGGTTGTGTCTGCAGAGAACGAAATATTTTATGTTTCATTTTATTCTAATATAACCGGCAAAACAGCTGATTAAGTAAATAAACATTAAAACAATCGATAATTTAAATAATTAAATTGCTTTTTCGTTATTTTATATTAAAATCGAAACAATTCGATCATTTGTTACTTTTTTACATAGAAATCGAATCAGTACTATTATTTTTAATCCATTCATAAACCACTGGAGATCTTGATACAATCAGCGAAACGTGCGACAGCTCAGTAAAAATTATAGAAAAATAAGATCAGCAATATATATAGTGCAAGAAACTCATCGAGATACATATAAAGAAATTATATATAATATATTATATAATATAATAAACAGACGTGGTGTGCGTGTGCGTGTGCGTGTGTGTGTGTAAATGTAAAAATTATTCTGGAGTGATCAAGATGCTCAATAACATCATTTATTCATATTAAAAATCCAGCTGTATCTGTCACATAACCTACTACGCTATAGATATATTTATGTTCTGTAAAAGTATAAAACGAAATAAAATTAGAATATAATAAAAGTATGTTATATTACAGATGGAGAACAGTGCCTACAGATAACTGTGTATTGTGGCGGAGAACAGCCGCAATAATGAGCTGTACACACATGTTGAGAAAATCACAGACGTAGTTAGAAAAAAAAATAATTTTACTTTCTACGGACATATTCAAAGAATGCATCCTGACAGACTAACAGGAAAACTTTTTAACTATTTCCGAAAACCCAAAATGGTCAATACGTGATTCAAAGAAACAGCAAAATACACAGGAGAACTCCAGATTACCTAAGAAGACATTGAAGAACGCTCACCACTCAAAAAAAATTAAAAAATGCCCAAGGTTTTCAAGAAAACCCCAATAAGAGGACAGGTACCATCTCGACTGACGAAAGAAGGGAGAGACGTTGATAAAGAATGAAGGAGATATGAGAGAGGAAGAAGAGAGAGGAGAAGAAGAGAGGAACCAGTTGAACCAAACGTACTCCACAATGGGTTATACGGAAATACTATGTTATAGCACAAGGCTGTAATATATATGTCAATTATTATTGAAAGTTATGCGACAAGAATCCGTTTGTATAACAAGTTGTCCAAATGACGTTTGTTTAATAGTTCTGTAACTTCCCAACACTCATCACCTTACCATCAATATTTTCTCCTTAAAAATTACTTGAAAAAAAAATATATATACAGGGTGCCCCGGGAGGAGAGGGAAATAATTTGAGAAATGGTTCTATAGTGTAAAAGTAGAAAAAAAGTTCATATAAACACATGTCCGGAAACGCTTTATAAGCGAGTTACGGCTGGCGAAAGATTTCGCCCGGGTTTCGGTAAATGAAGACTTTCTGAAATTCTGCGAAGGTAAATTAAGGGGCGACTTCTGTTGTTTCTTACGGTTTTTGACCTGAAAAATCGAATAAAACAGGTCGCAGAACTGTATCTCCCACAACTTTCATGATATCCGATGTAAAACAGAAAAATATTTGCCTAAAAACGTATTGTATTGTTTTTAACCAAAATTGGAATTTCTTGTTGATTTTTATTGACTTTATTTACACCATTTTTCTCAGAATTAAATTCTCTACAAGTTTTGTTTTTAACTTTTATGCATTTATTAATCACTTAACAAAGTTATTGTACTTCTAACCTAAAAAAACGTGTTATGTACGACAGCAAAAGAAAAACTGAATAATAAATAAAACAAAGGCAAAGCGTAAAAATAACGAAGTTAATAATTTCGATAAATATTGCTGCTGTTCTTTTGGTTTTTGATGGTGAATTTTTTATTTTATTTTTCGCTGACACTGCACTAGTGCTGTGCAAGGGGTGGGCGAGTGTCAACCGTAAACCTAAAGCTGTCCTCTCTGCATGCACGATATGAATTTTAATGAAGAACATTTTCTTCCTGGAAATATGTGTCAGAAATTAAAATGAAAAGCCTGTATTTCCCTGAAAACGTCGTACATAGTAAAACGACCAATTAGTAGTAAATGACATAACGTAAGCAGTCATATAACCTACTACACGTCGCGTAACCATAATCAAAAGATAAAAGATAGGACCGCTTAGATGGGTATGGACAGGTCATGTTGTCATGACAGATCCGCCAGGACTCTGTATCATGACCCCACTTCCTGCATGACCGAGATGACATAATGAAAGTGGGAAGACCAAAGCTGAGGTGGTGAGATGGACAAGTACAGGAGGACGCAGAAAGGGAATCCATAAATTGGAGGATGGCTGTATCGTACAGAAACCGTTGGCGAGGTCTCCTTCAGCCGGCCAGGACCCGCTCAGTGTTGTAGCGCCCCTGGCGATGATGACGTAATGTAACAAGCTTTGTTTGTCCAAAAGACGTCTACGACAATTGTTGTTACCGGGTGGCAATGGAATCATTGTTGACCAACAATGTGTATGAGTTACAATATATCAAGTAGCGTATTCGAGTATAAAAATTGAGAATGAATTACACGTGAATCGGTTTATTTTAGAAAGGAGATTATGTGAGTTTGACAGGAAGATAAACTCAAAGAAATCCTAAGTGTCAGAATAAATGTAAGTGATGTAAGTAATATGAATAATTTAATTAAAATGCATAAAATCTCAGAGGGTTGAATTTAAAAAACAAGCACACAAAGACGAAAAAATAAATACACATTCAATTAATAGGCCTATATACTGGATTGTTTACTTATTTTGGATTCTTATACTCTTCAATGTGCCTTTAATAATTTTGAAAGTCGAGTTAAGCTTATTTCTCTTATACTGTGTAAGTAAGTGTAGAGAAACGAATTGCTCAGGAGTACGCGAACGCTGAGCGAAATGAAATTAACGCTTGGCAGAGGCGAAGAGCATCCGACTTAGTCTAATTACCTACGCTGCCTTAGTTTAATTACCCTAAACAAAGGTGACAAAATAAAGTTAATTATCGCTGCCTCCGTTGCAAACACGACGTTTTTCATTACGTTTCTTCATTTATTCAGGTATGCTTTGATCTCGACTAAATCTTGTTTAAAATATCGGCTCTTAATGGTAGAATTCATCGTCATTATTACAATAAATCACTACCATTAGCAGTTTTCTGCCCACTGTTTAGATAACGTTTCTCTAGTCTATGTCATGAGCTGTCTGCTCAGAGCACAACTTATTTAGTAGGCCTTTTCATTGCAACTCCTTGTTATTTTAAACAGCACACGTTTCCATCTTCTAAAAGCCCTCGTCGTAGATCTTGGCGTCCAAAAAAAGAAGCGTTTCGGCGAACATCAGTCACGTTCTATTTTTACAACTGAAGATGACCACCGATGGTGAGGCCGAAACGTCTGGTATAGATACCATTAAACCACAGCCCGGCCTACGCTCGTTTTAATAATTTTGACGCCGACTGTGAAAAGCCTCAGATCAATGTCTCGTCACCGCAATTGACGTTTTCATACTCCCGCATCAAAATCATCTTCGTTTTCCATAATATATTTGTCTCAGATTACGCTTTATATTTTTCTCTTTTGAGATCTTCAATTTCAGTACCTGTAGTTTTACTAATTAACAATTATTTTATTAAACATGATAATTATATTGTTACGAGATCACAGAACAATCTACGTGTTTCGAACGATCCAGCTGAATCTGTGTGGCGTACGTGATTCTCGTCGCATTAGCTAGACTGAAACAGAAGCCGCGCGAACTGTGTCAAGGCCGCAATTAATTACGCTCTAATGGAATAATCTAATATTTCGGAGGGGTGTAAATACCAGTACTCAACGACGTTCAGTTTCAATTATAGTTGCGATATATTACAGTGCGGTTCGAGTTTATTGTCGGGTGATTACCAGTGATTACTCTGTGCGTTCAAGTGGTTATTGTGGCGAAGTGTTGTGGTTTATAATCGGGCGGTATAATTGTTATACAATTGTGTTTTATATTAGTTAACATTTTATTGCGTGTGAACAATTTTTATTTGATTTGTCGTAAGAGACTGTGTTGTTAATTACGTACTGTTTAACTGTGAAAATTAAAGCTGGTGATTAGTGATTTAATTGGTGTCTTGTATTTTTTTTTCCACTGTACCTACGACGATCAGTAGACCGTCCCCGTCGTAACAATATTATAAATGTTTACATATTTGTGTAAAAGCAACACTTTTACATTGTCCCTGTCCAAAATGTGTTAATATATGATATGCTACGACAATAACGGAACTTCCTCGAAAAGACGAGTGTCGTTCTACACGCTTCTCGACAGCCCAGCGTGTGGCGTCTGTGTCAAGGCCGTTTACTACCGTAGCACTCTAGACTGTTCAAGAGCACTTGTATCTATGCAAATTATGCCGGCGTGCCGCCAAAAAATGAAAAATTATTCTGATACACCTGCGAGACATGTGTGGCCGTCTTAGAAGTTAATTTCACCTGGTGAGATCGTAGAGTGCGGATCAACTGGTTGTTGCTGATTAGTGGAAAATGATTACTGTGCGATAATTATTGCGGAACTCTTAGTAGTTGATATTATTATTGCTTGTGGAGAAATTTAACTTGAATTATTGTATGACAGTACGTTCCTGATTTCAAATTGTTACTTGTGACTAATTAAAGATGGTAATTAGTGATTTCATTAGTATCTGTATTTTGTTTTCACTGACCAATAAGACGATTCGTGAGACCGTCGTAACAGAATTTTCAATTAACATGGAACATTATTTTTTTTATTGGAACGCTATTTTATATATAAAAAAGTAATAATAAACATTTACAAACTATGTACTTTATTGTTAGTAAATAAAGTTTTACACCTGTATTTCTCTTGATAAACAAAATTCACATTAATTAATTATTATGCTTATTACTTACTTGTAGTCATTATTTATTAAAAAATTAAGTAAAATTATTGAAACAAACCCTTGTTACAGAAACAATGAACAACTTTTCTGTTGTTCATTTAATGCTGTAAATTAAAATTTTATTGGTTATTAAAAATGTAAAGTATTACGTTTTTATTATTTACTAAATAAAAAGTAAATTAAATTTAATTTTAATTTTTGCAATACGTTGCACTTTAAATAATATAAAATTATGTACTCTTGTAGAATAGTAAAAAATAAAAATATTTTACTACTGTACTTATTTCTATTAATTAACAGTACTTCGTAGTATTACTGATACTATGAGCTAATCTTGTCTACCAACCTCATCTTGGAGGGCTAGAATTTTTAATTGAGGTTTTTAGTCTCCCAGATGGGTTGCTTTTGGCACAGCTCCAGAGTCCCATTCACCCTTTGTAGAAACGAGAGAAATGAAATTAGAAGACACCCTAGCGCTTAAATATTGTAATGGCTTCGGGTTAGTAAAGAACAAGTGTTGGGCAAGAGAGACCAGACAGGAAAGATTAAAGAAAGGGATTTCACACAAGACAAGATGAAGCAAAATGATAATCCAGCTACGGCAAATCGGGAACGTTAAACCCGTATCCACAAGATATGGACCCCTGATGTGGACGGAGTCCCTGGAGTTTAATAAACCTGTGTACACGTGTTTTGTCGATCCAAACAAGGCACTTGATCGAATAAAACAATATAATATCATAGAAATACTTATAAAAAGAAATATCTTCTTCTTCTTCACGTCATGGTATAGGCTTACAGCATGTTCCGCCTTCACTGAAGCCATCTCTTTGTCTACCTATATCTCGTCTTCCTTGAGGTATGTACTTGTTTTGTTGGGTAGTCTCACAACTTCCATTTTCTCGATATCGTTTTATTTGTCCTTCCCTTATTCTGCTGGCCATAGAATATAAATTTCACTCGGTTCTTGTATCTTCATTTAGTATTTGAACTCTAAGGGTGCACCTTTGGTTTTTCTCAAGAACTTCATTTCACATGTTTGTATTCTTCGTTCATCATTTCTCGTCATCGTAAAAGTTTCACTTCCATAAGTTAAAACAGGTGTAACAGGTGTTGCCAATACTTTATAGAATTTTATCTTGGTGTCTTTCCTTGCCTTATTTCCAAATGTTAAGAAGGAAGGTACCTGCAAAAATTATAAACATCATATAAGACAAACACCACCACGAGAATAATATGTAATGAGGAACTAACACAATTAGGTAGTTAGTTATTATCTCAGCGACGCTTGTACTAAACACGTGTATATACTTGTACACTAACGTACGTTTATCGTTTAGCCAAAAACGACAGAAAATTTAGAAAATGAATACAATCACCACCAAAGGGAAACAAATCTGATCAGATGAAATTAACTTTCCACTTATTTTGATTAAACAAAAGTCCATTAGTCATAATTCGAATGCCGTTGTCTTTAAACAAAAAGAGGCTTTTGATCAGGCTTAACGTCAGTGGTGTGAATTTTGATTACGGAGTCATTGCTTCCTTGTGACTCCTTTATTTGTTGTAAAACGAAATAGAAGTTAATGAAAATATGTTTAGCTGTATTACTAATGAGAGAAAAAAGCACGTGTTGTTTCAGTGGCATATTATTTTTGTGTGCGTTAAACGGTCTACATAAAATGTAGATTTTAATTCACGTATTTGTTCCTTTTTTCTAAATCTTTGTTGTCTTATCTAGACAGAATAAGGCTTTAACAATGAACTTCTTAAACAGAAATTCTGATAAAGTTAATTTTTTCTGGTATTTAATTAATTCCATTACACTGAATAACGCAATCTTTGTTACATTTGAAAAGATGTAAAAGTACCATATTTCGTTGTAATCAATCTTTGAGGATCCATACTAAACCATCGAGTTAACTACTAATATCGAGAGAAATTTTCTCCAATATTTTTGTAATCGATTCGGCGACGGCTTGTTATGTAGCGTCTCAGCTCAGCAAGCCGCAAAGATAAGAAACTGTCCAAACACTCGAAACTGTACTAACACGATGTTTCGTATGTCTCTGGTCTCTCTCTTCGTGTTTCGTAAGCAAACAACGTGAAGAGACTCAGCCTATGAACAAGACTACATGCATGTTTTCTTTACATTAAACGCTAGCAGACACTATAGCGGAATCCCACACACGCTCGCTCACACACACACACACACACACGCGCGCGCGGTGATGACTTCGATTTTTTTCTGAGACATTGATATCAACATAATTCTTACTTCCTCATATTAACACTCGAATTACTCTGCATGAGTAAAGTAATTGTACTTTTTTTTGTATCTAAGGACCACATGCCAATTTCAATTCTTTATTCTTTGTTCTTTTCTTTTTCTCCAATCTTTTCACTCTGTCTCTTTTTCCTGTCTTCAGTCCACTTGGAACCTGCGTTTTTCTCTCTCCTACCCTGGACTCCTTCCATTTTTAATACTTTTGCCCGTAAAAACGTCTCTTTCAATTGCTTCTTCTCAGTTTTCAAGTTACCACCTGGGGTGGACCTATGGTCCGCCTTCACTTAGCGGACTTTCTATACTGCAATTTAAATTGTATATAGTGTAAAAGTAGGAATTAAATTCCGAGATAATCGGATTGTTAGTCCGAATTGATTGTTTTTCGTGGTTTACTCCACTAGGTTCTTCCGCTCTCTCTGCCGTTGGGAACTGAGATGCCTCATCCGTCTTTGAGACCGTTGACCGGGTTTCACCTGGGTGCTATCATCCGGAGCCAGATGAACCCAGGTCTGCTCATCTAAGACTCTTTCGCACGTCCTGCTGTTGGATCATTAGGATCTCTTCCACCATTCCGTCCGTTGGTCTTCACAGAGGTCCCTTAGCATCTGTAGCTACAGTGTGGCTACAGAAGGTCACAGGGGACACGACGGGGACGTGGACTTGACTTACCCTCCGTAATTGTACTTTATCCATTGACAATATTATTTTCTCTGTTTGGTGGAGGGTAGGCGTGATCAATGGACTATATAATCCTTTACTCTTGATAGGCATTTGTAATACGGTGATATTCATAATTTTAGTTCAAAAATGTCAAAAAACATTAATTAATCTATAAAAATTCGATTCTCATTACATAAATTAATAAAAATAATTTAATATTTTAATTGTCGAGTTTCTTGGACAAAAGTATTTTATTTCACTTGATAATAATTAGTCTATTTTTGTTACTTTGATGCTTTGCATTGTTGCTTATACAGATACTGAACATTATTACCCGACAATGCGGTGCATTGATGTAACTGATTAAACTGCCAACTTGATTAGATTCCGTGGCGTTTTATTTTGCTGCCGTAAAATGTTTTCAATTCCCCCATATATGTACTGTAAATTTATTTGTGATATTTAAAGCCGTAAATAAATATAGTTTATTGTTACATCATCAGTAATTAAAAAAATATATAGGCCTACATGTTTTATGTGTTTGGCATCTTTTCAATTAATACATTTTTTATTGGCACTAGCTGTTAATTTGATCAATTCCATAATTTGATTGTATTTCCAAACGCATAGACAGGAAAATAATGAAAGACACGTGTTTTAAAATTTGAATGCCATACTTGTAAAAAGAGAAAATTATACATCGCACACAGGCTTTGAACTATAAATATGTGAGACATTTTTTAAATTTGTAGAAAGGGATAAATATTAAAAAAGATTACTATCTTATAAGATAGTATGGCATACTTTTAAAATTAAATTTTCAAAGTAATTGTGTGATATTAGTTAACATCCTTCCCGACATTGTAGTTTTTTTTAATTATACATTACTAAGTAAACCTGAAAATATGAAGGCCTAATTGAAGAATTTTAAATTCTTATATGAAGTGTACAAAATTTTGTATTCTATTTTATTAACATATTTAATATGGCCAAACTATAATAGCAAAACGTTGTAATTGTTACTTACATGAAATACTGATGGTAATTAAATGCAATTACATTAGTGAAGTTTTTGCTATGTTTCATCGATTATTACCAAAAGATCTTTGACCGAGTCCAACATCAGAAACTGATGGATATTCTGAAAAATATTGGATTAAATGGAAAAGACCTAAGAATAATAGTTACGTAGAGAAAGTACTAAGGCAAAAGAAGAAAGCAGTAAACAGGTAGAGTTAGACCCGCAGAAGGCTTAAAATAGATGAACTTTCACATGTACAAAGAACAAATGGCATCAAATTGAAGTATTGCGAAAGCTGAGTCCCCACGTGGATCCATACTGTGGACAAAAGGGTTTGTGGGTTTGGTGGGTACGAGTCCCACACACCGTAGGTGGGCAGACCTTCCTGCAGTGAACATTAGTTTTCACAGTCCCTTTGTAAAAAAAGATATTTTTTTTATCGGCCATCTAAGGACCACATGCCAGTTTCAATTCTTTATTCTTTGTTCTTTTCTTGTTCTCCAATATTCTTTCGTCTTTTCACTGTGTCTCTTCTTCCTTTCTTCAGTCCATTTTGAACTTGCGTTTTTCTCCCTCCTACCCTAGACTCCTTCCATTTTTAACACTTTTGCCCGAAAAAAAGGCTCTTTCAATTGCTTCTTCTGCGTGTATACTATTTTTTTCTAAATCCTTTTGGACTTCTTTAATCCAACTTGATGTTGACTTCTTTCCACACAGATATCTGAAGATCTGTTTTGTTAACCTACTGTCGTCCATTCTATATAAATGTCCAAAAAACTATAGTCTTCTTTTTCTCATTGTTTCTGTTATATTTTCTATACTTTTATATATTTCATCATTATTTCTTAATTTCCAACCTTCTGATGTTTTTCGTGGGCCTAATGTTTTTCTAATAATTCGTCTTTTCAATATTTCTAGTTTGTCTAAATTATAATTCAACGCTAGACATTCACTTGCGTATAGGCATTCTGGCTTCATTAATGTACTGTAATGCCTTATTTTCGCATTTTTAGATATGCACATTTTATTCTAAATATCTTTAGTTATACCATATGCTCTTTCCATTTTATGGATCCTTTCTTCTACAGCAGACTTTTCTAAACCATTCTCTTGAATTATTTTCCCTAGATACTTGAATATTATAGATAATAAAAATATTATTATTATTATTATTATTATTATTACTATTTTAATTGAAAAAGTAGTAACAAAAAAACAGTTGTTAGTCAGTCTCTTCTATTAGGCCTACAAATATATTGTCTTCTTCTTGTTCTTCACTTCATGTTTTAGGCATTCTGCCTGTTACGGTTCCCACCTTTTCCTTCGTCTACCTACATTTCTTCTTCCTCTGGTTTTGTATTTTCTAACTTTTACTGGAATCCTGTATTGTTGCATTCTTTCTAAATGTTCTTCCCACTTGTTACTATTAAATTTTATCTTTTCATTTAAGTTGAATACCTGAAGTTTTTGTCTAATCGTTTCATTTCTTATTCTGTCTATTCTATATAAGTGAGGGGACAGCCACTGTTGTATAAAATGTCAACATTGTTTCTTTCCTGGCTTTATTTTCAGGCATCGACTGATAGTTCTGGAAATACGGTTAAAAGTACTAATTCAAATATATTGTATAAAGGATATACTAAACCTACACAATTTCCATTTTAGGTCCTTTATTTTTGAAAAGCTTCTTAGAATGTCTTCTTTTCTGCGTAAATTTTATTTTTTTCTCCGCCGACACGAACTTACAAGTGACCGTGAATCCTTCTCCCGGTGTCATTTCATCTCACTAGTAACATTTCTACAACAATTGAATTTCGTACAACAATTAATCCGTTTATTCTTACTGCTGCTTTCTTATTTACATAGAACGTTAATGTATAGTATTTGTTTTTGTGTCGGTTAAAGCTTAACACAGACGGGTTTTCCTCGTTTAGGGTTTTATTATACACAACTGTTTACCAGTTAAACTTAGGCGCAGTCAAATTAATTTCACAACAAATGAAAATAACAGTTTCGTGCTTTGTCTATTTTAAGTGAATAAATAGACAATTATCCGTCATTGCTAACCGTTAGTTTTAACATCCCAGACTACCTAAATACATTAAGCCGCCAATTCAAATGCTACAGGTTGAGAAATCAGTTTCAAAGGTATTCGTCAGTGACAGTATTGGTCAACTTGAGTGTCATTTTGTTTATTAAAAAAAATCAAAACATCAAATTGAAACTATTGAATATGCCGAATTAGAGACGTAAGAAGAATTATTATCGCAAAAATAGGCGAATATGTAATTTTAAAACTGACATCTTTTTTAAACAATAAATATCTTCATTTTGAATATTTTTTTATTCGATTCTTATGATATTCTTATTGTCGACCGTATTTTACAATAAGGAACTACAGTATTTTACGTGAGTTATAATTCTCTCTCTCTCTCTCTCTCTCTCTCTCTCTCTCTCTCTCTCTCTCTCTCTCTCTCTCTCTCTCTCTCTCTCTCTCTCTTTCTGTATCTATTTACCTCATCCCTCATTCCTCACTTTACTTCGTCTCTGTCTACATAATTCAACAACAGCAGCGACCGCACAAACGTACAAACTCAGGGAGGGCGCCTAACCTAACCTCACCTCAGCTAGCCGCGCATGCGCACGCGTATACGCAAACCGCAGGGCAAACCTAACCTCGACGTTGCGTTTGTTACTCATGATGTAATTACAGTATAGGCATAACACTGGCTGTCAAATGTTAACCGCGGCTCCGCAACCCCACACCATCGTGCTGTGAATACATTCAGTCTCGATTACCCTGACGTACATTGTTACGTCACTTCTCCGCGGAACCGACGCTTAACGATATGTTGTTTTTTTTTCTGCAGAAAGAATGTTTCGTAAACCGTCGAGCAACGCTGTCTGTGTCGATTTTATTTCTCTTATATTGTTTCCTTTTATTGCCTTTTTTTTTCTTTAGAGATGTTCAATCCGTGGATTGGTTCTCTCTCTTCAGCTTACAATCATCTCTATTTTATCAACGCTTTTTATATTTAATATGATCTATGCAATTGATAATTTTAATTTTGTGCTTCGTATGTTTAAAAAGGGTTTTCATTGGTGAACGATTTCTCTACCAATGACATCTCCTTGAGAATATTTACTTATAGTTCAATTTATAATTGTGAGTTGTTTCTCGTTTAGCAAATTAATGGAAAAAGTGATGTATCGAGTGTAACAAGCTATTATACTACCGTTAGTGTTTATTTAACAGACATAGAGGTGTGACTGATTTATAAAACAAAACAATAAATGAAACTAAACAACAACTCAAAAGCTTGTTATCAGACATTTAGTAGGAGAACAATAGAATACAAAATAAAATTTAACGAGAGCAAAATTACAGCTCAAAATAGTTGAATGTTCCTCGTTTTCATAATGATATCAACGACCGAAACTGTCGCGCTCCACTTTAAGTGGATTGATTTTTAAATTGTTGCAGATGAGGGAATATCAAACAAATTGGTGAATTTCAAGAATAGCCTATATATTCAAATCATGCCTAACATGTTAAATAAAGTCAATAGTAAATTAATGTGCAAAATAAGTTGCCAATACCATATAAGTCATATAAAGTTAACAACATGTGAGACAGTCGTTCCGTCTTCGTGGGTAATCAGTCCGTAGATTGGTTTGCACCAGTGCTTCAGTCAGGTTTACTTTCAGCTCTTCTTATTCAATTCACTAAAATTTGTTCAAGTCACTTCTTCCTTTATCTCTTTTATATTGTTAAAATTGGACAATACATTTATGTTTTAATATTGTTTCATATAACAATATATTGTTATATTATTCTGCAAATCGGAACAGCTTAAAATGCGAGTTTATAGTTTACCATGTGGTACGTAAATTGCCTTTAAAGCATATTGTTACGACGGTCTCACGGATCGTCATATTATACAGAGGAAACAAAATACAGACATCAGTGAAGTCACTACGTAACACTGTTTTCTATAACATCACGCGTGGGACACCTTGGCAACAGTGTGCTTTGCTACGGTTACTGTTTACAGTTTTGAGTATGGAAATTGGTTAAGAGGCACGTAGCAGCCAGTTGTTTACTCAGCAGTTCTATCTGTCAGTACCAAACTAGTTTTAATATTACTATAATATTAATTTTAATATTTTATATTATTATTTTAATAGTTTTAATATTAATTTTAATATTTTATAATTAGCGGCTATAATCAGTCACAAATAATAATTTGAAAACAACAAGGTGTTTTCATACAATAATTGAAGTCAAATTTGTTCACATGCAATAATAACGTCAACTATTAGGGTTCCGCACTAATTATAACACAATAATAACTAGTGTTATATTTACTCTAAACCTTATGAACCGTATCCGTACCTTATGAACAGTGTGTTACGTAGAACTATATATATATATATATATATATATATATATATATTACATTTAATATTTATAATGAATTTACCTAAAGATATTTTTTTTTCCTTATTAGGAACATGTTTCGGGTACCATCTTGTACCCATCCTCAGCCTTTCGGTTTTTGTGTCTGGTGAAGTACGTATGTGCTGGTTGACTATTATTATTGTGGCTTCCTATTGGCTTCTTGAAGTACCAGAAGCCAACAGGAAGCCACAATAATAATAGTCAACCAACACATACGTACTTCACCAGACACAAAAACCGGAAGGCTGAGGATGGGTACAAGATGGTACCCGAAACATGTTCCTAATAAGGAAAAAAAATATCTTGAGGTAAATTCATGATAAATATTAAATGTATTATATACATCAAGAAATGGACTGTAGCAGAAAGTGATTGAATTTATATATATATAATTTTCTATATAGGTAACTCGATGTTTCTTGCAGTAATTATATAATTTGTATAATTAAAAGATACAAATATAATTTGTATGTCTTTTTAAAAGAATATACAATATTATCTACTTGCAGAAGAAACAAATTGAAAACATCACAAATTATATATATATATATATATACATATATATATAATGTGTATATATATTGTAACGTTACATAACCCGGTCCCAATAAATTAAATCATGTAAGAACATAAAGGTCAGAAATGGGTAACCTATAACTAGCTCTAAATTAAAGTATATCACTAAACATTATAAACAATTCGAGTGATATAGAGTGACAAGGGAGTTATAGTGTACCCATTGAGGTAAAAAGTGAAAGTGAAGGTAACTTATTACAGAATTGTGCTGTAGGTTTGGGAATTATAAAACTATGAGAGTAGACTATAATGCTACTAACTGATTTTGTATTTTATTAATTTATTGTAATATTTATATTGTATGGACAACCAATTGTTATACCTAAGTTAATGTTATATTTTTTTAAATATTTGTGTTAGAATATAGGATAACCAAGGGTTCGTTTTAAAAAACATAAAAATTTAAATATAAAAGGATAATAAAAAATTAAAATAATACTATGAGGAAATGGCAACAGGAAGTAGCGCAGTGTAGGAATACTATGAGAGACTAATAAATAATATATATAAATTTATTTAAAGATAATAAAAATATCAAATACTTACATACAAGGTCATAAGAAAAGGAACAAAAACCTATTATTTAAACCAAATTGGTAAAGAAACCGGAATGGAAAAGAATTATTTTTCGGTAAATAAAATATAAATTTATAATAATTACAAACTGCCTGTATAATAAAAATATTATGGGTTACTAAGAGTGACAAGAATAACAAGTATTGTTAATAATCGAAAAAATTGGAAATTGGAAAAAACCTGGCGAGTTGACAAAATGATGCTACTACAATTCTAATAAAATAACCTTTCTGGAACTTTGGAGAAGTGAAAATTAGTACAAAATTAAAAAACAACATGAACACTATATAATCATACATTATTTATCAAAATTAAATGGTTATACTCCTTAATAAACAGTGAAAGAAAATCTTCTGATGATTCGACCTAGTTTCGCCATGGTTCAAGTTGACGATAAAATATGGGCCAGACGGTAATGAAATTATAACTCAAGACGGACCTCACCAGAGAAAAGGCTTCATTCCAGTAAGAGCTATAAGAAGAGAGGTAATATAAACATTTCGTTTAATAGTTAACGAAGAAAACGCATTCCGAATGTGGGTATAGAATACGAAACTAGTCAAATTTAATCACATGTTTTAAAGTAAACAAACGCACGCTGCTCTCTTACGGAAATTTCTGGAACTACATACTAAACGAAAAATAAACAAATTCATTTATTTTTCAGTATTTGTAAAGCTTAGTAATTATCCATTTCTGACCATCTCATAACAAAAAGAACTTACCCTTAACCCTGGGGAATTATTAAGAATTATATATTAATTGATGTTTTAAAAAATAGTATAAAATTTGGTAAACAAAAACATATATGTTTTTTTCTTTAGACAATTCCATCTTTACTCGATGAAGTCGATCTTATGTTTTATTTAAAGAAAGATCAATTGTGATACTTGTATTTTGGTGGCAGGAAACAAAAACCAATAATATAATAAATAAATATTATTGAAAAATGATATTGAATAATAAAAATGTGTTATATTTTTTGTAGTGGTTAGTTGCAATTGATTTCAGCACAAAATAGAAGAGATTGATACATTGGGTCATATTTCGCCATAGGATAGGCTGGTTGAACTATGTGTGGAAACTCGTCTCACAATTAGCTGATTTAAATCACAGCGAACAATTAGAAAAATTTCCAAAAATCGCCTAAACCGAGTGTAAATAATTGGTACTTACTCTCTCTTCCTCATAAGGCTGAACAACTTCCCTACTTGACCCCAAATCACACTCTCGATTTCTGCTTAGATTAAGTAACATTACAAAATACTTTATTTTTTAGAACTTCAGTTATTATAATTCATAAGTGGCGACTGCGGAGAGGCGGAAACTTTAATATCTCAAGGCAGTACGTTACAGATTGGCGCTTACAATAGTGGGGCTGAATTAACAATATACCGGTAACTGTGGTACACTAACACCTCTAAGAATACTGCTACATTACAGATTGGCGTACACAACATTGGGAGCTTAATTAAATAAGACGAACACCCAATAAGCAACATACAAAGTTTTCGCTAATACCTCTACGAAAACCGCGACGTTACAAGATATATATTGTAACGCAACAGAAATGCTAGCATTCATGTTACATAAAAGAAGATTCACAGAATAATAAACAAATTGATATTTAACCCCATAATAGAACAGAGATCCAATAATTACAATTATAATCATAGACAAAATTAAATAAGGATGCAAGGTAGTGTTGACTAGAATAAACGAACCTGTAAGATAAATAATAGCTAATGATATATGTTTAATGAAAAGCAAAACAAAACAAAAAATGAACAATGACTTAATTTATGGTAATAACAAATAAGAATTTTGTGTTAAGAAGTATTATTTTATGACAAAAATGTTATGATAAAGTTTATGTGATGTTATATCAAATATGTGTTGAGTTAATGAAAAATAATGAAACAAGTTGTATTATTCAATGACTGTCGTAGAATGAAGTGTGAGGCAGTTAATCAATGTTCATAAATTCGAATTCGGTTGTATGTGATCAAGAGATCAAGATAAAATTGTTATTAGATATAGAAAAATAATTGTTTATATAAGTGCTAATAATTAAGATTTGATTGTATGTATGAATTTATATAAAAGGGACTATAGATGCATAACAGACATAACGACAGGTAGATCAGTTTACAATAAAAGGCCTAACAGGCAAAAATAATATATAAACACTAATAACATAAAGATTAGGTGCATCAATTAATAATAATTAATAAATACGCTATGAAGAGCTAGAAAAAAAAGAAAAACATTAAATTAATAATAATATTTAATAAAATTTATACAAATTATAATAATACCATAATGCCATAATATCGATTGGTAAATATAATATCGAAGGTGGATTAAATATAATAAAAAAGAAAAAAAGCGGACTTATATAAAAAAATCAGTAGAATATGTGTATAAAGTAATAAACCAACTATCGGTAAAGTTACATCCCGATAGGACAGCAAATTGATAAAGAATAGATAAAAAATATATGAAAGAAACACTATATAGTCAAAACATGTGGAAGGCAGAAATTATTATATGTTGCTAGGGACGAAAATAAGAACAAGAAGTTGTTGATTTTGAACAAGACAAGAATTGCTTAAATAAACTGAAAGTGATGAGATTAAAAACCCAAGAATAATCTATTTAATTGTAATATTCGAAATTACCAGATACTATTATAAAAATACAAAATTCTAATGACAATATTTACGTCTACTACCAATACAGATAAACAAAAATAACACTACAATATGAAATGATAATAGAGAGGCAAATAATTGAAGTCTACAAGAAAGAACTTGGACTGTCCCATATCCGAAGGGAATTGATGAGATATTAAAGAAATAGAAAGAATTAACAGTAACACAACTCATAATAATCACAACACCAGAAATTATAACCTTGCAAATACACGGAACAACACTAATTGCTTCAACCGAAGGAAGAACTTATTTGGATCCTGGCGGTGCAGAAGAAACATCAATCGAGCTGTAAATCAATCCAGAAGCTGTATTCCGAAGTGGACAGGACAAGAATTACTTTTATTAAACCGAAGACAGAAAACCGTACTGCATAACCATTCAAAACAGTAAATTTAGCGATCAACCGCCTACACGATTTGCTTCGTTCGAGTCTGGTAAATTATATTATATTAATCATACTAAATACACAACACATAAATATTGTAAATCTTGCATTCTTATCTATGTATTTTTAGTCTTCCCCACAGTTACAAGAACCTTCACACCCTGAAATAAATTAAATACAAATCAAAACATAATATATAACCAAATATAAATAAAGGATTAAAATAATAAACAATCGATACCTGAAGTCTATAGTGCAAGCATATGTTAATTAGCACATATCTTATTTAATGTGAATCAAGTAAACAAATAAAGAACCTTTATATATTTGTCAAATCTTGTTATTTGGAGTATGGTTAGTGAACTGGGAACAAAAAGTAACTGAATAAGTATAGAATAAATGGTTAATATAAACATCGAAATAACCTATAAGTTTCGTTGAGCCGATACTGCAGCGCTTATAGCGGAATTATCCGACACCAAAGAGGGAGCGTAAAATTACGAATTTAGACAGATCTCTCTTCAAGGTATAATAGGGTTGGATGAAATTGTAGAATAACGATTACGTTGTTTATGTTCTAGGCACACTAACACTGATAATTATTAAAGAGTTAAGTTAATATTAGTTAATTACATCCATATATTCCACAACTCCAAATATCTCCGAGATTTATATAATTAAAGTAATACAAAACAAATTGACAAATACAACAGTGGGGTTTTAAGGAGAGGAAACCCGTTTAAGTACAAATTGGCTTCCATCGCGGGGCTTGAACAGTAGCGGCTACAACCCGTTTATCTACAATATACAGTATATATATATATATACAGTACATACTCCAAAATTTCCGGAATAATGTATCTTTTTTTGGCGGCGTGCCGGCATAATTTGCGTAGTTAGAGTTGCTTGAACAGTCGTTAATGCACGGCCTTGAGCGAGACGCTGCACCTGCTCGGCTAGCCGAGAAACGTGTAGAGATAACGCTCTCCAAAAGTCGACAGCGTTACGTAACTGTCGTAACATATGTATAACTGAAATGGAGCCTTATTGGGCACCTTCTTCCTTCCGTCATTCCCTCTACGTGTCTTAACCAAGCTCTCGTAAGTCAGTTTAAAACACATAAACCTTATTCTCTTATTTTTGTGGTATTCCAGAGACAGTTACCCTCGAAAGCTTTATAGTAGAGCGTTAGTTACTCTTTTTCCTCCAGCTGATTTTTAACGTTAGTCTGTAACGCCATTGTTCAAATTATGCTATCCGACTTTTCCTTTTTCATTATCATTCACGTTTCACAACCAAACGAGTCTTCTTTACAAGATGGCTTTGATGGACTGTAGACATTTCAATTTGAATCTAACTGACGTTGTTTTGCCATCACAGACGAAATATAAATGAAACGTTTCGTCATGTGAATAAAGTATTATTTAATGAGTTTTGTATCTTCGTAGATCAAGCCAAGGACTTAACTACAATGACCTCTACAAGACGCACTTTGTTCTCACTATAAAGCTGAAAATTACATCACTACAAACAATTAAAAAAAAAAATTCTCCTTAAAATCCAGCATCAAGATATGACTCATCCAACATGAAAACAACTCCTCACGTGCGACTATCCTTTACAAATCATTCTTCTTACAATTTATATCCACAATTTTTTTTTTTGACCCACACCTATCTGACAACAAAGAACTATAGGAGGAATGCAATGACACGCCGTAAAACAGGACTTCACGGATCCAGTGGTAGGATCCGTTCATAACTAGGTGGGGGTGAGAATGAGGGTAAAACTGTGAGAAAATTCCAAAACAAAGAAACTCTGAAGTGCCCGTAATTAAAAACCAATTTCATTTGATCTAACTTTTGCTGGTACATTTGATCTGCTAAATTAAGAGAGCTAACATTAACAGGAAAAAAGCAATTAAACAACTGGAATCTTCCATCAGCGAGAATAGTCAGAACGTCTAACTACTTATGGAAACCTACGTGACAGCAACTTTGGTTTTCCACGTGTGGAAGTCTTGAAGCCAAACCAGCTATCCTAATCTTTAGCTTTAAATAATTTTAAATTTAGCTTTGAATTCTTTAGCTATCCCTTAGTTTCCTAATCACCAAATCAATAAAGAAAAAACAAATGGAGGGAAAGACCAAAAGCCGAGGGAAAGAATTAATAACTAGAGGTTACAAAAGAAGTAAGAGGAAAGTTCCTGGGAAGAGTACCAGCCAATAAAAAAAATTGCGTGTTAAAATTCGAAGAGTGATGAACATGGAACGCTACAACGACAAACTATAAGAGAAAAACTTTTAACATAAAAGTGTTACTTACATAAAGCTCAAAATATCCAATACGTGGTTCAAAGAAACAGAAAAAGACTTAGAAGAACTCCAGATGACTCAAGAAGACATTAAAGAAATTAAAAAATGCCCAAGGTTTTCAAGAAAACCCCGAGAAGAGGACAGGTGCCACCTGGACTGACGGACGGAGGGAGAGACATCGATTAAGAATGAAGGAGATGTGGGTGAGGAGGAAGAGAGAGGAGAAGAAGGGAGGAACCAGTTGAACCAAAAGTAGTCCACATTGGCTCATACGCAAAAAAAAGAGTTACTTAGTAACTTAACATAAAGTTTATGAAAGAGTACAGGGTAGATTTTACAGGGTACAGCTCTTGTAAAGCTCAAACGCTGAATTATATACAAGGTAAAGAAAAAATAATGGTAATAAAAAGTTAGGTAAACAAAAAGGTTAATAAAAAATATTAATAAATAATGTTAAGTAAAAAATATATAATGTTAGAAATTAAGATTAAGAAGTTTATACTATTTATAAGAATTTATTATCATTCATAATGTTTTATCCCCCTTTCTAAATTAAAAATTATTATTCACTAGACAGTTTAGATAAAATTAATAATTAAAAGAAATTCACTACTACAAGAGTAGTAGAAATCCAAGCGAAGTTAATAATGCCCCCCTCCCCTAAACAATAAGTTAATAAATGTTACTTTTTATAAACCACATTGTTTTGTAAATAAACATAAATAAACAGTAACAAGCATGGGCACGTTCAGAAGTAAAGGAAATAAATGTGAGTAAATAAAGAAGTGACACGTTGGAAGAAGAACTCAAACAAAGAAAAATCAACACACAGACGCACGGTCACGCAAGAGAATGAACGAGCAAAGGATAACTTGTAGAGTGTAAGAGGTGTAACGGATAAAGGAAAGAAACAGAAACAGGCTTAGATAAGAAAGTGCTTTCAAAAATGGCAAGAGACTGGTGAAAAATGGAAATAAACGTCTTACAATCCATTTTACACACGTAAGCGATTAACTCAACAATTCTACAAAACTGCAACAAAATTCAACCGACCAAGACTACGTAAACAAGGACACCTCTCAGTTTTTGACATTGCATTATTCTTATATAAAAATCTTCGGCGCAAAACGAAAGAAAATCTAGGAAACGAATGCAATCACCCCCCACAAGGGAAACAAATCGGATCAAACGGAATTAACTTTTCACTTATTTTAATTAAATAAAAGTCTATTAGTCCTAACGTTAATGCTATCGTCTTTGAATAAAGAAAAGAGGCTTTTGGTCTCAGGCTTAACGTCAGCAGCGGTTTGTATTCAGATTATGTTGGCATTGCTTCCTTGTCTGTTGTACAACTAAATACAAGTTAATGGAAATAGGATTTTCCGACTTACTAATGAGAGAAAAGACCAAACCTTGTACCCGGATGTATCATATTACTTCCGTAATATTATTGGGTGCCATATTACAGTTAATTTTCTGTAATATTTTGTTTTGTGCTTCACATTTTTGTTACTTTATCCAGAAGCCTAGAATGCACACCTCCTTTAAAGTGTCCCACGTAAAAGGCTAACACTTATTTAATTTTATTTTATATTAACCAAGCTTTTTGTAAACAAAACCGCTGACATTATTAACTGCAAAGCAACACAGTTGCTATCCTGTGGAATGGAAACCAACACAAGCGTACATATTTGCAGTAATATCTTCAAACGAATACACTGCAAGTAGATATATTTTCACCAGACGCACGATTCACAGAAATTATTCTGTATCTTCAGTGGTTTGTTTGAATTGTATACATTTCAATTAAAGTAGTTTTAAAATCATACATTTATTAGAATAAACATAAATATATAATAAGTAGCTACTACATAAATATTAAAACAATCGAAAATAGAATCGAAGTAAATTCGATTATCCGTTAACTATACTGTAAGCGAAACGTTGAATTACAAGTCAAACAAACTTCTGAAGATACAGAATAATTTCTGTGAAACGTGCGTCAGATGAAAATAAACCTACTTGCAGTGTATTTATTTGAAGATATTACATAGGAAACCTGCAGGAAACTCAACGAGTTACTTACAAAGGAATAGTATTTGCAGCAGTAGTCCTATACTAATGAATTGATCGCTAGCGCCCGCTAGTGTGTAATATTGTGAGCGCTTTTTTAATTTGAAATCCGATCTTTAATTAATAAAGTTGTGTTAGTGGTTATAATCACAAACACTAATAACACTGTTATCAGTACACTTCGGCTTGACGGGCCGAGGTTGTCGGCTGCAAACGTTTCAGTGCAGACGGCTGCGACACACTGACAAAGATTTCGCAGTCAGTGACCACGTGGTTAAGGGTAGTGGCTGTGTTTATAAATACACCCATATTTATAAACTTTGGAGTCCGCACGAAATCCAACACAACCTTGGACCACAGCAGCCTCACAGCCCAGCAAGCCCAAGTTCTGATAACATTGAAGCCGGCCTTGAAAGTCTGAGACAGTAATAACACTGTTGCACACCACTAAAAATAAAAATGTTCGATTAGCGCTTTCAAGCTCCACAGAATGTTTCCTAAGTTCCGATCCTAGATATTTCCGATCTGACGATGAGCAGTGAAGCATGAAAACGCTAATCGGGAATTTTTATTTGTAGGGTGTGCAACAGTGTTATTAGTGTTTCAATCCGATGGTCAGCTGTAGAAGTGAATAAAAGTTACAGGAAATAGGCTTTTCTGACTTACTAATCTTTCGTTTGTATCATATTACTTTTATAATGTCATTGAGTACCATATTACACTAGATTTCCTAAACTTGTTGATTTTTTTATTAAATTTGTGTTGTTTTAACTAGGACAATACAGATTCTTCATTAATCTGACCGTCGTCAAAGAATAAAAAACCTTACTTAGATATTTCCTTTTAATTACCAACACTTATCGTTAATACAAAAACACTGGAAGCATTAAGCAAACGCGGGCGCTTGCTTGCGTACCCGTTGTAGTATATAGGAAATCTACGACAAATTGAATTTATTTATGTATAGGTGTGTTTTTGTGCGCGCGTGGCGCGTGCGTGCATGTGTGGTGATATGGCGCACGGTTTTTTCGTTTCAAATCTTACGAATCGCTGTTGCTGCTGCACTTCGCAAGAACATACAGAAACTGGCACAATTAACCTGTTTCCGTGTAGGAAAATTACACCAGCGCAAACCGGAATTTTAATTAAATTTAATTAGTAAAAGTGGCGACTGTGAGAAAATTGCGCGAAAGGTAGAGTAGAACACGATGATAGTATAATATTACACAACATTAGTGTGTGTGTGTGTGTTTTGCTTAAGTTGGGTAGTAATGTTTAAAGTCTTGAACGGGCAACTAGTACGATTATCTAAACAAGGATTTTAAATGAATTCTGTAAGAAAAAAACAAAATATATTCACTTTCTTGTAAAATTAAAAGCAAGGTAACAGAGGCTGTGATAACTGTGATCATACAAGCACTCATTACCGCTGCAAAAGCAGCACGACTGTTGCCGGTTGTTACAAAAAGAGGAAGATCAAATTTACGTTCCTGTTTGTAATAAACCCTTATGTCAAATAACAATCTATTTATAGCTGAAGCGTGGTACTTATTAACTGTCACAGTCTAACAGTCTATAACTTAGTTATATAATGTAAGCGGCCCTAGTGTTCAATTTACATCGTCCTGCCTCTAATAACGTAGCATTAGGTCTAATGGCAATGATAATTCCCAAGTCGTACTTTAATCCCACTCCCACTTGCTTATTAATTGGTTGTAACTAAAAAATAATTTTATTTTGTGTAGAATTTTCATAGCTAGCATAGCTAGTAGTGACGCAGCGTGAGGGACACCCCACCCATAGAGGTAAAGAAAGTGTGTCAAAATTTAAAATATTTGCTGATAAACGTGTTTATAATTTAGATAGGTTATTAGAATTTATCTCTTTTTATTGTAACACTTACATTTCCGTGTTACCCTTTACCAGTTACAACTAAGAAGGCCTGTATTCTAGATAAACAGATACGTGTGTTGATTATTCCGCTTTATGTAAATAAAATCTCTCTCTCTATTTATGCACCTAAGCATTCAAAGAATTTCGACGAAACCGAAACATCGAAGCATGATAATCTTTTTAGGCTTTTGAAACGTATAATGTGGATTACGTTTGGTGGATTACGTAAATCATTTCCAAACCACAGACGATCACAAACAGAGCATGTAAAACCAAATTTATTCTCACTAAAACGTTTGCTAAACGCAATGTCAGCAGCGATTACTTCTGTCTTGATGCGTTTACATATCAAATTTCTAGACTGTGGAGAATCGAAAGTGTGGAAGCGTTACGTTTTTTGATGACGATTTTTGTAGAATGACCCACAGCCTAAAAACACTATCATGTTAAAAGTTCTGTTCAATATTTGTAGTGTTGTATTATATGGTTCAGAAAATCGTTTACACATAACATTTTATAACTTGGACAGTGTGGCTACGCTAGATAATCTGACAGCATCATCATCCTACATACAGTAGACGTATATTATATTATATACATATTACTATATACATTTATAGGTGTCTTGATTTGATAAGTTGTAATTTTCATATAATAGGCGCTGTTAAGCTGCATTATGTAGTGCTACTATAGTTTAGATAAGGTTACATAAATTATCATTAACGTTTATTGCGTCCATTAGAGACGGTTGTTAATCTAGATGGCATTGCCATCACGAACGTTCATAGCAACAACAGTTACAGCCTGTCGCACATACAGTTACGTCAACCTGTTACGTTAATCGATTTGTGCGTAATGTACTAACTGGTAGAGAGAGTGAAATAGTGATGACTGTGTGTGTTTGTGTAAGGGTAGAAGGAGGAGAGAGAGCGAGAGAGAGAGACGTGTTAGGAGAAAGGCAAAATATTCATACATCCACACATGGTACGTACTGAGGATGTCAATATGTAGCTTTCGTCTTTTCATTCATATTCTAACTACATAAGCGGGTTGGGTACTACAAGAATTATAAAGTTTTGCATGAACACGTTACTGACCTGCTGCACAACCCCCTGTCAGGAGGACCGGAGACTCTTCCGTCAAGGTTACCATACCCTAATCGAAAGGTACCTGCTTTAGGGCGCAGGAGATTCGCCCTCACCCTTCTCTTTCTGAGACAGGATATTTTGATCTTCTATCAGTTATTCTGATACTGAACGGATCAAGTGACTGTTGCTGATTAGTGGAAAGTGATTATTGTGCTGTAATTAGTGAGGAACTCTAATTATTATTTCATGTGGACAAATTTAACTTGAATTTATTATTCTAAGAGAGTACCTTGTCAATTTTAAATTGTTATTTGCGACTAATGAAAGCTGGCAATTGGTAACTTCATTGGTGTCTGTGCTTTGTTTCCACAGTACAATACGACGATCCGTGAGGCCGTCTTAACAATATGAAGGGAGAAGCTTCCCGGTGATGGCTTAGTCAACAATACTTGGTGGTGTTCGTCGGTTAGGTGGTAAAATCTGAAGACCAACGCTCCTTCGATCTCTTTCGAGCTTCGGGTTTAGACTGCACCGAGAACGTGTCATTCTGCTGTGAGTAGAATTTTGAAAAGTGGTTGTACGTTGTGCTTCTTTATTTCCTCGTCAACGGTAAGGGTTTGTGTCTCTACATGGGAAATTTTGATTAATGAATAATATCAATTAAACACAATACATGGCGTTGTGCGTGGGGTGAGGCGACAGTGTATTATTCAGTAACTGCAACGTACCCCCCCAACTTATTACATGCAAAGAATCCGACCCGTGTCGTGGCGTCGACACTTTGCTATCAGCGTAAGCCTTTGTTCAAGTTGTACAATAACGTATTAACAATGCAGTTAACCATAGGCGGAGATAAAAGAATCATTAAATTTGGTAAGCTGACGTTAACCGTTTCCCCGGTTTAAAATGAAAACATGTCTGTTTTGTTGTTAAATGATCACACACGCGTGCGCGCGCATTTAACTTCCTGACAAATACGGTTCATTACTTCTTGCGAGTGTATGCGTGCGTGTGCGTGTGCGCGTGTGAAGAGGAAGAGGGGAAAAGACATGGACAAGTGTCTGTGAGTCTCGACAGTGTCTCGCGTGTTCGATCACAATACTAGAGTGGATTTACGTTTTCAACACTGTAGTCCTTAGTTATAATGCTTTCTCTAAGGTTTGTAGACGCTTATTTCCTTCGTTGACGTGACAGCTGAAACACGCACGTTGATTTATTGATTTTTCCGGTGCTGGTCGGGAACAGAACACCGAACCTGTAGGTTAGGTATAGCATATAGCCATAACCAGTGGTATACTAATATTCTTCTCTTTATTGAAGTTCAGTCGAATAAAACGTGAACATAAAACTTCGGGAAGAAGTATTTTTATTTAAATGGAAAACCGAGAAATAAAATCAATCTTTAAAATTTAAGGTAAATTAACAATTTAGACGATGAAGAAAGATAAAAAAAAATTTTACTCAACAAAATTCAAGGCATAATCTGAGTAAACAAAAAATTAATATCGTGGGAAACGAAAAGCCACTTTTCCTAACCCACTGAAAAGTAAACATTATAACTCTCGTTTAATGTTTACCTCCTGCCTAAAATACGTGACTCGTTTTATAAAAACATTTTTTATTCTAAATCATGTGAAAAATGTTTCACCAGTGGTACTTTTCTCTAAACTTCAGGTTGTTCTTTCATCAGCTTCTGTTCAAATAAAATCAAATGCCATTTTTTCTAACCGACTGAAAAAATGAACATCATAACTCCCAGTTATTGAGTTATTGAAATTAAGATCCGAACTATTGGTTTGCGGTCTACTATAATTATCATTCTGACGGCTGTTGTTATCAGACGTTTCGACCTCATCCCTGGAGGCCATCTTGAGTGATAACGGTTTCCAATACAACTGACACGGTGTTCGTCAGTAAAACCACAGTACAGTGGCAAAGCCTACGTGATCCCAAAAAGGACCGTCTTATATAAACTTTTAGAGTTTACACGATATTAGCTGAAAACCACCATCGGCCAGTCAAAGCCTCAGAAATACGTTAGGTCATAAGTCCCCTTTAAATTTCACCTTCCGCCTGAAATACGTGACTCATTGTATAGAAACATTTTTTTTTACTTCCATGTTCCATATGGAAATGGAAGTACGGTGATAGCGAAAAAAATCGTGTTCGAGATAAGGGCTAATTCTGATTGTACTACCCCCAAAACATAAAGAAAAGTCATTATCCGAAAAGTGTGTGTGTGTGTGAGTGAGTCTCTGTGTGTAGAATTGTTTCTATGGCGAACGATAACTGCCGCCAATTCAAACAGAATTTAATAATTTAGTGCATATGTACCCGAGTTGTAGATGACTCAAGGCCTATTGATTTTTTGAAGATCGGTTAAGGGGAAGGAGTAGTTTTCCTGCAACGTTTTATGTTTTAACAAGAGTAAAGCAATTAATGTTGATAAATAAAGTATCCTCAAAAGAAGGTCATAATAATCCACTGTAGAAAAGTAGATGAAATATCTATAAATGAAAAGGGTAGTTCAAGGGAGAGGCGATAATTTTTTTATACGTGTATTAAGTTATCGGGAACAAAGAAGTAGTTTGTTGTTACAATTCCTTCCCGGGCTGTTTGGCCGTGGTCCAATGTTTTTCTGCAAATCAGACGTTTCGGCAGTGCCATCGACTACCATCATCAGTGAAATTCGAGTGCGCTAACGTGAGGTGGTATACGTTAGTGATCACAGTACTGTGGTTAAGGCTGAAGAAAGAAGTAGTTTCTATGGAAATATTTCATTTCGAAAATGACTTTAAACATTCCGAAAATCTTAGAACATGGAAGTCATGTATGGTTTTCCATACCGATATTTCTTCCAATATAATACGGAAAATGACCAGCGGTCTATTTATCTAAACTTCAAGTTGTCCTGTTTATCGGATTCTGTTCAAATAGCAATACCCTTCCTTGTGTTTACCGTTACCAAATTCTTCCTCTTTCTAATTTTCCGCTGCATACCTTCCTCCTCTTCCACTTCCTGCTCCTCCATTTCGAACTTTTCTTGGTTCATTTGTAGCTCTGTCATATTTGCCAACATACTTCTTCTCGTAACCATTATAGAACATCATGTCACGCTGACATATAATGTCCTACATATAAATGTTATACAGTGTTGGTACGCAGGTTTATTACATCTGAGCGGTGACATCCATTACCGGTTTATGTAGTGGCGTTCGTAAGCAATCCGAATCAACACCAGACACAACAATAACAATGTAATCCATTAGTCAGCCATCCTTGTAACTCACCAGTCACACAGGACAGTCTGACAAGTAAGCGACCACCTGCAATGACCAGTAATATTTTCCACAGATATGAAAAACACGGTCAAACAATGGCCAAATTTTAACTTTTCATAGCAGTTGGTTTGCTAAACAACTGATTTTGTTTTCATAGCAACAGAACTTTTTTTTTAAAGGTACGGCGCCTTTAACTGAGATAGTTTAACTGCGTTTTGCTGACTCTTTGGATTGCGTAGATCAAAGATTCTATTCCAATTTAATGTAGTGATACTTTTTTGTTGGACATATTGTCTGTGTCCATTGTTGTATAATAATGATTTACTTGTGTCTTCCTGTAGTAAACGCTACGTTTTCAAATTTTATAATAATATTAAACAATCTTACACGGATTATAATTATACAAACAATATTACACAATTTATACCGCCCACTGGGTCTCCGCTGGAGTACAATGGCGCATCTCTGTAAACGCGGACAAGACCCAAATTTGTTTATTCAATTCAACCGGGCGTAACATGAATCACGTCTTTACTTCTCCAGTCCGGGTCGGGCCATCACCAGTACGACCGAAGCGTGAATGCAAATATCTGGGCTTCACAAATGACTCCAAACTTTCCTTGCGGCCTCATATCAAAAGTACCACGACCCTAGCCCGTCCCCGACTCCGATCTCTCAGAACTCTAAGTAGCCACAACCACGGCTCCAGCGAATTACTAAGCAGAATTTGTACCACATGCATTCGTCCGATCATTACATACGCACATCCTGTTCTCCTTACCGCTAACCCTGCCTTCCTAGATCCCTACCGAATCACAGAACGACGAGCTTTAAGACTCATCTACCGCAGACCACTCCGAAGAAAAACCTCCAACGTAGCTCTGTGTGCCCTAACCTGGACACCTTTCTAACCAATCTTAACTAGAAATTTTCCCGAACTGCCTCAAGACGCACTTCCTTGCAATCAATAGTCCCATCAATGAACAGAACAACTCGCAACACCAGTAGACCTTCCTTCTTGATAAATCGTCTCCTTGCAATAGTCGACGGTCCTCCTCCCAGGCTATCTCGCCGACTACGTCTGAGAAACAGACTCAATTAGCCACTCTTAACTCTCTACCTCTTATGCTTTTACACCACTCCCCAGCGTCAGAGACACCGAAAGCACTAGCAGCTCACAAACCAATAATACTCTAATTCCGATTCTAAAATCTTTCACCGATCGACCTTCTTGATCTCACAATAATAAATTTTCCTACCACCCACTTCCCAACTCTATAATCTACTACTAAGTGTCCCCCGCCAACCTTGACGCCACCCTGTCGCCACTCTCCAGCTTTGGCGACCTGCGTTACACGTCCTTGTCTTGGCCGCCCTGCAAAAGAAAAATAAACAAAAATTTAAAAATAGGCAGTCATTGAGGACTGCCGACAGAAGTGAAAACTTAAAACTATGAAATAACAGTGGTTTTTTTTGGATATTCAAATTAATTGTAGTATCAAAAATTAAAATTTTTTGTAAATTAAAATCTTTAACATCAGTCTGGTTTTCACATCTATCGGCACTCCGAGCAACAATTATATACATTTTTATATGGTTTACTTATTAATTACTAATCCGCGGCAAAAATACTATCGAACAACTAGAAATTTGTTTTACCACGCTAGTAAGATAACTCCTAAGCCACTATGAAATACTCATTGCATGATGTATGGCAGAGGTCAAATATCAAAAATAAAAAATAAATAATATCAAATTTTTAAACGGAAATATTGATACGAATATTGGAAATATTTGAAAATACATGCTTTGTTTATGTTATTTATTTTTCTATATAAAAATATTAACATATTTAGTACTCACTTTTGTACTGCACAGTGATCCTACATTTGAACATTTAAAATAATGATCAAACTAAAACACAATTTAAACAATGCACAGTATACACACATTAAACTTTCCACGTAGTCAATTTAACTTTACTTATATACATATACACAGCACTAATGTTACAATCTTACAATAATAAAAAAACTATTAAAAATACATACTTCAACATTAGACATGACGAAAAACCCTAAGTTAACAGCCAGACGGACAAATAACAATTATGTAAATATCATATAATATAGTATAAGTAATTAATAAGAATAAAAATAATGTAAAATAGATCATAAGTATTGCGTTAATTGTTAATACGGAAAGCCAAAATCGCGCTAGGGATCGAACACGCGATAGCAAATTCGGCAGTGTAAGAAACTCCGAAATAAAGTACGTAAACGATAAAAGTGTGTTAAATAGTATAAATAATAGTATTACACACAAGTATAATCTATACTTTCACTGCTGGCCACGCGCAACACGTCATACTTATAGCTACAGATATACTGTTAACATTAGCATGCCGACATTATCATGTTGGCATTAGCATGTCGGTGACGCGAACTCATAAGATTTTACCCATCCAAAAATCGCGCTAGGGATCGAACACGCGATAGCAAATTCGGCAGTGTAAGAAACTCCAAAATAAAATACGTAAACGATAAAAGTGTGTTAAATAGTATAAATAATAGTATTACACACAAGTATAATCTATACTTTCACTGCTGGCCACGCGCAACACGTCATACTTATAGCTACAGATATACTGTTAACATTAGCATGCCGACATTACCATGTTGGCATTAGCATGTCGGTGACGCGAACTCATAAGATTTTACCCATCCAAAAATCGCGCTAGGGATCGAACACGCGATAGCAAATTCGGCAGTGTAAGAAACTCCAAAATAAAATACGTAAACGATAAAAGTGTGTTAAATAGTATAAATAATAGTATTACACACAAGTATAATCTATACTTTCACTGCTGGCCACGCGCAACACGTCATACTTATAGCTACAGATATACTGTTAACATTAGCATGCCGACATTATCATGTTGGCATTAGCATGTCGGTGACGCGAACTCATAAGATTTTACCCATCCAAAAATCGCGCTAGGGATCGAACACGCGATAGCAAATTCGGCAGTGTAAGAAACTCCAAAATAAAGTACGTAAACGATAAAAGTATGTTAAATAGTATAAATAATAGTATTACACACAAGCATAATCTATACTTTCACTGCTGGCCACGCGCAACACGTCATACTTATAGCTACAGATATACTGTTAACATTAGCATGCCGACATTATCATGTTGGCATTAGCATGTCAGTGACGCGAACTCATAAGATTTTACCCATCCAAAAATCGCACTAGGGATCGAACACGCGATAGCAAATTCGGCAGTGTAAGAAACTCCAAAATAAAATATGTAAACGATAAAAGTGTGTTAAATAGTATAAATAATAGTATTACACACAAGTATAATCTATACTTTCACTGCTGGCCACGCGCAACACGTCATACTTATAGCTACAGATATACTGTTAACATTAGCATGCCGACATTATCATGTTGGCATTAGCATGTCGGTGACGCGAACTCATAAGATTTTACCCATCCAAAAATCGCCCAACGTGCCTATAGAAGTTTTCACTTCAATAAACGAACACCTTTGAAGGGCGCCTCCATCTGCCTCTTCCTTCTCACACCTGGCTACCAACTACATAATACACACAATTACCCCAAAATGCAGTACTCTTCCATCCACGTGCCTCCAACTTCTCAACGACCGGTCTGCCATGGCGTACGACTCCCCACAATTCCCATACCATCTGGCTGAAGGGGGCTTGCCCCAGACCAGCCAGAGTCAGGCCCAATTCGGTCCAGATTCAAGCAACAAAACAAAAACAAAAAATTTTACACGATATTCCCAAATGTGTTTCTCGATTTTTTCGACTTTATTTCTTTTCACATTTTCTCACAGTTGTAGTGATTTCTTGTGAAATAATGAATCGATCCTACGTTTGTTGATTTCATATAATTGGTTTTCATTTTTGTGAAATGAAAGTTCGCTCAGTAGTTCGGTATGGAAGTATTTCAGTGTCGCGAGTCGTTGACATCATTAGAACACTAAGACGTTTTCGAGTTTCTAGAGGCGTAGTGGTCTTGTTAAATTTTATTTTGCTTTTATTATGTATGGATAACAAGCTGTCGAGTTGTTGTTCAGTTTTCTTTGTCGGCCGCATTTGCAGTTTGTTAAATAAATACGATACGATTCGTTTTAATTATTTATTTACTTTTTACACAAACAGGCCAGCCTTGGACCACGCGAATATCATTTCCTTTTCTTCTCCTGCCAGAAGGCCCTCATTCACACACTATGCACCGCCTTTCTTTCCACTGTCCACCTATTTCTCGTCTTCGCACTGCAGAGAACCTCAAGATTTTGAATGTTGTTTCTGTATGTATTTTTACCCACACAGTCGTTCAAAAGAGATGCCCATTTTCATCATTTCCTCCTTGAGTTGTTTGATGTATCCGTTCAGACTAGAAAGTTGCCAAATATAGTTGAAATTTTGTTTATTTAATCTAGACCGATCTATCGGAACCATCTGTCCAAGGAATCCCAGTCTTTTCCTTCGGAAAGCCGTTTCCAGATCTTCCAGATCCCTTCTTTGGGGTTTTTCCATGATATTAATTAGTTTTTAAGGGTGGTTGGGATAAATCCCACCGAAAATACAACTCCGGTCGTGAGCCGGAGAGGCTTGTAAAAACAGCCGCCCCTCACATAGGGAAACAGACGCTGACCAGAACGCCGCCCGATACGGGAACAACGCGTCTGGGTTTTAAAGTTCTTCCCCTCTGTCCACCGTTGGGAATTTCTTCCCCTTCCGCCTTCAAGGCCGTTGACCGGTTTTTCAGCTGGATCCTAGGCAGGGGCCCTTACAGAGTGCTATCAGATGAACTCTGGTTTTTTAACGAGGTTGTTATTCCTCCCGCTCCTCCATCCTCATCATTTGCAAGATGAGGCCCCTGGCTTGCGACCGGCAGTATTAAACAATACCGTTGACAGAGTTTATTTATTTACAAGTTAAAAATTATATTCTGAGTAACAGCTAAGTTTTGTTTTTGACCCGCCTACATTCTTCTGTCTTCCAGGCTCCCAGGAAAAAAGACGTCCCGTTCCTCTGCTCTTCCTGAAACGTAATTTCCGATCGGTCGGCGCAATATTTTCACATTTGTAACAATTTCTGAACCATCTGGTAGCTAGCTTACTGTACGAACGGGTCCTTTTATGGCATAAGACAACCCTAAATAATAACACGTGAGTATCAAAAGGAAGGTAGAACAAACGATAACATTACTTTCTCATTTCCTTGTAGGCTTCTTCTTCTTCTTCTTCTTCTTCTTCTTCTTCTTCTTCTTCTTCTTCTTCTTCTTCTTCTTCTTCTTCTTCTTCTTCTTCTTCAAGGATTATGTTATGTAAACCTGTTCCGGCACTCATCTCATCTTCGGATGACCCACGTTCCAGTCCTTACACCTAGGCTGCTTTGGACCCTACAAGTATTTCAAAGTTTTACATGAACAGGTTACTGGCCTGTTGCACAACCCCCTACCAGGAGGACCAGAGACTCTTCTGTCAGGGTTACCATACCTTAGCCGGAATGCCCCTGTTTTGGGGCGTAGGAGATTCGCCCTCATCCTTTTCTTTCTTAGATAGGGTTTGATGGCTTTGTATCAGTTATTCTGATACTGAAAATTTCTTAGTATTTCCAGTGCTCACCTACCGGCATCAGTGAGCACTCTAAGATCCTAAGCCACCCAAAATTAAGAAATTATAATTGAAAAAGGAAGACACCCTAGCCCTGGATTACTCTAATAGCGTCGAGGTCAGAAAAGAACAAGAGGCAGTCAAGAGAGACTAGACAGAAAAGACTAAAGGAAGGGATCTCACCAAACACAAGTTGAAGCAAAGTAAGAATCCAGCAAGGGCACATCGGGATTGCCAAACCAGTATCCACAAGATATGAACCCCTGAAGTATTGAGGTCTAATTGACGCTGGAGCCCAAAGATTGTAATGCGGAAGATAGTGATAAAAAATTACCCCTAGATCTCGAATTATCCCAGGTTGTAATAAAAAAAAAATAAAAGACTGCTCATCCACGAAAGCTGAAACACAGCTTGATTTTCCGCAACCGTACTCTTAAAATGATTTTCTGAAAGAACAAGTAGCAAGTTTCTAATAATCATTTGTCAACGATAAGAAAAATACGCACAATACACAGTAGAAGTGGGAAGAAAATTAAATCCAGAAAAGACGAATGTTTATTGGAGCAGCAGTAAGGCAGAACAGAAGTTCTGTTACCACATTGCAGAACATTCTACGTGTTTGCTCGGCTATTCTAGTGGAACAAGCTGTAACGTTGTGTGCGTACGTGATTCTTAACAGGCGTTAACGAGATTATTCCAGACTCACCGGTCCGCGTGCGCTGTGTTCAAGGCAGCAAGGAACTACGCTCTAGTGTTTTATAGTAGTTGACGCGTATTATGGATTATTGTGGAATATCATATGGGTATAAATACAGGCATTCAGCGACGGTCAGTTCAGTTTAAGTGGCGATTTATGCCAGTGCGGTTCGAAGTGTTGTGTTTTATAATTGTGTTGGGACTCTATTAGTTGACATTTTTATTGCGGTGAACAATTTTGACTTGTTGATTTGTTGCGATATTATTTGATTTATTGTAAGATATTCCTATAGCTATAATATATTCCCCACCACCCATAGGGGGTGGGGAAGGGACATTTATATTATAGCTTGTTGTGTGTGAGCAGGGTGGGGTGAGAGGGGTGAAGGGTTTGTTTTCACATAATTTCTGTCTATTCCGATCTGACGATGAGCTGTGAAGCTTGAAAGCGCTAATCAGGATAATTTTTATATAGTGGTGTGCAACAGTGATCATTCTGCTGTGATTTCAACCACTAACACAAATTTCTTCATTAAATGTAAGATAACAGAACGAACAATGTAAAATGGCATGTCTATCATCATTAAAAAATATTTCGATCAAACCATTAAATTTAAAAAAAAATCTGAGAAATTCGTTGCTCCTATAATATTTTATGACTCCAACTAAGAGGTATTCACCAAATATCACAAAGAATTTTACTAAGCAACTGAAACAAGCTTTTTAAAAATACATTTTTTTGTGAGCAAAGTAAAAATCGTCAAAAAATAAGAAAAACCCACGGTCACAAAAGAATTAAGACGATGATGCAAAAAACGTGCCAGAAGAAAATTAACTGAGATGGTTTGGTCACATCAAGTAAATGAGTGAGCGAGGAAAAAATAAATTAAATAGTCTATACGGCAACAACAATAAAAAAGATAGACAGAAGTAAGCTTAAAAAATAAATAAATGATTAAAGAATAAAACATTTGAAGAAATAGCATAAAACTGAGCGAACCGGAAACAAACATCTTATATAGCCGTAACCAAAGATTGATGAGCTATTAATTTAACAATTCGTTAGGTGACTAAGACCATACATACAGGGATACTCTTGAGTTTTAAAGTTATGCTTTTACAAAACTTTAGATCGAAAACGAAAGAAAACCTAGGAAATTAATACAATCGCCGTCTCCCCTTCGAAGGAAACAAATCGGATCAAACGGAATTAACTTTCCACTTATTTTAATTAAATAAAAGTCCATTAGTCCTAATGTTGATGCTATCGTCTTTGAGAATAAAAAAGAGGCTTTTGGTCCCAGGCTTAACGTCAGCAGTGGTTTGTATTCAGATTATGTTGGCATTGCTTCCTTGTGTCTCCCTGTCTGTTGTACAACTAAATACAATTTAATGGAAATAGGATTTTCCGACTTACTAATGAGAAAAAATGCCAAACCTTCAGTTTGCATCATGTTACTTCCGTAATATTACTGAATGCCAAATTGCAGTAAATTTTGTGTAATATTTTGTTTTGTGCTTATACATTTTTGTTACTTTATCCAGAAACTAGAATACGGATCTTCTTTAAAATGTCCCACGTAAAAGGCTAACAATTATTTAATTTTATTTTAAATTAGCAAAGCTTATTACAAACAAAAACCGGTGAAATTATTAACAGTAAAGCAACAGAGTTGCTAAGCTGTGGAAAGCAAGACGAATATTTGCAGTCGTATACTGATGCTATCGTCACGTCGCGAGCTCGCTTGTGTGTGATATTGTGATTTTTAAATTTGAAATCCGATGTTTAATTAATAAGGTTGTGTTAGTGGTTACAATCACAAACAGTAATAACACTGTTAGCGATCAGCTTGTGACGCTAATGGTGGTGGGAAGCGTCGTAGTGGTGTCAAGGGATCGGCGGGGGACAGGATTGTAGGTTTTTAAAATAGGTGATTATGTTATTTGGGATTTTGTTATTTTATTTTCTTATTTCGTGGTTGGCGTTGATGATATTGGTAGACGGAGCGGAGGAGTTGTGAAAATGAGATACAAAGGTCTATTTATACCTTGCATACAATCTGTCAGAAATACAACTTTAAATCTGAAATACTAAGACAAAAATAGTGGCCTTCCTAGAAAGGAACCCTGTAAGAGAAACAATTGTAACTGATAATAGTGTTTTGAACATGTATCACATTTTAATTATTTTGGATGTGAAATCTTATATAAGAAGGACAACGATATCGAGAGAAAGTTAATTAAAATTTAGTTATACCTGTAGAACAATAAGACGACTATTGAAACATAAAACGCAGAGGGAGACACTGAAATGCCCCCTTGGTCCCAGAATGTTTTTTACACCCATTTTATAATCACCAACAATTTTTTTTATTTTATTTTTTTTTGGGGGGGACGCGTAACTTAATATTTAAGACTAGGCATGTGGCCTAGATTGGAAATAAAATGTGCTGAGCCCCTAGTGACAGGTCTCGCAAGAAAACAGCTGATCAACAGTAACAAGATTTTATTTAAGTTTTTTCTTGAACAATAGTTTTACAATCATTTGTCTAAGTTTTCTTAATACTTGACTTCCAAAGAGCTCTCTCTTAAATTCATATGATGGTTTAATTACACAAAATATGTCAAAGTATTTTCCACAAATTTAATAATGGCATGCCAATTTAATATTTAATTGAATTTATTATTATTATTATTATTATTATTAGTATTATTATTATTATTATTATTATTATTATTATTATTATTATAAACTTTTACTTCCTATATTTTACAACAGTTTGTATAGCATGAGTAATGCAGGAACCATATTGAACACATGATAATTATAAGGGTCTGGAGCAGACAATCCATGATAATTAAATAATACAATAATAATCGATAATTAATAAATAATGATTAATAATTAAATTCAAAGAACAATTACTCAAGTGTGCCGCAGTACTTTCATCTACCTGTTCCCCATCACTAGGATTAATCACATCAACTGAAAACAGTGATCACAGTAACCGGGGTTTAAGAATGTGAATTAAATATAAAATGTAGTAAATTAGTAGTTGAATAAAAAAAAATTAAAAACTATCGCCTTTCAAGTTAAGCGTTAAGTTAACATAAATTAAAATAAGGTGTTAAGTTACTTAAGTATAGAAATTTACTGTATAAAATTAAAAAAATGTGAATAGTTTAACTGAGCCAACAAAAACAAATAAGCAAATAGAAATTTAGAATATAGAAAAACTGAAAACAATTAGAAACGAGTATCGTGCAGGTCTCTGGTCATTGCTTGATGGCAACTGCGAGTATTACATTTTCTTAAGTTCTGAATATTGTCAAAAGAGTTTTAAACTGTTTTGTCTTTCACAGGGATAGAATTAAATATTTAAATAATAGAAAGGTAACCCATGACTCTATACAACTCAAAGCACAAATACTTATAAGTTACTTATAACCCAGTCAGTAATGTCCACACTTTAACATGTCTTCACAAAACATGTTCAGTAATGTTAAACATGAGTCTAATGTCTAGGCATAGATTTTAGCGTGTGTGTTGCCCGATAACCTGCGGAGCACTTCGAGTGTGAAGTTTATTAAATAATGGAATTTTCCCACCTGATCTTTCGGAGGGCACTAAAGACGTTCCTGAATTTGGTGGTGCGTGAAAGACGATGACGGATGGCGTGACGGCGTTGGGGTGTCACATCGGTTATTTCCGATCTGACGATGAGCTGTGAAGCTTGAAAGCGCTAATCGGAATAAATTTTCTATAGTGGTGTGCAACAGTGATTATTCTCTTAATAAACTTATTGTATTGATAATAACAAATTGTATTTGTATCTTCATTCATGCCTGTCGTTTAAACTTTACGCATTTGAAGAACAGCCCAACTTTCTATAATCCTCCCCCGAAAGTCAAACCTCTTCTTCTTCTTCTTCTTCTTCTTCTTCTTCTTCTTCTTCTTCTTCTTCTTCTTCTTCTTCTTCTTCTTCTTCTTCTTCTTTTCTTCTTCTTCATCTTCTCCTTCATTAGGCGACATCATCTGTTCCGTTCTATATTTTCAAGCCATCTTTTGCGTGGTTTTTACACATCTCTTTTCCGTTTAGATGCATATTGTAAAACTGGTTGAGGTAGCCTTTTCGCTTCCACTCTACCTGTATGTTCAATCCAGCTCAGCTTACGTTCCTCGATTCTTGCAATTACAGAGAATATACCCAATTCACGTCTTATTATGTAGTTTCTAATTCTATCGTTTCGTGTACACCCATTTATACATCTCAAGAAATTCATTTCTACAGCTTGTATATGGCTTGTATCTTTTTTAGATAACACCCACATTTCGGAACCTTGTAAAAGAGTGGGGACTGGTTCTATAACCTTATAGAACTTCAATCGAGTTTCGTTTCTTGTTTCCCTCTAAAGTTATTTTAATAGTCCCACAAATCGCCTGAAATCTGTTTATCTTTCTCTCGATGTCCTCATCAAATTGATATGTGCAATGTCACATCCTAGGTATTGTAGTGGGGTATTTGCCCCAGCACTTTATGATTGATCGTAATTTTTGATATTGATATTTGAAGTTCTGCTTTGTTAACCTATTGTCGTCCATTCTATACAAATGTCAAAAGAATACTAGTCTTCTTTTTCTCACTGTTTCTGTTATATTTTCTATACTTTGATATATTTAATCATTACTTCTTAAATTCCAACTTTCTGAAGTTTTTCGTGAGCCTAATATTTTTCTAATAATTCGTCTTTCCAATATTTCTAGTTTGTCTAAAGTATAATTCAGTGCTAAACATTCATTTGCGTACAGGCATTCTGGCCTCATTACTGTACTGTAATGCCTTATTTTTGCATTTTTAGATATGCATATTTTATTGTAAATGTTTCTAGTTATTCCATACGCTCGTTCCATTTTATGAATCCTTTCTTCAATAGCAGATTTTTCTAAGCAATTCTCATGAATTATTTCCCCTAGATACACAAATTTTCTAACCCTCTTTATTCAAACAATATGTGTTAGCATGAATTTTGGCGAATCTTGAATGTTCGTGAGAAATTTGTTTTTTTCTCCAGAAAATCTTAAGCCTTTTCTACTGGCTATGTCCTCTAAAAAATTAACTTTTGTTACTGCAGATGTCAGGTGTTCAGAACTGTAACTGCTTTTCGTTGCGTTACAAATCCAGGGAACCCCTCGTAATTAAACTCAGTTAATTAGATGGGCTGCCTACGTTGTAACAGAATTGATCACAAATAATTAATGTAACAAATTACTTACTAACTGTGTAAGGAAACAATGGCAAGGTATACAATTGATTTAAGCACTCCTCATATGTGTGTAACAAGAAGACTTCTCTTTATTTAACATTTAAAAACATATACTGACAGATCCCATGACTTTACTAATTCAATTATTAGGTTATTTGAAAGGTTTCTTTAAGCTTTGAGATCAAACTTGATTTTATATAGCTATACCTCGGATCCGGGTCAACTTTCTGTATTTCTGTAATTAAGACTTTTAATTATACTCATTTCATGATATTAGCTTGCAAGACTTTCTTTTATTCAACCATTGGAAGAATGGTATTATTGCTTGAATTATATTACTCTACATTAGCATATAAACTGTTACAACGTATGAAGTTAGAATAGTTACATGAAATTCTTAGATTTAATTTATAAGTCTTTACAAAGTTAATAGTTTCTGAAAAGTCTCTTTCAAGATGTGTTGTGTAACAAATATTAGTAACCCTCGATAGACAGGCTATCGAGTCACCTTTAATTGGTATGCAGAAGACTCGTCCTGGGGTATCCGTCTTGGGAAACAGGAACAGCTACGTCGTCATCTCGGTCTGGCCTTCCTGTGTAAAGGGCTCCAAAAGTTTGCAGGTAGAACAATATGTCGTGTAGATATCTACGATGATCTTGTAGATTCTCGGATGTCCTGATCTGCATATTCTGTCACGTGCAGTAGAGTTTGTGGCTTCTGATAGTTCACATCTCCGGGTATGACTTTGGAATTGTTGTTATTTGTTGAAGCACGAAGTCATCTTGTGTTACACTCCTTTTTTTTTTACGTTTCGATTTTTTTTACTTTAAATTTCTTGTCTATTTACATGACTATATTAATTAACACATCCAGATGCTTTAAACAGCTACATCTGGTACACCATCTTAGGGTGAGACAAAATGTAGTTAACATATTTTAAGCGCACAGCTCCTACGTCTATACTGTACGAAGTCACCATTGCAAGAGAGAGAATTTCCGCTCCCTTCGCCTGGTACTGGGCAAAAGTTAGTGGGACAATTTCCGCGCGAGAATATAGTTCCTAACTATATTTAAGTTAACTTTTTTATTTATACAAACTATCCCTAAACAACTATACATAATTTAAATCAGTTGTTTTAGCGACTATTTATGTCTTCAGATTTTTTTATTATTAACATTAATTTTTTTATCTTATTCTAACTCACACAAGACTCGGAAAGCATGTCGAGTCTGGAATCAACAGGACAGCGCCTGCTTACAAGCAAAGGGTTAAATTCGATATTAATAACTCTTTACAATTTTTCTTTTTATTAGAGTATCTTCTAAATAACTAATTAATTACTGCTTCCTCTCATACTGAGTACATACAGGTATTTTATATTAATACAGTGAGATTTAAATGGCTTAAGAGCTCGCAACCTTAATTTTTTTTTAAATTTTTATTTTCTTGATTATTTCTTTTATTTAAATCGTCACATACTCCACCGCTTAAATTGCACGCTACGGTTAAGCTTTTTGAGTCTAACTCACTATTGGGCACTGGGATATTGAATGGGGTTAGTGTGTGTAATTTCTTTCACATAGTTGTTGTACACTTTACAACGTTGTCCACATAGTTATTACCTATAGTTACAACACAGTACACTTTATATTCTTATGAACTACCTTTTTTTTTACATACTATTTACACTAAATATTTACACAATTAAAACACAAAACTCTTTCTTATCTCTATCACTTAATTTTACTACCGGTTTTTTGTTTGTCTTACTCTCTCTTCTATAGAGTAACTTTCTAAATCTTTACTATTTAGAATTCTATCTTTTCTTCTGTGAGTCCTATATAACTCATGTAGTTAATGAGTGTTAGTACCCATCTAGTTAATGATTATTCATTAATGCATGCTTCGCAGAACTGGAACTCAGGTTGATCAGGCCTCGTTTCCAAACTCTACGTTTTACATTTCTTACGCGGATTCAGAAATATAATTTTCTTTACTGCCTAGTATCCCTTTTCTTTTTGGGTTATACTATACCGTCACTTCTTCTTATACAACTTTAGTTGCGAAATATGCGTTCTCCGCACATATTTCTGAGTTGCAGGTTCGCACAGGGCTACTGTAACTGGAGTTAGGTACTTTTGGATTTGGTAAGGGCCACACCATCTGAATGATAGTTTCGAGGTGGTCTTATCAATCGCACTACTAATGGGGTGAGTCTTGTACATTACTAAGTCACCTACTTGGTACCTGACTGAGTTGCTATGATTACCTTTCTCGTGGTATCTTCTGGATTTTTCCAAGCTTGCTCTCAAGTTAGAGCGGGCTTTGTTCCATATTCGCTTTATCTGCTTATCCGTTATTTGCGGAGGCAGCAGATCGTGTATATTCCATCTTGTGGACAAAGGGTGGTTTGGTCGATACTTGTATAGTAACTCGAACGGGGTCGACTTGTGACCTTCGTGGTAAGCTGAATTAAAAGCGTATTGAATCCAGGATAGATTTTGGTCCCACGACGTGTGATCGTTCGCATGATAGGCTATTAGCGCAGATTTGAGGTTTCGTAGATACCTTTCAGCAATATTGCCTTGCGGTCGATACTCTGTAGTGGTTATATGGTCTATCCCTAACTTGAAACACATATTCCTAAATTCTTTTGCTTTAAACTGCGGGCCGTTATCAGATACTATACGTACTGGAGTACCGTAATCTTTAAATAATCTTTCCTGTAGTATTTTAACTGTTGTCGACGCTAATGCTCGTCGCATGGGATACATCCAAACAAATTTGGTGAACGAATCTACACATATCAGTAACATGGTATTTCCTGATTTGGATCGTGGATACGGACCTGAGAAATCTAGATAAAGTTTCGAAAAAGGGGTCTTTGGGATTTCTGATATCAATTGGCTTACTTGAGTATTTCTGGCGGGTTTGCTAAGGGCCCATAATGAACATTTCTTTACGAAGGTAGCTATTTCGCAGTTCATATTGTTCCAATGATATTCCTTTCGAATACGATGTATCGTCTTATTGATTCCCATATGGGCTCCTATGGTAGATGAATGGAAGTATTCCATTAACATGGGCTTAATTACATCCGGGGCTATTATTCTTAATTCCTTTCCGTCTCTTATTTTGAGACACAGTACATTCTTACTCAATACGTACTTCTCGGATTTAATACCTTGGGTAAGTTGTTCTATAATAGGCTTCAGTAAGGGGTCTTGTTGTTGATATAGGGCAATGTTTGTAAAGGCAAGGGGGAATTCAGTAATTACGGCGTTCGCACTTGCTATTTCCGGCTTCACTACGTTTTCGGAAGTTTTAGTGGGTGACTGGAACATACGGGACAGGGTATCGGCGACTACATTTTGAGTACCTTTAATATGCTGCACTCTGAATTTGTAGCAGTTTAATTTCAATATCCATCTGCCAATTCGTCCTAATTGTTTAGGGTGATTCAATAACCATGATAACGCCTGATTGTCGGTTTCTAAAAGAAATTCTTTATGTTCTAGGAAGGGTTTAAACTTTTCGAATGCAAAAACAATTGCTAAACATTCCAATTCATATGCAGAATACTTTCTTTCTTGATCGCTCAGTGTTCGTGATGCATAACTAATTGGTAGTCTACAGTTATCTATTTCTTGGTATATCACTGCACCTAACGCTACACTGGAACTGTCGGTTTGCACGACGAATGGTTTTGTGAAATCAGCTAATTGCAAAACTGGGGGAGATATAATGCTTTCTTTAAGTTGCTCAAACGCGTTTTGATGTATTGAGCTCCATTCGAACTTTGTTCCCTTCTTTCGTAAGGAGTTTAGGGGTGCTGCTATTTCGGCAAGATGGGGAATGTATTTGTGGAAATAATTCACCATACCTAAAAATCGGGCTATACCTTTTGCATCTCGTGGGGGTGCAAATTCTCTAATAGCACGGGTACGTTCGGGGTCAATGCTTACCTTTCCATTCGCTTTCACTGTGTGTCCTAAGAAAGAAAACTGAGGGACAGCAAAACTTACCTTATTTGGGTTCACCGTTAATCCTGCTCTTAGTAAACGAGATAACACTTCACGCAAATGTCTGAGATGTTGTTCCATTGATTCACTGTATATTACGATGTCGTCCAAATAGTGGTACACATATTTAAATTTAATGTCGTGAAATATCTTCTCCAATAGTCTACTACATACGGAACTTCCTTGAGATATTCCAAAGGGTACCCTAGTAAATTGGTACAAGTTAAAAGGAACTGCAAACGCGGTTAGACGTTTGGATTCTTCTGAAAGAGGTATTTGGTGAAAAGCTTGATTTAGATCCATTACCGTAAAAACCATTGCTTTAGTAAAATAATGAAACGCACTATGGATGTCTGGAAGAGGGATTGATTCAAATTCTATTCTTTTATTTAATTGCCTGTAGTCTACAACTAGTCGGTGTTTATCTGGTCCTTTCGGTACTAAAAAGGAGGGTGAAGAATATGGGGACGTAGAGGGTTCTATGACTCCTTGGTCCAATAACTTATTGATATGGTTCCGCATGACTTCCATCTTGGGGGGCGACAACTTGTACGGGGGTAGTCGTATTACTTTCTGATCACTCAGATTAATTTTATACTCTATTAGGTCCGTCAGTCCTAGTTTTGGTGTAAGAACCGAGGAAAATTCTTTTATTAGTTTTACTATTTTGACTCTATCTCTTCGTTCTAGGTGAGATAAATCTGAATCTTGGTGTATTACATGTGCAGTAGATGAACAACGTTTATCTTCATTACTATCAAATTTATGTTTTCTTGCACGGTCAAATCTGAAATAAAATTCACGCTCGTAGATGTCAAGAATCGTTCCTGTCTTACTAATAAAATCTGCACCTAATATTAAATCAGGTCCTAATTCTTTACATACTAACATTGTAAACATCCAACTTAGGTTTTTTATTTTAACCTTAACGGTAATGCTCAGGTTTATATTTATTTTACGTTTATCAGCGGTAGCACACTTTATATTCACAGGTTGGTTCCGTTTTACTAGATGATGTTTAGCTAACATGTCCGCTAATTCTTGGCTGATTAAGCTTCTACTAGATCCCGAATCAATTAAGGCGATGGGGGATGTAACGCCTAAGTCGACTTGTATTAATGGTAGTAGATTTTTTTTCCATTTACATCTATTAATCGCATTACACTTTTCACGAAATTCTCGCACATAGGGGTCGATTTCTTTCGCACCTTTTTTGTTTTTCACTTGGTTACAGAATAATTCATTCTTATTATTATTACTGGTTTCTTGTAGTTTACCCAATTTTGAGTAGCTGCGGAAGACACAGGTTTTCGGGTCTCCCTGCCTTACATGTTTTTTGAATTAGGGTTATTCCGTTCCAATGGCTTACTTTTGCACTCTCTTCTTATGTGCCCATATTTGCCACAATTATAACAGGTGGGTTTTCTGCGAGGTGGGTACTTGGTTTCCGCTTTATCTGGGTTTACAGTTAACTTACCAGCTTTGCGCACATGGTGAGGTCTACTAGAAACTTGTCTTTCATACGAGGTTGTTACATCAGGCAGTAGTGCTCGCAATTGATGTCTATTAGTTCCAGAGGTTTTCATTGCTTCTCTATTTTGATCTGAGTACCATACATTTGAAGAATGGATACTGCACTGTTCTAGATCAGCAATTGTATTGGGTCTATTCATCAATGATAGTCGAGATCTTTCTTCAGGTGACACGCCTACTAAAATGGTGTCCACCAGTTGTGTTTCATTCCAGCTTACACGTAGTAGTCGAGAGGACTCCCTAATATCGGAGATGTAGTGAGCTAATCTCTCCTGATGTCCTTGTACTCGGAGTACTGTCTTCCTTTTTATTTCTTCATAGATGCCGGTGGGAATAAAGTATTTTATTAAAGAGCTATGTAGCTCTTCTACTGGGAAAGTAGAGGTTAGGGCTTCTAGCACACGATTTTTTAACGGGGGTTTACACTTTGGTAACAGAACTTGTAAAATTTGCCAGTCATTCAGCTGCTGTAGATCCTTTATCTGAAGAAGATAACTAATAAATGTTAGTAACTTGGAAACATTTAAACCATCTGTATAGGGGATTTCGGTTAAAATCTTCTCCACAGGGTGAGTCATTTTTCCGTATAGATCTGCGTTATAGTTCATAGGGGTAATTCCTCGATGAGGGCGATTAGATTCATTGGGGGTGTTGGTCAATTCATTATTTCCGGGACGAAACTGAAAATGCTCGGGAGGAGGGACATTTACATCTGTATCAGTTTTTTGTTCTGGGTTCGCTTGCACTTGCGATACGATAGGTGAGTTCCGATCCGAGTTAGGTGGAGGTAAACCAGTGGTGGGGGATTGTACTGGGGAGATGTGTAATTTCATTAATGATTTCTCTATTTCGTCCATCCTGAATGAGTCGGATTTTCTTCTTAAATCGTTGATAATTGAAGGTAAGCGGCGTAGAGCTTCGTCTGCTAGCTTTTGTACATCAACGGGTATTTCTGTGAGATTCGGCCAGATCGACAAATTTTTTATTCGCCTGGTTAAATGCTCTATTCTCTGGGTAGTCCGCAAAATTTTTGCCGGAGATTTCTCGTCTTGGAGTGTTTGAGACAATAAGTATAGTTCACTATACTTGGCATTACAAATTTCTTTCTCGCTTTCATAATCGAGTTGGCTTAGATTGTTTAATTGCACGGGCGCATCAAATCCACATTCGCGAATTGAACTTCGTAATTCCGCGACTGTTACAGCATGTCCGCCATCAGCATGGGGTAGTCCACGCAAAAGGGCTTCGTAAGACAGCTCGTCTTTCAATAACAAATTCGGGTTAAATTGGGCCATTTTGTTCTAACACATTAGCACGTACTTACAATTAATACTAGTATATTACACATATATTACATATACATATAATAAATTCATAAGTAATAAATTTACACAAATTAGAAAAGAACAATTTCTCTTCTAAGGGAGAGACAGAAATCACACACACATGTCTTTCAAGGTTAAATAGCCGATCAGCTGTTTACTGGAATGTAGGTCAGAGGGTGGTCTACATATTTAGTTAACAAAGGAGGGTTGAGCGTGTCAGTGAGAAAGGGGGTTTTACTCTTATTGTTCTCCACAATGCGACTGAATAACTCAACTACTGTATACCGGTTTAAACAAGAGAAGGGGAGCGCAGACGCTTGATTCTATTATTATTATTCCGCTTAGACAACACTTTGGCTTTGTTCATTCATAAACTTTTCTCAATTAAATAATTACTTATTTTGTTCACAAGTTTTAAATCACGAACTTCTACTTAATTACTTTATTATTATTAACAAAGTTATTTTTAATCAAATTTTTTTTTATAACACATACTAGTGTATGTAAGCTAGATAGTTGGACATACACTGTGCAGAATGATTCAGGAAACAACAGGTCATAGATTGTCGTAAACAAACCTGTTACAGATTGTTCGGTTGACCAAAATTGTTATGCTTGGTCACAATTCATGTATGCAAGTACTTACATCGAATTATGCAGGTTCCTACTGGCCTATAGAATCCAAAAGCTACATGCATTGTATGACGCTAAGGATATTTTACTTATACATACTACCATCTACGTAACTTAATACACTATTAAATATGTTTTGAACATTACATTTATTAAAGTAACTTTCTGAGTGCATATATCAATATTATATATTTAGTTATTGATCTTACAATTTATCCACGCATAGTGAATGCAATTTTGTTTGTGACACTATATACACAATTAAAACTCTTTCCTTTGTTTCCTTTATTTTTTGAATGACGCAATTTTGTTTGCTTAAAACACCTTTATAAAATTTAGCATAGTGGCGCACTTTTGTGACACTCTGTAAACAATTACCCTTTTATTTTTTTACAAGTAAGCAGAGTGGCGCAGTTTTGTAACGTCTTTTCGTTGCGTTACAAATCCAGGGAGCCCCTCGTAATTAAACTCAGTTAATTAGATGGGCTGCCTACGTTGTAACAGAATTGATCACAAATAATTAATGTAACAAATTACTTACTAACTGTGTAAGGAAACAATGGCAAGGTATACAATTGATTTAAGCACTCCTCATATGTGTGTAACAAGAAGACTTCTCTTTATTTAACATTTAAAAACATATACTGACAGATCCCATGACTTTACTAATTCAATTATTAGGTTATTTGAAAGGTTTCTTTAAACTTTGAGATCAAACTTGATTTTATATAGCTATACCTCGGATCCGGGTCAACTTTCTGTATTTCTGTAATTAAGACTTTTAATTATACTCATTTCATGATATTAGCTTGCAAGACTTTCTTTTATTCAACCATTGGAAGAATGGTATTATTGCTTGAATTATATTACTCTACATTAGCATATAAACTGTTACAACGTATGAAGTTAGAATAGTTACATGAAATTCTTAGATTTAATTTATAAGTCTTTACAAAGTTAATAGTTTCTGAAAAGTCTCTTTCAAGATGTGTTGTGTAACAAATATTAGTAACCCTCGATAGACAGGCTATCGAGTCACCTTTAATTGGTATGCAGAAGACTCGTCCTGGGGTATCCGTCTTGGGAAACAGGAACAGCTACGTCGTCATCTCGGTCTGGCCTTCCTGTGTAAAGGGCTCCAAAAGTTTGCAGGTAGAACAATATGTCGTGTAGATATCTACGATGATCTTGTAGATTCTCGGATGTCCTGATCTGCATATTCTGTCACGTGCAGTAGAGTTTGTGGCTTCTGATAGTTCACATCTCCGGGTATGACTTTGGAATTGTTGTTATTTGTTGAAGCACGAAGTCATCTTGTGTTACACTCCTTTTTTTTTACGTTTCGATTTTTTTTACTTTAAATTTCTTGTCTATTTACATGACTATATTAATTAACACATCCAGATGCTTTAAACAGCTACATCTGGTACACCATCTTAGGGTGAGACAAAATGTAGTTAACATATTTTAAGCGCACAGCTCCTACGTCTATACTGTACGAAGTCACCATTGCAAGAGAGAGAATTTCCGCTCCCTTCGCCTGGTACTGGGCAAAAGTTAGTGGGACAATTTCCGCGCGAGAATATAGTTCCTAACTATATTTAAGTTAACTTTTTTATTTATACAAACTATCCCTAAACAACTATACATAATTTAAATCAGTTGTTTTAGCGACTATTTATGTCTTCAGATTTTTTTATTATTAACATTAATTTTTTTATCTTATTCTAACTCACACAAGACTCGGAAAGCATGTCGAGTCTGGAATCAACAGGACAGCGCCTGCTTACAAGCAAAGGGTTAAATTCGATATTAATAACTCTTTACAATTTTTCTTTTTATTAGAGTATCTTCTAAATAACTAATTAATTACTGCTTCCTCTCATACTGAGTACATACAGGTATTTTATATTAATACAGTGAGATTTAAATGGCTTAAGAGCTCGCAACCTTAATTTTTTTTTTAATTTTTATTTTCTTGATTATTTCTTTTATTTAAATCGTCACAGAACGTATAGCAAACTCATCTGCGAATGATTACTTTTGTTTTTTAATAGATATACTCAAATTATATTGAGCAGTGTGATGGCTCAGTTTGTGAATGGCTCTCTGTAAAAGTCAAATCTCCCCCCACAAAAAAATAATAATAACTTGCTGCATCCGTTCCTGACTTGGACAATATTACTACGCTATGAAATCTGACAGTATGAGACTCTATACTATATTATGTTACAATATTGAAACTATAGATAAATGTTACTACATAAATTTGTATTACTACGTTTCATAAGTTGGCAAGTTGAAATTTTCTTCTAACACCGTCGCTATTATTACCTGCATTACCTATACAGTTTACATAAGGACACATAAATTAATACTAACGTTTATTGTGTCCATTACAGCCGTCTATTAATTTAAATGGCATTGGCATGACTGATGATCATTGTTAGAATAGTTACTACCTATTGCATACGGAATTACGTCACTGAATTGCACCCTGTTACGTTAATCGATTTGCGCGTAATATATAATATATAGTGTCATTGATTTTGTTGGCCATGACGTATTCGATTTTATCAATTATCTTTATAGAATACTACTGACGCTGAACTCATATTATTATTGATAAAAATGATTTAATTTTACCTTACTGATTAAACTAGCTTTCGCTCGTTACCAGCTTCGTCAGGGGCTCAGACTCTGACGTAATCAGAGGTCTGGAAAAAGCTCTAACCAGCGAAAGGTAGTTTGAGCAGTGAGATAAAAATTTAATAACTTTATCAATAATGATTCGTGTTTCGCATCAGTATTATTATATATACTGCAGTTAATGGATATTTAATATACTAATAGACTAATAGATAGGAAGAAATGTAGATCAATACGTAGGTAGAAAGAAAAGCAGAAATGTTCGATGTACGAGAAAATTATAAGTACGACCAAATAATTTATTTGTATATTAATATAATTCAATTCTTGGATTTTGTTGTCCATTACGTGTCCGTTGATTAACTAATTATAAGTATAACACTACCGACTCGAAACACAAGTTTTTTGTTGGTAAAAATGTAAACTTTTTACCTTACAGCCTGAACCAGTTTCCGCTTATTATAAGCTTCGTCAGAGGCTGCCACTGTGAGCGCTGTCCGTCTTGTTCTTGGCGACGGCGCCGTATTTTGAACGATCGAAAAGATTGTGTCTTTTCGTTACGACATCCTAAAGGATCAGACACAATTCAAATCACACATATTATTCGAACATTTCACACACACACACACACACACACACACACACACACACATATAACATCTTCACAAAGGTTTGCAAAGGTGTATTCAGTGGTGGAATGTAATGCTTTTTATTTGTTCAATGTATCTATGTTTGAACCGGCGTCCTGTCTAGCATATGCATTACACAACACACGCGCTCGCGTGCACACTCACAACACACACACACACAACAATCTTTTGAACGATGCGATGGATGGTGTGCCAGAAGATCTCAGAAAGTGGTTGTGAGGGGTTAAATTGACACGGCAATGGACAGAAGACTTTGGAGAAGATTGGTGTTGGATTTGTACCAATGTTCAATAAAAACGTGAAGAAGAAGAAGAAGAAGAAGAAGAAGAAGAAGAAGAAGAAGAAGAAGAAGAAGAAGAAGAAGAAGAAGATGAAGAAGAAGAAGAAGAAGAAGAAGATAAACAAAAACTCGGAAAAAACATTTTTAATTACACGAGAAATGAGAAGTGAAATCGGACTTTAGGATTTTAGTTAAATTAACACCTAAGATGATATAGAAAAAAGATAAGTAATTTTACTCAACAAAATCCAAAGCATAATCTGAGTAAACAAACATTAATATCGTGTGAAACCAAAAGCCTCTTTGCTGAAGAAAAAAACAAACCTTAAATCTCATGTTCTTCCGATTAATTAAAGAAAAAAAACGAGAAAGACAAATCCGTTTAAATACTTAATGTAAAAAACATTATTGCATTATTTTTTTTGTTTTTTTTCCCTTTGGTTTCCGTGTTTATTTTTTTCCTTCCCTTTATGGTTAATATAAAATCCTCTCTTTAACTTTAGTGAGATAATTGAAAATGTGAACTTTAGTCGGATACATTAAAAGTGTAGAAAATTATGTATTTGGTAAGTGAAAGTTGTTATTACTTTATGTAGTCTAACTTAATTTACGACAAAGAATTAATTATCATTAACACGAGTTAATCAGTAAGGAAAAACACAGCAGGCCTATTCTGTATCTATGGGTTTCACGGTTGGCGTCAACGGTGTTGGGAATAAACTCCTGGCTGTTGGGTCGTGCGCGGTCCACTAATGTTGTTACTCACAGACGTTTCGGCCTCACTTCTGAAGGCCATCGTCAGTGTATAAAAACGATTTACCAACTGACACGATGTTCGTCAGTTAACCACAGTACTGTGACAAAACAATGTGACGCTCTTTTGCACAGTATTGTGGTTAACTGACGAACTTCGAGTCAGTTTGTGAATCGTTTTTATACACTGAAGATGGGCTCCAGACGTGAGGCCGAAGCGTCTGTGATTAACAACGTTAGAGGGACCACGCCCCAATATCTCGGAGTTTATTTCCAACACATTGGGCCTATATTGCCTTTTTTTGACATCTGCGTTTTTGGAATTGCAGACAGTCTGCCACAACCGCTTGACGATATAAGTTATCTTTGTTTTATTAGTTGTCGTGAATTTTTATTAATAAATTTTAAAAAATTGGTGTCACTAACTACAGCAAATACAGAAATAAATGATAGCCTTACACATGTTGTGGAATTGCTGATGGAACAAATCGATAGATTGGGTTTACAAATTTCTTTTGAAAAACCAAGTTCATGACAAACATCAAGACAATATCCAAGAAAATTAAAAACGCGATACGGGAAAGTCTATGGAACTGAGAAATTCAAGCATCTTGGAGTAGTTATTGAACACAGTGTCTCAAAGAAAGAAGCCATTAAAGCACGAGTTAATAAGATGAAAGTTTATTACCATTTAACCAAGGACACATATAATGAGAAATCAATACCCATTAATGCCAAATTTAGGCACTATTCGCCCAAAAGCACTTTATGCAGCTGAGTGTCCGACTCTGAACAAGAAAATGATGATGGAAGAACTGGAAGTCACAGAAGGGAAAATATTAAGAAATATCTTGGTATCAATAAAAAATGGAGACCTGTACAGAATTCGCCACAATAATGAGCTGTACAAGCGTGATGAGAAAATCACAGACGTAGTTAAAAAAAGAAGAATTACTTTCTACAGACATGTTCAAAGAGTGAATCCTGACAGAGTATCAGAAAAGCTTTTCAACTATTTCAAAAAACTCAAAATGTCCAATACGTGGTTTCTGTGTTTCTGTGGTCTAGAAACAGAAAGAGACATAGAAGAACTCCAGATTACTCAAGAAGACATTGAAGAATGCCTGCCACTCAAAAAGAAATTGAAAAATGCCCAAGGTTTTTAGGAAAAACCCAAGAGAACGACAGGTGCCATCTGTACTGACGGAAGGAGGAAGAGATATCGATCAAGAATGAAGGAGATGTGGAAGAGGAGGAAGAGAGAGGAGAAGTAGGGAGGAACCAGTCGAACGAAACGTAGTCGAAAGTGGGTATACGCAAAAAAAAATATAGGCATACACACATAAAGGTGTAAATTTACGGAGGGGGAGGACCAACGGGACCGGACCCCCCCCCCAGAGAGTCGAAAACTTTGACAAGAAATTTTGTTAATTTACTAATTTTTAGATCTTTTTAAATTACTTTTTCAGCTTTATACGCTAATATGGTAGTAACTTTTTTTAAGTATACCAACACATTTATAACACGGCATTTGCATATATTTTTGAAATATGAAATATGAAAATCTATTCAGTGACCCCGGAAGAAGTTGTTAATAAAATAGCCAAAAAATCGAGGCGAATTAAACTCTAATAAAACATTTTCAAACACTGTATACATATTTTCATATAATACTTTCTTGGTTTACCTTTTCTTTAAGGGCACTTAAATATGCTTTCCATATTACTTCATCAATTTTGAGACCCATTATCTCGTAACCTGTAAAAGATAGAAGTCTGCAATTTCAGCACGCAGGTTACCACATTGTACTCTTCAAATGCTACTACAATTATTAGTTTCTTGATTTTTTTATACTTTTTATGTTTTGCTCTAAAAATTTGCGTACAAAAAGCATACTTAATATTTTTTTACGTTTTTATTTTTCACTGAAACTACATAATTCTAGTACTGTAGTTATATCGCCATTAGCCTAATGTCTACAAAAAAATTAAATTTTGATAGTTTACTTGGTTTCTGAAATTATGGATCATTTATCTGAAAAAAGTATATTTTGAGAAAAACGCGTTAGAAGTTTTAAAACAGATTTTTATTGTTTTGCCTGATTTAAAATAGTCCTGATCCATGATCGGGGTCTTCAGTTGTATCCATTCGATCCTGTAGTTAGTTGTTCACATTTCTAGTTGACTGTCTAACCTTTATTCATCAGTTTATCTACTGCTGTGTCTGCCTCAAGTATTCGTTGCAAGTCATTTTTTAATTGTCTCAACCATATTTGATCCTGGTTTGATCCCTAATTTTTGTCAGAATTGCTTATATTACCTTTGTTGAAGATCAACACAGCATCAAGTACACCGAAAACCAAAGTATCCAATCCAACCAATAAATTTTTTGCAAATCTATTCGAATCAAATGGTTTAGAGACTCGTTTGCATTCTGTGTACTACCATGAAAACATTTTTTAAACAAATCAGGATGACTCAGATCGCAAATACTATCTTTTAACCATTTGCGCTAATACAAAATTTTCCCTTGTAAATACAAAATTTCTCTTTCCAATGGTAAAAACCGAATGTCTTTACGATTTGTTATAAGGGAGTTACAAATTTGTAAAAAGTGGTAAAATTATCAGCACTTTCGACAGAACGTTTCCTACGATCCATTTTAAAAATTATAATTTTGATTATTCTTTGTAGCCTATATTTTCTTTTAATGAAGCCGACACGATCGAACCCCCCACAGGCCATATTCTAGATACGCCAAAGTGTGTGTGTGTGTGTAGTGTGACACAAAGGAAAAGACTGTCTCACTTGTGATGTCGTTGTCGCTCCACGTTCTTCTGGGTCGTCGTTTCATCCTCCTTCTGGACGGCCTGCTTTCGGAAGTCTAACATCCGCTATCATTCGCCGAACGTGCCCACACCTTATCAATTGACGTCATTCTGTATTATGATTTCCTCCGCCCCATAACTTTTCTAGAGTAAAGAGGATGGTAAAGAGGCTTGGCGCTCGAATGAATCGAACATGAAACAGTACAGATGGATGCCCTGAAGAGATAATAATAACTTTCCGTACAAACTAATATTTGCAATACTTGTGTGTCGATTGCTTCTGTAATAATTGTTAAAATCATTAAAGGTTGCATAACACACTAGGTGTTATTAGCAATGACTGCTTTACAGTGAATTGATTTAATAAACAAATTGTTTAATTTAATAGATTAAATTTCGTGTAATTTATCGGAAAAAGTGAGAAGAACAGATGGCTGGATCATCTAGACAGAGTCGCAGAATGTAGATAGTATTTAACGGAGAACGTTTATAGATACGACTGAGTAGGGAATTGAAGCATGAGGAGACAAAGAATGAGGTAATCAGACGAGGGTATCTATGAGGCAATCAGACGCGGTAAGAATAAGGGTATCTAGGACTAGACATGAGTCTGTGTTATGGAAGAAGAAGAAGAAGAAGAAGAAGAAGAAGAAGAAGAAGAAGAAGAAGAAGAAGAAGAAGAAGAAGAAATCATTTAACTCAGTCTATATTTCTTAAATTCTCCTTAAAAGCATTCCCTTACAGCCCTTAGGTCTGTAAGAGCATTGTCTGTCGTTCTAGCATTGATATCTTTCAGCACACTTACTGCTCCACTTGTAGACTGGAAATCGGTGAGTAAATAATAAAAATTCACACTCAACAAGAGAAACATTGACTAGATAAAAATAATTGTGTCAACATTTGATGTGGTCCGGATAGACCCACGCACTAAGAGTAACACTGCTTTCAAAGAGAAACTTTTATTACAAATGAAAACATAGACAACGTTAGTAAGTACGGAGTGTCTGTTGAATAATCCTCAGTGCAAATATAAAATTCAAGTGGCACTGTCAGAGTTTTAAGCTATAGTGTTTTTTCTGCCAGTTAAAAGCACTTTAAATGTAAAAACCGAAAATACAACAAAATAAATATGAACCTCTATATTATTCTTTGTCAGTCACAAAGCACACCAGTCAATGCGATTTTCTAACTGCTACCAGACATTTACAGGCATTGCACAAATGCAATGTACAGAGAAGGGCATCGAAAATGCTTCAATAAACCTAAAAAATATATATGTTTATGTTCATTCACCAATCAATGAATTCATTCTTCATTCACCAATCAATTAATTCGTTCTTCATTTACCAGTGTACAGATTAAAAGTTAAATGTAGTCGCATTCGTAAGCGAAGTTTTATATGTGTACTACGTTATTGACAACAAAGAAGTAGTTTCTGTGGAAACTCACCGGTTCCCATTTTCGATCACGCACCAGCGATCGCCCGCAAATGTGCGACACGTCCTTTACATTTTCAATGTTAAAAATTCTGTAAAATGTTAAGTTTAATTTGCGCTTGTAAAGTATTAACTTTTTGTTTGTATACCTCTTATCATTACTAATCATCATCATTATCATCTTCACAACACGGCATAGGAAAGATGCTGCCTGTTCCGCCTTCACAAATCCTCCAGCCATCTCTTCCTGGGCTATCCACACACCCGTGACTTATAGGTTTGTATTTCCAGACTTGTTTGTCTGGTCTGGAATCTGACATTCTTCCTAAGTGTTCTTTCCAGTATTGTTTGTAATCTTTTAATTTTTCATTCAAGTTAAAAACTTGTAACTCTTTTCTTATGGCCTCATTGCTTAAACGGTCGAGTTTAGGACACATTTTAACTACTCTCACAACGCCATTTTCGAGGCCTGTATTTTACTGTCTTCTTTCATGGTTGTTGTCCATAATTCACACCCGTACAGAGACTGCCATAACTTTGTAGAACTTTAATTTTGTATGTCGACGTACCTTGTATCTAAAAATACGGTTGGTTATACATAGATCATTTGTAACTTACCTAACTTAACATCATAATTCCTATCATAGCCATATCATTTCTCAAACAATTAAAGGGGCTCATCTGTTCTAGAATCTGTGAGTAATAATTATTTTTGTTCTTATTGGCTCGAAATGGCATTACCTTTGTTTTTAAAGTGGAGAGTTTTATATTGTATTTTTTGCAAATCTGATGAAGCTTAAAAACAGATTTTTGCAAAGCAGATTCTCTATTTTAAAGTACAAGCAAGTTGTTAGCAAACCACAGCACATTCAAATATCTGTCCCATGATAACTTAATACCAGGGTTTACTAGAAGCTTCCATTTCTTTACCAGATCGTCAATATAAATGTTAAAAAGGATAGGTGATATACTGCACCCTTATCAAACACCTTGATTGACAGATATTTGTTGAGATATTATCACTAAACTTTGATATATTTATTTTCAGTCTCTGTGTTTTGTTTTTCCCTAAAGTTACTGTTTTCTATCACTTTGTTATGTTTTTACGACGTTTTTCATTTTTTAAATCTTATTCATCTTATAGTGTTTTTTACATCATAATTCTATTTTTCTCTTTTTAAACATTTCTGATGTTTTCTCTATTTCTGTTATTATTAACGTCTTGTTTCGCATATTATTCCCATCACTCCTTACTTCAAAACTGAAATATAGGAAACAATATTGCTAACATTTTGTTTCGTAAATAATTATAAACATTTAGTAAATTATAATAAAAATATAAATAATAATTATTTTATTTGGTGAAAAATTAATATTTTGTAGTAGTAAAATTTAAGTGTGATATATTTTTGACTAAAACACTTTTTTACAAAGCCATGTGTCGTCATTATCTGAAGACTTCATTAGCATAATGTTTATCGGCTTCTGTTAAAATAGTTTCACCCTTCCTGTTACTGATCCTTATCAAAGTCTTAGTGTTTCTAATGCTCCACCTCCTCCTTATCCTCCTTTTCCTCTTTATCGTCGTCCATCTCCTTCATCCCTTTTGAACTTCTCTTTCCTATTTCTAGTTGTCTCTGACACATTCACATACTTCCTACCACTCTGATTCTCATCAGAAAGTTGTAACACGTCATGTCATTTTACCATGTAATGTCCTACATATAAATGTCACTCAATGTTGGTACCCCTGTAGCATGGTAAACGAAGACATTTGCCTGAACAAAAATTTCGATCAGGATGAAAATTTGGATTTATGTAGCTAAAGATGTATACTTTAAAATAAGAAAACCTTACCATCGCGGCGGGACCCCGTTTCCGGGAAAATCGATCGGAAAAGTCGTGATTGTTGGTTTTCTTCATGTAATTGTTTAAATAATGAAAATAAAGCAAAACGTTACAAATAAATGTTGTAGCTTATGATTTTATCTACAAATTTTGTCTATACAATTTTTCGATATCTGAATTAGTTTACGAGATATAAATGATTTTCCACGTACTCTCGCTATACTACTCGTGGATGCGCGCGCATCTCCAAAATAGGAAAATTTTCAAACATGTGATTAATTAATCGACAATTTGGAATATTTATCGAAGTCGGAAAATTTTGAAAATGACACAGTACATAGAGAAAAACCTCAGCTTTCACGTGAATATATTTACATATTTCATTAAAGAATTTATCATATCCAAAAATGTGTTTCAAAATGGGCAACTACAGCTTATGAACAGAAATTTCATATTTTGTCACAACTTTTTTGAAAATCATCAGAATGAAAATTCCTTCTGGATTTACTTTCTTTAATGTTTGTATAATAATAATATTAAAACGAGAAAGGATTACTGTTAAGGGGGAAAAATGATCTTGCGTCGAAGTTTGGGTTGTTTTCCATTCTTATTTTTCAGTGTTTTTTCCGGAATTCATTTATCAACATTTTCAATGTGAATAAATCAAAATCAATAAAAATGTGCTTATAAGTACTTAAAAGTATACTCTTTCGAAAGGATTAAACATTTTTTCAGTACACGTAATATTTTTTAAATTATGCTAAATTATTATGCATAGGTACCAAAACTAGCCATATTTTAGTAAAATAAATACAACTTTTTCCAAAATGAATATTTTTGTTTGAAAATTTTAGAGCATATTAAAGAATGCACACAAGAGAGATTGCACCTATATAGAGAATACACCTATTGTAAAGGTAGAAATGAGAGGGCCTACTAAGTGAGGTGAAAATGCAGGTGTCAGGGAAAAAAGCGACCTTGGTATTTGAGCGCGCAACGCCAGGCGGCGTGACGTGGCGCACTCAGGGACCACGCAGGCGCAGGACCTTAAACAGCCGGGAAGTTAGTCAGTCTTGTTGTCGCATGATTGTTACATAGCTGACATTTTAAGGTTATTATTTTTTGATAATAAACAGTTTGCGTTAACAATGAGTGAGAATTGTGAAAAAGTTGATAATATCACTTGTTTCATTTGGAAATGAAAAATCATTTTGGAAATGATGTAATTGTGGTTTTTGATGGCTACAATTGTAACACGTCAAGTACAAAGTCTGTTGAACGTTTTCGACGTTCAAATATCGCCTCAAGTGCAGATTTTCTATTTATGGAAAACATGTCCATAACCGTTCAGCAAGAGACATTTTTTGGGAATATGAACAACAAAAGAAGATTCATAACCTTCTTAACCAAAGCTCTACAAAACAATAATATTATTGTCAAGCAAGCAGAAGACGATGCAGATGTACTGATTGTTAAAAGTGCCCTCTCAATTTCATGTCAACGTGCAGTTATTGTTTCCGAAGACACGGATGTTTTAGTTTTATTCATTGCACTGAGTGTCAGCAACGAACAAGTTTATTTCCTAAAATTAGGAAAGGACAACGAGGAAAATATCGTGTATTCGTCAAAGAGTTTCGATAAATACCCGTTTTGTAAGCAGCATATTCTATTTTTACATACCATGACAGGATGTGACACGACATCAGCATTCTACAATAAAGGGAAAAAAAGTGTATTCAATTATTTCGAAAAAAATCACGACGACAAATTGACAGAAGCTATTAATTACTTCTACCGCGAAAATGACAATAAACAAGACATTTTTAAAAATGGCATTATGTGCCTTTTACGGTTATACAAAGCTCCTACAAAAATAAAGTGCATCAATGAGCTACGATATGTAATGTTCTCAAAAGCAGTTTTAAAAAAGAAAACTGTAAAGTTGTGTACTCTTCCTCCGACATCCGACGCTGCTCGACAACATTTCTTCAGAGTTTATTACCAGATTCAGCTGTGGCTATCATCAAAAATGTCACCTGAAGGTTAGGGTTGGAAAAAAGGAGATACTTTACTTCCAGTAAAAATGACGCAAGAGGCTGCTCCGGCAGAAATGTTGAACATGATCTTCTGCAACTGCAAGACCGGATGTAAAAAATCCTGCAGTTGTAGAAAATCTGGATTAAGTTGTTCAGCTGCATGTGGCCACTGTCAAAATGGAAATTGCAGTAATTACAGAAAAGAAGATGACATCCATTCTGATGAGGAAGATGATGAAAATATTTTAAATTCTGAAGAAATGCAAGTTAACGACTATATCAAAAACGTTATTGACAATGAAGTTGATTCTGAAATAAGTTCCTCAGATGAAAACGAAGAACAACATATTCCTGATACAGCTCATTGAGCTGTGACGATATTTAATATTAAATGATTATTTTGTATTATTAGATAAATAAAAAAGTTATTACCTTTTTCATTTTACTTTTGTCGTATACATGCATTTAAAAACCCCTCCATGCATGCATAATATAATAAAGCACACACGCGCGCATTTACACTCTAAAGCCACAGTTTAAAAACAGCTCCGAAAAAGTCTACATTGATCGATTTAAACTTGTAGAAAGTGTAAATCGATCAATTTTAACTTTGTAAAAGTGTAAATCGATGAATTTAAACTTTCTAAAAATGTAAATCGAGCAAATTCAACTTTCTAAAGTCGATCGATCAATGTAGACTCTAAAAGAAATATTTGTTCTTATAGGTTATCTACATATTACTTAACACGTAATATCATATGCCGAGAACCATGTTTTTTTTGCCGATAACTGTGCGTATGGTGGCGAATTTCAGCGAACTTATGAAGTAAAAAAAATTTTATTTATTTAGTTAAAAATTAAATTTATTTATATTAAAATCGATGTAGACTTTTCGAAAGTTTAATTTGCTCGATGTACACTTTTTTCGAGCTGTTTGTACACTTTGGCGTTTAGAGTGTACACACGCACCTGGTAAGTAATGTATGAAATGTACTGAAATAAGCAGTGCTATAGTAGTAAATATATTTTCGGCGTGTTCAACAAAAAATGAACTTCAAATTAATCATAATTATGAACGTACTCCCCTTTTATATTTTTATACAAAGTGGTGGCGGTAACTGATGAATTTTCAGCATTATAATATTCGGAATAGTTTATACAAACAATTATATTGATCATTTTCCTTACAGAATTTAAGAAATAAACATAAAAGTAGCTACAAACCCTTAAGGTGCCGAGATTCCCCCACACCTATCGTACATTTTACTACATAAATTGTGTAGGTAAAAGTATGAGGTACCACAGTAACATTCTTGTTTTTTACAAATTTTCATTTTTTAGAAGCTATATACCAAAAAAGGAAAAAATGACGAGAGGTGTAAGTGAAAAATCGGCGTTATCTCCGTAAGGCTGCTGAGAAAATCACGAGCTACAAGATTCATATACAAGTGTTTCGCTATTTCCATTTTTAAATGAGTAGGACGGAAAATGAACGATAAAAAGGCCGACGCGCGGCGGAAGGTCGTGGAAAATCGTTTATATCTCGGAAACAAATTAATGGATCGAAAAATTGTTTAGACAAGTTTTGTAGGTAAAAGTATGAGGTACCACAGTAACATTCTTGTTTTTTACAAATTTTCATTTTTTAGAAGCTATATATCAAAAAAGGAAAAATGACGAGAGGTGTAAGTGGAAAATCGGCGTTATCTCTGTAACGCATTAATATATCAAAACATATTTTGAACCAGGTTTGTAGAGAACATTACGAGCTACAACATTCATTTGAAACATTTTTCACTATTTCCATTTTTTAAATGACTATAACAGAAAAACGAACGCTAAAAAAGCGGACGCGCGGCGGAAGGTCGTGGAAAATCGTCTAAATCTCGTAAACTAATTCAGATATCGAAAAATTGTTTAGACAAAATTTGTAGATAAAATCATAAGCTACAACATTTATTTGAAACATTTTGCTCTATTTTCATTGTTTAAACAATTACGTGAAGAAAACCGACAATCACGACTTTTCCGATCGATTTTCCCGGAAACGGGGTCCCGCCGCGATGGTAAGGTTTTCTTATTTTAAAGTATACATCTTTAGCTACCTAAATCCAAATTTTCATTTTGATCGAAATTTTTGCACAAATTTGTCGAAATTTTGTCTTCGTTTACCATGCTACTGTTACAGCTGCGTGGTGACATTCATTACCAGTTTATGTAGTAGCGACTATAAACAATCGCTACAGATGACAACGTCATCATAACTGAACATCAAACACAACAATAAAATAGTGTATTCCATTAGTCAACCATCTGCGTAATAACAGTCATGCTGGGCATTCTGACCCAAGCTGGACTGACCAATAACATTAGCCATAGATAGTAACAGCATAGCCAAACAATATCCACATTTTAATTTTAATTTAGTTTCATAAACATTCGCTATGCTAAAAATTTTCGTTTCCATAGCAATTGCTATACTAAATAATCAACACAATTTTTTCCATAGTAACAAGAGTATTTTTCTTGTAAAGAAATTCTTTTATTTTGATAGTGTCCGTCTTGAGCTGAGATCGTTTAATCTCATTTCGCTAACGCTTAATATATCTAGGGACAAAAAGTCTAGATCCAGGGGGAGTCTAATGTAGCTGAGACTATCTTCTTGAACGATGCTCTGTTTTGACTGGCGTTAATACATTATAATGACTCGATTTTCCCCTATTGAAAAACCAGGCTACCTATACGAGCCACTCGACATCCATGAAAATTAGCGTTGCAATCTTCGTATCATCAGTATATTATTTCAGGCACCTGTGACCTGATTAGAACTGCTCCTGAAAGGGGGTGGATGAGACTAGTTTCTGGCGGGGTTAAGACTAGCTTCAAGATTTGCATTCGTATTATCCTCACGTCATTAGTAATCACTTTAATTCTAGGTTTTATTCTTAATACGTCATGTTTATATGAGTCTTTCTGAAGATATTTTGAAAAAATTTTCATTACCTCTTAAAACATTGTTTTTGTATAGGCCATCTGAGGACCACATGCCAATTTCCATTTTCATTTCTTGTTCTTTTCTTTTTCTCCAATATTCTTTCATCTCTTCACTATGTCTTTTCTTCCTGTCTTCAGTCCACTTTGAACCTGCATTTTTCTCTCCCCTAGCCTGGACTCCTTCCACTTTTAACACTTTTGCCCGAAAAACTTGTCTTTCAATTGCTTCTTCTGCGTTTATATTATTTTTTTCTAAATGCTTATGGACTTCTTTAATCTGTCGTCCATTTTATATAACTGTCCAAAAAATAATAGTCTTCTTTTCCTCATTGTTTCTGTTATAATTTCTATACTCTGATATATTTCATCATTACTTTTTAATTTCAAACCTTCTGAAGTTTTTCATGGGCCTAATATTTTTCTAATAATTCGTCTTTTCAATACTTCTAGTTTGTCTAAATTGTAACTCAATGCTAGACATTCACTTGCATATAGGCATTCTGGCCTCACTACTGTACTGTAATGCCTCATTTTCACATTTTTAGATATGCACATTTATTGTAGTTATATACCATATGCAATTTCCATTTTATGAATCCTTTCACATATAGCAGCTTTTTCTAAACCATTCCCTTGAATTATTACTCCTAGATACTTAAATTTTCTAACCCTCTCTGTTCTACCAACATCTGTTAGCAGGAATGTTGGTGCATTCTTAATGTTCGCGAGAAATTTTGGTATTTCTGCAATAATTCTTAAGCCTGTTCCACTGGCTATGTCATATAAAAAATTAACTGGTGTTACTGCACTCTTAAAACTTTAATCGTCATATGTTTATGTAAAATTTCGTTATTTTTATGTAAAATCCAGCAGTAAAATCTTCCCATATTTCTGAACTAAAGTCAAGTAAACTTCCCTTATGCAAAGACAACGGTTAAAATCATGGAGATATTAAACTAGAGGAGTCATGACGTAGACAACACGTAAGGGATAGTGTATGTGGGCGAAAAAGATAAAGGTAGATTAACAAATTCTGCCTTCGTTCCCTGGCGCCTGTGTACTTGTCTTTCAATGCTGCAAATACGTATGTTGTTTATAAAATATTGAGTGATTATCATAAATAAATAAACCTCCGCTCAACAGTCCGTTAAGGACCAAGGCGTACCGCGCGGCTTTTTGTGTTAGTGTGACGGTGTATGGCTAGTACTACGCGCCACCAGCCGCTAGTTGCGGTATTCACAGCCAGGAGGCGGCGCTGTTATCTCAGCGCCTACTCAGTTTGCCTCACGACGCTGAGTGCACGCCGTACGGAACCTCCGCCGGGAATTGAACCCGGGACCACGAGCGCATCAATCGCCCGCGTTAGCCACTAGACCACCTGGAGGCTCGAGTGATTATCATTATTAAAAAAAAATCGAAATTTATTTTAATAATTTTAAAATATTTTAATTGCTTTTATACCTATAATTATGTTTAAATTATGAGTTAATTTAACACATGCAACTGGCTTAGAAATAGGGCTACATTAAGTGATTATGGAATTTCGCTTAAAAGTTTAATAGCTGGGGTGGGGGGACTGAATCCCCTCCCTGATCCCCAAGTTGTTACGTCACTGCCAGGCATTGTATTTCCCGGTTTCCAAATGGGGCGGGGGAAACGGTAACTTAAATTTTCTCATTATGACCGGAGAATGGAACCCAAGGCCTCTAGCTTAATAACAGAAGGCTACAGCCAATTGTTATCATCATAAGTACAATAAAAGATGGAGGTACAATAAGTATAATCCAATTGTTATCATCATAAATACAATAATAGATACAGGTACGATAATAACAAGAAACACACTAATTAAATGAACAGGAAATTAAAACAGGGTTGAAGGATTAAATTAACGTAAAATTGAAAACAAGAACAATAAGTAATTTATGCTTGACAAAAATCAAGTCACAATCTGACGGAACAGGAAATTAACATCGTTTAAAACTAAAAGTCTCTTTTCTTATCGACTGTGATAGTAATCATTAAATGGTAAAGTTCTTTTGATTAACTACAAAAACACAGAAGTTATTTCAAGACAAATAAGTTTAAAATGACAAACCTATTTTTTCTTTTTATTCCTTGATTTGATTTACATTGTTCTCCATTGTAGCTCTCTTTAAACCTTTAATGAGAATGGTCTGTTTTCGCTGTTCCATTTGATAACGTACAAGTGGAAAAAGTTAATTCAGCTTTTCAAGAAAGATTTTCTATGTTGTTATTTTTTAAATATTAATTATGTGGAATATGATGCTGATCATACGTTGGCTAAGTTTCAGTCAATATGTAGCACGATTCGTCAACAAACGTTATTGAGAGAAACAAAGAAAGATAATAGACTAACATTTTATAAGGTAATGGCTGAGCCAGTGCTGTATGGTTTTGAAACTTCGTTATGAGATTTTTGCGATCTGTTAATGGTTCCGCACGAAAAGATAGACTCTACAATGAAAACATTCACCAAGAATTGGACATTTTTATTATCCATGATCGTATTGCAGACAACAAAGAAAGATGTATTGCTTATCTGGATAGGGTCCCAGATGGAAGGTTGCCTAAGGTAGTTTGACAATACAAACCTGTTGGACAACGAAGTATAGGAAGTCCTAAGAATCGTTGGTGAAGTGTTTATATTCCTTTGGGATCGGAACAGGTGATTCTCCAATTCCCAGATGGAAGAAGAAGAAAACTGTCAAATAATGACGACTAATTTATTTATAAAAACAAATTATCCGCCAAGAAGCAAGCATACAATTTTATGAGCAAGTGATTTAAATTCTTGTATTTAAAATTTTTAAAGAGAAAATTATATTAAGTTTGTTTTTTAACTTTTGTTGCGATATGACGAAAAGTTTAATGCTGCTGATAACGAATTACTACTACAAGGAAGTCGACGACAAAGAGACATGATGATGATGACGATGATGTATACGTACATTATAATGACAATATAGTAAATTCTGATGACAATGACGTCATTGCTTTTTCAAGCATGAAGGTGTTAAATAAGCTGTCCTTAAATATTGAGAAAAGATACGGACAGCTTTATTAAAATTAAGAGAAAATTATTTCTATAAATTCAATGTTTCTTAATTAATTTCTTGTCCACAAAAAAAAAACAGATTTAGAGGCAAAAATTAATGTAGCACGTTTGGCGTGTATGCCTAAGAACACACAAGGTACGCATGAATAACAAGCGAGAGAAGACTTTTACCCGGATGTGTACTACGTGTGAGCACAGAGTAGACATTTGAATGACTGCGTCACAGTTTTAAGCCACGATTCTCACTTTTCTATTCTAGTGACAATAACAAAACCCACCGTCTTTAGAAACCCTTTAGGCTGTCAGCAGAAAAACGGAATATGAATGACTAAAAAAAAGCAATCATTTTTGTTAGACAACTTTGAAATGAGCCACATTATACCGGGGTATTTGGCTGTTTGCTCCGTTAGGTGATCTTTGGTCTTGTATGGTTTTTCAAAATTGTTTTAAATTTTGAAAGCAGAGAAAAATTATATCATCATCATCTGCAAGGATGGTTTGTTCCGGTCTCAAACAGGCAAAAGTCTAGATCTGGATACTCCAGCGCTTCCTGGAACGTCCCACACCTCTCCGTCTCTTCGGCTTATAGTTTCATAGTTGTTTGCGGATGCGGCAGTCATCCATTTGACAAAGCTGTTTGAACAAATTCAGCCGATACTGGGCAATCCTGTCGAGTATACTCATAATAATCGGTTCCTGCCGTATATCTGTGTTTCTTCTATGATCGTTGAGAGTATACCCTGCGACGTGCCTGAGAAATCTCATTTCAGCCGCTTGGATGTGACTGGCCTGGCCTTTTGTTAAAGTCCAATTCTTAGACCCATGGAGAACTGTGGGAAGTGCCATCACCTTGTAGAATTTTATGCGTGTTTATTTACTTGCTGACTTAAAAATTCTTAGAGAAAAATTATGCTCTCCAAATGTGAAACTTTATTAAATGTTTTTGAACAACATTTAACTTTTTTTTTTGTATCCTAGCTTTCAACCTTCACGTTATTATCCATCCTCAACCTTCATATTTCTTTGTGTCATTGCATTTTCTATCCAAGTCTTTAGCAGGTCCTCAAACTGTTTTCATTCCAGTAATTCTTTCATCTACCATCTACATTCTTTCATCTACCAACTGTTATCTACATACGGCACACATGCCCGTAACATCTTAATCTTTTTGCATCAATTGCGTCATTCATCCTAGTACACATAGTCATTCTTTCTTTTATTTCTTCAGTTTTAGCTTTTCGTCATCTACCTACTCCAGCACCATTTTCCCATGGTTCGTAACCTATTCCTCATATGTTCTGCGTTTCACAAATGCGCATGTTCTGTGTACCCACCGTGCGCAAACTTTGCGAAAAACCAGCTCGTCACTGACAATCCTTCCGATTGATGCTCAACTTGTCTGGAAATTGGCAGGTAATCGCGTAAGAATTTTGTCGAAGGTAAAGCGTCTATTCTACAACACAACCGACTTAACGGTGTCAACAAGAGCTCAGTTGGGGTTGAGGATCTCACACTGCGCGGTCCATCGTGCACATTCGTTCTCCCTTTCAAGAACGATGTATGCCACCTGCGGACCATTTGAATGCTCATGCACTCAGGTCCGTACACAAAATCTAAGTGACGATAAATTTCAGCCGCCGATTCATTTTTGTCAACAGAAAACAAAATCACACTTCGCAATCGGACACACGATGGTAAATGGAACTTCCAGAATTTTTAAATTTCGTGTTGATGTTTCGTTGCTACACAACGGATGACGTTCTGACACTACTGCCACTACACACAAATAAAATTTCTTCAACCTTCGTCAACCTGCTTGCGCAATTCCCGTTTGAAAAAAAAAATTGTTAAATCGAATCTGCAAAGACTCTGGATTGCAAATACCCACGCTTAAAACCAAGGGGATGGCTTTTCGTGGAACTGATCCCGTAAGGGCAAAAATTATTATAGATGGTACTGCCCTGGAACAAGTTAGCAGTTTTGAATACTTGGGCTACAGTGTGTCTTATACTGCAAGGAACGACGTTGTGAATAAGTTGCATAAGTTCAACTTCATGTGCGGGACCATCAGGCGAACCCTAAAGTCAGCAAGTAAAGGAACACGCCTAAAGTTCTACAAGGTGATGGCTCTTCCCAAACGTCTTTATGGGTCTGAGAATTGGACTTTAACTGGATGACCGCCGCATCCCCAAACAACTATTGAACTACAAGCCGAGGGGACGGAGAGGTGTGGGATGTCCGAGAAAGCGCTGGAGTGACCAGCTGTAATTTTTGCCTATTTGAGACCGGAGCAAACCAGCATTGATGTAATCCTTGAAGATGATGATGATGAACAAATAATAGCAAATCGTACTTTTGAGAAGTTCCTCGTAGTTCTATAAAATTAAAAAGACTCAATGCAATGAAGTCACTGTTGTTGTTGTTTATAAAGATGATGATGATAATGGTGAAAATTGTGATTTAATTGCTCCTATGTTATTCTCTTTTCTAAATGCCCTGTATAAACACAGATTCTCTCACGCTCTGTTCTTCGTCACAAAATAAGACGATATGTCATGTTACCATGTAATGTCCTACATATAAATGTCGAACAATGTTCGTACGCCTGTTTATTACAGCTGCGCGTTGACATCCATTAGCAGTTTATACAGTCGCGTCTATAAACAATCTCTACCAACAACATCAACATAACGGAACACAGACGCAACAATAATAGTGCAATCCATTACTCATCCGCCCGTGTAAAAGCTTTGGTATACGTTCATTTGGACATTATGACAGCACACTTCATCAAGCTATACTATGTAGAGCAGTGGTGCAAATTAATTGGGACAAAACAACAATATTCAAGAGTGCATGATTGCACGATTTTTCCTTAAGAACTTGTAAATAATTTCAATCAAAATTAATAATACGCATATCCTCCTTTACCTGTAGTATCCTTTTGGAAGTAGCGTGGAGTCCGTTTAACCGCTATTGCCGGCGGCAACGGTACTGGAAATAAGAGAAAATGATATACTTATATCACAGAATAAATACTTTAGTTATTGAATGATTTGTAATCCGAACAATATTAGTAGGGAAACTTGAAGAAAAGCGTAGCATTGCTTTCGAACAGCTGGGCACTGGCACCGTCTTGTGTTGCCGGCTCAGACATTGGCAAAGTTTTACTGCGTGTAGTCATTGACCTCCTAGTAGTCGTAATTGTACAAACTTTGGAAAGGGGGACACTCGTCCGTACAATATGTTGCCGCTGTATAAACCGGTAAAACGCTCAGTTAGCAGTTATGTTCGTTTCGGAACCAACGTCCAGCAGTAACTACCTACCTATTTGTGTTTCTTCGTTTAATGATGTGTTTCTCTTTATTATTCTTAATTCGATTATTTGTGTTCTGATTTATTCTGTGTATGTATAATGGAGTCAGATCCCGTCGAACCGGCACCCTCTTCTTCTTCCAGCGAGTGATAGAAAACTCTCTAAAAAGAACACTTGGTATAAGAAAAAATTGGAATTAATTTTTAGGTCAAGTTTTAGGCCTATCACAACCGTCAACAGGTGTTATGTACTCACGCCATGCCACTGCCTTTTGGACATATTTTGGCCTTTATTCCACCATTTTGGAGCACACATTGCACACATTGTTACTTCCTCGACCTTCTTCTTCTTCTTCTTCTTCTTCTTCTTCTTCTTCTTCTTCTTCTTCTTCTTCTTCTTCTTCTCCTCCTCCTCCTCCTCCTCCTCCTCCTCCTCCTCCTCCTCCTCCTCCTCCTCCTCCTCCTCCTCCTCCTCCTCCTTCTTCTTCTTCTTCTTCTTCTTCTTCTTCGCCTCAGTGTTTAGGCATACAGCCTTAAAGGTTTACAGTCCTTCCGTCTTCTTTTGGACCAACCTACATCTCTTCTTCCTTGGGGTCTATAACTGACTACCTGTTTTTATTACAGCACAGACATCGTTTATCGTCTGTGTATGTTGTTTCCATTGCAATGAACACTGCCTAATCTTATCGTTCATACCATATATCCCCAACTCGGCCCCTTATACCTTTATCCTTATTAAATATAATTTACCTTGACCGTCTTTGTGACTGCTTATTTCTTTCTTATTGTACTCCTTGTACTTGTACTTTATTCTTAATTTTATCTAAATTCCTCGACGTGTAACTTATGTTAGGTAATATCGTTCATTCATCGTACAGTTCAGATTGCCAAATAATTGGATGCACAATTGTTTTACATAAAATAATTACGCAATTACAGAACGTTCTCGAACAATGGAGAGTGTCTTTCTACATGTTCTCTCGGCTATCCCCATCAGAGCCCAGCTGTAATGTATATGCGCGTACATATTGCTACTTTGGGATGAAAGACATTATGTGACACTTATCATGCGTCAATAGTCGAGGCTATTCCAGACCGCACCGGTACGCGCACACCGTGTTCAAGGCCAGACACGACACTGTTTCTAGTGGATTCGAGAGCTCCTGTAATAGGCACTTGTTTAGCACGTCATCCGAAAAGTGGCAGATTATTCTGTCATCTCAGCAGGGTATAAATATAAGCATCCATTATAAGTAGCGATTTATTCAAGTGACGTTCGAAGTATTGTGGGGAAGTGTTATTGTGTTTAATTATAACAACTCTATTATTCCACATTATAATTGCGTGTGGACAAACTTAAATTGAATTATTGTACGAGTTGATTACGAATTGTTATTTGTGATTAATTAAAGCTGATTATTAGTGACCTGATTGGTGTCTGTACTTTGTTCTCCACTGTACCATACGACGATCAGTGACACCGTCGGAACAACGTTAACATTCTCTGTAATTCTAGATGACCACAGCAATGAGTTTAGCTTCTACATGAAAATGCGTTCTTAAGTGAGTCTATAGTATTATTAACATCTTTACGGCAAGTTCCATTTTGATTAAGCTCCATAGAGATGTGTATTCATGGTAGTTTCTAATACATTATCACCAGCAAAGAACCCATTATTCAAGACATAAGTAACATAACCCTTTATATCTCAACTAGACAGTGCAAGGAAATTATTTTCAGTTGGATACCATCGCACATCGGAATTAAGGGTAACGAGATGGCTGATAGGGCTGCGATAACTGCTACGTCGAGTCAATATCATCCTCACAAACTATCCCACAATGACCTTAAAAAATATCTGCATTTAAAACTTCTGGACCACTGGAATGATGAATGGCTTAAGTCACCACCTGCCAAGCTATTCCGAGTAAGGAAAAATATTTACGAGCAGCACTCGCTTGCTACAGACTCCAGGACAAATCAAGTGGTCATAACAAGACTCCGCATCGGCCACACGCTACTGACTCACAAGTACATTTTCACAAGAGAGCCTCCTCCTGCGAGATGTAATCGCTGTGGCACGGTTTTGACAGCTTTCCATCTTGTTTCAGAGTGCCCTGCTCTTCAACATCTACGAAGCAAATTTAATATCCCTGCAGATGTGCGAATAAGTTTAAATGACAAGACTGCAGCCGCCAACATACTTCTCCTCTTAAAGGAGATTCGGTTGTTAACAGCAATATAGGTACGAACTAACAAAATTATAAGAACATTAACACCCCCATCCTTTTTCCTTGAATTCAGTGGCACCTTCATCTTTTTTTCCCTGTATAGTTTTTTTTTAATATAGCAATAACTTGGTACCCTCATATATTTTCCAATTTTTATGTACAAAAATGTATTCTACATAAAAAAATACATAAGACTGAAATCAAAACTCATAATGAGAAAAAGCGGACCCTCATCTTTTTTCCCCTGTATACTCTTATGTGCAAACTTAGTTTTTGTTACTTATCTCGACAACAAGTACAAGTAGTTATATAAAATAACTGTGCAGTTGGCACAGAGTTCGTGCAGTTCGCGCACAGTTGGCCTGTTTTTCCGTGTTGAGTAAAATTAGACCAGCGTGAACGGAATTTTAATTAAATTTAATTAGTATAAACTGCGACCGTGTGAAAATCGAGGAGCAATACAAACTGTAGTGTAAAATGTAACACGATAATATTATAATGTTACACAAAACAAGAGAGAGGGAGAGAGAGAATGTGTGTCTGTCGAGGAGGCGAGGGCACGGGGGGTTTCAAGTGTTGGAGATGTTAGTAGTGTGTTTGTGAATACAAGTGTAAATTGAAATTAGTGGAAAAAATTTTAAAAATCTCTGTAATTAAACTAGAGAATAAAGTACTTAGTAGTGTGTCTTACATAAGAAACTGAGCACGAATTTAACTTTTGTCGATCTTACTCGAAACGTTCCTTAGTAAATAGCACCGCTGTAATTGTCGTAAATTAAAAGAATTTTTCTCTATTTACAATCTGCACCTAAGCCTTACACGGTCGGCGTTAACTATGTGGCTCGTCTCCGGGCTATTAGGCCGTGGTTCACTAATCCTGCTGCTACGAACACACGTTTCGGGCTCTCCTCTGGAGGCCATCTTCAGTATAATAACGATCTTTTGCCACTGCAAGGTGGTTAACTGGCGAATACCGTGTCAGTTACCGAATCGTAATTACACTGAATATGGCATCCAGAGGAGAGGCCGAAACGTGTGTTCGTAGCGGCAGGAGTGTACCACGGCGTAATAACACGGAGACGAGTCACTTAAGTTCTAACATAGTTTCTCTGTTTATGATTAACTTTGTTATCGTATATGACAGTACAAAAAGAACACTTTTCAAAGGCAAATCATATAAAAAATATTAAGACCGATACGAGAATTTTGGAGAATCAAGTACAATTATTTAGTTATAAATTAATAAATTATATATATATTTAAATGGTGTATATATATTGCGACAGTACAACCATTTACGGTACTGTGCATTGCCAAAATAATTTAAATAAATAATAAAAATAATAAATATTTATTGATAAACATGATTCAGATTGCAAGCTGGATTGTTTAAAATATAGGGAACTCACCGTTCAGGCACGTACACGCATATCTGTCGCTAGCGTTGTGTACATGTGTATTATGTTTGTGTGTGTGAAACCTGTCCGTTCCTGAACAGTAACCATTCCTTTTCAAATATTGATAGATTTTATGTTTTATTTTAATTATAAGAACAATAGATACGACAATGTAAAATAAAAGACACCAAAGTGTGGAGGTTATAAAAATGGACAAAGGGTTAAAAAAACATTTGAAAGTGACATAAAATAAAACTACAGTGAATAGAAAAGTGAATAGCTCTTTTTATAATTACAATAAAGAAGTGTAATTTACGTATAGTAAACATATAAAAATTAGCAATCGATTGAGCATCGTGTAGTGTGAAACAGACTTCGCAATTCGCGAAGATAAGCGAAATAAGTGAATCGAACGCGAGTGGGGGTAAAGACGCTTCGACAAACTCTGACAAGATGAAAATTGTTCAGACTTCACCTTTTGCACGACCTGGCTACAAATACCAGGTCGCGCTAATAAAGTTCCTTCTTCTATATTCAACCGTTGCCGTAGGAGGCTATGTCAGTCAACTACGTGATCGTAAATCTACAGTAAGCGTCACCTGACGACTTGTGAGGCAGAACAGAGGTTCGATGAACACACCTACAACCCATGATGTGAGCAGAGCCAACAACAACTAAGAAAGACAAGCAGTGGAAGCCGGAAGAAGACCCAAGGACCCGAGGACACGAAAGACTGGAGCAAGGACTGGAAAAGGACCCAAGGACGCGAAGAGGACACACTGAAGTTGCCACATCAAACGAGGTGATAACCAACCATAATAATAAATAGACAATATTGAAACTAGAATGAAAGACATTCCAACTGTTGCTAACAGAATTTAAATTGTGTATATAATGTAAGGTCTCATTATAATTTAGAATAATGTCTCATGTTGAGAAAGTAATATTGGCATAACTTAAATGCTATGAGAGAGCAAGGTTTAATTTTTAAATTGAAGTAAAGTAGAATAATTAGTAGAGTCTTTAATTGCTAAACGAATAATCCATATGCCATAAATTTAAAAGAGAATTAAAGCCAAGTAAAAAATTAAAGAAATAATTGAAACAAAAGTAAATTCATTGTGAATTGATAAGCAATTGCAAAAGATGGCCACACTAAATGAATAAGCCGAGAGCAGAAATAGATAATTAAGAGTGGATAATAAGATTTGTGTATAAACTGTTTAGACATAAATTGTTCACATAAATCACATACAAAATATCGCACAAGCGAGGAATAATGAATATTTTTTTGTATTGCCGAAATAAGTAAAGAGGTTGATAATTAAATAATGTAAACATTTAAAAACTTTATAACATTGTCTTGTTATTACAATTACACCCAAACCAAACAATTAAAAGTTATGTTATATAACTTATCGCTCCAAAAGATTGGGGCTTCCCAAAATAAATAATTTGGGGGTTGTTATGTTACATAATTTGGCGCTCCAAAAGCGTGGGGCTCCACAAATTAAATTACATTGAATTTATGTTGTTACAATATATATATATTATAATAGAATATTATAGATTTGTAGATATGTAGAAGTATATTAATATTTCGTAACTCTTCGAAGTGTGATCTTCAATCAATTGTGCCCCGCGATGGAGCGCCAATCTATAATAGATTATTATAGATGTGTATATAGATATTTATAGATGTGTTAGTTATATGTGTATTGATTGTATATGATTGTAGATACGCTCCGGTATCCACAACAATGTTGTACAATAAAATTTCCAAAAATGTAATTATTATTAGCAGTTTGATTGTGATTAATAATTGTGTGGGTATCGCTGTTTAAACCTTTTAATTTAAAAAGTATTTTCGCACTCCGCTGATCACCTCCCCACTTACCATACGTGGATATTACTGTTCTGTTGGGTGACTGCTGCAGCTGTAACATACACTCTACACATACAAGGATATATTCTATTTGAATATCATACGTGATAAGCATGCACTATAATAATAAAATAACAACTGAATTATGCTTTGAATTATAAGGAATATTCAAATTCTGCCGCCACCTTTTGATAGAACTAGCTATGAAAAAATAAACTATTTTAAGTTTGAAATTAAACACTTTTTCCACTGGTAACAAAAATATTGAGGTTTATTAACAGTTTGGAATGCTATTAAATCTTTTTAAAATTAACAATCAGTCACTAATAATTTTACAGAAAAATAATTACTATGAACAATTTTAAAAAGAAACTCTTCTTAACCTCAAGGCTGGTAACACTGTAGGTTAATACAATAATTTTTATTTTGAGAGGTTATGTCCTCTTACATAGTTAAATTACCAAGTTCGTGTGATCTTTGAAGTGACATGATGCCAGATACAAGATGTGGTGTTTTATAACAATAATTTAATAAACAATTAATTGAAAACAAACAAACAAATATTAAAATTGAAAATTGGTACCATATAATCGATAACTATCGTATTATCGTACGCGGGATCCAGTACACAGTAGTTACTTTGATAAACAAGTGCGTTGGTTTGCACTGCTAAAAATTTACTATTATTATTTAATAGTTAACTATAGAAATTATTTATTAACAAGAGAAAAAGTTATAATAAAAAAAACTCTTGTGATAGCTTTCATCTGGTTTGTATTATTTGAGGACAGACTTATGACAAAAAGGTGACAAGTTGTTGTTATTATTTTTAGGTTATCTAATAACGTGAGTAGTTATTAGGGTTAATTATATTATTCATTGATTTCTTATTAATCTAAACATATATATATATATATACTATTCATAATACTTCTGATGCATAACTATCAGTAGAACAGAATATTCTTTCGCAAAAAATTAAAAATATTTATTTACATTTAATCAAGTCAAAAACTGCATGAGTCAATTGAGCGACTACTTGCGGCACTCGTATTTTGTCATATTTAAATTACTCTTGACTCCTTTAATTATGATAAATAGTAAAAACATTTATTTATTAAGTTAAAAAATTGCGAAATAATTCTTTCGTCAATTCTGATAACTTTCATCAGCATTACTATACTTCGCTACTACTGATTCAAGTAGTAGCCAAATAATCGTTTTCACAGAAATTATTATTCCTGTTTTATTTTTTAAATAATGAAAAATATTGTACTCCCTGGTTTATTTTCAACACAAAACTCGAAAATACGACCGATATTATACACTGGTCGTATTTTATTATTATATTCACTCCGCACTATACACTCGTCAATTCTGTGTTATATGCAGGTTAGGTGTGTGTAGTAAGACTTCTGTATATGTGTCGCGCACAATTCAAATGAAACTTCTTCATCGATTTGGTCCGTCGAATTATACGTGTTGACTCGTTGATGATTGAAAGATGACTGTCACGCTCCTCCGGAGCGTCTCTGGCTTGTCTGCCGGTTTTCATTCATTTGATTGGTTAAATTCCTCGAACTCTCCGACCCAAAACACCTTGATTTAGTAAAACTTTTAATTTATTACCAAATTTGTATATGGGTTGGAGATTAAAATGACGTAAGCACTGGTGTACAAAATAATCAAAAAGTTTATAATCGTTATAACTTTCTTATTAGTTGTCATATCGTTGAATGGTTGGTGTCAATAAATCGCGGACATCCTGAGCTTTAAATAAAGTCCAAACAAGAATATAATCCGTCCATTATTAATTCACTACAACGATTTCACAAATTTTTATGGTGAATCTTAAAATTAATAAGTTTATTACACCAAATCTTATCTAATTACACAATAACACTTCTGATTAAACGTTTTGAGTTCATTTCTCAATTGCTTAATACTAAAATTTGGGAATAATTATTATTCAAACAATGTTTGATAATGGCGTCTCTAGCGTCCATATTCGATTATTCATAATCGCCCTTAATACTATTATTCCTTATCTAATAACATTGGATTTGTATTCGAATAATAATATAAATGTTGATTTACATTGGTTTACTCTTTAGTATATGCACAATGTTGTGTTTCATATACTAGTAGTCTTATCTAACTACCTCCTGATCTCTTTTCTTCAAATTGTCACTTTGTTTATGTTTTTTCTACATAAGGTATATAATGTTGAAAATGCAAATAGTGTACAACTATAGTACCTAGTTCATTTAATATATTTGTTAGCTTTTAGCTGTCTGAGAACCCTTCAACTCCTAGTATTGGGTTTGTTTACATCAGGTCATGACATGGCAGTCAGTTATTTTTTGATAAATCAATAACTAAATTGTTATTATTATATTTGACATAGATTCTCAAAGTAGTATCAGATATCCTTCTGATTATTGATAACATTTTTATTTACTTTTGAACAAGTTTGGATGGTGCATTTTGCTTAAATAACTTGCTACATATTGTTTGTTTACATTCTGATTCCACCATCATGGTCATTTAGTTTTTAATAATTTGTCTATAAAATTACTATTCTTATGGTTATGGTCTGTTCTCATAGTAGTATTAGATGTCCTTCTTACTACTGGTAACACTTTCATTAATCTCTGTGTAAGTTTTAATAAGGTATTTTGCTTAACTAGTTGGTTACATTGCCTTTGCTTACATCTGGCTATTCATTCATAGTCAGTTAGTTTACAACATTTTGATCATAAAACTATTATTATTACACTTATAATCTGTTCTCATAGCAGTACCAGATGTTCTTCTAACTGCTGGTAACACTTTCATCAATCTTTGTACAAGTTTTAACAATGTATTTTGCTTAACTAATTTGTCATATTGGGTTCCCTTTCATCTAGCTTTGTGCTATCATATTTGGTCTGCTTTATGTGCAGTGTATTTCAATATAAGACATCATTTATTAGCGTGCATCATTATTTATAATGAATCTTTGATTGACACAATTGTTGATGGTTGTTTGGTTTAATTAACATGTATGATTTTTTGTTTCATAGGTGCATTTCCTATGGGGTTATGTAACAATGTACAACATATTCTTATGCAGCTTTTGCTACTACTATCATGACTTCAGTATGGTATTCTATTACAGTAGTTTAATTGTTGATTAATACACATGTTTACACTATTTCTTCTAAACAATAATACAAATATTCTTGAACTAATGATAATACATTTCTTGTTATGGTTTGTACCTAATTTCTGTTACATTGTTGTTTGATATTTAACAAACTATTCTGTTTGTTATTATTTTTTCTGGCCTTTCTTTGTATTGTATTCTGTTTTGCCGTGGCATTCAGTTACATTTCTTTTGAAATTTACAAAGGTTTTTATTATCAGGTTCTATGAACAATGATATAACTGTTCTATCTTTCATTTCTTGGTGGTCTTATGATTATCTATTTGGATTACAATCTTCATTAAATTAGTCACACTAACTGTCTGTGTATTTTTGACTATTTAATCTTTGATGTTTCCACTATGAAAGTAACACATTTTCTTCCGCTATAAACCTTATCACTTGAATTGTCTGTGGGGTTTATTAGGTTAAAATTGGTTAATTGGTCACAGGTTCTCACACTTACATTAAGTATTCACTATTACTGTTTGTGATTTCTTAAATATGTTAAACACTGTTTCTTCATAGTTGACAATCGCTACTCTTCTGGTTACTAGTATTGTCTCTAGTATACTTGACGATTGATGATTTCTCGTATGTCTATCCATTATCTTCTCTCTTCATGTCATGTTTCCTTGTCCTTCTTCTTTAGGTTTGAACGTCTTCTTCAATATTTCCATTGTAGTATTCGTTGTTCTATAATATTTATATTTGTAAATACATTGGTTTGTCTGCCATCATTGTGGTTGCTCCTGAGTTGTCTCTTCTTTTATTTTACATAGTCATTTTGTTGGTTCCCCTCACTGTTGGAATCTTGTCGTCTTCTTTTACGTTGTGTTGTTTTGTTGGTTCCCCTTACTGTTGGAATCTATTGGGCCTGGTTTCTAACATTTTATTTTGGCTCATGGTCATTTTCTTTCTCTATTTTGTGTACGATGCTGCTATGTTACACTTTCTTCTTCTTTGTTGGAACTTTACACTAATATATCTGTAGATACACACTTTTTGTTCACGTAATTTTACTTACTTAGAAATATTTTCATGCTTTCCCGTCACTTGACGTAATAATTGCTTACTTTATGTAACTACCAAATTTGGTAACGTTACAATATATATATATATATATATATATATATATATATTGCAACATTAAAACCTTGCAAAAGTTGCATAATATTATATGGTATGTGTACAAATTTTTGTACGTAAATTTAGGCATCTCATGCCTCACGTCCAGGGCGACAAATTTATATAACGTGACAATTTGGCAAATTTAATTTAATTTAAATTTGTGGAGTCCCTCGATCTTGGAGCACCAAATTTAAACAACGTTACATATACATAAATAGGCGTGAACGGTCTCACGTTCAAGATTGACAAATTCTTTAAACATATAACATTTAAATAGGGGGTCAGGTGTATCTGCAATAAGAACTCTACGGAACTTGAAACAGTAATTAAAATTTATTTGATACTATAAAAAAAATATGTGCACATGGCACTGACTTCGATTTAAAAAAACATTAGTTATTATTTGTTATAATGCCGTAAGGCTTAAGATATATACATCCTTACTACCTAAACATTCTATGCTACTAAATAGTATATAAAAGAAAAATCTCATTTTTAGACTACTCAGTCTATTAATATGTTTCAAAATCAATTTTTAAATCTTTTTTTCTATATATGGTACGTACTCAAAAGATTAATAGTTATTACTTCTCAGTACTGTTTTCTCAAATACTAATTGTTTTTATTTATATTCTTTGTAATCATTTTATATCATATTAATTTGAGCTCTTGTTACGTTAATCGTATTTGTAAAGCATCTATGATTTTTAACTCTACTATACAAGAAATATGACTCTTATTTTTAAATAAAATATTAATGTCTTTAACTGTCTTTGTATACTGTGTATGATTAAGATATGAATAAGTTGTCTATCACCTTATTGTCGTCAATCATACTCGATCATTTTTGTTCCATCGGTGTTCATCTTCGTCTCGCCTCCAGCGTCGGCTGTCTCTCTTCTCCTCTTGTCCAGCGTCGGCTGTCTCTCACTCTCTCGTCCTCTCCTCTTGTCCAGCGTCGTATCGCTATGGAACTGCTTCTCTTGTCCAGCGTCGTATCGCTATGGAACTTCTTCTCTTGTCCAGCGTCGTATCGCTATGGAACTTCTTCTCTTGTCCAGCGTCGTATCGCTATGGAACTTCTTCTCTTGTCCAGCGTCGTATCGCTATAGAACTTCTTCTCTTGTCCAGCGTCGTATCGCTATAGAACTTCTTCTCTTGTCCAGCATCGTATCGCTATGGAACTTCTTCAGTAGTGCTGTTATTAATTACAATGTTTGTCTTATAGCTTGGTTACGTATTTGTACATGACTGGCAATTTAAACTGTTTATAAAAATATTAATAAATATGCCGTGCTGACGGGCATAAGCTCCCGCTGCATCGTGGATGATTCAAGAAAGAGAACCACTGAAGCTTGCGTGTCCTATTTATACCCATGTCTTGGTCGACACCCTTTAGTGATACAAAATCGACATGTTAGAAACTGTCTTTGGCGTCAGTTCCCCCACTCTTTGTCAAATTCACTATTTTTTATATTTCTGCGAATTGCAGAGTCCTGTAAGTATTTTTTTATACTTATCTTATAACTAATTTTACAACACATGTTCATTGTAATTTTGGACATTGCAACTTAACCCTTTTGATTTGTACACAGTTATTTCACTATTGCACTTGTACGGCGTGTCACTTTCGCGTGGTTTTTGCACACAGTATTTATTAAATTTATTTACATTTTATGGTGCTTTTGGATTTTAATTCTTAATTCTAGTTTATGAATAATTACGGAAAAACAGTCATTGTGCAATTATTCATACTGGGGTGGCAAACTTGCCTGCAGAGACCTGCGTTCACACACACTAGCAAAATACTGGTGTACACACTTTCAGTTACATTTGTGTGTGTGTGCACGTTGATTCAGGTCGAAACACCTGTTCATATTTTTGTCTGAGTCAAGCTTGCAATCCATAACATGCTTATTTCTAATATATTATTAATTATTTACAGTTTATTAAGTAAATTTAAATTTTTATATTTCATGCTCAGTACATCACTTATTTGTACTGTCGCTATATATATATAAGTGTACGACATAGTCCACATAAAAATTCATTATACTACAGTGGTTGGGAAATGTAAGTGCATGACAGTGTTTCCATAGCCTACACTGTACAGATTAATATTGTATACCAGCGGTTCCCAAACTGTGCTCCGCGGAGCACTTGGTGCTCCGCGAAACATCTCCTAGTGCTCCTTGAAGAAATTGGAAGAATAAAGAAATGACCAGGTCTTAAAAATGTGACTTAAGATATTCGGCTCCAGCTGTCCCAAATTCAACCAGATATAGCTAAGTTATGTAAATTAATTCAGTCTCATCCCTCTCATTAGAATAGTTCTTTTACGGTCCCAAGTAGCATTTTTGGTTTTGTAACATTAAAAATGGTTTTATTTACCAGATCTATGAGGATATATTATGGATTTACAATACTTGCTTTTAGTTCGTTTTAAAATGTGTTGCCTTAATATGTTTTTTTTTTTTTTTTTTTTTTTTGTAATGAAATTAGAGTTGAAAATATTTTTTTGTAATGAAATAAACTAATAAAGCCTGTTTCATATGTCTAAAGTTCTAAATTCTGAATGTTTACCTTCTATCCTCAAATAGTATGGTCATATAAGTGCTAGGTGAAAGTTAGTGCTCCGTGATGAACTTTTCTACTGAAAAGTGCTCCATGACCTAAAAAGTTTGGGAACCACTGTTGTATACAATAACATATAAATATAATCATCGTATACATCTTACCGAACCACACATAAGTGGAAAATATATGGCTACAAGTAGAAGAAGTCCGGGACGGCCGATGAAAAGATGGAGAGAACAGTAGTAACAATGGACGGCGTAGCAGGCTTTGAACCTTATACTTGCGAAGAAGAAGAAGAAGAAGAAGAAGAAGAAGAAGAAGAAGAAGAAGAAGAAGAAGAAGAAGAAGAAGAAGAAGAAGAAGAAGAAGAAGAACAACAACAACAACAACAACAACAACAACAACTACTACTACTACTACTACTACTACTACTACTACTACTACTACTACTACTACTACTACTACTACTACTACTACTACTACTACTACTACAAGGAACAGAAACATAAAATTAATTAGAAAAACGTCTGAAATACAGTACAATTTTACAACACATCGTCTGTAATAAAAAATCTTCATAACTAAGGACCTGCATGCACGTTGTAACTAAGAACTAAGCTTACTGTAGTATTTGAGATATCTACCGGGCTGTTTGGCCGTGGTCCAAGATTTACATTAAAACCAAACGTTTCAGCAGGAGCACTGGCTGCCATCTTCAGTGATTATTCGAGTCTACCTAACGCGGGGTGATGTACGTCAGGCCCACACTACACTACTATGGTGAAGAGTAAAGATGTCCCGCGATGCTACCTGTACTTATAAATTCATTAAGTCCAACATACAGGTAAAAATTGCATCATCACACAAATCAGAATAAAGAATAAACAAGGTGTATGAGAGGCTCACATAGCGCTCTGCCATTAAGTACTTAACGAAATGCTTTCGCCCCGCCGATTCATAGCGATTGCAGCATGTTTCTGAATCAAGACGGAATCCATATATGTATTTTATTAATAAGATTGTTGATTGTTTATTTGTTTGTTGTTTCTTTCGTTTGTCTCCTTCCTCAATTTTTTCAAACAAGTTGTTTCGAAAGTAACCAAGCATTTGTTTTGTAATATAAATACTTGGTTTTAACTGGAGGCGGCATAGGCTATCCTTTCGTATATAATCTAACAATCATATTTTCTCACTTTTCATACAGCATGAGCGCAGATTTAAATTTTAAATAATTCTTTATATTCAGGCAGACATAGGCGGGAATAAAAAGGTAGACATAAAACCACAACAAAAGTAATTTTAATTAGACGAATAGAAGCGGAAAGTAAAATCAGCTTTTAGGTTTAAAATTACATTAAAGAAAAAGAGGGAAGTAGTACTGTTACTCAAGTAATTTCAAGACATAATCTAAATTGAAGAATGTAAATTTGTGTGAAATGAAAAGCCTCTTTTCTAATCGGATAAAAAATAAACAAAAAATCTAACGTATTTCCGATTAATTAAAAAAAAAGAAAGAAAATAATCAGGAAAAGAAATCAGTGTAAGAATTTAATTTAAAGACAAACACAATTCTAATTTTTTTCTTTGCTTTGATTTCCAGTGTTTCCTTACTTTCTTCTCCTTTTGTCATTAGTAGAGATTTTCTTCTTGCCTTTTAAAAGGTAAAATAAAAAATTGAAAAATTAACCTCTAAAAATAAGATTCCCCTTAAATCAAGTATTATAAGTAAATTAATGGGTAGAATTCATTGTCTTTAGAAAACAAATCAAATGGTAAATTTTAAATTTGACATCCCTACTCAATTTCAAAATTATTGTTTGCTGTATTGTCATCATGTATACACTACAATTCTTTTTCTAGCAGCGTATCTTCCAGACTTTATTATAAAGACTAGGGGAAGTGATGAGTCACTTAATTCTCTCCCTATTCCCTCCGAATCTAGGTTCTCATCTTCCTTTTTGCTTCCTTAGCCATTTTTCTTTATACCACTCTTTCATTCACTCTGCAATTCTAATTCGTGCATATTAGACTCTTTTAATTCCCATGTACAAAGTTCCTGTGTCTCAACTATTTTTTTTACCCCTTTCGTTGTACAATCCTCTTTTAGACACCGCATGTTTTTATATGTTTCTGTCTAGACCGTTGTAGTCTCTGCCACTTAATACATCTATAATGTACATCATCATCATCATCATCATCAGCTTCAAAAATTAAACCAAGGATGGTTTGTTCCGGTCTCAAACAGGCAAAGATTAGAGCTGGTCACTACAGCGCTTCCTCGGACGTCCCACACCTCTCCGTCCCCTCGGCTTGTAGTTCCATAGTTGTTTGGGGATGCGGCAGTCATCCATTCGGCAAAGATGTTCCCACCAATTCAGCCGATGCTGGACGATCCTGTCGAGTATACTCATAGTATTCAGTTCCTGCCGTATATCTGTGTTTCTTCTATGATCATAGAGAGTATACCCTGCCACGTGCCTGAGAAATCTCATTTCAGCCGCTTCGATCCGACTGACCTGGCCTTTCGTTAAAGTGCAATTCTCAGACCCGTAAAGAAGTGTCTCGAGAGACCCATCACCTTGTACAATTTTGGGCGTGTTCCTTTACTTGCTGACTTAACAGTTCGCCTAATGGTCCTGCACATAAGGTTGATCTTATCCAACTTATTCCACAACGTCGTTGCTTTCATTATAAGACACACTGTAGCCCAGACATTCAAAATTGCTAACTTGTTCCAGGTCAGTACCATCTATAACAATTTTTGCCCGTACGGGATCAGTTCCACGAAAAGCCATCGCCTTGGTCTTAAGTGTGGATATCTCCAATTCAGAGTCTTTGCAGATTTGATTTAACAAATTCATACCCATATAATGTACATGTCGTTTATTTTTACTTGATCCATGATTTGTGAGATTTCTATATATTCTACTATTACTATACTAACTATGCTCTAGTATGCTATAACTACCATTATGGCCATAACTATAGTATACTGTACTGTAACAAGTCTTATCCCGAAGATATTCAGTCTTCCTACGTTATTACACGTATAAAACAAACTAGAACCTGTATCTCTGTTCTATAAACCGGTGGATAAATTGTTTTCTAAAGCCTTCTATTATTTTTTGTATTATTCTTATTCTATTGCTTGCCCCTTATAAAACTTGTCTATAATATGTAGAATTACTCACGTATACGGATTATCTCGCAATTAAAGGCAGAACCAAAATTATATTCCAGAGGGGGAATACTCAACTTTTCAACTCGCTAGCCGTTTTAATCGAAGTAAATTTATTATTAGTCAAACATTGATGTTACATAATTTTTCAATTGCCGGAAAAATTACAAAAAAAAATCCCTACAACCCAACTATTTTTTTGTTCGTTTGTTTGGAAAAGTAACAATTGTAGATCAATAATACAATAAACCCTAAAAATTCCAAACAATCGGATTTGTGTTAAAATTCCCGTTAGTCTGACACTCGGCTAGAATTTCACAATTTTCTCAAATTTGTGATCCCATTCTTTGGCTCTGATATTTTTTAAATTTCCAAAACTGTACACTATAATCACAATTTGATTAAAATTCTCTTTATTCTAACATTAAAAATTTTTCAAATTCTTAACATTACACTCGCATTTCAGTTAAAATACTCATACGTCAGTTTAATTTGATAGGCTACATGAATTTCTGAGATTTTCTCAAAATTATCACGAAGCTTTTAGCCAACGGAGTTCATTGAAATTTTTAAAAGAGAACACTAAATTCAGTTTTGGTTAAACTATCCTTTAATTTTATACTCCCCATAGACTTTTGCGATTTTCTCAAAATGTTGTCCTTTCAAAGTTTTGTTCCCTAAAATGTTTGCCTCCAGCCCAGCCCCCCTATTATTTTGAAGTCTCAGTTTCAAAAACAATAGAATTTTGTAAGGTAAAAGTGTGAACATGCATGCCTCAAGTTTACGAAAATCGGTAGATGTGTTAAAAAGTTATCTTGAGACATACCATACGTACATACATCCTCGGCGCTACAGCCCAGTCCGGGCCCTGGACTCCAAAAGGAATCGTCCCCACTGGTCTCTACTCCTGGCCAATGTCCACTAGTTTGCTGCACCCAGCCTCACTTCCTCCTTACCAACCTGGTCCAGGCATCTTGTACGCGGTCTTCCCCTCCTTCTCCTTCACATCGACAAATAATTCATGAATTTTTTTTCCGATTCTATCCTCCGTCATTCCCTGCACATGTCCAGCCCAACGCAATCTGTTAATTTGTATGAATTGCACGATCGGAAGATCTTTAAACCTTTCGTACAACTCTCGATTATGCAGTCGCCTCCAAGTCTCGTTTTCCTTCACAGGGCCATAGATTCTTCTCAGTACCTTCCTCTCAAACACGGCTAGTTTCTGCTCGTATAGATTTCTTAGCACCCAGCAGTCCGAGCTATACATCAGAACTGGTCTGATCAAGGTCTTGTAGAGCGTGGCTTTTGACTCTATACTTATTAATTTTGATTTAAAATGTTTCACTAGTCCGTAGTAACACCTATTAACAGATAATATTCGTTTTTTCATTGTCTCTAGAGAAGTCATTTCCAGAGTCCACATATAACCCGAGATATGGAAAAAGTTGAACTTTTTCAAATTCGTAATCATTAATGCGCAGGGACAGGGTGCGAGTGTTGGCACCTACAACCATATATTTACTTTTGCTTTGGTCTTGAGACATACTCCAAAAGATAAATAAACAGACACACAGACAAATGTCATTGGATAGGGTTGAAACTGAAAACTAGTTTTGCTCGTTCTATAAACCAAGCTGTGGAAGGAGCCGAATCCGCACAGTGTAGAGAGCGGAAAAGATTATGATGATGCCGGCAGAAGTTATTCCATCCAGTTTGTGTTGTGCGAATAGTTTTGAAGCACCTCACAACTTTTAGACAATCGAAGTTTGAGTATATGCGTATTACTCGTGTTTAGTGAGCATGTTTAAACACGCATTGCTGTATGTGAAAACTGAAAAAATAACACACGGCTTCGGATATGTTTTAGTAAGAGAAACATCGATACGTAAAAGTATCGAGTTAGTGTATGTATGGTAAGTTTGGATACAAAATTCAAGTGGCAGTGCCGGATGTTTTAATCCCGGATGTCAACTTTTCTGTCCAGTTAAAAATAACAAGCAACTGTCAGCTAAAACACTTTTCAAATAAAATGGAATGGAAAACACTGTCAAAACACATTTGTACAGCTTTGTAGTTGAATGTCCGATACAGTCGATGTCCGTTGACGTTTGTTGTTTTTTCTGTGCGATTTTTAAGCCGATAGAAAACACAAAAATAAACTCCCTTCGAACTTGAAAAATTTTATCAGTATCGTTAGAGCTTTGTTATTTTTGGCGTTGTTGTTGTTCTAGTCTTCCTTATTTATACAATACCTTAAATAGAAAACAGCAGAAATGTATGAAAAGAGAAAAACAGAATTAAGGTGTAAAAGAAACTATAAGTAAGATGAATGAGATTAAATGAAACGAGAAATTCATAAAGAAATCAAAGTGATATGAAACAATAAGGTTAAGGAAAAACAAAACAATGAAACTGAAAATATATACATAAAAAATTAATGATGATGATAGGAGATAAAAAAGACACGGGAAAAGAGATGAACTTTCTATCGTACTGCGGTTTAAAGAGAATTAATGATGATGAGAGGGAGAAGTGGCTAACTCGACAAGGCACGCCCTTTAAGTGATGATGAGATTACATCTATGTTTTCTAGTCTCTCCCTGTCACTAAAACTGTTACACGCTCTCTCTCTCTCTCTCTCTCTCTCTCTCTCTCTCTCTCTCTCTCTCTCTCTCTCTCTCTCTCTCTCTCTCTCTCTCTCTCTCTGTGACTGGCTCTCATACAACAATAACGCGTCATGTCCTGCTGTTACACAATTGTCTACTGTACATACACAAACACCTACTGTTTCGTACAACATCAGTACACGTCTGTTTACTGCACTTCGTCGCGATTACAGCATGGAATACATTATGAGTTTATGTACTCGGCGTACATTATTCCACCTAAAACAAACTCACACGCGCGCGCGTAATCCATTATTCAACTGTCTGTGTAATAGCGTTCTTGTGCATTCGTACACTAGGAATTATGGCAGTAGGCTGTACGGGCAGGACAAACCAAAATACGTCTGTCTACGAGCATAAAGTAATACAGAATGTTCTCACAGCGACAGTTGTGACTTTCTTCTGGAACGCTTAAGTGGTCTGAGGCCGGTGATTATTGTGTATTACTCAGTTCAACGCTATTATTAAGGTGACATTGATTGTTAGTTACATTACTGTGTACGGGACAGTCTGTAGCTTGAAGTATTGTTCTATATTGGTACGACGGTGTTACGGATCGTCGTATTGTACAGTGGAAACAAAATACAGACACCAATAAAGTCATTAAATTACCAGCTTTAATTAGTCAGAAATAACAATTTGAAATCAACAAGGTACTCTCACACAATAATTCAGGCAAAATTTGTCCACACGCAATAATAATTGTCAACAATTATTAGAGGTCCGCACTAATTATAACAGAATAATCACCTCCGACTAATTCGCAACAATCACTCGATCCGCACTCTACAGTAACGCCCCAAGTGTAACTAACTTCTAAGCCGACCGTTGTTGCTTATATACATCTTACAGAGGTTCCAGAATAATTTTCTATATTCCTGGCGGCATGCCAGCATAACTTGCTTAGTTAAGAGCACTCGAACAGTCTAGTAGGTACTTACCTGCGAGGCCTTGACACAGATATTGCACCTACTCGGCTAGCCGAGAAACGTGTACAATTGTGAAGTAGCTGCACTTGCTGAATTTTCGAGAGCATTACGTAATTTCGTATCAATATATTTCTGTATGATCGATGAAATATCAAATTGAAAATATTAAAATTGGAGAGCAGTAAAAGTGACTAAAGATGTCTAAATCGAATACAGATGTGCTACTGTTTGCAAGAAAACGCAAGCATATGGATAATAATATTATTATCTTCACCAAACGCTAGCAACTGAGTCTGTAAAGTTCGTTTACTGTTGGTTGGCTTTACTACGCACTACATGTGTAGTGTGTTTGTTGTACTCATTGGCAATGTGAGATAAGGGGCTTGAACGTATCAAAAAGCGTTGGCTCACAAAGATATCACTTACCATTAAATATTACTACCTTTGAGAAAACTTTGCAAGGCACATTTTTAGGTTATATGAAAGAGAATGATTGGAAGAATCGGAAAGCTTACATGCGAAAAGCGACTTTAAATGTTGTTCGAAAATATGTGTGTGTGTGTGTGTGTGTGTGTGTGTGTGTGTGTGTGTGTGTGTGTGTGTGTGTGTGTGTGTGTGTGTGTGTGTGTGTGTGTGTGTGTGCATTGCGGATCGCAGTATTGTGGCGAAATGTTGTGTTTTATAATTGTGCGGGACAATTTTAACACAATCTTGTTTTATATTAGTTGACATTTTTTTATTGCGTGTGAACAATTTTTATTTGATTTGTTGTAAGAGACTATCTTGTTGGTTACAAACTGTTTAATTGTGATAATTAAACCGGTGGTTAGTGTATTAATTGGTGTCTTGTTTTGTCTTGTTTTATGTTCAAGATGTTTTATTTTCGTAAAATAGAACTCTACATTTTTATAATTTAGCCTACTTTTCAAGAAAAAAACTGTAGCAACAAATATTGTGATCGTGATCTTACAACACTGATCATTAAACGGCACAAAAATCGATCCTCAAAAGTTTTACTAAGACTTCTATAATACAGGCACACTTGTAATGCATTAGTTCTCCTATGCGATGTGACACGTTATTAACTTTAGGTTGATGAATCAGAAATGCTTTAAAGTTCAGAAGCTTAATTCTGCAATGGACGCCTAGCCTCGATGATAACGATTCTGTTGAAGTCACGGTTGGTGAGATCCTTAACAAAATAAAACTTATGTGTAATTGTTAATTGTTATAGTCACAAACAGAAACTACTGTTACGACACCACAGGACATGCTACGTGTTTCTCGGCTGTAATGTGTGCGTGCGTACGTATTGCCGCTACTTTGAGATATAGGAAATTTACGTGACACTTATCACGCTTCCGCAACGAGACTTTTAAAGACCATAGCAGTCCGCGCGCGCTGTTTTCAAGGCAGCAATCAATTACGTTCTAGTGTTTTCTAGTAGACACGTATTATGGAATATGCTGGAATCTCAGCGGGGTATAAATACAAGGCTACAGCGGGGCTTAGTTCAGTTGTTGTCGGGCGATTTACACAGTGCGGTTCGCAGTATTGTGGCGAAGTGTTGTGTGTTTTATAATTGTGCGAGACAATTGTAATACAATCTTGTTTTATATTAGTTGACATTTTTTTATTGCGTGTGAACAATTTTTATTTGATTTGTTGTAAGAGACTATCTTGTTGGTTACAAACTGTTTAATTGTGATAATTAAACCGGTGGTTAGTGTATTAATTGGTGTCTTGTTTTGTCTTGTTTTCCACTGTACCATACGACGATCAGTAGACTGTCGTTACAGTACACTGTTGCACTCCTATAAAAAAAAATCCCGGTTAGTGCTTCCAAGCTTCGCAGTTCATTATCCGATTGGGAATATCTGTTTGATTTCTGTTTATAAAACTCATGCTTTGCTTAACATAACCAAACAAATTTGATAATAACGTAAATAATCAGGAGTCAGCCGTCACTAACAAACATTGTACATTTTATGAACATTTATTATTAATTTTTTCACACACGCAGTGTACTAAATTCTGCGTTAGTTAAAAACGTTGTCTGAGGTTGGAGCGTTTAAACGTCAAGTGTCGGAACCAGCTGTTTTTACGTGACAACAAAGCAAAGCGTTTATCTACTGCAGTACTACCAACAATGGCACGACAAAAACGTTCAGTATAACACGTGTTAAGGCCACCAGATATCTTTGTCGGGGCGAACTATACGCTATAATGTACAGTCTGTTTTTGTGTTACACGTTTTTAGTGAGCGACATTAGCTGGATAGGCTCAACCCTATATAGCTCTATTTGACCGGAGCCTATACGGTCAAACGAGCGCAAGCGCACAAACATACAACAAACACATGTGACCTCTCTCACTGAAATATCTCTGTAGTGTCCGACGATCCGTTGGTTAAAGTCCTACTCGTCCTTCCCACAACGCGCACGGTAGACACAAAGAGATAAGCCCACTTGATTGAACGCATGTGTTGGTTTTTACGTTTTCACAACAAACAGTAAGTGTGGAAACACACAGTAAAAATATTATTGCTGAACCTATTAAATTTCAAGTTTCATCCTTCCCTTTTTGCTTAATTTAACCTGGATATTGTAGTACCATTTATCATTTATTATGTATTTTGTCTTCCTTCTTCTTCCCTTTTATCATTGTTGTGCCCAGTGTTTAACATTCTTCTTCTTCTTCTTCTTCTCCTCCTCCTCCTCCTCCTCCTCCTCCTCCTCCTCCTCCTCCTCCTCCTCCTCCTCCTCCTCCTCCTCCTTCTAGAACATCATCCAACTCCTCCTCCTCCTCCTCCTCCTCCTCCTTCTAGAACATCATCCAACTCCTCCTCCTCCTCCTCCTCCTCCTCCTCCTCCTTCTTCTTCTTCTTCTTCTTCTTCTTCTTCTTCTTCTTCTTCTTCTAGAACATCATCCAACCTTCTTACCCTAGGTCGGCTCCCCCTTTCTCCTTTTATAGACTTGCACCCTCAAGGTTTTCTTTGTCATACGTTGATCATCCATCCGCTCTATATAACCTAGCCATTGTATTCGTTGAGCCTTTATGAATCTTACAACGTCTTCATGATACATTATCTCATCTATATCTTGGTTATTTCTTATTCGTCATCTTCTTTAACCAGCCACAGACACGTTTTAACATTTTATTTTCAAACTTGTGCTTATGTTACGTGTTCCTTTTTTGTCAATGTCCATTTCTCACCTCCATAAGTAACAACTGGTCTGATAAGTGTCTTATAAATTTTTATTTTTGTATTGCGAACTACTGAGTTTTCTTCTCAATAGTCTGCTGCTGGCATAATACGCCCTATTTCCTATGCGTATCCTGTCATTTAATGTCGTGTTAATGGACAACCATGTTACCCAGGTATTTGAACATATTAACTGCATCAAATGAATTATCCTCTGTGCATAAATTATATAGAATTCTTCTCATTTCTGATGGAGAAGTTAGCGTGTATTTAGTTTTGTTTGTATTTACAAAAAACCCATTCTAGCGGATTTTTTATTCAGCTCCTTGTACTGTATACCTCAACTAGCCGTTAGTGTTTAGCATTGGCTTCTCTTATAATCATCCACCTATGTCATTAAAATGTAAGGGGCAGTGCATGAAATCTTCTACGGCCAATGGTTGACAATAGATTGGGACGTTGGTGGAGGTCGCAGGTCCAGGTCCCCCTTTTTAAGTTGTTAACACAGTTTAGAATTCTGCAACTATTATCCCACAGCAGGTAACTAGTTACTACAAACGGTAGCGTATAAGTGTTATACTCTATAACTCATCGGTGTAACTACAAGGTGGGATCATGGGGATTTATACTCCACCAGAACAATTTAGAATTTAAGCGAAATTACATAATCACTTAACGTAGATTTATTTTAAACTAGTCGCGTGTATTAAGATAAGGCTTACGAATGACTGTGAAGGAAAAGGAATTAGAATACTTGTAAATTAATTTTAAAAAGTATGTAGCCTACACTTCGAATTTTCTTAATAATGACACTCATTCTCTCTCTCTCCTCTCTCCTATGGCGCTACAGCCCAAATCGGGCCCTGGCCTCCACCAATCTCCGCCTCCAATCCACTCTATCCACTGCAACCCTCCTCCAGTTTCTTATCCCCATGTCTCTCGCGTCCTCTGCAACGCCATCTTCCCACCTCTTCCTCGGTCTACCTCTAGGTCTCGTTCCCTCCCATGTACCCAGCAAAGCCCTCTTGGGGTTCCTGCCATCCTCCATTCCCATAACATGACCGGCCCAACGCAATCTTTGTATTCTTATACATTTTGAGACTGGTATCTCTTTATAAATTTGATACAGTTCATTGTATCTCAGTCTCCATGAGCCATTTTCTTGTATTGGGCCTATAATGCGTCTGAGGATTTTCCTTTCAAAGGTGTCTACTATGTCGACTGTTTTCTGTGTATTGTCCATGCCTCACACCCGTAGCATAACACCGGTCTGATGACAGTCCTATATATTTTCATTTTTGTTTCCCTGTGCACATCCCCAGACCTGAATGATGGCAGCAATGCGAAGTACGCCTTGTTAGCCATGGTGGTCCGAGGGAACTTGGAGAGGTAGCACCTTTGCTTCGGGTTGACTGGGCACTGGCCCTCACAAGTTCCCAGGGTTGGGTGATGTGGTGGTAGCTCCCAATGAAGCCATGAGCTTCTCTCCAGCCAAGACCGTACTGCGTGGTGAAGAGCCACATCCTACTAGAGGTGACCCCGTTGACGCAGAACATTACGTATCTAGACCGGAAGGTCGATAAACATTCCTGTTGAAGGGCAGCAGTATCCATCAGTACCGAGGTAGGGCGTATAGGAAATGATCCTGGACCGGCCTATGTCTTGGATTATTGCAGGCGATAGTCAAAATTTGACCCATCCGGCTGTAGTACTGCGACTGATGGGGTAGGTGGGACTCCATAGCTGTAGTGAAAGCAACCCATCTAGAGGAGAAAACCTCGATCACAATCCTGGCCATCCAGGTTGGAGGTTGGGCTATGGGCTAACAACCCATTCCCGGAAAACCGGATGTTACGAAACTACCAAATAAGCCTCGGAAAGGACGGTATCGGAAACGACTCAGGCAACGGAATATGGACTTGTCGTTTGGAACGTGGAATGTTAGGACTTTGTACAGGCCAGAGGCACAAAGGGACACTCATTCAGCGTTTGCTAAATAACTTCTTGGCAGCCTTGTATAAAATGTATTTTTAAAATGTTTCGAAATGTATTTATAAAGTTATATAGGAAGAATCCTGAATTTTATCATTTATCCTACGAAAAATGGGGTGTCCAACTTTCAAGGTAGTCTAATATCCCCCCCTAGTTACGCTACTGCCACGACTAAACAATTTTTGTTTGACTTTGACAAACCGAACGGGTTGCGCGTAACGATGGAACGATTCTGAATTAGCTTCTTACGTCGTAAAACTGAAACATCAGAAACTGTTTCGGATTGATTTAATATCACACAATAGCTGTCACACATTTACGACATGTTGAGAGCATGGAAAGCCAGAGTGACTTAGGGAATACAGCTAAACCAATCAATTTGTATGGGTTCCCTGCTATATGCGGATGTCATAGTTCTTATTCAAGAAAATGAAGATGATTTACAAAGAGCTTTGTTTTAATTACAAGTAGTGGCAGGAACGTACTCACTGACAATTTCAGTAAGATAGACCAACACCTTTAAAGGTAAGTATCCAATGAGGACTAAGATAGTTATAAACATCAGCACTTTAGAACAAGTGAGTGGTTTCAAATATCTCGGCTGTGCAGTAAGCTATGAATCTGAATATTATATAAGAAAGAAGATAATTAAATTTAGGAATATTTGTGGTACGATTCATAGAAATCTTAGAAATAAAACAAGACACAGCACAAGGATTAAATTTTATAAGACAATTGCAGTACCCACATCGATTTATGCCAATGAGGCGTGAGTCATGACAAAAAAGGAAAGCGGCAAGATTCAGAGTGCTAAAATGCAGTTTTTTCCGAATTCTTAAAATTATACATTGCAAGGTAGAATAAGGAATGAAGATATCAGAGCAAAACTCGAAGTAAAGGACGTAAATAACATTATTTCAATTTACATGAGACAATGGTGGGATCATCTCCAAAGGATGACAGAGTGGCACTGAACTATAAAGCCATTGGTAGAAGAGACGTGGGTCGTCCGAGGGTGAGATTGGTGCCGGAACAGGTTTATATAACCTAATACTTGAAGAGGAGAAAAAGAAGAATAATGGGTGTCAAGTGATTAAAGGTCCTAGAAGCGGAAGAGGAAGGTTTCCAACGGCACTAGAGGTGGAAGAAACCCACTTAGAAGGTGGGTTTCCATATGAAAATCCACAGGCTCAAAGGTAGCACTTCTACCGCTGGTTTTAGTCTGGCCTAATCTGATTCCGTTTGAACGTTGTACTGACACATCTCTTTCTGCCATTAACGGATTCTTTCTCCAAGACTCGGTTAAACAGAATTGGGGAAAGAACGTCTTTTGTTGAATGTTAATTCACTAATGTCTGCTGTACCACCGTTGTGTGTTATCATCTGTTCTGAATTCTTTCACCACGTACATCAGCGTATCTCGTTTAGTGGAAATGTGTGTCTTTTTAAGTTTACAAATGTCATGTCTGCTGCTATTGCCTTTGGTTCTGATGTACGTCGTGACGACGAAGACCTTTTCCGCGCACGATCGTTCTTTCCTGAATCTCGCTTGGCATTCTCCAAGTTGTTCACTTGTGATTCTCTACTGCATATTGGAACCGCTTGCTAAATGTTTTTCTACAGAACTGTTAAGAGTGACAGTCATCCTCAATAGTTGTTGACGTTCATTTTGTCACCTGTTTCATGTAACGGGTGGATGACTGCGTCTATTCATTCATCTGGCATTTTTCTGAATACGGTTTTCGGAAATTTATTTTAATATGAATAAAAATAATCGTACAATTGTTTAAGAACCGAGGTGTCTACGGAATGTTTTTATTGAATATAGTACGTTGAGAAAATGGCAAAAATCGGATACCGGTTCCTAAAATATAGAAAAGTACTCTCTTTCTATCACTCTACACACACACACACACACACACACACACACACACACACACACACACACACACACACACACACACACACACACACACAATGGTTGATTTATAAAACTATACGTGCCGGAACGCATCAATTCAAAAGTTGTACAGACACAAATACACTTACGGTACTTGTTATATTAGCGTATACGTTTACATCAGGTTATTACAGAGGAGGTCTACAGCCTTATAAAATATGTAACATACGTATAAACTTGTATATAAAAAAGTAATAAAGTTTACTGATATTTTTAAAGAGCTTTATCGTCACGTTAGCCGCACGACAATCGAAAATATCGGTATGGAGAACCATACATGACTTCCATGTTCTAAGATTTATATTTAAAATCATTTACGAAATGGAATGTTTCCATAGAAACTACTTTCCACTTATTGCTTCAGCCTTAACTAACTTCAGTACTGTGGTCACTCACGTATACCACCACACGTAATCGCACTCGATTTTCACTGATGATGGCAGTCGACGGCACTGCCGAAACGTCTGGTTTTGCAGAAAACTTTGAACTACGGCCAAATAGCCCGGGAAGAAATTTTAACAACAAACTACTACTTTGTTGCCGATAACGTAGTACACTTATAAAAATTATCCCTTCCCCCCAACTATAATTTTCATTTATAGAAAATTACCCCCACCCCGTTCAACTAGCCTCTTCATTTATAGATATTTCATCTATGTTTCTACAGTGGGTTATTAATATCTTCTTATCAGGATTCTTTATTTATCAAAATTAAGTACTTTACTCTTGTTACAACAAAAAATGTTTCAGGTAAACTACCCCTTTCCCTTAACCAATCTTCACCAAAATCAACAGGCCTTGAGTCTTCTACAAATCAGGTATATATGTAAAAAATTATTTGATTCTGTTTGAATTTACGGCAGTTATCGTTCGTCATGAAAAAATTTCTCTTGTTACAACATAAAATGTTGCAGGTAAACTACCCCTTCCTCTTAACTGATCTTCACCAAAATCAACAATTATTGAGCACTCTACAATTCAGGGATGTATGCGATACATTATTTGATTCTGTTTGAATTTGCGGCAGTTATCGTTTGCCATAGAAAAAAATTACTCTTGTTAAAACATAAAATGTTGCAGGTAAACTACCCCTTTCCCTTAACCGATCTTCACCAAAAACAATAGGTCTTGATTGGGTCCTCTACAATTCAGGGCTGTATGCAAAAATTTTGTATGATCCTGTTTGAATTTGCGGCTTTTATCGTTTGCCATAGAAAAATATCTAGAGACAGATAGACACAAAGATAGACAGACAGACACACAGACACTTTACGAAAAATGACTTTTTTCATGTTTTGAGGGTAGTACAATCAGAATCTGCAATTATCTCCAACACGATTTTTTTTTGCCATCACCATACTTCCATTTCCTTATGGAACATAGAAGTAATACAATGAAAATACAATGGAAGTTTCGAATAACGAAGTAAACTATCCGTCTGGAATTTTACTACGTGGCAACAGGTCCTTTCCATTTATACCGTGTATCTGGTGAGTTATAATAATATATATACTTTTATTTAACTTCATGAAGGCGTCATCCCGGAGCCTCAATCAAACTCTAAGTGATGGTTTCGGTGGTTCCGACATTTTATAAAAGTTTCCACAGTTTCATCATTGTGTCCTTATATTGTTTATTTCCTTTTCTCTTTGTTTCCAATGGTGTATGATGGCCAGAAATCAGCCCTCTCACATTCACTTGAAGTTGTTGCTATTGTTTCAATAGCATATTTCTAGGTAGAAAGACTCTCCGGAAGAAATTCTGGAATGCACATATTCTCGAAAGCTCCCAATCAGTTGCCTTTCGCGTAGTTTTAATTTTGAAGCAAATTTGTTTGTTTCATTTTCTCCATAGGTTATTGGGAAGTTTTTTGAACGATAGTAGTTAAGATAAAGATTAGTGCTGGTGTTTTTGATTTCGACAAATGTTTAGTTTTGTAGTGAGGATGATGAGGAGCACAATTTAAAAAGTAGTAGTAAGTTTTTGTAATGATTCGGTTTTTCTTTTCATATATTTTTTTCGGTAATTTATTTTTGGATCCAAGAGGTACAGGAACGCCGTTCCGGCGCGTTCCCCCTGTAATCAAGCCCTGTGTACACACACAAATACTTTTTGCTACTTTTCTGTTTCTTGATGCATATATAATTTATTTAATATTTATAATTTCTTTACCTCAAGATGTTGTTTCCTTTATTTGGAACATATTTCGGGAATCCTATTGTTCAGTCTATCCTATATATACGAGTATATCTGTCTCTCTATCTATCTATCTATCAATCATTTTCTTTCACACGCACAGACCCGCTCACTTGTAAACAAATATATGTAAATATACTTCCTGTTTGCCAGTCCTTTCGCGTAAATACGGTGTATGCCTGTGACGTAGTGTCTGTGTTAGTGGTTGTTCCGTGCCGTTGACCTGCGACCGAGTCACACAATTGAATTATCCAACGCCACAGCAACAACAACAAACACGGCCACGGCTCTGGCTCCAACTCGGTGTTACTACATCAATAGTTACAGCAGCAGCAGCAGCAGCAGTACAGCAGTCTACCAATGTAATTTAATATCAAGCAAACCTCGGCAACTAACAAAGCTCGACATGGTGTGGAAATCCCCCCCCCCCCCCGAACACACACACAAGGCAATAAACGGACAGCACCACACGGCTGTTGTCAAAACTAAATTAAATTACGTGTGATGAATGGGCGTCGTCGTGTGAAACGGATTGCTCTGCTGCCAACCTTATAAACAAAATATTTCGAAGTCTCTTAAAAAATAATTTACTTCTTCTGTATACTCGTATATGTTCCCCGGCGGTACGTCTGTTACTACTTGTAAACTCATCCGTCACGTTTATGAACGCAAGACCTGCATGTTATGGATGGTAACCTCCGGAAAATTCCTGGTAACCTCCGCGCTTGTAAGGTTAGGTAGAAAGTAATGATTCTATTCCAAGAATTGGTATAATCTCCGGTTATGTGTATACTACATGCGTGGAGGAGGTAAATTCCTACACAGTTTTTTTTTTTGTATCGGCCATCTGAGGACTACATCCCAATTTCAATTCTTTATTCCTTGTTCTTTTCTTTTTCTACAATATTCCTTCACCTTTTCACTATGACTCTTCTTCCTGTCTTCAGTCCACTTTGAACCTGCGTTTTCTCTCTCCTGGGCTCTTTCCATTTTTAAGACTTTTGCCCGAAAAAGGTGGTTAATATTATATTAGATTCCTTAGGCAGATGTCGCGCGACTCAACACAGAGCTGGGCGGTATCGTGAAACGGATCCTGGAAATGCGGATTCTATAGCAATAAATAAAATGGGAAGTAGATTAACAAAGGAATGTAAATAGAAACAAAGGAATTAAAAAAGAATGAAGAATCTGGACTACATAGAATACTAAATAACATATGTCCATTGCAAATACTAGTGAGTTGATATGTGAAACGCCCAGGAAAAAGAGGACAAAGGGCAGGGAAGTACTCCACACTTGCTCTCAATTGAGTGTAATCGATTACAGTAACTCAGTACATGAACGTTATTGAATGTATGTTAAAAAGTACGAAAAATGAGAACTGAATATCAGTCAAATTACACGAAATAGGATTCAACTCGGATATTAATAGGAGAGTGGATGATTAATATCCGAGTAGATTTCAAAAGTGTAAAATATCAGCCAAAAAAAAAATATCAATAAATTTGTACAGATATTTTTCTTCGTTAACTGGTTTGTAGACCAACGAACGGCTGTTAAGAATTATGAAATTGAAGAGAAATACAAATAACCGAAAGACGCGCAGAACGAATGTTAGTGGAGGAATAAGGGCGCGTTTGTGTTTTCTGTCTGTAAACATAACATGCATGCGCTCCTCGCAAACACTCAACAATATTAGCTTTATCGGAACGCTACAACAATGGCGGAGTGCGTACATTGTTGACACTTACAATAATGCGCTGCGTCTGTGGTGTTTGTTGTCAACACGCCGAGAGAGAGAGAGAGAGAGAGAGAGAGAGAGAGAGAGAGAGAGAGCTGTTTCTACATATTATTCTACAGGCACCGGCAAATTATCCCCTCGGGAAATGTTGAAACGAACAAAAATATTTCTTGTAGTTAACCCGCTTGGGAGGCCAAAATGTTATTTACAGTATTGATTATTGGTGTTCCTGTTCACCTCTCTTTCTAATATCGCAAGAGAAGCCACAAAAGAGAAGCATGAAAATAAAGCGTAGTAAAAAAACAATTTTTTAACTACTTCAGTGAGCCGTTTCCCGCATTCTTTGATACAACTCGGCGTATTGTTGTGAAAAGGATTTTTATCACTGAAATATAAATACAGAGATCACGTGTGTAAAAGACTATTCTAAGGAGATAGGATATTATTTCATGGATTGCTATATTCAGTACAATAGAAAGAAACTGTATACCAGAAACAGTGAAATGTTATAAATTTATCATCACTTCTTTATCCTCTTCGCATAAGTAATTAGTTCTCTCGCATGTACGGTTCCGATTTTTTTGCAGCCCACTCAGGCTTCTCCTTCCTTTTACTTTATATCGTCTTGCCCTTAGTGGTAATTTAGTTTCTTGCATCCTCTCCAGACGTCCAAACCATTTCATATGACACGATTTCCTTGGTTTCTCGCTGAATGTATGAAGCTTATTACTTATTACTTCGTTTCACATCGTGTCATTTTAATAGTTTTTACAAACCTCTAATCTTTAGTCACACTGGCACTCTTTCCATCCCTGGCGGTGGTATCTCTAGTTATCAATACCACTGTGCATTTACTATTCGAATTAATATCTTGTTGTGAAAAAACATTCAGTTTGTTTCTTTATGCATTTCTAAAGTTTTAAAGTTTCTAAAGTAAAGCATATTGGTTTCATCATTTGATTGAATGAGACCAGCGAGTTATTTGTGGTCACCTCCGAACGTCGTCAGAGTAGCCATTGCATATGTGTATATTACATACGAAGTTTGTCTAAATAAAAGGAGTTGAATTTGTATTTCAAAACTGGCAATGCATAATGCAAAAATACTATGATAAAGACAGCTACAGTTAAAGGATGTGATGTTTATTTACATTCAGAAACATTTTCAGCCTATTAATTAATACTATCTGATTGTACCATAGTTTTTTTCAAGTGTTTATTCTGCCCCACGTCATTAAATGGATAACGCTTCATGTCATGCCGCACTTTCTGCAAACGATTGTTTAGGAAAACAGAACATTCTTGTGGTAATTCTTCTTCTTCTTCAGCGGCGCAACAACCCATTACTGAGTCAAGGCTTCCTTTTTTTAGGTTTCTGCACATAAAAGAGTTTCACAGATGGGATATGTGAATTTCTCCGACCCAACCCCCAACCTGGAGGACCAGGAACTTTGATTTCAGGCTGCTCTTCCCCTAGAGAGTTGCCTTCATCTCAGCTGACGAGCTCTCTCTGCCCGGTCGCAGTAGATTAACTGACTCAGCCCATGTGTGCAGCCGTTGGGCTACTATAGCCTCTTCCGCCTCCACACTAGGCCGATGTGCACCACCCTGCCATGCCAGGACTCAGGATACCCCCAGACTGGCCTGACAGAACCCCCATTTCTCGTTTGCTTACCGATCCACTCCGCCGAAGGGATTGATTACCACAATCTTGGAGTGGATCGCTCGGCGTAACAGGGCCCACCGACGTGTAGGTGACAGTGGAGTTGGGGTAGAGAGGCTGGTGTGAAAGCATATGTTCGCGTCACACCCCCTTTGGACCCCCTTGTGGTACTTCAGCCGTTGTTTTAAAGTCCGTTCTTTCTTATACTGGCTGCTGAAGTGTGTTGTACTTGAACCGGATTGATTAGAGCAAATGTTCGTATCACTAAATCGCTAGCAAACAAACTAGTTCACAATTGATTAACATTAATTGGCTAAAAATAAATCAACAATTTTTAGTCTTAATACAACTGGCATTAATAAAACTAAAAATGAGTTAATCATCATCATCATAATCTTCAAGGATTAAACCAAGGATGCTTTGTTCCGGTCTCAAGTAGGCAAAGATTAGATCTGGTCACTCCAGCGCTTCCCCGGACGTCCAACACCTCTCCGTCCCTCGGCTTATAGTTTCCCATAGTTGTTTGGCGATACGGCAGTCATCCATTCGGCAAAGATGTTCCCACCAATTCAGCCGATACTGAGCGATCCTGTCGAGTATACTCATAATATTCAGGTTCTGCCGTATATCTGTGTTTCTTCTATGATCATAGAGAGTATATCCTGCGACGTGCCTGAGAACTGTCATTTCAGCCGCTTGGATGCCACTGGTCTGGCCTTTCGTTAAAGTACAATTCTCAGACCCATAAAAAACTGTGGGAAGAGGCATCACCTTGTAGAATTTTAGGCGTGTCCCTTTAGTTGCTGACTTAAGGGTTTGCCTAATGGTCCCGCACATAAGGTTGAACTTACCCAACTTATTCACAGCGTCGTTGCTTGCATTATAAGACACACTGCAGCCCAGGTATTCAAATTGCTAACTTGTTCCAGAACAGTACCATCTATAACAATTTTTGCCCTTACGGGATCAGTTCCATGAAAAGGCATCACCTTGGTCTTATGTGTCGAAATTTGCAATCCAGAGTCTTTGCAGATTCGGTATAACAGATGTATAAAAACATGAATTCATGAATCTTTTTTTCTTTAGGTTATGTTTGTTTCGTTAAGACAAATTTTAGCTTCATACTGTACATGCCTTTGTGTCGTATTATTCGGCTTTGTTATTCACTAAGACCCATTCTAAGAATGAACATAGTTTAGGCTCACCTGATCTTTTCTATATCCAAATATTAAAAACCAATTCCGCAGCCGCCATCTTTGAAAGTCTGTAACACAATCAAAATGACACTCGGTTAAGATGTTCCAACCAAATGGACCAACAATAATAATCTTCATTTTCTGCCGTATACCTGAATTGCTTCTACTATACTAGAGTGTAAGTTATATCCGGCCACGTGCCTGATAAATCTCTTTTTGCTCGCTTGAATACAAATTTCTATGCTCCAAGGTACCGGATAGGGTAAGCAATGCCTAGTGATCCCATTCCACGATTAAGAGAAATACCCAGCCGCACCTCTAAATGGTGGGGAACGGAAGACACCTCGGTAGACCAAATGATAGCCGGTATAAGCTGTTCCACCTCTATTTGCCAACAAATAGAGTTTAGGCACCCTCTTGTTCTTGGGGTAAGAAATTGCCCCTAAAGGTGGATGAGCCTTTGTTGTTCAACGCCGTAGGATGTGGCAGGTAAGGTGAAACCAGCATATTAAAGATCCTTATGGACATCTCAAACAGGAAATCTCGTCTCTTTAGTCCGCTAAGACAGCCAGTTATTGGCAAACAACCCAGGTAAGAAATCGGACTGGCGTTAAGCCAGAAGGGGGCAACACATCCACCGTCTTACCCTGCGATATGCTAGTAACATACGCAGAGATATATTACTTACTAAACTGCCTCAAATAAGGAATAGGCGATCGGACCCAAAAGATATCGACCACAACTGTGAATATACGTACGAGGATTGTTCAATAGAAACACGTTTAGAGGCTGTAAAGCATTTTTTATTCAACGATTTTAAAAGAAATCTCCATTAACATTAAGGCATGAGTCCGACTGTTCCACTAATCTGTAGATTCCCTACCTGCTGATAAATTTTTTGCGGCTGTTTGTGGAACCATTCGCTAACAGCAAACTCTACCTCAGCGTCCGATTTGAACCGCTGTCCTTTTTAGTGATTTCTTTAATGGGCCAGAAACGTGATGTCGCATGATGATGGGACTGTAAGGTGGATGTTTTAAGACTTCCCACTTCATACGACCAAGCAGATCTTGAATCGCCTGGGCTACATGGAATCGAGCATTATCATGCAGAAGAAATACACCATTTGTGAGGTTCTCGGGACGTTTATTTTTTATGCTGACCCGTAAGCGTTTCAAGCTGTCTACATATCGCTCAGCGTTGACACCAGGTTATTTAAAATATAAGAGCAGCACACCCTGATAATCAAAAAATACGGTCACCATTACTTTTCCTGCCGAAGGTTGGGACCGACATTTTTTCGCCTTCGGAGATTGTGCATGCTTCCAATGCATACTCTGACGTTCGGATTCTGGTTCGTAGTGATAACACCAAGACTCATCACCGGCAACAATTTGGTGTAGAAAGGCATTAGAAAGGAGTGGTTGTTGATAGCGTACCAAATGCTGCAATCATAAGGATCATAAGGCCAAACACAAATTTTTCTGCTCATCAGTAAGCAGTCGTGGAATCCACTGAGCAGCAACTTTGTGATAGCCAAGACTATGAATGATGGAATGAACACCCAAGCTGATGCTCAACATTTGAGAAAGTTCTCTAACTTTGATGCGCCTATTTTCACGTAAAGCACTTTCCAGCTGTCTCACATTTTCATCTAATGCTGCAACACGTGCAGGTCCGGTACGAGCCAAATCTTTAGTGGATTCTCTTCCTTGTCAAAATTTATTGCACCATTCAACCACTGTCTTATGAGAATAACTATAGTCACCATATACCCTGGTCCATTCTGGTCCATATAAATTTCCATTGGCTGACGCCTCTCGGCGGCCAAAAACTGAATAACGGCATGCTGATTATCTTTGCACGGATTTTGTGTCATAGATGGCATTTTTCAACCCAGTCACAACGCTTAGAAAAGAGCAAACTGCAAATATTTTTGACAGACGCTTCACTAGTACTTAAACAGAAAGTATAAACAAATGAATTCCGTTGCCATGGCGGCGAAGTCACGGCTGCGCAGATCAAACGTGTTTCTATTGAACAATCCCCGTATATAGTGTACACATTTGATCTTCTTCTTCTTCTTCTTCTTCTTCTTCTTCTTCTTCTTCTTCTTCTTCTTCTTCTTCTTCTTCTTCTTCTTCTTCTTCTTCTTCTTCACTTCATGTTTTAGGCATTCTGCCTGTTACGGTTCCCACCTTTTCCTTGGTCTACCTAAATTTCTTCTTCCTCTGGCTTTGTATTTTCTAGCTTTTACTGGAATCCTGTATTGTTGCATTCTTTCTAAATGTTCTTGCCACTTGTTTCTATTAAATTTTATCTTTTCATTGAAGTTGAATACCTGAAGTTCATGTATAATCGTTTCATTTCTTATTCTGTCTATTCTGTTTTCGTCCTTAACTCGTCTTAAGAACCTCATTTCCTGTGTCTGAATTCGATTTTCTTGTGCCTTTGTCGTTACCCATGTTTCGCTGCCATATATAAGTGCGGGGACAGCCATTGTTGTATAAAATTTCAACATTGTCTCTTTTCTGGTTTTATTTTTCAGGCATCGACTGACAGTTCCGCAAATACGGTTAAAAGTAATAATTTTTGGACAATATCTTTACTGTAATCGAAGGAAATATCACAACCTAGGTATTTAAAATGTTTTATTTGATCCAGTGTTTTATTGTTTAAGATGATTTTGGATCTTATTGGCTCTTTTCCAATGTCAAATTATTGGCTCTTTTGATATGTGTCAAATTAAGTAAGTGTAATTGTAAAACTCTGATAGTAGTGCGGGATCAGCGGTAGTCACCAGGGATGCTAGACTGTATCCAGTCCAGTGTACGCGGTAGTTACTCTGCGTGGCTGCCTGCAGCTGTGTCACAATTGAATTTACCAGAAATAACAAACACGTTGTTGTTCACACACTTACACACTCACTGGCGGACGCACGCGCGCAACTCGTCGTTACGTCAACACGAACAAAACAGCAGCAGTAGAGTCTACCAATGTAATTTAATATCAAACGTCGGGCACTAACCTGGACATGTTGTGGAACACCCTGCCCCCCCCTCACACACACACACACACACACAGTGACTGACAGGACACTGTCAAAACTAAATTAAACGAAAAACATGTGATGAATGGGAGTTACATGGAAAGTTTAGCCTACTGTTACAGGGGTTGTAAATTTTTAAACAAAAATTTTCCACTTTCCTTAAAAACCACAAACTTGGATAATGATATTTCGAGTTGTCGATTGGGTGAACGTCATTATACATGCTCTTTACGAAATTAATAAAAAATGTTTTTTTAAAAATAATTTTGTGCGCGATTGTGTTTATCTTCTTTTTCTTCCCCTCTACAAGGATTAGGTTATATAAACCTGTTCCGGCACCCATCTCGTCCTCGGACGACCCACGTCTCTTCTACCAATGGCTTTATAGTTCAGTCCCGCTTTCGGCAATCGGCCCTCTGTCATCCTTTGCAGATGATCCCACCATTGTCTTCTGTAAGTTGCAATAATTTCATTTATGTCCTTTACTTCGACTTCTGCTCTGATATCCTCATTCCTTAGTCTATCTTGCAATGTATAATTGAAAGTATTTCGAAGAAACTGCATTTCAGCACTCCGAATCTTGCCCCTTGCATTTTTCGTCATGGCCCACGCCTCACTTGCATAAATCAACGTGGGTATTGCTATTGTCTTATAAAATTTAATCCTTGTGCTGTGTCTTGTTTTATTTCTAAGCTTTATATGAATCGTACCACAAGTATTACTAAATTTATTTATCTTCTCTCTTATATCATATTCAGATTCATAGCTTACCGCTCAGCCGAGATATTTGAAACGGCTCACTTGTTCTAAAGTGCTGATGTTTATAACTATCTTAGTCCTCACTGGATACTTACCTTTATGTATTTTGTGTTAATGTATTTGAATATAATAATAATGACATTGACTAAACTCATTATTTTTACTCAATTACCCTTGTCTACATAGGCGTTAGACAAGGGTGCAGTTTATCACCTATATATTTGACATATATAGGCCTACTGACGATGCTGTAAGGCAACGCAAACAACGAACTGGTCTTGGAATCAACTTACTTCCCGATAGTTCCCCCATTAACACTCTGCTGTTTACTGACGATCAAGTTACCCTACAAAAAAAAACGAAATTGGATTACAAGAAGCAGTGTGTCAACTCAGTAAAATTTGCTATGAGTATAATTTAAATTTAAAATGTATAATATACCTTTATTGTAATCCGTCTTGCGATCTTGTAGTTATTTTGTACACTACATGCTTCGGGAATAAATTCCCATCTTCAGGTGAAGAATTTTTGTATTCTCCTATTATATAGGAATCGTCGGCGAAAATATCACACACACACACACACACACACACACACACACACACACACACACACACACACACACACACACACACACACACACACACACACACACACACACACACACACACACACACACACACACACACACACACACACACACACACACACACACACACACACACACACACACACAGTATGTTCATCCCAAGTAAAACGGCTTTACTTAGCACCTAAAGATACTTTTACTGCGGTATTTATTCGTACACTTGATACTATATAATTGCTTTTACTGGCTGTTCGTATGTAACAATAAATTCACAGTAGAATAAAAAATATTTTTTACTTAGTAGTATTAAACGCATTGTTATGCAACAACAAACGACTCGTTCGTTAATCCATGCCACTTAAATTACAGCTCCAATTAGAATGTGTTCATCGCCTCCTTGATTCGAATCGAGAGAAATCTTCTGATCACCTATGTTGCTTTGGGGCAACTACGTGTCATTACGGCTGAAAATGGGGGTAAAATTAATTGTTGGTTAAATCAGTCCATTGTGTGTGCGTGTGTGTACGCGCGCTATGGGCGCGCGCCGTGTAACTGTATCGCTTGGTTTACACAACTAAATAAAATCATATTTAATTTCTGATCAGAAGATTTGCAGAGTTGCAGCACAAAAAACATTTCTACGTCAACAATTGTTTTCTACGATAAACTCTAAGATTCCGTGCAGACTGCTATTGTTACTCCTGTTACTTTATTTGTTGTCGACAGAAACTGCCACAGTGTTGTTACTATTCAAGATTCGACTTGCCGACACAGCATGTGTCCCGGAAGCAATCATTTCACTTGATTTCCAAAGAAAATTTGCAGATTTTTTTAATTTATTGAAATATAGGAAAGAGAGAGACTGACAGACACAGACAGAGAGCGTGGAAGAGTCTCCGTTTCCGTTGTGGTACCACAAATGCTAATGAAGCCGTCTCGTCGTCATTCTACTGTTGGTATAACCGTTGCTCAATGAAGTGCAGAAACGTGTCGACAACGTAATTGCGCTGGTGTAAAATAAAAATAAAATAAAAAAAAATAATTTCAAACTCTATTTTGTGTAATTTTTACTTCTAGATACAGTGTATTTCGGTGATGTAGCCACCGGTATTAGACCTTGCCGCTTTTTTCGACCAATATTCAAAATACGAAAACAAAACTAGGTTACACACAGAATGTTTCTTCGCTTAATGGGTCCGGACCGCCGGTTATTCGGTCCAGTAATGGGTCAATTTCTCCTATTCTTAAACAGAACTAATGAGCTCTTTTTATACGTAATTTAAACAAGTAGACTAGTAAGAGTGACAAACCATAACAATGCAGTACATTGTTTTATAAACAACCGACGACATGATGCTTTGGTTTTGGACTTTGTGTTTGTCCTTGGCGACATACCATAAACCAACTACAGGCAACAATAGGGCCTACAGGATTGTTGTGTCTAGTAAAGGTCTGTTTAGTCTCTTTGTAATTCCCTTGTAATTCTTTGTAATAGGAAATATTCCCTTCGGCTAACATATGTTTTCAACACATTTCGTTGACACAGCAAATTTCTGTATAGTTCGTCATTTTTGGTAAACATATGCTGTCTGAATTTGCTACTGTTACGTGTATCGGAGGGTAATGACACTTTTCGTTTTCTCATTGTGCGGTAACTGTTTCGATTATCATTACTTACGGACGTCTCGGTTTAATTTTCAGTTTATCTTTAAATTTTCTGACCAACAAATTTTTGTTTTAAGCTACGAATGCGGCGCGGAATGAGGGAAACAATTAAGTTACGTACTTCACTCTGTCTGAAAGAATCACGTTACTTGACATGATAAAAACTTAGCCACTTAACAGTAGTCAACGAAAACTCGCTAAACTAACTGGAGTACCGAAAAGTACAATTTATCCCGTCTTTCTGAAGGAAGAAAAATTGCGACAAAAGTGGCTTTTAAGAGACGACCTTCATGGGGCTTCTCAAAAACGGAAACGACAAGGAAAGGATCGAAGATGCTTTAAATGAATGGTTCTGCACGTCACTGCTCGAGGTTTGTCTGTTAATAGACCAGTGCTTAAAATTAAAGCAGAAGAATTTACCAAGAAATTAAACCATGATGGTTTTAAAGCTACAGATGTTTGGCTATCTCCCAGGAAAATCAAGGTAAAATTCAATTTAAGAACGCTAACGGAGAAAAAAATTGCGCTGACGTCAGGTTTAGAAGGTTCACTTACACACGTTCTGAACAAGGATGAAAAAACTTACTTGTTTGAGCTATGCAACCAGTAAACGCTTACACTTCTTTACCCAGGCTTGTGACGCAGCACAGAAAACAACATTCCGTCGCAGGGGTAAACTAACGTCGGCCGAGTACACAGGCCAGTGATGAATTCGAGTACCGGAAACCGCCACCGCGAGCGCTGCTTTGAGCAGCAGTTTGCTCAGTACAGATGAAATAATAAGACATCAAACGGGTGTGTCTGGTTGCGCTGTGCCAAAAGATCTCATTGCGCATCCGTGGCTTTGACGCGCCGTTTTCAGAGCAATTATATTGTGCTCAGAACAGTTGAACGGTTTGTGTGTCATCTCACCCCCCCCCCCCCAACTTCCTACACTAGATTCCCTCCCACTTTTACGATCTGCGCGAATATTTCATGCATTTTTGTTTCATCTGTACCAGTCTAGTCGCTTTCATCTCATAACAATTGTCTTCTAACAATCACATCGTTGGTCGTTTCGTTTTTCCATTCGTGTGTGTGATGTTGGTTTTCATATATTTAACTATTAAATAGACAATTCTTGAAAAACGTATGTGATGTTCTGTTCCTAAGTTAGTGTGTTATTTGTTCCTTCTGTAACAGGTAAAATTTTAACTTTGATCTTGATTAAAAACAGAAGAAATGCGATACTTTGTTAACGTGCGAACGCCCTCCTTAAATTTTCACAAGCAGTCACTACTGTTGTACAATAATTCCCCCATCACTTATTAATGTATAAATAAATAAGTGTGTGTGAGTGTGCAATTGTCAGGAGTAGAGATGCGGAGAGGAGCTCTTGGTAACAGTTTTAGTAGACAGCCAAACATGGGTAATTTTTTTTGTTTTTGTTTAAAAAGCCTGAAGAATGTAGTAATTTTATATTTTTATTATAGGATAATTTTTAAATACTGGGAGTGCGAAATGTTTCCTATCCCCTTTAGAATCGCTACTATGTACATACTTAGATTGGTGTTTTGCTAATGATTCTTTAATAATCACTAGCACAACCACTACGCCGCCTCCGGTTCTAAGGTAAAGAAGGGTGACGTAAGAGGAAGCTATCGTGTTCGTGCAAGCTATCGCATGGAGAGAAACAATGCTCAAGAAAAAATTGTTGCTGCTTTCGCCTGTCAAAATTACAATGAAAAAGTGGAGTTGATCTCTAAATAATTGTTTTTTTTTTAGTTCATATTACTATATTTCAAAATAGAAGTTTGTAACTGACTATCAATTAAAAAGTGAAAGAGAATTATCAATGTAAACATAAATTTTGAAGCAACGTACTTGCTAAATTCTTTCTCCCTTAGATTTTTGCAACTGAAAACTATTATTTTTAGTACAAAGTAAAATCACATTATTTTATTTAAATTTAATAATTAAAGAACGAGTCGAAGTTTTGTATCGATTTGTGTCAAACAAAATTTAGTAAGCCTCAGATCTCAATGGAAGCATTGTTTTCAAGTATAACCTATTATCGTTGTACAAAACGAGTTAGAAAACGTGGAATTTCGCAGTTCTTCATTGTTCGGGCCTGTAGTACACGTGGCCCCGTAATATATCGTGCTAATTTAAACAGTCAGAATGACATCGAATCGTTGTCGGAACTATTACTGACGTGACCAGCGCTGGGTGTGAAAATAACCAGAAATTTGTACATTTACAAAAGCTGCCATGACGTCTTCTAGTCTCGTCGGAACCTGAACTAGATAAAGAGAACACAAAGTCTGCTACGTTTTCTTGTATACTGCCCACTGGCCTCACTGTGTCTAATGAAACAGACAAGTCACGTTGTTATCAATCCATTCAACCCCCCCCTCCCTTAGTGACGTCACGGTACCGCTCCTGCTATGGATAACCAGCAAACTTTAAATTCTGCCATTGCGTAAATCAAAATACCCAGTCCGCGAAGTGAGCATTTCATTTTACTCACTCCGCGAATTGCGTATTCTGTTTTTACTCAATACCCGAAGTGACCATTCCCACCCACTCGTGAGCATTCTGACACATCGCCGCCCCGCCACTCAGTGCGGTGCCTAACACACGTCAGTTTTGTTTTTCCTAGCAGTGTGTCTTTGCTGTTGGTACAACCCGTGTCACAGTGAATTGTTTTTACGAGGACATTGTTATTGAAAATGAAGGCTCAGTTTGAGTGGAAGCTTCTAGTGTTAATGAAGGAGAAAGAAAGGCCATTTTTGTTAACTGATATATAGTATAAGTGTATTATCGAGGAAACTAAATAAGCAAACGAGAAGAAAGAAAAAGGACTAAACATGACTTCTAAAGATTACCGTCGGCTAAAGAGATTCGATGTCATGAAAATCGGAGAGCGGGAGCAGCTGATCCAAAAATCAGAGGTGTCGCTACAGAGATTAAATATTTTTGTCCAGCAAGCGAGTTGTTTGAAGTTTTAAAAGCAGCGCATATGAAGTTAGGCCACAAAAAAGAAAAGGCTATGGAGGTCGAACTGAAGAATAAGTTCTGCAGCATCGCAACGGAAGTTATCAACTTGTATGTAGAATTGTGTGAAACCTGTGCATTCAAGAAACAAAGTAAGAAGAAAGGGCTATGTCAGCGCGTGCGTGTTCGTTTGTGTGCGTGCGTGCGCGTGCGTGCGCGTGCGTGCGCGTGTTTTTCACACAATCGTCACTTCGGCTATTGAGTAAAAGCAGAATACGCAATTCGCGGAGTGAGTAAAATGAAATGCTCACTTTGCGGACTGGGTATTTTGATTTACGCAATGGCAGAAATTAAAGTTTACTTCGGATATTGCGCAAATGGAAATACGCAGTCCGCGGAGTGGGTATTTTATTTCGCTCATTGCCCGAAGTAAATGCTTACTCCGCGGACTGCGTAAAACAAGATTCGCACTTCGCGGAGTGAGTAAAAGTTTCGGGCAATGCCCGAATTCGGCAATTGAGAATAACATATATAAGACTAGTTGTTCCCTTATGCAACACCTATTTTCACTACTACTGGGAGGTAACGCAGAAAACGTAAATTCGAGTGTAACGCAAGAGTATCTGTTTGGGTACAAAAGGTTAAACGAAGCGCTTACTGCATATGTATAGATAATTTAGTCGATCTCAAAACTGCTGATGGTTTGAGCTCTGCAAACAACAGAAAAACTAGCAGTTTATTGACTTTATTTCGGAAAATGTTATTGCTGTTAATTAGAAGATGTTATTGCTGAATTTTTTATTTAAAAATTCAAAGATTTTCTTGCTGGATTTTAAAATACAAAAAACATACCCTAATACGAACTATGAGTTGCTTAAAACATTCTTTCGACAACATTCCACATTAATAATGTGCAAAGGGGTAACAAAAATCTGGGTTTTCCTAAATATTTTTAAAAAGACTGATTTTCACAAGAGAAATTATATATACAGTTTGTAAATTAAAGAGACTTGAGCAAACTATGGGCAGTAATGGCAAGGAAAGGGATCCCACAACATGTAATTAGACCAATGCAGAGTCTGTATATTGGAGAATAAAATCTTATTAGAAGCAGGGAGACCGAGAACAGCTACTAGAGTTGGCCTGATCACTTGTGGAGTAGGACAAGGGTGTCCATTATCACCTTCCCTTCTTAATTTATGTATTGACGATGCCATACAAAACTGGCAGATGTGTCTTCCAGACCATTTTATGATTGGTCACTCAACAATTGACACTTTGTTGTTTGCGGACGATCAGGCTATTCTGTCGGACTCTGAAAACAGATTGAAGATGGGTATACATTTGTTAAATGGAATCTGCAAAGACACTGGATTGCAGATGTCTACAATTAAAACCAAGTTGATGGCTTCTTGTGGAACTGATCCCGTACGGGCAAAAATTGTTATAGATGGTACTTTCCTGGAACAAGTTAGCAGTTTTGAATACCTGGGCTACAGTGTGTCTTATAATGCAAACAACGACGTGGTGCATAAGTTGCACAAGTTCAACCTTATGTGCTGGACCATCAGGCGAACCTTTAAGTCAGCAAGTAAAGGAACACGCCTAAAATTATAACTAAGTTCTAAGGAACTCAAAATCTGAAAGCAGTCGTGGACATAAGCGTGAAAAAACTTAGCAAAATATCGTGCAGTAGTTTATAAACTCGCATGACATTTACTTATTAGTAACCTCCCTGAGCTGCAGATTGCTCGCAATTTTCAATTAAGTGCGTTTAATAATATCCCATTTACACTATAATTTTCCTTATTTGAGGCAATTTAGTAGTGAATATGTCTACGAGTAAAATTCTACAATGTGACGGCTCTTCCTACATTTCTTTATGGGTCTGAGAATTGGAGTTTAACGAAAGACCAGGCCAGGCGCATCCAAGCGGCTGAAATGAGATTTCTCAGGCAGGTGGCAGGGTATAGACTACTCTCCATGATCATAAAAGAAACACATACATACGGCAGGAACTGAATATTATGAGTATACTCGACAGGATCGCCCAGTATCGGTTGAATTGGTGGGGACATCTTTGCCGCATCCCCAAACAACTATGGAACGATAAGCCGAGGGGACGGAGAGGTGTGGGACGTCCGAGGAAGCGCTGGAGTGACCAGCTGTAATATTTGGCTATTTGAGACCGGAACAAACCATTCTTGGTTTAAGCCTTGAGGATGGCGATGATGATGAAATGAAAGTGACTTATAATTATATATTATTTATTATCTCTAATTTTAATATTAATCTGTACAGGTTATTTACAACTCAGCGCTATTCCATATATTTTTCAATCCGTTTACTGCACGTTAATTTACACAAAACTTTTGAGATGAGGAAAAATTATAATGTGTTTTCATCCTAAAATTATATGGGATAAATCCTGAGTTCCTCACTTGTTCTGAAGAAAACTGGTTCTAAGGAGACGTTCAAGCTATCTCATCCCCATTCTTCCGCCCTCCAATAGGAGCAGCTTTTAGTGTCAGGTGTCTACTCGGTCGCTTTCAACTTAACACAGCCTTCTGAATACGATGCTACAGGTACACAACTACTATACGAGGGGCAGCTGAAATGTTCGCGGAGCGACATCTGTAGCTCAGGGGTAAAACTAAAATTTTTCGTGTGCTGCAAGATTTGTATTTTATATGAACTCCTGTTAATTTCCAAATCTATCTATCAAGTTTATCATTGTTTAGAAGTTGTTTAAATTGACGTGTAATGCGTGTTTTCAAAAACGGAAAAATCAAACATCGTGGTGGGATTCTTTGTTAAAATTTCTGTAGCACCAACGAAAATTCAAAACGAAATTGTAAATGTGTCAGGAGATGTTGCGACTTTCAAAACCAACAGTTTGTAAGTAGGCGCTTGAGTTCAAACGTCGTCGTGCGAGCATTGAAAACGTGATCGCACTGTAAGCAAAAACAGGGCAACAACTCCACATGCGGCAGCCATCTTGCACAAAGCTTTTTTTCACACCAAGTTCTTGAATTAAAGTGTAATTCACACGCTCATATGAGATGCCTATGATTTCAGCAACGTCATCCACTCCTCAATCTGGGGTCTTCCAACACCCTATGAAATTCAATAATGACATTTTATGTTGCACTTTTGGGCGTCCACTGCTGGGATAATCTTTAGTGCTTGTACCACCACGTTTAAACTCGAGTGCGTCCCACTTACCGTTGTTTCTGAAGGCGCAGCATCTCCTAACACATTTACAATTTTGTTTTCGTTAGCGCTAACACGTGTTTTAAAAAAGAATTTGTCACAACACGATGTTTGATTTTCTGCATTTTAAAAACACGCGTGACAGGAAAATTTCAAACAACTGGTAAAAAGTAAATAAATTGACAGTTATATCTGAAAATTAACAGGTGTTCACGTGAAATATACATATCGCAGTACACGAAAGATTTTAGTTCTACCACTGAGCTATAGATGTCGCTCCGCGAACTTTTCAACTGACCATCGTAGACCAGTGTTACTCCACGAGTGTGGCGCGACACTTTGTTATATCGTTGGTAAAAGTAATTAAAATAAAGTTACTCAATATTTATTTTCGAAAAGTAACTAGAGAAAAATATTCAACCGCTTAAAATAATATATTTAAATATGGGATTTATTGGCTTAAGCGTTACAATAAACGATTTAATTATTATTAACGTATAAAGAGCTAAGACAGGGATGCATTCTTTCTTCGATATTATGTAATGTGTACATAGATTACGTTCTACGCAAGTGGAACAATTGTTTGCTATTTTATAATTGGCACTTCGGAAATTATACGAATGTAAGCACCTTGCTTTTTGCTGACGACCAGTTTGTCATATCCAATAACGAAGATACTTTGCAGAGAGCATTGTACGAGCGTCATAAAATAATTAGGAAATATAATTTAATTTTATCTGTTGAAAAAACTAACATAATAGGTTTTTTGTGGATCATTTCTAAAGATAAACAAAAACAGTGATTGAAATAGAACTGTTGAAAAAGTTTTATCGATTAATTTCTTAGGATTCAATATATCATATCCTATATGGATGTGTGATTTATGGAAGGTTGCTGTATGGAATAAGATAGAAAGCTCTGGTAGAATAAATGGCATTATCATGAGTACCTTAAGGAAGAAGGTTAGACAAGAGGCGTTATTAATATTGTACATAGTGACGTACATCCCAAGCTGTCTACATTGTAGTGAAACGTGGACACATATGAGATTCCGTATATCAGGAGGCGCGTATACCAGCTTAGATAGGAAAAGCAATGACGACACCTGTCATGAGTTAGTTGTCCGACAAGTGAATGACATAGTGAGGGAATGTAGACAGAAATTGTTTATAAATTAATAAATTACCTCATCCGTAGTGTGACTTTGTTTTATTATTTGGAATTACGCGTTTCGGAACGTGTGCTCCATTATCAGATTAATTTACTCAGTTGAGATCGTCAAATGTTAAAATCACATACTCAGTTGTTAAAAACACACGTTAGTATGGGTGCGCACCCTATGACGGCTGACCGGATACTGAAGTTGTCTACGTAGGTTATGTTTTTGCAAGTTCAAGGCTGTATCGTACAGCGGGTTCGATTTAAAGTTCAGATTCAATATGAAATCCCGACTGTGTGTGTTATTGTAAGCTTTGTAAATTTCGAACTCCTCTAAAGCGTTCATGTACTGGACTTTATCACAAATATGCAAGGGTTCTAAATTTGATGTGAAGTCTGTGTAAGTATGATTGCTTGAAATTAAATGTCCGGCATAGTTGGATTTTATGTTATTAAGTGAAGTCCGATTTTTAAAATTATGTTTTGGTGTGTGTTCGTTAAATTCTTCAGGAAACCCCTCCCATTTGGCCAATATAAAAACAATCGCCATCATCAGACAACAATTTATATACACCTGTTTTGTTTTCTAATAGTGTGATACTATTATTGTGGCTGAGTATATTCACTATATTGTTATTTGTCTTGAAAATTGTCGTGATGTTAATTTTAATTAATGTAAAGAAATTGTTTGATCACGTAGAACGAATGGACCCGCAAGAATATGAAACGTAAGTTTAAAACATATCACTAAAAGTAGAACAAGTCTGGGACGGCCGATGAGCAGCTGCCACCGCGAGCGCTGCTTTGTTCAGTTGCAGATGAAATAGTAAGACATGAAACGGGCAGTGGAGGCTGGTGGTTGAAAAATTTGGGGGTTGCAATTTGGTTGGATGATAATAAATTTTGTTGTTATCTGAACAGAGAATGTCCAAGTCTCCTCCCCTCCAAACAATACGTAAATGAAACAAAATAATGCAATTTTAGTGTCACCCACATAACCAAGAATATTTATTGTATAATTCTTTTTTAAATTTACGATTAAATATTCTGTTACCTGATTTTACATTTTGATTAAATTTGAAAGATCTGGTATAGCTTACCTACTCTCGTAATTTAATTTTTTTGCTCAATATGACGTAAACTGAACAGCGTTTTCGTTAAGTTTACGACAGAACTTTAACCAGTTAAATATAATAAATATCTTTCACTATGACACTTTAATCCTTTATATGTATTACTATTTACATTTGACGATGAATTGGACTGACACTTAACTGACACTAACAACGAAATTCACAAAAAATTCGACCGACACTAACTAACTCAAGTAACATAACAACATAAACTTACTAATTCCTACCTGGTGCACCACGTGTTATTTACCAACAGACTGGTGGCGCAGTAACGTACAAGCGGGGTTTGCAGTCCTTAATCACACCGATCGAGCCTATATCGCTGCAATAAGAGCACCCGAGTCTAGCCAGCCACAGCACTACTCCAGTGTATTTCCCCATATACAAAGCGCGTCACAGTTGGTGCATACTTGCCATGTACACAGCGGCAAGAGCGTGTACGGTTTTTAGTATTGCTCTGCGTTTCTCAATCGGCAAATGGTTAATTACGACTATTTAGCGTGAAAACACTATTATTAGTTATTGTTTTATTCACAATTCTATAATATAAAATACAATTGGGGATTTAATGGGGGTTGTGCAACCGTGCAAATTAAGCACGGGCCGCCACTGGTATCTGGCTGTGCGGTGTCAGAAGATCCCATTGTGGCAGTTAAAAACTATTATGTTTTGTACAAAATAAAATAACTTTATTTTATTTTATTCTAATAAGTGAAGCACGAGTATAGATTTGTGTCTATAGATTTAACTCGAGTAAGTTAAAGTCCGGGCTTACGCGCCTTACATACATAGTTCTTACATATAAGTCTTCATATATATAATTTTTATAAGCTTAAATGTGAAACACGGGTTCCAGCTCAATTATCGTGCCTTACCATAATTATCGTATAACAATATCGTTTCCCGTAAATATTGTTTCTCACACGTCAAGGAATGTAAACAACCCATCATTCCTTACACTACAAGAACAAACATTTTTAGTTCTGAAGAATGTGTTAACATAGAATACAAGTCACTTCATAGAAAACACTACTTTATCGTTTACTTCATTAAGAATTAATTTCAGAAACATTGCTGCAATACTAGAGGAAGATTTATTTTAACTGTTTGAACGTTTAGTTACATACAAAATGCTCGGTCTGAGTAGAATCTGTAACATTGCGGGATACATGTCCGTCAAGATTAATATTATAAAGTTACAACAATAAACAACAATGTGCTCATTAAACGATATTTTTTATTGTTATCATAAAAATGTAATTTATGAAAATACACAACATTGTATAAAAATATTACGTGTTCACTCTTACAACAATACTACAAGTTGATATTATAAAATGCCAACAACAAAGTAAACAAAAAATAATTGTTGACAACAATAGACAAACGATGGTTACATCATCATCGTAATTAATTAGCAAGCAATTACAATTCAGAGACACACTTGCGCCCTAGTGCGCAGGACACAAAGAGCATAAATGTTGATAATTTTGATATACCTAGGTGCACATATTTAAATATAAAATGCATTCGTGTTTGTTTTTATTTATTCTGTTTCCTTTTGATTTTTGTTTTCGAGTTTATAAATTGTGTAGGTAAAACTGTCCGATATTTGGTGTTTCATTTTGAGGATAATATACTAAACGATTTTAAATTCCTAAACAGGTCCAATATCAAATTATGTGAAATTAACACTAAACAGCTAACAATTCAGTCCAGTCATTCAAACAAATTTCCACATTCAGATTGGCAAAAACTAAAAGTAAAAATCTTAGAATGCTAAAATTACACTATAACATACCAACTACTAATTTGATTGCAGACGTAGTTTTCACAAATTAATAAACAAATTGAACATGTACTTAACAACTATATGTATATATATATATTTTAGGGCACATTGCTTATTTCTTGGGAACCAGTTTTATGTGCATTTTTTATACGTGCTTGCACATAAAAAACAATGTTTTTTTTATTGAAAATATTACTACTGTACTGTTACAAAAATTATTACAAGCTAATACTATAAAATGGCAACAATGAAGTAAGAAAAATAATTGGTAACGTTAGAAGAACGTGTTGTTAAAATCAACGTAATTAATTAGCAAGCTATTACAATACATATATACATGCAATACACAATGAGAATAAAGATTGATTACTTATGTATACATATTTCTATAAAATGCACTCATAATTTATAATTTTTCTTTTTTCTTCTAGATTTTTGTTTTCTCATTTATACATTGTGAATGTAAAATTGTACGATATATAGAGTTTAATTTTCATAATCTTATTCTAAATAATTTTAACAGCCTGGCATATACAATAACTATCGACTTGAAACTAATATTAAGTAGACAGCAATAAGTCATATTATTCAAACCCTAACTCTAATAACTCGAAACTAATGCTAAACAGAAAGCAACTTATCGTGGTATTTAAACCCTAACACTAATAATTCAAAACTAATATTAAGTAAACAGCAATAAGTCATGTTATTCAAACCCTAACTCTAATAACTCGAAACTAATACTAAACAGAAAGCAACATATTGTGCTATTTAAGCCCTAACACTAATAATTCAAAACTAACAGTAAGTAGACAGCAATCAGTTGATATTCAAAAAAAGTGTTTCTACAACTGCAACTGCAACTAAAACGAGGAATTCAAGATTGACAAAAGAAACAAACTTATAACATTTATATGCTTAATTTTTGCATTACAAAATACTTATATATTTTAAATTAAACTAACTAATGTTAAGATAGAACATTAGTAACTAGATGTTGTTAAGAAGTGAAATGATTATTATAGAACAAATCGACCCAACGATCAACGATAAAAATGTGTAAAACGAGGAATGTGGATTGAAAAACACTTTACAAACAAGAGAACATAAACAGCTGAACAGAGGACTATAATGGTTATAAACACATAATTAAAATTATTACTACGGAACAGACAAGACGTTTTGTAGGCCTATAGGCTACATTTGTTTTTAAGTGAAGTGTAAAGTGGCTTTGCGTCACCTGCATGTTTCTGACTTGTCGTTAAAAGTTACTCAGATCCATTCAGTGGTTTTTCATAGTCTGAATGTCGTTTAACGTAAATCGTTCTTCTAACACGTTCCTAGTCTATCCAGTGGCGTGGAGTGTCTATACTGCATATTTGCCCCGGCTAACAACGATTCCAGTTGTACAGCTGGAGAGCGTAGCGCTGTTTAGGAAAGATCAGGTAAACTGGAAGGCTTCTGCTTACCGTCAGTGGTAGGTGGTATGTCAACTATCATTACTTTGCATGACCTAGTTTTTGGACTGTAACAAATGAATACAACGGGTATCATTTACACGTCAGTGAAGCCGTCAAACAGTTGATCTCTCTGTATGTTGCCAATTACACGATTGAAGGCCGCTTCTGCATTGCGTCTGAGTGTCTCGTCTGTCGGAGAGTCTGTTGTATTCCATAATGCAGTTAAACAAACTGTTTCGCCGTTCAGTTTCTGCAACAGCATATATAAAAATGTTTCAGTATCTGGACAGTTACGGTACCCTGTTCGCTTGAACTTATAACTTGCAACTAAAATCATAAACAGACGAGTCGATAAATCCTCTATTGCTTTAGGTAAATCTGGCTTCAAATTACGGAACCAGTTTTCCAGTGTTGTTTCAAATAGTTCAATATCGGTGGTAGCAGCAGACGTAATTGAGAACACTGCAGAGCACAGTTTGTCAGCGTGGTTCCATGTGTAACAGTACAATTCTTGGTTGGTCTTCAAAAGGTCTCTTGCTAATGAAGACTTGATTTCCTCATTTGGTATTGTGAACGTTCCAATTATATCGTAGGCAATTCTGTTAATGGAGAAATAACCAAAATAATACAACAGAACGAAGACAGTGTTTACCGATGAAGAAGATACATCTACGTCTGAACTGCATTCAACTAAATTGTTCAGCTGTGTGATATCTTTAATTGACAGGGCCTGGGTGATATCAAACTGTAACTCGTTGCCCTTTAATAACTTTACCAGTTCATCGCGGATTTCAGAGTGTTTATAAACGGCACTGAAGTTTGGGATGCAGTATTTAGTAAACTATCCACGACTGTTTGTATGAAGCACAGCATTTTGTCCCTGTCTTCGCCGTTCTTCCTGAACAGGTCGCTGGCAACAAACGCATCACAATTGTCGATCAGTACATAAACCTTCGTCTCAAAATGTCTAAACAAAAGTTTCGACAAGTATTTTAAACTGTACACTTCCTCTTCGCAACAACAGTTACCGTTTGAAAAACAATAGTCTTTAAAATCGTCTGCGTAAACTTTTTCTACTTTCAGAAAATATTTGTGCAGTTTAAACGTTTCCATCCTAATTGTTCTGAATATGTCCATCATGCTTCGATAATCGTACGCTTCGCCAAGTGGTTTCCAGTCCATGTACAGTACAGGATGTTTGCCAAATTGTCTTGTGAAGAACTCGGTCAGTCTGGATATTGCTAAATCGTTCTCAGTAAACAGTTTATAATTGTCTCTCTGTGCCAATGGCTGTCTGTTACCGTAGTCGTCCACTTGGATTTCCAGAAATCGTCTGACCATGTCCAAGTTGGTGGACTTCCCGGACCGCGGCGGAGCAGTTATCAGAAGAAAGGCGGCGTCTGTCGCGTCGAAAACATCCTTTATCATCATTGTTTTGTCGACGAATCCGGTTGTCGTCACAACGGTAGCAAACTCTGACGTGCAGAAATCAAAGATGGCGTCCCTGGCATCCTGAAACAAAACAGAATACACTTCGTTACTACAACAATATCACGGTAACACCACGCGCGCACGCGCGCGTGTTGAATGCTGAAAATTCAACTTCGTACAGAAAACAGAAAAATAAAAGGAAAGCAAGTGATAAGTGAGTGAGCGGGTGTGTGTGTGGGGGGGAGAGAGAGAGAGACAGACAGACAGATATAGACAGAGAGACAGAGAGAGATTCTAAAAATTCCACAACAGCAATATACAATTCCATGCTATAAATTAGTAACTAACTGGAAATTAAGAAGTCTATAACAATAAATACAATACACAAAACAGAATAAAAAGGAATAATATACAATAAAACATTAACACAATTAGGTGACTCTATAACAGGCATTGCGTATACAGAATCAGAAAAATCCTAAACTGACGCAAAGAAATATCGCATACAAAGCAAACAGATTACGGTAATGATCGTCTAAAGTAAAACGGTTTAGAACATATGTAAACCAGAATACCGCGGATGTAATAACGGTTAATTGCACCAGCCAGGAAAACTAATATCATATGGCTGCTTTTGAAAAAAAAATTCCTATCTTCTTCTTCTTCTTCTTCTTCTTCTTCTTCTTCTTCTTCTTCTTCTTCTTCTTCTTCTTCTTCTTCTTCTTCTTCTTCTTCACTTCAAGCATTAGGTTTGCACCCTGTTCCGTCTTCACAGGCACCGTTTACTTGGTCTGTCTCATTCTCGTTCTCCAAGAAGCTTATACTGGATTATCTTTTTTGGTATTCTCGAGTCACCCATTCTGTTTGTGTTGTATCGAGTCTTCTTTATTTTATTTTATCGTTTATCGAGTATATATTCAGCTCTTGCCTTATGCCTGCGTTTCTTATGTGATCTCTAAGCATCCATTCTTTGACTCTCCTTAAAATTTCATTTCAGCAGCTTCAATTCTTGATTTGTCTGGATTTTTGGTGAGTGTCCACGATTCACGCCCGTACATTAATACTGCTCCCGCCATTACTTTAGAAAAATGTCAATTCTGTATCTTTTCGTACTTTTTTTCACAGGGTATTATGAATTGTGTCACACATCCTCTGATGTCTTTTTATTTTATTATCGATATCGTCTTCATATTCATAGCTAACGTCGCAACCTAGATATAGTAGCTGTAGTGAAATATTTGTCCAATAATTTTAGAGTCTATTACTATTTTGGAGCGTACTGGGCATTTTCCTTTAAACGCCATTATTTCAGTCTTTGTCGTGGAAATTTTTAAATTATATTCATGAAAATTTTACTGATTTGATACACTGCTTTATGTAATCCATTTTCGTTTTCATGTAGGATAACTTGATCGTCAGCAAACAGCAGAGTGTTAATGGAGAAATTATTGAGATGTAAGTAGATTCCAGGACCAGTTAATTGTTTCCATTGCCTTACAATATCGTCACTATATATTTCCCACTTTTCTTGAATTTAATTATATCCCTAGATTTTTTTAACATTAATTTTAAACGAAATTTTTCAAAAAAGTTATTTGGTTCTACCAAAAGGTTTGTAAACTCGTTGTGACCCCCCCCCCACACATCAGTGTCATTTTTTATAAGTCTGACGGTAGGTTTTTAACTGTCGTTTAGGGATGCGCAGTAGACTAACACCTCGTTGCGAGGCTAACAAGATTTTCACTCAATTCGCACATGCGAACAACAGTCTTCACAGTGGTTCACAGTGTGAACATCGGCTGCAACAAGGCCGACGACATCATTCGAAGCATGTATGTGTGTATCAGAGAGAGTGGTAGTGTGTGAGTGAGACGGCGAACTGTTGGCCCGTTGCCCCTCTCTCTCCTCTCTTGAGACGAGACTTACGCTATACTTGTAAGTGACGGTATTGTTTGGCGAGTTCGGCTTAGTCCACCACTCTATGCAACCTGTCAGTTGTCTAAAACTCACAATTTCTACAGTTGTTACAACACATGTGCGCTCATGGAAACACATTCGAAGGGGCCCCAGTAACCGAAGACCGTATGAACTGCCGATCGTGCAGTAACTCAAATGATTAGTGATTGTTTTTAACAAGAGATAGAATTGAAAAGCTGGACTGTAACCCTCATATACTTTGTACAATCGAGTGATGATGATGCGACGTGTAGTTTCTACGTTTCTCCTTAGACGAAACCCCCCCCCCCCCCAGACGAAGCATTTACTTACTCCATCCAACACGTAAAACGTTTGTTGATAACTAGTGTCAACCTAAGGGGAAACATCCATACCAGTGACACACTCTTACTATTCTAATCTTACTTATTCTAATCTAATCTAAGCGATAGTTTTCACATTTATAGAGGCCGACCCCCTGATAACGAGAGTTTTAACCAATTGTATACCAGCTGGCAGTGGCGCTTGTCACCCATACACTCCTTTCTGGTGGTTGGATGAAATGATGAGGAAGTGAACATAACACAGGAAAACACAACGCGTCTCATACAAGGCTGAAGAAGCGAAAAACACATGCTACATGTTACACGAGGAAAAGGAACATTGATGTAGGTCTAACTGTTGTTGACGTATCAGGAAAAATTAAGACGGGAAGGTACCAGAGAGATATGTTGAGCTGCCGCGGTGGGGGGGGGGGTATAGTTGGCGGAAATTGTGGTGTGAGACCTCCAGAATACTATGTCATGATGATGGCGTTAATAACGAAAAACTAAGTGAACAAAACAAAAATAAAGAATAAGTCTCCGGACAGCGAGTATTAACAATACAAGTATCGGCCCTGCTTTCTGTAAACACCGACCCATTTAATAACTAATCGGGAACGTCAAACAGTTTTCTTTTCATCAAACTATTCGGTAGCACGAAACGCAAAATTCAAACTCTGATGACGAAGTTAGAGATGTCTCCAGTGATGGTGAAAATTACTAAACACATTTTTACGGCCGGGGTCAATGTTAGAATCGCTTGCCGGGCTGTAGCCGTGGTCTACAGTTGTTGGCTGCAAACGTTTCGGCCGTACTTTCGACGGGCATCTTCAGTGCATGAGTTGTAATCAAAGGCTGTAACACTGACCAATGGTTACTGACTGCGATAACTTGGTCATTGTCATAGCCTTTGGTTACAACTTCACGCACTGAAGATGCCCGTCGAAGGTATGGCAGAAACGTTTGAAGCCAACAATAGTAGAACACGGTCTTACAGCGCGGCAAGTCATTCTTGCATTACTAAACACTTTTTTAAAGACTAAATACAACATGTTTACAAGTAGTTATCATAATAATAAAGAAAAATATAAGCGTAGCATTGTTAAAAAAGAGGTTATATCAAGAAAGGACAAACGTTTTTGATTAAATATTAGGAACGAAATAAAAATAATTAAGCGTACTAAGGTACGTTTTACAAGAATATTATACGTACAAATTTTTTTCGTGAATATTCTAATGTTTGAGAAAAAAAGAAAACTTTTTCTGATTCTTCAAGTGAACAATTAATTGACAATGCAGACTAAATTAGGGTATTTTCAAAGTTTTTAAGTATTTACTTGAAAAATGAGCGAATAACCTGACAAATGAGACCGCATTTTCGTATATTAAAAAACAAAACAATAGAAAATATCAGTGAGGGAAAGTGAGACCCTAGCAGTGGGTAACAATTCATGTTCTCCCCCACGCCCTTCAACTGAATTATTCTAAATATTGAAATATTGTAATTTAGGATATTGTAAATCGTTAATACACAATAAGAAAACAAGAAGTAAGGTTAATTAAGAAAGTTACAGTAAATAAAACTTACTTTAAATAACAGTAAATTATAATAAGTTAAGCCTACAGTAGATAACAATACGTTATAATAAGTTAAGCTTACGGACGGTAACAGTAAATTATAAAGTTAATCTTACGGAGGACAACTGTAAGATATAATAAGTTAAGCGTACAGTGGATAACAGTAAGTTATAATAAGTAACCTTGCAGTGGATAACAGAACGTTATAATAATGTAAGCTCACAGTGTATACAGTAAGTTACAAAAACTCAAGCTTATAATGGATAACTTTACATTATTATAAGTTACGTTTACGGAGGACAACGGTTAGTTATAACAATTTAAGCTTACAGTGTATACAGTAAGTTACAACAACTCAAGCTTACACTGGATAACTTTACATTATAATAAGTTACGTTTACGGAGGACAACAGTTAGTTATAACAATTTAAGCTTACAGTGTATACAGTAAGTTACAACAACTCAAACTTATAGTGGATAACTTTACATTATTATAAGTTACGTTTACGGAGGACAACAGTTAGTTATAACAATTTAAGCTTATAATGTATACAGTAAGTTACAACAACTCAAATTATAGTGGATAACTTTACATTATAATGAGTTACGCTTACGGAGGACTACAGTTAGTTATAATAAGTTAAGCTTACAGTGAATAACAGTAATTAAAATAAGTTAAGGCTACATTTAGTAAAATATTTGCGGGAATATTAATTACAGTATTAATGCGTTATAATTTTGAAAGTAGGCCTGCATTTGTTGATTCAAGTATTGCTGTATTAATTGCATAAAACACCCCAATATCCAAAGTGTGGAATACATATTACTTAAGTTACGGAATTTTTGAATAGGAGTTGGATATTAGACTCCCCCCCCCCCAGTAACTGCAAGTGTTGAAAGTGTAGTTGAAGTTTCACCATCGCTTAGAGATGCGCTCTGCTGTTCTATCTGAGAGTTGCATTTGTTGATTCAAATATTGCTGTATTAATTGGGTAAAACACCCCAATATCCAAAGCGTGCAATACATATTACTTTGGTGACAGAATTTTTGAATAGGAGTAGGTTATTAGACTCCCCCCCCCAAAGTAACTGCAAGGGTTGAAATTGTAGGTGAAGTTTTACCATCGCTTAGAGATGCGCTCTGCTGTGCTATCTGAAAGCTGCGGTACTCACACCTCGAATCGGATAGACGCATTAGCGTAGAATTCGGAGGGGGGCAGCAGGGGCTATGACCTCACAATAATTGGGTTGAGGGACAAGGCTACCCCAAATATAGTTACACTGCTTTACAGTATTGTGTGTTAGTAAAGTTCTGTATCCTTAGTGTTTCTTAGAGTATATGCAAGAGAAATTTTAATAAATGTATGGAAATTTAGAGAGTTCAAGCAGGCACTTCTCTTGACAAAACATCTATTGCCTCTAATGAAATCCGTAGTTGGCTTACTTGTAGTTCATACAACTAAAGATCATTACAATATTGGTTTTTATAACTTCACTGCAATAAATATTGTCGGAGTAGAATACATTTAAGGACCTGTAATAATTTTTACACGAATTTAGAAATTAATTTTCAGACCTGTTTAAAAGTTAACAACTTAATAATAATGAATTATAATTAACGTTTTTTCTGACGCATTGTTTGAAATCGTAAGATAGGAGTAGTTTTAAAAAACGAAAATAATGTGGGCTACTTCAATATTTTTACTCGAGGGTTTCTGAAAAAATTCTTATGTACAAGTAACTTCAACATCCAAAACATCCAAGCGTAATGTGATATGTGTGTGGGGGGGCCCAAAACTGTTATCTGCCTGTCAAATTGTTGTCTTTGCCCCCCCCCCGCAAAGTATTCGCAACTCCACGCCCATGGATAGCCTCGGTTACCAGCCGTTTTCACGTCAAACGTATTCGACTAACATGGAAAAATGCAAACCAAAATGATTAATTCGAATTAAAAATATAGATTTTCTCAAACAAGCAAAGTTGTTGCCTATATCGTAATAAATCTTGACCACTTAGTAAGCTAAGAGTTTTTTTAACTAAAGAGTTGGGCAACTACCTTCGCTATAGGTCTTGTAAATTACCAGAACAATTGCATAGCACAAAAATTATATACGACAAAAAATTTAATGACAATCATAAAAAATTTAACCAACATTAATAACGACATCACATATTTGCCCTGTGTCTTTTAAGATGCCAAAACCGGTGTGTCTGTAGTATCTTTATAAATCCCACATTACTTGTTTTAGTTTCAATAAGAGTGAAGTTTTACAAATACCTGAACACATAATAAGTACCTGAATCGATTAACAAACAATAAGCGAATTAAAAAAAATTAATTCGGACTACAATCATTTAGTTATTATATCATGTGTGTGTGTGTGGGGGGGGGGACATAAGGATTATATTTTATTATAATTCTTAGACCTAGGTGACAGTTTTCCTATAGAAGGAGTATGATTTCGCCTGATTATCATATATTTTAGTTACATAACCCGTCTTTAAACCCTGATGATTGCTAATAACAAGGACTGAATTTTTTGTTTTCATTCGTTCGCGGGAGTTTGTAATCTGTGTTGATGCGCGACTCTTCGTATTTGTTAGCGGCTGTTAAGATCTGTGTTGCCGCGCCACTGTAGATGTCCGTCATCGGCACGGACGAAACGTCTGGAAGTAAACATACACAATGGCCTAACAGCCCGGAAAATTGTGATAATGTTAATGACTATGTGACTGTTGATGATAGCAAAACGGACTTGCATCTCAAACAAGGAAAACGAGTAAAGTGTATATCGTCAACCTAGCTGGGTGTGATCTGTTAGAAAGAAAAATTGATGCAGAGATCGCAGAGAGAATAAGGACAAGTAAACCAAAGAATTGGGCAGTTACATTCTGTCCTTTGAAACAAAGGAGTCAGGACGTATATTAAAATAAGCATTTACAAGGGGATAGTGGAAAACGTAGTAAATTATGTGCGAAAGTCTGGGAAACTAGGGAACAAGCAAAACAGAGACTCAAAGCTGTTGTGGAAATTGGATTCTGGTGACGATTGGTGGACTTACGTTGCGTGATCGCGTCTCTTGAAGATCTGAAGTAAAATCGATACAGAAATTATAATAAAGACTGAACAGTAGTCTCGACAAAAAAGTAAATAACAAACGGTGAGAAGAAGATTGTTAAAGAGGAAGAGAAAATAATGTGAATGTGAAAGTTAAGAACAGCTAATAACATGTTTTCAAACTTTAAGTCAGCTTTATGTAAAGTTATTATTTTTTTTTTTAGTTGAGGTACATTTTTCTAAAAACCTGTAACATGTACAAGTACGAAATTTTGCACGCATGAACGAGTCCCTTATACTAGAGTCTGCTCAACCAGGTAAGCCTACAACATATCAAAATATAATGAGTGCAACATTCAAAAAAACGTTAAAAAATAAGATTGTTTAAGTACATGAAATTTTCGAAAGTTTAAAATCTTCTGTCTTCGTAGCGGGATCTAACACTTTAATAAATCTGTTCCAATAATAAAAGGTATCACAAGTGCCTTGAGGAACATTAAATAGAGAGAGCAATAACAGGTTTTGAGATAATGGTTCTTAAAGTTTTTTTTTTATTTTATTACTGAAATAGCAGTGGAATAAAAAAGGAATCATCCGGGGGACGACACGATCTCTTGGGAGCGGATGGAATTAGCTTGAAAGCTGGGCCTCTCGTTTGCCTCAGAACAAATAAGAAATTGAGAATTGTCCCCACATAATTTTATAAATTCTTTGCGTCTCAACGAAATTTATTAATAAATCAACGACATGTATATGACTTGAAAAAAATACTGAAAAGCTTTCACTTCTAAATATTCTAACTATATTACATTTTATTTTAAATTATTTAATAAAATTAACATATTATTATATTTCCAAAGGAAAATACTGAGATTCCTTGGACATATGGTTCGGATGAATTTGTCCAAATTAAATAAACACATTTTTAACTGTATTTGGCAACTTTCCAGTCTGAACTGGTACAGCAAACAACTTAAGGAGGAAATTATGAAACTGGGTATCTCTTTGAAAGACTGTGTGCTCTGCGGTGAGAAGAAGACGGCAAAGGGGTGCACAGTGGAAAGGAAGGCGGCGCATAGTATACGAATGAGCCTCTTCTGGCAGGAGAAGAAAAGGAAATGATTTTCGCACGGTCCACGGCTGGCTTGTTCGTGTAAAAAAAAGAAGAAAAACATTATGACATTAGTAATCACTTTAATTCTAAATTTATATTTTTTATAAGTGTTTAGAGAATTAGTCTTTCTGAATATATGTTGAAAAAAATTTGTTTCATTAGCCTACGTACTTTAAGGGTGTTAATCCAAGAATGTTTTAAGCAATTTATAGTTTTTGTTATAGTGCGTTACTTGCTATGTACAATCCCATAATAACATCCAATTAATCCGATTGGCAGTAAAACAACTGCTAGTTTACATGTGTTAAGACGACAGATTAATCATAAAGGTATTAGGCTAGAGGAGTTTCGACATAAACAAACCGTAAACGGAATGTGAAGGAAAAGGTAAATGTAGATTAATAGGCTCTGGATTCGTTTCCTGGTGGAAGCGTAATTGTTTTTTGAAGCTGCAAATACGTACGTTACTTAAAAACAAAAAATAATATTCTCCGATCTGACGATGAGCTGTGAAGCTTGAAAGCGTTAATCGGAATAATTTTTCTATAGTGGTGTGGAACAGTGTTACTTCTGTTTGTGACTATAACCACTAACAAAACTTTATTTTTAAATTTTAAAAATGTCGAGTGACCGTCATTATTAACAGATTTTTACTTTATTAAATTGCAAATATTGTAACTCATCTTTTCTACACTTCATTTGTAAGCCTTATTGTAACACACACCAAGTTACTCAGAAAAATAGGCCTACGTCGAGTGATTAAGGAATTTCGTTGAAAATGTTCATAATTATGGGGGGGGCTATCTCCTCCATAACCCCCTCCACCAACGGAGGTCACGCCACAACCCTCCCACCTGAAGAAAGCTTCAATCTAGAGGTGTGCTAAACCACTCTTTCTAAGTAACAGTTACAAAAGTAACCATTCCAAATAATTAACCGTTACAAATACGTGTCACCGCAGTAACAGTTATCGAAAACAGTGATTGTTGAAACGGTTACAAAGTACGCGTTCCTGGTACCTGTTACCGCGTAACTGCTACATTACAAATACCGGTTACTTATAATCCTTACTTTTAAACCAGTATTTTATTCGTCCGCTCTGTGTTCATATAGGCCTACTTACTATCACACTGTTAGAGGTTAGTTGGGGCACTTTTTTACACTTTACGAAGTACACCTTTTGTTTGCAGTTTACAAAGTAACAAAGTAGGCCTACGTCATATTTTTACAATTGCTGAAAACTGAATATTGCCTTGGTACATTATAAACAAGATAAATGTATTTGTTATTAAAATAATTTAATAATTTAGGAATATGACTTATTATGTATGCCAAATAATATATTTATTTATTATAATATTATAATTTACTATAAAATATTAAAATAATTTATGTTTTGATATAAAATGTTAAATATAATTTATTAAATAAGACTGATTTCTAATTTTTGCTAAATAAAAAATTATTGTAGGCTGGTTCTTGTCTAATTTGGAACAGAATAATGTAATGTATGTCAATTAGCAAAAAGTAATGACCTAATATATTATTTATCTCTTACAAAATAATTTAATCTTGACAGTATCTTTTCGTTAGGTATAGTACTTGATAAAAAAAACCTCTTTCATCCATCCAGTAGCATACCTTTTTCAAAGCAGAAAAAACTTGTTTTCAAATAAAGTCAAACTGAAAAACGTTACTTATATTTTTTTTTATATAAATATTAAGACTAAGATACAAATTAAAAATCCCGTCGACTTACGTCTAAACCTCAAATCGAAATAAAAACTGTACATTTGTGCCAATTATCAACAGTAAAGTAATACAACAAGTTAAGTCTTAAATTTAAGTAAATTTTTGAAACGTAAAATTTATTATGTTTAGATTTTACAGCTTCGTTTATAGCCATAATAATTTTGAAATTTGTGTACTGATGGAGAATAATAATTGTTACTTTACAAGAGATTAAGAATTATAATCCTGTAAACTTCTAAACGACTAAATTTTCAAATCACGCTGTATTTACGAACGAAGAACCCACATAGCATACGCAGTGTATTTCTCTGTCTACCCCAGTGTGTTATGTGACTTCTGAATGAATTACAGTATTCAATTATTTACGTTAAGTGTGCCATGAAGTTACAATTATTTCAGTCAGTTAAAATCATCTCTGAAAACACAAAACAAAAAATTATCGTGTAGCCTAACGGCCACTCAATATAGTTTGTAACACGATATTGTAATTCACCAACTCATGAATATTATAATTTATTATTATCGTCTGTATTATATATCTGCGTAATCGAGGAGAATAAACGTAATACTAGTGGGATTTTTTATCGCCTACTAATACATTTTTCATTTAGTCCTTTATGTATATATCGTCGTAGCTTCGCCTCACTAGCTAAATATTTTCTGTATACTTCATTTTGCTTGCGGCAATCGGCACATGCACAGAAGCGAGTATTCAGTAGCAGTAACCGTTACTTGTAACTGCTACTTTGTACCTGTTTACTTGTTAGATGGGCGTGATATTGGGGGGGGGGGGGGTCCAGCGAGTAATTGAAACATATATTTCGACTTTTCTGTAACCGTCACAGCTGATCCACAAAAGTAACTGTTACAAAATACCTGTTACATGAGTATCGACCCACCTCTACGTCAGTCAAACCACGAGTCAAACCGCTTAACAATTATCAGAGTATAACTGCACATATCAAAACAAAACACGTTTAATAGAACAATAACCATATCCTTTACTCTAAATACCCACTGCTAGACTATCAAGACCTTATCGGACAGTGCATTAATTAATATTATAATTGATCGTAAATGTATATGACTGTTACTTTTATAAGTGTGTGTGTGTGTGTGTGTGTGTGTGTGTGTGTGTGTGTGTGTGTGTGTGTGTGTGTGTGTACATGACGTAATAAGGAACAATTTACAGATAACAGACAGCAGCACCAATAACCTTAATCACTTTGTTGTGTTTAAACTAAGATAAAAGACAATTTAACTGCAGCAAACTGAAGACCAGATATGAATACAGCTGAATCTCATATGTACTGTACACGCATAAATAAAACTAATTTTTACGAAAAGCTTTATTAAAAAATTTCTTCTATTACGTAACCAAAGTAGGTACTGTATTATTAAAACACGCTGGTTTACTGCTATTCTAGACCATGAAAACCATTTAACAACACAAATATTTTAATCTGACACAGTTCTTTCGTTAAGTTTTAAATAAGAAAATAATTTTATTAAACATTTCAAGTAAAACGCCCCAATGAAAGTACGCAGTTTTAATGTTTTCAATAACTTCACTATACGCGTACATTCTGGGTTTTCAGACAAATACTTTTAAAATTTATCTATTAAAAATGGATGATTTTCACAGTAAAACGTTGTTATCAAAATCATATCAATCAATATTACCTAAGCGTTTGATCTCAATTGAACCAATGTTTTCAAGTATAACCTGTTATCGTTGTACAAAACGAGTTAGAAAACGTGGGCAAAGCGGTTCCGCATTGTTCGGGCCTGTACTACACGTGACCCTTGTTGTATCGTGCTATTATAAACTGTCAGAATGACATTAAATCTTTGTCGGAACTATTACCGAAGTGACCAGCGCTGGTTGTGAAAATAACCAAAAATGTATACACTTACAAAAGCTGCCATGACGTCTTCTAGTCTCGTCGGATCCTGAACCAGATAAAGAGAACACAAAGTCTGCTACGTTTTCTTGTAAACTGTCCACTAGCCTCACTGTTTCTAACCAAACAGACAAGTCACGTTGTTATCAGTCCATTCAACCCCTTCCACTCCGTGACGTCACGATACTCCTGCTGATGTCGCTACCGAACGGCGGTTTATATTCTCGCGCGTGTTGCCAACTGTATCACATCGCTTCTACACATCATTCAAATCTCCAATAGGCTTGTGACAGAAAAGCGAAAGGGAAGAAAGGGTGTTTTCCATTACGTGTCTACAAATAACTCTTCTAGCGTTCACAAGCCCTCCAAGCACCCCCGCCAGTTCCTACTCCTACAGTAGCGGTTTGAAGGAGGGGCCACTACTACTAACACATATAGCGTTTCTGTTTGAAGTCTATGATTCTACCTTTACGTTGTGCAGTTAGTTAACATTGTTTCGTTTTTCAAATTTACTCTTTCGTTAGTTATTTACATTCGTTTCTTCTTACATACGCTTATTCTTTTATACGTTTATTTTGTGTTTTTTAATTCTTTACATTTCTTTCGTGTTTTATATTTACATTATTTCTATATACTTTAATTCTTTATATTACTTTACTCAAGATGAATTTGATTGAGCTGCTAACTGTCGTCCGAAATTAGGAAGATGCCGTTCCTTTTTTTCAAACCAAAGGATTAATTCTCAATCCTAGATTATGTAAATAATGTAATGTAAATTAAATAATCGTAAAAATAAAATTGTAAAAACCCCTCTTCCTAAAAATTAAAAAAAAAAGAAATAAAAAGAATAGAGGGCGTGCGTGCGTGAGTGCGTGCGTTTAATAAAAAAATAAAAATTAAAACAAAAAAAAATTCTGAACAAAAAAATGAAACGAAATATAAAGAATAGAATTGAAGTGTGAGTGCGTGTGGAATTGAAGCCGCGCGCGCGCGTGTGCGTCGTATGTACAGCTGCCGCCAGTAGCCTGTGCGCGCGACCACAATCGTACTACTCACTCTGAAAACATAAATCGTGGCGAGTCACTCCAGCGTTCGCGACCATTTCTCCCACATGAGTCATCCAATGTTTGTAGAAAAGGCGCCCCTCTCCACCTCCCGTCCGATGCAGGCGCCTAAGCTCCGCGCGCACAGGCTAGTGGCGGGAGCTGTATGTGCGTCGTGGTATGCTAATCATCCCTCATTCACCACACTACTGTAAGAGTAGTGACTGCTGGGAACGTTGATAGGGGAGCTTGGCGGGCTCGTGAACGCTGCGAGAGTTGTTTGTAGACACATATGGAAAAGACCTGGAAAAAAGGGTAGATAGTGTGGAGGTCACTACCGCTGAGGTTAATGGCGGGAAAAAACATAGGTTAATAAACTCTAAACGTCTCGATTTTCAAACGTCTCATTTGCTTGTATTTTGTAGCATTCCATCATATATATGATTAATCGACAATCGTTGTTTGTGAACTGGCCTAAAGCCTTGCTGCGTCTGCTCAGCTGGAGCTCGCCTCGATTTTTCGACGCTCCCTCATCCTCCGCATTCGTTCTGCTGATGTCATAGAGGCATTTTTGAATTTCTCATCATTCTTCTCTTACTTTGTAAGCGTTTACGAATGGCATTTACCTTCGTGTTTTGAAGGTATAGTTTTGTGTTCGACACTTTTGAAATATTAAGGAAAATTTCTCCAAGTATTTATCAAATATCCAAATATTATTTATCAAGTACTTCCACTATTATCACTATTAGTGTTTTATTTTATAGTACTCGTGTAGTTTTATAAAACTTCACCTTAATTAACGTCCGACTCATCGTTATATACTAATTTTTCCGCGCAGCGAACCGGTGATTTTCGGCTCCAAATTGGCGGCCTTCATGTGATGGCGTGTGACGTCACACACTCAAGATTAATATTGTGTGACATTCTTTCATCCTTGTTCTTTTGAATCGTCTATTGCTTACTTAAATATGCGTTACAGTTTTCAATATATTACAGTTTTTCTGGTATACACAAAATCGTAACATCGACTTTCGCATAGGTCCCCCCCCCCTCCCACAACAACACGGCCCCGCGGTGTAAAACGTTTCCGTCAAAATTAGTGACAGAACAGCATAGACTAAAAGCTACGTACGCAAAATACGTAGGCTACATCTCAATCTGTTGAACACTGATATTTTTTAGTTTTATCAACGTGTTTGTCACTCACATCAACACAGTTCAACGTTGGCGACGTGACGTGATCAGAACTATTCTCTCCGCGTGACACCAGTCGACTCCAGCTTCTCACCCAGCGACTACTGTATTTATTTCTTACGGACATCTGAAGTAATAAGCCAATACTGGTGCCGCTTATAATATAAACATTTCAAAGTAGCAAAAAATTCGGATTCGGTTTAAATTTGCTGTAATCCGTATACCTGCCATGGAGTTTCACGATTTTTATCATATTTTGGTCTCCCTTTTAGACCCCGGTGTACTAAAATGTTGAAATCTCTACAACCGAACATTATATGCAAGACTTTTGTTAAAGATATTCTGTAACTTCTGATACCCGGTAAAGAATTTGTACAATTAATACAAACTTTTATTTTCTGAGCCCCGGCAACTCAAATTTTAAAATTTCTAAAACTGAACACTATATTCGTTGGGCTAAGTTAAAATTTTATTTAATTTGATACCTCATATTGATTTCTACAATTCACGTCAAAATATTGACCCCGTACAATTTTTCCTCTACAACCATCACAAAATTTTAGGGAGCTCAATCGTTAAAAACAACAGACGTCGAAGACTTACAAAATTAGTTAGTGCATTATCGCGAGACAACACAATAGACAAAGAGATGTCAAACGGTCGATAGCCATATATTATTTAGTAAATGGGGACTTACTGTAAATAAATATGGTATTTTACAGACAGAGTTCTACAGCAACGTGTGTCCGTATCTTCTTGATTCAAAGATATCTTTTATGCTCAGCTGTTTCAGTACTCTCTCCCAGCACGTGGTTGCGAGTCGTTCACTGACTCAATTTGAAGTTCTGATCGATATGACAGAACAAGCAATTTGTAGTTGAGAGATGTCAAACGGTCGATAGCTCTATATTCAGTGGCGGATTAGAATCCCTGATGACCCTATGCTGCCATCAGATTAGTGCCTCCCACCCCAGATTTAAAATTCAACCTTTTATCCATTATTTACACTAATAAACGGCATACACAATTTCGAAAGTTAACAATTACTTTATTAAACTCTCAAACTACAACAAATATTTAGCTAAATAATGATTACAATGAGCAAAGTAGTACAAAAAATTAGAAAATACTAATCGATCTATTTTTCCCCTCATTTTGCCTTAATCTTGCATAGGCCTACTGCTTTCTAAACCGAGTGATTCACGTATCTCGTTTTCAGTATTCAACCTTGCTAACGAAGATAATCTGTCATGTCCCATAGATGAACTCGACATATCTCTAATGCGTTCTATTACAGAATATGGTCTTTCAGATTCGCATTTATTAAATAAATAAATAGCTATTGGAATTGGGTCAATGCATTTCAAGTGGTTGCCACACTTGCCACCACACAACACTGGTTGCCTCACCATCTCAGAAAAATTCCGTATTTTGTATGTGCATTCCCTTATGTTTTGGTAGTTCAAAAATATTGTTTTATTATTTGTATTGTATCCAGTTCACAAATGGTGGCCATTTTTGTTTTAAACCGCACATCATTTTTTACGTTCGCAGACATTTACGGATTTCTAAATTACTCACCACTGGGTTCTTCTAAGCTTTTCAAATAAACTGCATTCGATTCAGTACATTCTGGCATTCACATCAAAGCCCTATTTACCTACCTAATATGTTTTGTTCAGGTAATCTTTGTAGTCAAAAATATCGAATGCGAATGAACAAAATTAGATATTCGGAGTGTAATTTCTCAAAGGAGGAACAAATTCTTAGCCTTAATTTTTTCTGTACTTTTATATATAAGAGTGTAGGTACTTTATGTGAAATATCAATGGTAAGTAGCGTACGCTTTACAAATTACACCCTCTTAAAAATTGAAATTATAAATTTTTTTCAAATTTTCAGCTGTAATATCTCTGTTCGGGAACCAGATAAAAATCTGAAAATTGCATGTATAAAAGGTCTCCATGGTGCCAAACGTCAGTATAAATTTCAACTTAGATATTCAACTCAAAGTAGATATAAAAAAATTGTGAATTTAAGCAAACACTGCTCGATTTCCACATTCGGGATAAGTGGGTATAAGGAGTAATTCCATTATTTCTAAGACATTTTAAACTAAGAAAACCACATTACTTTAAAATAAATAATAATTCCTTTATTACAAGTTTACATGTAGGCTGCCGAATATATAATGTTGAATTACTTTAGATACAAAGTTATCTCTAAATCACAATAATGTTATCGTGACGTCAGGATCTAACCGGCTAAATATTGAAAATAGTTTATAAAAGATAATAAATAAATTCATTATTAAAAAAGAAGCCTAAGTTAAATTAATCAATAAACAATAAGCTAGTCTATATAATTTGTAATGAATTGAAAACCAATTAAATTTTATATAAAAGTGAATAAACATGATGGTGAAAGTCAACTATAAACAAATGAGTAAATTAAAAAAACGCACACACACACACACACACACACACACACATAATATATACTGTGAATAGTTATTTGTTAGTTAATGGTTCCAATGAGTTTCAATTCTCTTTAGATGAGGTTCAGGATTACACAGGCTCCTCAAGCATCTGTAAGTCTGTACAAGTCTGAGCCTGCACTGTGTGTTGCCTTCCTTGTCAACACTTGTCAGACAATGAAAGGCACTACAGCCTTTCATTGTTTTATACCACAATGAGAAAGTTCCATAAAATGTCTGTACACATCATCATCATCTCATAGTGAACTTCGTCAAGTTTCAAAAGTTGTACCGTTGACACTTCAAAATAAAGACACAACTGCATGTATTTATTATGGTCAGTGGTAGATCGCAGAGGTGAACAACATAGATGATCGAAACAAAGATGTACATGTTATACTTTATCATCCACTATGGCCAATAACTTCATTCCTAAAAAAGGAAAAGGACCAAGTCTGGGTCCCAATCAAAACTGTATTGACTGGGCGCCCTTTAACATCACACCCAAACTTTGTGAAGAAATCTCACAGCTGTTAATTGAACATTAAACTATTAAAAGTGAGAAGACATTGTATAATTATTAATTATCAATCCAATGCTAAAGTAGTTCAGGCAAAAAATTTACTTTATTTTACTTGATTGCTCTTTTCATTCCGTTTTTGAAGATATTGTAATTCATTGTCTTTAAATTTAACTATTACACGCATTTTACAACAAATAATTTAATGCATATCCTGTATTTTTATCAAATAGAGTTATCTTAGTATGATATGTTTAAATAATTGAATTATTAATCTTATACCCACTTATCCCGGATGTGGAAGTCAAGCTTTTTTTTGCTTACATTCACAATTTTTTATACCTACTTTGAGTTGAATCTCAAAGCTGAAATTTATACTGACGTTTGATACCACAGAGACCTCTTATGTACGCAGTTTTCAGATTTTTATTTGGTCTCCCAACAGAGATATTATATCTGAAGATATGAAAAAAATTCAAAATTTGACAAATTAAGAGGATGTAATTTATAAAGGGTAAGCTACTTACCATTGTATTATATATAAAGTACCTACACTCTATATATAAAAGCACAGGAAAAAATTAAGGCTGAGAATCTATTCTTCCTTTAAGAAATTACATTCAAAAAATCAAATTTTGTTCATTGGCGTTCGACAATTTTGGCTACAAACATTACCTGAACAAAAACATATTAGGTAGGTAAATAGGGCTTTGGTTTGTAGGCCTGAAAGTACTGAATCCAGTACAGTTTATTTGAAAAGCCTAGGACAACCCAGTGCTGAGTAATTTAGAAAACTATAAATGTCTGTGGACACGAAAAATGGCGTATGGCTTAAAACAAAAATGCCCGCCGTTTGTAAACCGGGTACAATAAAAATATTTTTAAAATATTTTTGAACTACCAAAACATAAGGGAATGCACATACAAAATACGAATTTTTTCTGAGATGGTGAGGCAACCAGTGCTCCACCACTTGAAATGGATTCACTCAATTATCAAAAGCAGGCGATAAGAAGTGTATATATTCGGAAATACATCAACCATTTTACAGTTCTCATTTGTCTCAATGCTTATCTTATCGCAATACGCAGTACTTATCTCTCTTCGTTTTTTGTTGTCGTCGTGCACCAAATGTTTTTTTTACATTTTACGTTACAGGTGTTTAAAAAACATAACGGCGGCTCATCAATAAGTGTGCACACGTCTTTTTATGATTTTGGATTGAGGACATTTTTTTCACATTCAAATAGTCTTCAAATAGTTTTGTGATTTTGGGCTGGGTGGTGTCCACTCACACAGCTGAGGACATAGTACCAGGTGCTGCAGCATACCCTAGCGTTATAGATAATCCGCCACTGCTTATCTTATTTACCAAATGGGAACATACGGTAAATATACAAGGTATTTTACAGACAGAGTTTTACAACAACGTGTGCTAAACTTTGTGATTCAAAGACCACTTTTACGCTCAGCTGTTTCAGTGCTCTCTTCCAGCACGTGGTTGCGAATCGTTCATTGACTCAATTTGAAGTTCTATAAAAAACAGATCGATATGACAGAACAAGCAACCAGGCCCGGCTCCAGGCAGGGGCGAACCGTGCACCGCCCAGGGCGGCAAATTTTAAAGAGCGGCAGATTCCAGGATGTCAAGTTTTGGAATTGACGGAAAAAATAAAATTATTCACTTAATTTTATCACAATATGTAAGATCAGTAAGAATTACTTAAAGTCAGCGGAGTTTAACGAAGAGTCGAAAACTCGTGAACGAGAGAACGTAAACCTGACAACGAGTGCTGCCTTGGATGAGTCATCAGCAGATAATACTGCCCCACTACATTAACGGCTGTGGCTGTGCCACGTTTTTTAACAATAGTAAACCCTAAAAGTACGCCTGTCAAGACTTTACAATTTATTCAGGAGTAATGGGTTCGCCCCAATTGTTGGTGTCGCTCTAAGAATTTTGCTAACATTACCTGTGACAGTGGCAAGCGGAGAAAGGACTTTTTCGAAGCTCAAACTTATTCAAACTTATCTCAGATCGAGTATGTCCGAGACTCGCATGAGTGGTCTGGCGACTATATCTATAGAACATCAGTTAACTGAATCACTCGATTACAACGAACTCATAAAGGAGTTTGCCACTGCAAAAGCTAGACGAGTATTTTTTAACTAAGGTATATGATACATTACTTTTGTTATATTTCAATCATAATGAATTTTAGTTAGTATTTGAATTTTAAGTCATCACATAGGCATACATTTTTATTGTCTCATGATTCCTTATTGTCTTTACAATTTTTATTGTAGCCGTTCGCCGCATCGTAAACCTAAAAAAGTTCTAGTTATTTGATAAACACAACAATGCAAACATTCCTAGTCGTCATTTGAAGGCAATCGCCGTAACTTTAGAGTAGGTCTAGTGTGCGTGAATGCGTTCAGAGTTAAAATAGGGAGGAGGCGGAACTCATAAATACTGCACAGGGCGGCAGAAATGTTGGGGCCGGCAATGCAAGCAACTTGTTGGAAATGAAACGAGCCTGCTAACTGATGCACGATTACGATGGTATATGACTCCCCAAAGAAAATCGAACCAACATAACGGGCGCACCAAGATTTCAGCCATAACGTCGATAACAATTCAAGCATTTGATAAATACAGTAATACATGTAAAAAGTGTAACGTTATAGTAAAGTGGTCTTCTGCTCAACATTCCTTAAAGGACCAAGCCATACTACGCGGCTTTTGTGTTCATTGCATGGCCAGTACAACGCGCCGCCAGCCGCTAGTCGCGGTATTCGTAGTAAACTGCTCAGTCGACCGAATTCTTAGTCAACCGTCTTCTTATTGCGTACTTGGTGCTCTACGATCCTACTAGAGATATGTCATTAACGAGAGAGCGAATTATTTCTATCGAATCAATTAAGTGATCGAATCGATCTTTTAAAAGACCGCTCAGTCATACCATCACTAAAGAACTATCTGATACAATTTCGGCTACGTGTCCCGGACGGCTTTCCAATCAATCTCAATCTCGGTCAGGCGGCGATTAGATCAGTTGCTTTGCGTAGCAATCTCGGTCATTTCCTGACTCGATCAGTGAACTACGTGCGGCAAGCAGAAACTGCAAAACGCCTCTGGTTTTTATTTCGGTCGGTAAAAGATTCGATCAGTGAACAAGTTACCGCAAGCAGTCTCCGGTAGTCGCCCCCGGTAATCATGTCTAATTCAGTTACAACTCAAGCAGTCGCCATCTTAGTTTTTCGTTTCAATGTCAGTCACTTAATGATTCGATCAGTATGAACAAATTACAGCAAGCAGACTCGGCTACTTGCCTCTGTTTTAATTCCAAACTCGGTCATTTCGGTCAGCAAAAGATTCAATCATTGAACGAGCTACCGCAAGCAGACTCCTCCCCTAGACGCCTCTGACATTCCTTTCAATTCCTGTCATTTCATTCAATTACGACTCGAGCGGTCACCATGGGAAAGCACATGGGAACCGCTTACGAGCGGATTCGCAAGCACAAACCTAATGGGAAAGCAATATGTAGTTTTTAAATAAAATAAATATTAACTATTTATGCATATTTTCATTCTTCTGTCTTTGAAACAAAAAAAACCATGATGCCAGACAAATCTCGCACACGTTTACAATTTCATAAATATTTGTTTAAGGGGTCTATAATCATTGATGTATCATGAATTTATAAAGAGTAACTGAAACAATACAGTCATGTCAGCGAATCTGATATAGGCCAAACTGAATCCTTATAGGAATTTTATTGCTGTAAAAAATTCAACAATAAGAGTTAAGTGAACCCGCTGAATAGTGACCGAATGATCGAATCTTAAAGACGGAATCATTCAAATGAATAAGATGTACTCATGTAGTTCATTCACTAAAGTGACCGAATTCGTTCGCTCGTCACCAGCCCCAATCGCACCTGACCCGGGGACCAGGGACCACGGGGAATGGTGACGGGGTAACGCTATCCATAGACAACAGAAAAGCAGCGAGGGAGTAACGTCTGCTTTGGTAAACTACGTTCTGCGGGATAGTAGCATCACAAATAAACAAAGAAGACAAACTCACAATGAATCATTTAAGGCAATAGAACCCTCCAGATCGGAAATATGGCCACTGAACGATCCTCTTCATGTTTGGAAAGGATTCAGTTGTTCAGTTGGGACCAAGTTAAGGTGCGGCGCGCAATTGCCTGGATAAGAACAGGTAAAAACGTCGTTTCGCCGCAACTAACCGAGACCCAGAGAACGCGGCGAGATGTGACACGATGGTGCGCCCTCTGAAAAGGATGGTCAAGACCCAATGGATAGAAGAGGAGTATTAAGGAAAGATAAGGACTGTCATCATTACCATCTTTAGCAAGGCTAAAACCAAAAATTGTTTGTTCCGGTCCCAAGGAGATAAATTAAAGCTGGTTACTCCAACGTTTGTAGACAATTGTATAATATTAGTATTATTTAATATATCATCATTTTCGTTTTCAAGGATTAAACTAAAAATGGTTTGTTCCGGTCCCACGCATAGGGACTAGAGCTGGTCACTCCAACGCTTCTTCGGACGTCCCCCTGGGTTTTAATTCAACAGTTGTTTGAGGATGCGACAGTCATCTATTCGGTTAATATATTTTAGCCGATATTGGGAAATCACATCGAATAGGCTTATACTCGTGATACTCATTTCCTGCCGTATATCTGCAGCCCACGAAGGATGACGTTTTGAGAACAACTGGCGAAATGGATTTCTGCCGGAGACGAGCAGACGGTAGTAGATACACAAAAGAGAAGACAACAAAATGTTTGATACAGATGAGAGACGATGTCAGACAGACACAGTTGATTTGATAAGGGCATGGCCAACGCACTAGCGTGAACAAAACTATACAACCACAAAACCAGTGCTGCACGGGAAACCCTAAACTAGAACTTACTAGAAGGAGACCAGTCAGTTCAAAGAAAAGCCTGAGGGAGATAGTACAGAAATGGATATATGAAAAGCTGGAAGCCTGACTTATAGAATGACAGAGAGATCTGAAGACTGATGGTCGGAAACCGTTGAAGAAGGTTATATACCAGTCTGTGGTGGTAACCATGATAATGATGATGATGAGGAGGAAGTATGAACATATATCTGAAAACATATATGCCCCTTATCCTACAGGTCGGCGTCCTTTACATTACCCTTATACGTATCGACTATGTTAAGCAACCCCTAATAGATAAAAGCAGAATCTAAACTGATTTTTTGCAAGTTTTGTTTTGGAGGAATAGTCTGTGTTTGAGAGAGACGGTGTGTGAGAGAGAAACTAACCGTTAGGCCCTCCGCACACGGGGAAACAGTTAAGCGATAAAAGTGATGACGGCAATGCAAGCGATATAAGTGACAAAGGCGATGTGAGTGATCTGAGCAACAAGGCATCCGCTCAAGGAGCGATAGGAAGTAGTCAAATCGTCACTTCCGACGAGAGAATACCTATCTAAAGTTTTTCCCCAAGTTTCTGAAGAGGTCCTACATCATTTTTCTGTATGTCGAGCGAGTGAAGTGACGAAGAACGTCTGCACCTATACCGATACACAAGATCCCGACGAAGAAGAAAACGTAGAAAGTAGTGGCTTCATCCCAACATTGAGAAGAATTTACACTGCAGGCTGTTCGTTGCAACCAAAGAACTTATAAAGACCAAAAATTTTAATTTCATAATTTTATGATCGAGAAGTGCGTTTGCACAGGTCAAGCCACCAACCCAAGCCAGAGTAATAAATAAGGACAATTTAACAACACGTCAACCCGACGCCAGCTACAAGACAATGAGACAACGCCTGGCACAACACAACAAAAGAAGATAGGATCGACTGTGACAGACCAAGCTCAACTCAGATTTACAACACCACAACAAACTGAACAAAAGCAGAGTCTAGTGGCACGGATACGCAGAAATTGAAGCGAGCACATGCTGTAGGGTTAACTCGGAGCGTGCAAGCCTTAAGAAAACGGTACTCACTCACAAAGGAATTAGAAAGGTTTTACCCAGTATGAAGACAAAGCAACGTACTCCAAATGAATATAGTCAAGGATGTCGCACAGCGTGAAACAACGTTAGGATGACAACTGATATTTATGACGAGAGACCGTAGAGGAATCTTGGGGTGACGACGAGCAAGAAGCTGTTAATTGGAAGGAAACGGACGAAGGGAAGTCAAACAATGAACGAGGCGATACGTATTGTTAGTAAGGGAATAACAGTAGGCCTTGGGAAACTCACAAGAACAAAGGTTTGACAGACAGGCGAGCAATTACTCTACATTCTAAGAAGTAGTGCGAAGCCCTTTCGTCGTGTATTTTGGGGATGTTCGATAGCCAACAAAAGTCTAGCATCTTCCAAAGAAGCAAGTGGAGAGGACTATCGTCATGGTGACAACCAGAACAGCGAATCAGGGTGTCGAGCACCATAGATCTTCATAGTGGAAGGAAATATCGAACCTATCGAGGACGACCAGAGGCGTGTACGACAGAAAGTTGCATTATGGTAGAAGACGTTTTATAAAAACTGTTTACGAGGTACGCGAGCCCTCAGTAGTTATTAAAAATTTCTCAGTTATTCAGCTATTCAAAAGTCAGTCAGTTACGCAGTTTTCTCGGTTACTTAACAGTTCTCAGACAGTCAGGTAGTTTTTCAATCAGTCAATCGGTATTACTCAGTTACCAGTTGTTCAAAACTAATTTACAGAAGGTTACCGCAGTAACGCGAAGTGTGAAGTGATACAAGTACCGCTAGAATTTGAGTTTGATACTATAAACTTAAAAGTATTTTGTCATGAAAACCAAGCATTAATAAGCGAACGAACGATTCGATGTTAGAACTTTGGCGCGACAATTACGGACACAGTGATCGATATCAGAACACACGATGATTCAGATATAACTATCTCAGTCGTGCGAACTCAGAAACACTAAGTGAATTAGCGCTCATAATACTCGTGCTCAACATTGCACACAATCATGATCCAACTAAATTAAACGTATATAAAACACGAAGCAATTTAGCGACAGACAGTTATTGGTACACAACCAGTAATGAGGCAAAATGAACGCATTAGTGTAGGTTAAATAATATTTGATTGTCTATGTTTGTGTATGTTTATTGTATTGTATGTTATGTTTTACAGCGAACAACGATACGGATATATATATAGTGATTTATATTCATGTATGTTTTCTTAACTGTATTTTCAGGTCATAATTTATATTTATGTATCAGAAGTTTATTTTAATGATGTTTAATAAATAAGTATTTATTTGTTAAGTATTCCATGCGTTCATCATTGTCACAACCTTAGTAACGAAACACTAACGTTAATTAAAGTGTTTGTAATAAATTTTCTTATACCGATTTATAACGATTATAAAGAGTCTCAGTAATTATGCTAATCGTTAATGAATACAGTTAATTATATCAGAGTAATTAATATATTCACATAAATAAATGAATTTGACACGTTTAATCTAATTGAATAATTAAATAATTGAATTTGCATAGATTAGCATAATTGCACATTGTATAAATGGCTCCCAAGGAACGTGGGGCTCCACAAACATATATTACATTAAAATCACTACATATAAATGGTGCTTATATTAAGTATAAACGCCATTGTAGAAATGGCGCCCATCGCATGGCAAAAGGGCAGGCAGTAGGTAGAATAACTAGATTTACATATTAGTTATTAGGATAAGATTTATAAGAGTAAGGCTAGTTTGACTGGATGCTAACGCGAAGTAAGGCAAAAATGACTAGCAGTTCCGATAGCATGAACTTCGAGGTCAACAACCCACAAGGTGTACCCGATAACGAAGGTGAAGATTCGCCGATTGAGTCACAAATGACTGAGGAGACGTCAAACTTCAGAGCGTGGGGACAGGAGTCCCAAACACAAGAAGAGGTGACATTGCGTGCATTAATGGACTTCATGAATGAGAAATTTGACAGACAGGAGAAAAAATTGGAGGAAGTCAGAAGAGAACAGAATGAAAACAGAAGAGAACAGGCTGAAAACAACAAAGTACTCAGCGAAAAGCTAGACAAACATAAGGAAGACGTTAAGGAACAGATGGCCGAGCAGATCATGCAAATGCGCGCAGAAATGCGTGAGTACAAGAGTGCTTGTGATCAGAAAATAAACGAAGTTCAGAAGCAGCAGGACGAAACCATAAAGGAATTGAAAGACGACACTAATAAGAAGTTCGAAGAAATACGAGAGACCATAGAAGTAGACCGTGAAGAATTAAAAAACGTAGCCCAAAACACACAAACGAATATTGAAAAGATCAATAATAAATTAGAGACGCACATCAAGGACAACCACAAGAAACAGGAGGAGCTGAAGGTCGAGCTATACCAGACAGTAATACAGCTACAACAAGAACAGGGAGACACGAACAACACAATACAACAGAAGACTGACGAAGTAGACGGAAGACAAAAGACGACGGAGCTGAAACTGGATGAAAACGCCAGGGAGAAGACAACTCGTATAAACGAACTGAAGTGTCAGATAGAACGATTACAACTACAGCTAATCGAAGGTGAAATTGGACCGATTAACAGGGTCAATGGACAGGTACATGTCGAACTCAAGTACAACGGGACCGATAGATTCCCAATGGAATTCCTCAAGGAATTATCGGATCCAAGAATTGTACTACACTAACGACGACATCAAATGGATAGGGAAACATTTGGAGATGGATGCTGGAATATGGTGGCGTGTGATACGAAACCAGATATCCACGTTCGAGGAATTCAAAGAAGCATTTACCTTGAAGTACTGGGGACAGGAGCGTCAAGATAATATCCGTGATAACCTCGAGTACGGAAGGTACGAGTGGAATGGACCGATCACAGCCATACAGTACGTCGAAAGAATTTTATTGGAGAGCAGGCAGTTAACACCCACGTTAACTGACCGTCAGGTGATTAAAAAGATTTCCCGCCATTTTGGAAGAGATTTACAGCTTGCCGTAATTACACGCGGAATTACGACAATACCAAATTTCGAGGCGTTAATTACTGAATACACGAACATCCAGCCGTGTAACGAAAACAACCGTAGGTTACATTACCGACCTACTAGCGAAGAGAAAGTGAATAGCCGAGGTAGAGAAGGTTTTTACAATACAAGTGAAGCCGACCAGAAACGGGTTTGGCCGGACCGACAGCAAAAGGGTCGTTTTGAAAATAAGCAATACGTCAACACTGTAAACACTATGCAGTTTACTAACGGGGGTGCAAGTACAAGTGGAGCGGTTAATGACACTACCCCAAGGGCGAGCGCCAGCGAGAATAACAACAACAAATAAACACCCCGACTCAGTAAATGAGATAGATATTTTGTGTGACCCAGTCTCACCTAACAATGTAAACATTCTACTACCGGATATAAGGAGTGATTTATTACAAGAAGACGATGAAACTACCACTAAGCGAATATTAAAATGTCCAGAAATCATCATTAATTTTAATAATGGTGTTACCGTACCAGCTTTGATTGATACAGGAAGTGTGATTAATGGCTTATCTGAAGCGTGGTTCAACAATCATAAGAAAAGCATCGAACCTTATGAAACACTACCTATGACTAATACTCTTATTATAAGTGCTGTAGGGAATAAGTCTAAGTTAATTAGAAAGCAAATATTGTGTGACATTGAAATTGATGGTGTTCGAAACGAATGTGTCTTCTTAATAATACCAGAGCTTATTAAACCATGTATATTAGGAATTAGTTTTTTACAAGAATTGGGATGTCGTATCGACATTGGAAATAAGATAATCGAGTTAAAGAATAAAGCTGATGAAGAGGAGTACGCTGTACCTATCATGAACATTGAATTACTAAATGATGAAGAGGAAAAGGAGATACTGCGATGCATCGATGAGAAGATAGGAAGTATAGATTGTTAGGATGAAAGTATATTGGAACGACTGAAAGAGATTTTAATAAAGAATAGGAATGTCTTCAGGGAATGTCCGGGGAGAATAGAAGGATACGCACACGAATTTCAAGTTACGGACAGGACGCCTTACTTTCAAAAGGGTTGACCTGTGCCACTTGCCTACAAGGACAAGGTGAATGATGAGATCAACCGGATGCTGCGATATGGAGTGATTGAACGTTCCACCAGTCCGTACATCAACCCAATCGTCACAGTGATCAAGAGAGATGGAAGGGTTCGCCTGTGCCTTGACGCAAGAAAAGTAAATAGTGTGACAATACCAGACTACGAAGGCGTTTCCCCGATAAACGAGATATTAGCGAAGTGTAGCGAAATGAGGTATCTATCAACAGTCGATTTATCCAGTAGTTTTTGGCAAGTTCCATTGAAACCAGAATGCAGGGACTTCACGGCGTTCATGTATGAGGGAAGGTGCTACCGATTCACAGTAACACCATTTGGACTCAGCACCAGTTCTGCGGCGCTGACGCGAGGATTGGATGTAGCCCTAGAAGAAGAAATTAAGAAGAACACAATAATCTACGTGGATGACTGTTTATGTTATTCCAGCAACATCCAAACACACTTTGAACACTTAGAAGCGTTATTGAACAACCTCAATGAAGCGAACATAACCGTCAACCTCGCCAAGTCACAATTCTTTAGGCAAGAGATCTCGTACCTTAGATACCGACTAACGACACGAGGAATCCAAGCAACCGACGACAAGATAAAAGCTATTATGAATTTCCCTACACCCAAGAACCAGAAGCAATTAAAAGGTTTCTTAGACCTTACCAACTTTTATAATCGATTTACAAGTAAGTACGCGGAGGCAACGCAACCGTTGCATGAATTATTAAAGAAAGGACACAAGTTTTCTTGGACAAAAGAACTAAGTGATTGCTTTCAGATGGTCAAGAATTTGTTTGTAGATAATTATAAGATTTCCACAGCCGAACCAAAGATATTACATCCAGTGTGACGCCAGCAATTTTGCGTATGGTGACCAACTTTATCAATTAGACGAAGAAGGGAAGATTGGTGTGATTGCTTTTACTAGCAAGACATTTAAAGGTGCGGAAAGGAACTATTATACGACGGAAAAGGAACTCTTGAGTATCGTTCGATGTTTAGAGAAATTCCGTATGTATATCCTTGGCCAACCACTGACAATAATTACCGACAACAAGGCATTAACGTTTTATGAATAAATGTCACCTAAATAACTCAAGAATTACACGATGGATTCTCGCCGTGCAAGAATACAAATTTGACATTATCCATTGTAAAGGCAAGGATAATGTAGTTGCAGATATTTTAAGCAGATACCCAGGCGACGCGAAACCAGATGAGGTCAACGACGACACACACGAATATTTAATTAACCACTTAGTCATTAGGATGAACAATAATGTAGGTAAGATCATTAAAGACATTGGAAGACACCAGCTTGATGACGATAAACTTAGGATAATTATTGATAAGATCAAGGACAATGATTTAGACCATAAACTAAATTTTATAAGTTTGTTAGCAATAAATTATACAGACGACAGCGAGATGAATGGAAGCTGTACATACCCAATAACGTGTCTAATAATTTAATTGCGGAAATACATAAGATGTATGGACATCTAGGACCGAAAAGGTGTATAAAGATGTTACAAGAACATTTTACATTTGATCGGATCCTGAAGAAAGTGAAAGCGTACGTTCAAACATGTGACACGTGTCAAAAGTGCAAGGATACTAACAACAAGATGCTGTTTGGAGGGACTAGAGCTGTGATACCCTCAGCAAGAGGAGACCTCGTGAGTGCAGACTATTATGGACCCCTACCAACGGGAGCAGGAGGTGTGAAGTATCTACTTGTAATGGTAGACAATTTTACAAAATTCGTCAAGTTGTTTACGCTGCGGAGAGCGACAACTACCACAACGTTACGGAGAGTAAGAGATTACTGCGAGGAGTTTGGACGACCAAAGGTCATTATGACCGATAATGGGACTCAATTCACCTCAAAGAAATGGGCCAATGGACTCAAGGAATTGAACATACAACCACAGTATACAGCTATAATGCGAATTTATGCATTATATTTAATTAATATGATAATTAATATATTTAATTATTTAATTGATAAAGTTATTAATTACAGACTGAGTAAAAAATGTAAATTTGTTATGCTGTTATATGCATAATCTTTTGATTAATAATGAGTAATTAAGTGACTGTTTATTAATTATTAAAAGGTGTATCAAATAATACAAAGTTATGCGGATCTGGGTTCTCAAAACATGTTTATTTAATCATGCTCTTATCTTCTAACATTACACATACGAAATACATATATTCCTGTAAATGGTACATAAAATAAACAATTCCTCCTTAGATCCCTGAAATAGAACACTTACATAAAATACACATCATAAAATTCACATCATTACTACTTCTAATTCTACACATTTATTTTTACTTTTAATGTATTCATACCCCAGATTTATGGTCCGCTTTAATTAATATGTTTACTATATTGAATTTTGTTAATTTAAGATTATGTTTTCTCAAGCTGGATTCTTTGTAAGTTACAGGTCAGTGGTTTTTCTACGCTAACATAATATATGAAATTTTACTTGATAATGGGTATCCATAGTGCGTTGGCTAAACTCTTAATTTCCCATCCTCGTTCCAGCGCTGCCGTTGCCACTTGGTGTTTAAAACGTTGTTGATCCGAACACGGTAGTTCCACTTTCCACGTCTGCCCCGCACTCCTGCGTCATTACACCACCCAAATTCTCGCGTAAAGATCTGATTTACATACTACGAGTCTCTTGTAATTTCACTTATTTATTCAAAGTTCCGCATTCAAGATAATTATATTGATTGACCTTGATACACTTTGTATATAGATCATACATGTATCGCGTACATTGTCCTTGTTTATATACACGTATCACTTTGACTTCGCTTACAAATCGTTTATGTCACTGAGTTTACAATTCATCGGTTAATGTTATACCGAACGATACACTTGTAAATTGTATATGTTTAAAACAAAACGTCCGTATAATACATTGTTAGTTAATGTGCTAAGTCTACTTGTATTCGTAACACTGAATTTACAACTTTTAAAAGATTCTTATTTAAGGATACTCTATTTAAATGATTGTCACTTTTAGAAAATAAGATCACGACTCTCTTAAGAAGACTTCATACCTTTACGAAAAACAAGAAAGAACTCCGTTAAGAAGACTTCATAAAAAGAACTCTGTTGATAAGACTTAATGTCTCTACGAAAAACGAAAAAGAACTCTCTTCCTCTTGGCGAACACTATCTTTTATAATCTTCGTTCCCACCAAGCTACTTCATATTTCTATGTCCAACCCCTATAACTGTGTCTTATTGGCTTCTGGTCCTAAGATCCAGATAATTCTTCTCCCAACATCTCCAATTCCGGATAAAACTCCACCCAACGTCTTGAGTCGTTTCCACCACCTTCAGATGATTCGTTCTCTGATATCATCACCATGGAGATGTAGTCTAGATGTCCAACCCTTGTCACTCCTCGGTTTCCTATTGGTCGACACTAGTTCACGTAGTCATCCCCAAACTCTGGTTAAACTCTCCTCCTATTCGATTCCATGAAAAAGCAATATTCTCGCCTGTCGATCACTCCTTTCAGTAGCCTTACTGTCCGAGCCATAAATTTTCATCTCCTTGACACCTCTCTATTTCCAGCATGTCGAATCGTGGTATTGTACCAGTGTTTCCTCGCTATATTTTCTCTGCTAAACAAGCTTTATTTCTTTTCAAGAGTTACTTGGATTCCAGCTGTGTGTGACCTCGTTATTTCTTTGTTTCGTCTTCTTCTCAATTGCTTCATCCCTTGAGTTCTCGCCTACCCTTTTAAGCAGTGTCGTCGTATTGTCAACAATACTATCGACTATGTACACAGTATTTCTAAGTAAACTCTGTGCTGGTCAATTCGTTACGTTTCCGTTCGAAACAAAATAGCACGCTTTACCCAATTCGCTACGGCTATATTTATTGTCCTCTGTTCATGTAGAGCAAGGCGTATATCTGTTGTCTATCAACCCAATTCTTTGAACGACTGTTGCTGCTAGCGTACACATTCATCAATGTTGTGACAGCCAACACCTGCCCTGGTGTGTTCACACTACTCGCAAATTTTCAAAAAAAAAATCTAGCATTACACAGCAATACGGAATCCTTGTGCCAACCTAGCCGAAAGGATCAACCGTCAGCTTGGAAACCTATTTCGAATTTTGGTACATTGCCAACACAGCAAATGGTCACGGTACATAAGAATGATTGAAACATGCATAAATGGAGTATACCATGAGACGATTGAAATAACCCCTCATGAAGCGCACTTAGGCAAGAGACCGACTCGTGCATGGGAAAAATGGTTAGATAAGGAAGTTATCGACGTTAAAGGAAGCTCGAACAGCAACATATTCGTGAAGATTAAAGAAAAAAGAGAGAAGCATGCAAAACGCAGCAACGAAAATAAAAAGATCACGAAATTCGTAATCGGCGATAAAGTACTGATTATCAATCGGACGCTGAAATGAAGAAAATTGATAAATTTTTTGAACTTTACGCAGGACCGTATAAAATTAACCGAATCCTCGGAGATGCTATGTACGAACTTGTTGACTGCGACAACGACAACAAAGTACGAGGAAAATTCAACATACGGCAGATTAAGAGGTACTACGAACAGGCGGAGCAAATACGAGTTACGCAGAGATGTGAAAGTGACATCAGCAGTTCGTTGACTGTGGGGAGGGGAGCACACGCATTAGATGATTGTCCCGCGAACCCAGTCCAATTAGCTAAATAATAAATTATGTGACATAATAACATATATAATTTAAATTTCACGTGATTTCTTATATCACAATGTATTTAATTAATGACACTAACTAGATGTCAAGTAACTAATAATTATGAAACATTTCGATAGTACGTACTGTGAATAAAAGACACTTATGGTGCGAAACTTTGATCGAATGTGCAGCAATAAATTGCTGAGAAAATACAGTGAGCACGTGAACGAACATATAAAACAAACAAGTAGTGTAGAATCAACTATTCAAATATGAGGTTGAACATTCGAAACCTTATAGGTCAAAGTTATCAATGATTACAATGATATGAAATGAACCTTTAGTTGTTCATAGGTCATGTATATATTTTGTCAATTAATATAAACAATAGTAATGTGTATTGTAAGTGACGTTTGATGATGATTAGTGATCCTATATATGTGTTTATTTGTTTATAAATTGTAGTTTTTGGAACACTCGAAAGAAGTTAAAGATATCATTTATTGTAGTATGATTAACACAATACATGATTAATTGAATTTAGTGTTAAGAGATCGTTATCTCATTTATTATGTTGTAGGTATATAACATAGATATCCTCATTTATTATTATTATAAAACAATCTTATATGAGCTATTTACACATGTATCATGTGTAAAAATGCGTTAATTCTTACTCAGATGCATGGCAATAAATTCCTATAGTCGATTAATACCAAAAGATAGGGAATATCTATCGATCTACGCCAGACAAAGGAAATTAGGTCAACTGACCGTGATCTTTCCCAAAGAAGACGCCCACAACAAGGACAGAGTGCAGAAATTGGATTAGATTTTCTCCTAAGAATCCAACATCCAATCCAATTTGGGGACGCTATAACGACCAAAAATTTTAATTTAATAATTTTATGATCGAGAAGTGCGGTTGCACAGGTCAAGCCACCAACCCAAGCCAGAGTAATAAATAAGGACAATTTAACAATATGTAAACCCAACGCCAGCTACAAGACAATGAGAGAACGCCTGACACAACACAACAAAAGAAGATAGGATCGACTGTGACAGACCAAGCTCAACTCAGATTTACAACACCACAACAAACTGAACAAAAGCAGAGTCTAGTGGCACGGATACGCAGAAATTGAAGCGAGCACATGCTGTAGGGTTAATTCGGAGCGTGCAAGCCTTAAGAAAAGGGTACTCACTCACAAAGGAATTAGAAAGGTTTTACCCAGTATGAAGACAAAGCAACGTACTCCAAATGAATATAGTCAAGGATGTCGCACAGCGTGAAACAACGTTAGGATGACAACTGATATTTATGACGAGAGACCGTAGAGGAATCTTGGGGTGACGACGAGCAAGAAGCTGTTAATTGGAAGGAAAGGGACGAAGGGAAGTCAAACAATGAACGAGGCGATACGTATTGTTAGTAAGGGAATAACAGTAGGCCTTGGGAAACTCACAAGAACAAAGGTTTGACAGACAGGCGAGCAATTACTCTACATTCTAAGAAGTAGTGCGAAGCCCTTTCGTCGTGTATTTTGGGGATGTTCGATAGCCAACAAGAGTCTAGCATCTTCCAAAGAAGCAAGTGGAGAGGACTGTCGTCATGGTGACAACCAGAACAGCGAATCAGGGTGTCGAGCACCATAGATCGTCATAGTGGAAGGAAATATCGAACCTATCGAGGACGACCAGAGGCGTGTACGACAGAAAGTTGCATTATGGTAGAAGACGTTTTATAAAAACTGTTTACGAGGTACGCGAGCCCTCAGTAGTTATTAAAAATTTCTCAGTTACTCAGCTATTCAAAAGTCAGTCAGTTACGCAGTTTTCTCGGTTACTTAACAGTTCTCAGACAGTCATGTAGTTTTTCAATCAGTCAATCGGTATTACTCAGTTACCAGTTGTTCAAAACTAATTTACAGAAGGTTACCGCAGTAACGCGAAGTGTGAAGTGATACAAGTACCGCTAGAATTTGAGTTTGATACTATAAACTTAAAAGTATTTTGTCATGAAAACCAAGCATTAATAAGCGAACGAACGATTCGATGTTAGAACTTTGGCGCGACAATTACGGACACAGTGATCGATATCAGAACACACTATGATTCAGATATAACTATCTCAGTCGTGCGAAGTTTATTTGAATGATGTTTAATAAATAAGTATTTATTTGTTAAGTATTCCATGCGTTCATTATTGTCACAACCTTAGTAACGAAACACTAACGTTAATTAAAGTGTCTGTAATAAATTTTCTTATACCGATTTATAACGATTATAAAGAGTCTCAGTAATTATGCTAATCGTTAATGAATACAGTTAATTATATCAGAGTAATTAATATATTCACATAAATAAATGAATTTGACACGTTTAATCTAATTGAATAATTGAATTTGCATAGATTAGCATAATTGCACATTGTAAACTGCAAGAAAATGACGCCAAATTTCTCGCATCCTACAGAATGTAAAGCAATCTTACTTTGTACTTGCTGAAATTAATACCCCTGCTTTTCATAAGCGAAATAGCAATACGAGGGAGTGCGTCAGCGCGGAAGAAAGAATTTTTATTACATTGAAGTAAGCACATTTATAACTATTTATTTACTGATGTCAAATAACAATAATTCATTGCCATTGTTGAGACATAATCACTCTCACACACAATAAAACGTAAACATATATGCATGATATTGTTCATTTTTACCGTAGAAAACATTTTAGTTTTTTTTGCTTTCAAACATTATAAAATGGCATATTTTGTACATATTTTCCACTGCACCCATTGAACTTAACATTGAACGCTTCCATTTTACCTGGCAATATGGGCAACGTGATACGCTAGCGACCTACACTGCAGGTTGACCGAGTTGCTCAGATCACGTACATCGACTAGATCGCCTACGGATTGCTTTTACATTGCTCCGTTACTGGGTCCCCACTTCTTTACATAGGAAGTGATGGGAAGGGGATATCGGATTGCTGTTGGATCGCTTAGCTGTTCCCCCGTGTGCGGAGGGCCTTATCACAAACTATACTCGCTACGACTATTTCTACGTGGCGGAAATTTGTTCTTTGTATCGGCGTAGCTCACCGCTCAAGTACTATCAGCAGATCACCTTTGCTACCGAACAAGGAATGTGGTGACATATGCCATTCTACTGCACGCATCACTGTAATACTACACATTTAAAATACGTTTTATACAGTTTCGGTGTGACTTGGCTGTCTCTCGTAATAGTTCTTGTTGCGAATAAAAAAACATACATTAACAAAATATTCAATAAATTACACTTACATATAATGGACGAACGTTCAATCTAATACGCAAAAACAAAATTACAACTGAATACGTCTTCTGAACGTTTGAACAATGTTTTCAGAGCCAGTAATACACCACCAACGCAAGCACACATTATCATTCATTCAGTAGACAACTCAACAGGTGTCTCGACAGCAAAACTGGTGTGCGTACAGTAAAACTGTCAGGTTTCCACCGCTGACTAAACCCCACTGCTTCTTAGAAATAAAGTGACGTTATTACTCATCAAGTAGTTTTTGCGATGGCATAGTTATTATTTTTCATCCCACTGATATTTACTTTTGATTTACTTTCTCAAGCTTCTTTTGGTGCACGAGCTTCGGATACTACAAAGACCTACAGTACGTCAATACATGCCCCTGGTGTCTTGTGTTCAGCAGTGAAACTAAGGTAGGACGCTGATTTACTCGCATAAAATTTCCACAAAATTGAAAAGGAAGTGTGTGTTAGGAAAGAGTCGTGAAATTGCTTTGTTTTAACAGCTAATCTCTAAACTGATTACGTGATCCAACAGCTCGTTACCGAATATCTACACTAAAGCAAGTTGCTACTACAGACTGTAAAAGTAGCACATATTTATGAATTAGTGCATTCAATGTGACAAGAATTCTTACTGAAATAAAAATAATTTCTAAATATTTGAATTACCATTAAAACAAATTCCAAACAGTCAAATTTACTCAGTGAGAAGGACTTCTTAGCAATGCCGGATTTGAGAAGCTACATAGGCTCGAACCTAAAGTACCCCACACCACAAACAAAAAGAAAAAAAACGAACCGTCAACTTGAATATTATTCGGTTCGTGTTTCAAAGAACAGTAGAAGTCTTTACAGGAAAAGATGGCATTGTGAGCTATGTATAGGGCAGAGTGGGACTAGAGTGCGCACTTACATTTTAAATTCGTCTCAAACTGCCCTCATTCCACTGGGACTCATTATATTTTGACGCATCATCTTGGGAAGATATCTTGGAACAAGTTATCAAAACTACTGGAACCCTGAAGAACCTCAGATTAGACGTAAATACAGCCGTCGCAGTACTCACATCATTGAAAACCTTTATAGAAACTAAACGTGATAGCTTTGAAGAGTATGAGACGAAATGGGCAGACTTATATGGTTGTACTGAATATGCAACAAGGGCACGTCACGAGCGCAAAATAAACATGCGTTTGTCACCTCTTGATACTATCCGGGCACCAGAAACTGAACTGACACCTGTAGAAACTTTTACGAAGCCGGAGGTTCCTTACCGTTGTAGACCAATTTGTGTCGTCATTCAGGCAGAGGCTAGAAGAATAAAAATTAGTTGATACTCGTTTTGGGTTTCTTAGTAAATTATACAGGAAACTTTGGAATCTTTAAACGAAGATTTTTATTGTCATATTAAAAATGTCATAAATGAACACAGTAAACACAGTATCAAAAAGTTACAACTATACTGTTACACCAATACTACAAGCCCATACAATAAAGTCAAGCTAATAATACGGAGTGAAGGAAAAATAATTGTTGACAACAATAAGAAAACACGTAGTTACACCATCATAGTAATCAATTAGCAAGTAATTACAATAGCAAACACATATATGCAATACACAATGAGCATAAGGAGCAATGTTGTTTCGCGTACATATTTATATAAAGTGAATTCACAATTTTTAATTTTTATTTCCTTCTAGTTTTTTCGCATTTATAAACTGTGCACTAGACTTACAATTTTATTCAGTGTTTAACTTTGACAATCTTATCCTAATTGTCTTCAGACGGCAACAGTTACTATAACTAATTACATCAAACGTTACATAGACATCAGTTCAACCCAATCATAGTATTAAGACCAAGCTGCACATTGATATTGCCAAAAACCAAACTAAAATATTAAAATGCTAATAGTTTACATTATAACATTCTAACTACTAATTAACTTACAGAAGTACATTTTACAAATTACTAGGAAACAAACTAAACATGGATTTAACAATTATACTTATCGTGGGGGTTTCTTTTTATTCTTTTAGGTCAGTTTTCATATTTACGTTGAAGAACATCGTTAATAAAAACACTCTGAAATACAGGACAGCAAATTTATTTGTCGATAAAAGTAAATACGTTAGTTGGATTAAAAAAAATTAAATAAATTCGTTCAAGCAGAGTACCAAGGAAATTTTAAGCAGTTTCAATGCTTGTTTAAGCAGTTCCAATGTTTATGCCAATATCGATATCACAAGACAATTTCAGTTTTGAGTTGAGAGGTTGGCACTTTATCGTTTCTGTGAAAATATAAATAATTTTGATAATTGTGTGTAAACTATTCACAACGTTGCTTTTCCTCACACGATGTTAACATAAAAGACGAAATAATATTCCTTTTAAAAACAAATTTGTATAAAAGTGGTGTTCCAGCTGTAATTGTATGGAATGATAATTTTGAAACAAATCGATTATCCCCACGTGTGCACTATTCGAAACGTTTGAGTAACGTGAGTCTGTAAAATGAAGACATTCTAAACAAACAAATATAGAAATAAAACGGAAGAAATGTAAAGTAACGGTAGTAATTGTTACGAAAACAATAATCAATTATTACTACTTTAAAAACGGTATTATTTGAATATTATTTTTGTAACAAACTGTTGAAAGTAAAGACAATATTGTTACAAAACAATAATTAATTATTACTACTTTAAAAACTATATTGTTTGAATATTATTTTTGTAACAAACTGTTGAAAGTAAAGACAATAATTGTTACGAAAAAAATAATAAATTATTACTACTTTAAAAACAATAATTGTTTGAATATTATTTTTGTAACAAACTGTTGAAAGTAAAGACAATAATTGTTACAAAACAATAATATAATTATTTTGGTTACAATAAAAACAACAATTTTTGTTAGAATATTTCTTTGTAGGACGTTTGTGCCACATTGTGTCTTTTGTGACGTTTTCTGACGTTCTACAAACTTTATTTAGATTCACAATTTCTGTTGATTTTTTTTATATTTACAGTTATTGTAATATCCCAAAAACTTTCTTCTAACACATTCGCCATTTATTCCATCTGGGGAGGGGACTATGTGCGTCCAGTTACTCGGGTTTCATTCAGCGTTGTTTAGGAGAGATTAGGTTGAATTGGAAGTCTTCTGCTTATCGTCAGTGGTAGGTGGTATGTCAACTATCTTTACTTTGCATGTCCTAGTTTGTTGACTGTAACCAATGCCTACAACGGGTATCATTTCCACATCAGTGAAGCCGTCAAACAGTTGGTCTCTCTGGCTGTAGGTGATTATATGATTGCAGGCCGCTTCTGCACTGAGTATCCCGTCCATTGCTTCTTCTAAAGATAAACAAACTGTTTCGCCGTTGTGTTTCTGCAACAGCATTAATTTAGTATCTGGACAGACACGGTACGCTGTACGTCTGAAATTACAACTTGCAACTAAAATCATAAACAGACAGTCAGGCCATTTGTCTTCAAATGAATCAGGCTCGAATGTACGAAAGCATTTTACCAATATTGATTCAAACAGTTCAATATTGGTGGTACCACCAGACGTAATTGAGTACACAGCAGGGGATACAACATATGTAGCGTAGAACCAACTGCTATAATACAATTCTTTAAATTTTTGTTTGGTCTTCAAAATATCTTTTGATAATGAAGACTTACTTTCCTCATTTAGTATTCTAAAGAATCCAAAACTATTGCTGGAAATTCTCTCAATGGGGAAATAACCAAAATGATACAACAGAACGAAGACCGTGTTTACTGATGAAGAAGATACATCTACGTCTGAACCGGATTCAATTAAATTGTTCAGCTCTGTGATATCTTTAATAGACAGTGGCTGGGAGATATCAAACTGTAACCCATAACCACGTAATACGTTTACCAGTTGAATGCGGATTTCAGAGTGTTTATAAAGTTCACTGAAGTTTGGGATACAGTATTTATCGGTAACATAAGCCTGTTTGAACCATAAATACTTAAAAACAGACGAAATATTATATACGTTTTTACGCCCATAATCAACTGGATTAAAGAAACATTCAATTCTTCTTTTCGTTTCGTTTCTTTCGTTATCGTCAGTTTCAAGTTTTTCAAGAATTCCGTCCAATTCGTCTACCGTCAAACCGTAATATGTATAAAAAGGCTCAGAGTAATTAAAAGAATAACAGCGTATTTTGTCACTGCCGAAGGGAAACCCATCGCCAGACAAAGGCAGTACGCCAGTTAACAGAGCTCGCCCAACACACTGATTATTCTCTAGTAAACTATCAACGACTGTCTGTATGAAGCACAGCATTTTGTCCCTGCCTTCAGAGTTCTTCCTGAACAGGTCGCTGGCAATAAACGCATCACAATTGTCGATCAGGACAAAAACGTTCTTATCGAAATATCTCCACAGAAGTTTGGACAAGTACTTGGGACTATACATTACTTCGTTCTCCCCATTGCTTGAATAATCTCAAAGTGTTCGAGTAAACCAACGTGAAGTATAGGGGTTGAAAAAATATGGAAAATCTTGTGACACTGATTTTAAAATATTCTATCGTGATAAATTATCATAAATGACTTATTAGGGGTCATGTCATTAGGAACAACGTTGACTATAAATTTGTTATTATTCAATCCTATGAAAGTGGATTTTTCAGGAGAATCTGTAGGCGTACTGTGAACGTAAGTTAGTAGGATTGGTTATGTGAACTGTAATACACTGTACTGTAATGAAGTCGGATTTTATTACAGCTTAAATTTACATCATAGGCCTATGTATATTTTTACTACAAAAAGTACATAACACAGTCACATGTTAAATTAATCATTTTCCAACAATACTAAAGTTTATAAGCAGTGTTTGTGAAACAGCCTACAACACAGTCTTATTAAACAAAAAAAATCATTTTAAAGCTTTGCATTCTGTATTATAACAGACTAACATAGATTATAAAAACCACAGTAGCGGGAATAATAACAAATATGTACGCTCGTCATAACGCTTATTCACTTCCTTACACCTCCGACAGTGTTCGAATGTAGTGCGGAACTTCAATAAAATGTATCAATTTTCACCGTACGTAGGAGCGAAATGTCCGAATGTAGAGAACTCCTGTATACATAAATTATCTACCGAAGTGTTAAGAAAATAGTAAAGAACGATATGAAGAATAATTTTTTTTTTTTTGCCTACACTTTTCCCATAAATAACACTCAAGTGTCCAAACAACTGATACTATAACTGACATACATTGGAAATCTCTTCCCGATTTAACATGAGTCAAAAAAATTTACGTTTTTTATACTGACTAATCACAGCTGATAAACTGCTGAAGACGCTTTTCCTTAACGGTCCCTTCTGATTTGGGAACTCAACATACAACTGCAAACCTCAGATGCACAGGCTCGCTACTCTCTTGTTCTAAGTAGTGTCATTAAGCAGCCTACACACTATGAGAGAGAGAGAGAGAGAGAGAGAGAGAGAGAGAGAGAGAGAGAGAGAGAGAGAGAGAGAGAGAGAAACAGCGTGAATAAGGGGCTTTGCGTTTGTGAGTATGGTGTGGTCTGGGGCGTACCCTCTAGTCACTCTCTCTCTCTCTCTCTCTCCCCCCTCTCTCTCTCTCTCCGATTTAAAAAGTTAGGTTCTCACACGCACGCACACAGTACAATAAATGTAATTTAACAAATGTAGCAATATTTAGTAGTAAAGAATTTTGTGGATTGAATATAAAAATAAAAAAGTGTATTATAAGAAAAACAATTGCAAATAACAAAATGATCTGAAAATTAAGAATAATTTGCGATTAATAACTTGCAAGTTATGTTAGGAAATAGTGATATATTAACGTTCTCAAATCGATTATCAGTAACGCATTGACACAACAGTACCAGTAATCTTATCAGTGTAGTTGGCACAACAATTCCTTACTTAAGACTTTAATAAACGTCAATCATACCAATAATATGTCTAAATCTAAACAGCTGTTAACAAATACGGACATGAATACTATTATTTCATTTTTAATTATACAACACAATCGGCTTTTGTAAAATTATTTAAGTGCGTAAGAGAGAGAGAGAGAGAGAGAGAGAGAGAGAGAGAGAGAGAGAGAGAGAGAGAGAGAGAGAGAGAGAGAGAGAGAGAGCGACAGTGAAGGGGGAGGGGGTGATGAGAGATAGGAGAGAAAATATAAAAAAAATTACATATGTTATATACAAACACGCGAGCGCGCGTGTGTAACATACATGGTTTGTCTCTACTCTCCTACTCACCACTCACTCTTTCTCTCTCTCTCTCTCTCTCTCTCTCTCTCTCTCTCTCTCTCTCTCTCTCTCTCTCTCTCTCCCTCTCTCTCTACTCTCCTACTCATCACTCTCTCGCTTGAATCTGTGTAACTACGTAATTTGTTTTCATCTCTTCTTTCCTATCCGCCCACTCTCTCTCCTCCACGCGGGATGTGACGATAGGTAGGAGTGAGAGGGTGATGAGGGATAGGAGAGAAGACATTAAAACAAATTACGTATGTGTGCGTGAGATAGACAGGTTGTGTACGAGCGCGCGTTTGCATACGTAATTTTGTTTTTATCTCTTCTCTCCTATTCCTCCTCACTGTCTCAGGTAAACACACACGTTGTGTAGATACCCAGGTATAGGTATATGTGAGGAGAGTGAGGAGGTATAGAAGAGAAGAGATGAAAAGGAATTCCATAGTTACACGGAATAAGCGCGTATGTGTGAAAGAAAGAGTGCGCGAAGGGGGGGTGTAGGAGAGATTAAAACAAATCATGTGTATTACACGCGCGCGCGCGCGCGCGCGCGCTATTATATACATCATTTTCTCCATCACTTCTCTTTTACCCCCTCACTTTCTCACACACTCACTCACAGGCTCGCGCCTGTTTGAAGGGGGTGGCCGGCGGCGAGAGGACAGGAGAGAAGAGATGAAATAAGCGACAGATGTTCCGGTAATTGTGGACTTTGTTAACTGTTCTGTTGTTGTGAATTTTTTAAATATAAACACGGAAATGTATGTATAAGCGTGTATTTCATAATTGTAGATAAACGCATATAATTTGGTACGCAAATTGTAGACGAACTGCCGTGATAGGTATACCGCGCATGACGTCATAACTGGTCATTCGATGTGCATTATTAGTGCGGCGTCGCCCGACAGCGGAGCTCTGCCATTCGGCTTGGGATGCGTCCCTATGGAGGTATTTATTCTTTTTCGTAAATAAGTTCGACCGCCGTTTAAAATTATTTTCCCGTGTTAATATGACATAGAGCAATAGAAAAAAATCTATGTCAATATCAGAAAAGTTAAGGAAGTTCACGTTTAATGGGACGAAACTCTTAGTTACTTTAGCGTCTAACTAAAGACCATATTTTCAATTTTTTTTATATACCTGAGCAGAGCAGATAAAGGGTATAAAATTTTGATTTGTACGAAAAACTGTCAATGTTCCGTTTTTAAAGCAGAACTTTATAAAATATAATAATTAAAATTTCTATAAATATATATAATGTTGACTTTCTTCGCGGTATAGGCTACGAATGTAATCTACGAATCTTTCACAACCGCGACTTTTGGTTCCCCGCAGATACGGAACAAAGTTTTAAATTATCTCGTGCCTGCAATCGTAATGGTTATTCGACGATAACGAACTTTTTATTTAGACGTATTTCGGAAATATTAATAAATGCACACTTACCATGACAAGTGCTTCAGCCATGATGTCTTCTCCTATGCGCGAGAGAACCAACACAGCGACAAAGATAAAATATTTGAAACTCTTTGAACGCCAGCTCATACAAAGACTACAACGCCTACAGCGAACTGAAACACCCTACTGTATGTAATACTCGTATCACCACTCCGCTGCAAGGTTAGAGACAGAGACGACGCTATCTAATCTCGCGCTGTACTTCCAACAACCGCGAATTCGCAGTTGCCAACTGTTCCGTATAGATAATGTTGCCAACACAACGTGTCATGATTCTTGTACGTATTTATAATACTCCAATCACACAATCAGTATAGATAGAAACTTGACACGCGGAGACAAAAAATAAATTCCACCCTCCACCACTTAGAAGTATGTGGTATAGCATACGGTGACGAAGGTGAGAAAGCAGTAACAGTTTGCTGTATCAGTTACACACTATCTCTCTCACTCTCTCTCTGTCACACAAACTGTCGCTTCATTATGAGACTTCATGTTTGTAATGTTCTTGCCAGCCTTGTTGCAAGCAATGTTCACACAATGGAACATTATACAAGACTGATCTGCGCACGCGCGAAATGTATAAAATTTTGTGGCTGCTTTAAACGAGGATTTTGTCCTCTATCATCTCGAAGAAACTTTTAGGCATCTATCGTCAGGTTTATATATTTTGGCGTGTGTGTGCGTGTGTTGAGGGGTGGGGATGAGAGCTTTTCCGTTATTGAATGAGCGAAACAAGTTCTCAGTTTTAACTCGACCGTTTGGCGTTAGTGTGTGTCTATCTATTTGTCTACTTCGCGTATGTCTCATGATATGTTTTGAACACATCTACCGATTTTCGCAAAACTTGGCACGCGTGTCCATATTTTTACCCTACAGAACTCTATTGGTTTGGAGATTAACCCCCACTATCACTAATAAAGGGGCAGGACGCAAATATGTGATGGTGTCCAAATTTTTACGAAACGCAACAATTCATGTGGGATATCAAAATAAAGGCAGGGCATTTTAACAAAAATATGAATGAAGGCTTAATTTTTAAAAATAGTTAAATAAGGGATTCCGATGGCCAAATAGTGAATAAAGGTTTCCATAAAATTGTAAAAACTCATGTGGCGTAGCCTAAATTTTACATAAATGTAAATGTTGTATTGTTTTTTTAAATTACAAAATTTTGGGACGCCGCCAGAACTCAAAACGTGTGTCACAAGTTTGATAAAATAGCAAATTCCATGTGGAACAACAAATTAACAATGAATTTTAAACAAAATCTGAATAAAGTGTACAATTGTGGACGTTTCAGCATTTTTTGATTCCAGGAATCAAAAAAGGAGATAAAAAAATTGTAATTTTGTAAAAAATTGTAAAATCCATCCGGGTGTCAGACCATAAGGAATTGTATCACAAATCCGATTGGTTGGAATGTTTTGCGTTTATTTTATGACTGCCTGCTGAACAATTGTTACTTTATTAAACAAAAAACTGTAGGGTAACAGGAGTTTATGTAATTTTTCTGATAATTGAACAATTATTCAGTATCAAAATTTATGGAATATTAAATGTAATATATTTTAATATAAAATGAGTTCTTCTGTATGTTACCACGTTTGTGTCTTACTCGTGCGGAAATCTTGTTTCCTTAAAGCTGTTTCCTTTCTAACCAACTTACCAACCAGTCTCAAATCAAAACTGAAATTAAGGGAAAACGTGAGGAGAAGAGTTGACAAACACTTAGGACAGACAGATTACTGGCGCGTTCCAAATCAGCGCCGGCTGGTGTACGGATTATTGGCTTCGTGGTTGCACAACCACCAACTACAGGTACTACAGTAAAACCTGCCTAAAACGGAACGCGATCGTTCCGGTATTTTTTCCGTTTTCACAGGTTTCCGTCTTACAAAGGGTTGTGTTTTAATAAAACGAAGTACAAAAATATGATCGCATAGGATTACAATGAAGGAATAATTTAAAATAAAAGACTGTAAATAAAAAATAGGTTCATATGCATTGTATCACTGTATTTTCAACTTACGTACAATAACTGCAGTTTCTCTCCTAGTATCTCTGTCTCACATGTCTTTCAAAGTGCATTGTCGCGACTTCTTCACAAGAGAACGTTGTATGATCTCCTTTGCATCCTGCATCAACTCCAGGCAGGAGTTCTGGAACATTCCTGGAAGCTGCAAATTCCTGAAGATCACTCACAACAGATAGTGCTTCTCCAAAAGTGCGTATTTTTAGCTCCCTTTCGTTGCCTTCGTCGTCGTCGTCCATTTCTTCCATGCACACCTGCTGTTTTCGGCAGCAATATCAGCTGCACTTTGAATGTCTTCAGTCGTGGCAAGTTCATTATCAAAATTTACTACACCTTCAGCTTCATCTGGCAGATTTCATTGCTTACAGAGAACGGAAATTTCCTGTAAGTTTTCCACTGTAACATCTTGTGTATCCGCCGATGCTTGTGCAGGAAAACCAGCTTTAAGGAAACACTTCTTCACAGTTTCCGGGATAATTTTCTTCTTGGCCTGATGGATCCATAAAAGGATTTAAGTGTATAAATTACAACCTGATCCATAGGTTGTGTAATGAAGTTGCGTTGGGGGGGAGGGGGAGGAAATAGGCTAGCTTCACATTAGACAAATCAATCCTTGGATGACAGGTTGCATTGTCCAAGAACAAAATGACCTTACGACCTTGACTTTTCATTCTTCCATTAAAAGAAAGAAGCCACTCTTTCATTATAGCACTGGTCATCCAGGCTTTTTTTATTAGATCGCCAATTGACTGGGAGGGAATTACGATCCAGGTGTCGGAAGGGCCTGGGACATGCTGATTATCCAATCACTATAGGTTTTACAATTTCACCAGTCATGTTAGCACAAATAAATATCGTATGCTCTGTATGACGATGGTTGGCGTGTGGACCCTTAGCCTACCTGCTGCCTCTCCACTATTGTAATACTTCCGCCCGGGCTCGACAGCAGCTAATTGCCGCGTGAGTCACCTCACTGTGCGCCCAGTATGAAACAATTTTTTTTGCCTCGCCCAATACTGGTAAAATTTTGTTATATTTGAAATCAGCGAAATAATACGATGAAAATGACACCAAACACGACTAAAAAAGATTAAATTTTAAGGTGTTTCAAGGTAAAAGCTCAACAACTACTTTAATACACATCTTCAGTGCATAGTGGTTTATAACGCCCAATTTTTAATATTCCTTAGGGGTGTTTGGTGTCATTTTATCGGTGATTTCAAATACAGTATAATAAAATTTTACCAGTATTGGGCGAGGCAAAAAACATTGTTTCATACTAGACGCACAGTGAGGTGACTCACGCGGCAATTAGCTGCTGTCGAGCCTGGGCGGAAGTATTGCAATGGGAGAGAGGCAGCAGGTAGGCTAAGGGTCCACACGCCAACCATCGTCATACAGAGCATAAGTCTTTCTTTAGACAGCTTGCCACCTGTGCATTTATCACCACGTACAGTCAGTGTCTTTGAAGGCAACACTCTAAAAAACAAACCGGTTTCATCACCATTATACACATTTCTAGGTTCATATCCTGTAACTAGATCTCCAATTTTCCCTTTCCAGTCCGCTACTGTCTGCATATCTACATCATTTGCTTCACCACACACAGCATTAAAAACAATGTTATGGCGATGTTTGAAACTCTCGAGCCACCCATTGGACGCTTTGAAATTGTGCTTGCCTAATTTTTTTTGCTGTCTTTAAAGCTTCAGTCTGTATCAGTGGTCCAGAAATAGGAATTCCTTTAGCGTGCGCACTAACGAACTACTCGAACACAGCACGATTTATTTCATCATAGTCCGGAGATTTTGTGATGCGTTTCACATGTCCTGCTGTTCCCTTTACCCACTCGTCTTTAATTTTTATTTTGTTTTTCAAAATGTCACAAATTTGAGTTTTTCCCACTTTAAACAACACGGTTAATTCTTTAGCTGGACGTTTGTTTTTTTCGTGTTCTTCAATAACTTTAATTTTCTCCTCCAGTGTAAGTGTCTTATGTTTAGAAGTCATTGTTACTGAATTACGTACACAAATACAGTACAAAGTAAATTTAAAAATCACTCAAGTTCGCAGTTTTCTTCCACTCGTACTTAATCACTTGTCAGAACGAAACTGAGAATGAATACACTATACAGTACCAAACACTTGTACCCTACCGTGTGTATTACAAGAGGGTTGGAACAAGTAACGGTACATTGCTTTCACTTACAGATGTTACCCCATGTAGCGTACCTGCTGCGTCCTTGAAGAAAGATTAGAGTTAGTGATTCCTAGAACTTCGGTGCAAGTATAGTCGCGCTCAAAATTAATGCCTATTACTTTTTCAAAATTTAAAATGATCAAAAAAATTGAGTACGTAGCTATGTATTACGCATAAAATAATGCGTCTTAGTCAGGTTATTTACGCAAACGGTTCCCGAAAATTATGCCGTTTCCGCGTTAGGCAGTTTTCCGCTTTAGAGTATTATTTTACATAGGAAATAACTCCGTTCCGAAATTTCTTTTCCGTTTGTCCAGGTTTCCGGTATAAGTATAGGGCGTCCGGCTTAGGCAGGTTTCACTAATAGTGTTACGTAATGCGGAACGTTCTACGAGCTTCTCGGCTAGCCCTGCCGGTGTGTGTTTTCTGCCAAGGCCGAGTTGACGTATCCTCTAGTATTTTCGAGTGCTTGTTAAGAACGCATATTATGGAAACTTTGCAGACTATAAATCGCCCACACCTGCCGCTCAGTTTTCAGTTTACTACGGGCGATTACTCAGTGCGTTTCAAGTGGCTATTAGTGAAAAGTGATTATTGTACGAGACTCTATTAGGTGACATGTGGACAGATTAAATTTGTTCGTGTAGACAAATTTAATTTGAATGAGTGCAAGAGTTGTTGAATAACTTGTTGATTACAAACTGTTAATTGTGATAATTCAAGCTAGTTTTTATTGACTTCATTGGTGTCTTGTATTTTGTTTTCCACTGTACCATACGACGATCAGTTAGACCGTCGTAACGATATGTTAGTGACGCAAGAACATTTTTAAATGATCAGAATATGATTTTGCGCTAGTTGTCTGCTTATACATTAATTATTTTGCACTACACATGAAAGATAATGTCGCAGAACTAATTGATGACTGCTTGGTAACTTGAGTGAATTACGAGGTGAGCTTAATAACCAAGCTACTACAATATCTGACGTAGAAGAATCAACGTCAAATAAAATAGCTAAAGTACAAAAATCTGTCTCGAGTGTGGAAGAAACTATGTCAACAAAAATATCTGCAGCATAAGACTCGATTGTAAACATTAGAGATCAAGTTAAGAGTGAAGTCGAGCAGTTCATGAATATACAACCATCCGTTTCAAAACAATTTTGAAGCCGCTGCTTGCGAAAATAACTGGACCTAGAAAGACAAGGCAGTCACACTCACTCTCTCTTTAAAAGGACCTACGCCAGAGCTACTACTAAAAGTCATACCTGACAGAACACCTACTCCGTATTGATAAAAGCTTTAGAATTACGGTAGGTTGATAAATATTTGCGAGATGTGTACTGCTCTCAGTTGAGAGCAAGGCGACAGCATTCCGGGGAGAGTCTTCAAGAGATTGAAGACTAATTAGACTGTCCTGTCCTGAACCACTAAAAGATTTTCGAATGAGGTGTGGCGATGCAGACATTTACTGATGGTGGCAGAAATAATGAACTACAGCAAGTGATACAAATGGCAAGAGACCAGAACAGTGCGGAAGTATTGGTACGTGCTTTGCAATTTGAGGCTGTCAAGTCAGCGTTTGGTTGGGCTAGTCATATACTGCTTGCTAAAAGAAGATCGCTACGGCACAGACAATGAAGAGGAAGAATAAAGAACAGAGACCCAACGATCGGCGCCACAGATTAATGTACAAAAGGATGGAAGACCGAAGATGTATGGATGTGGGAAACATGGACATCAACAACATCTATGACGTTGGTAAAAATAATTAAAGTAAAGTTATTCAATATTTATTCTGGACAAGGAACAAGAAAAAAATATTCAAGCGCTTAAAATAATATATATTTTTACATGGGATTTATCGCCTTAAGCTTTACAATAAATGATTTAATTATTATTAACGTGTAGAGAGACCAGACAGGGACGCAGCCATTCTCCGATATTATCTAACGTGTACATAGATTATGTTCTACACAAGTGGAAGAATTGCTTGCCATTTCATGCCTGGGACTTTGTAGATTACACGAATGTATGCACCTTGCTTTTTTCTGACGACCAGGTTGTCATATCCGATAACGAAGATACTTTGCACAGAGCACTGTACGAGCGTCGTAAAATAATCAGGATATAGCCTATCACATCCTGTAAGATCACATTATGTATGATTTATGGTAAGTTGATGTGTGCAATAAGATAGAACGGTTTAATTGGTTTAACGGCACTACGAAGCGTATCTTAAGGAAGAACGTTAGACAAGAGACGTTATTAAAATTTTAGACAACGATATCCCTCGCAGTCTGTCTGTATGGTAGTGAAACATGGACGTCGACTGCGGAGTGGAGAGAGACAAGGTTGCTTAGATCAGTAACCGAGTCTAGGCCTACCAGGTTAGATAAGGAAAGGAAAGACGACACCCGTGCCGTGATGAGTTAGCTGTCCGACCAGGGAATTACATGGGGAGGGAATATAGACAAAAAACGTGGCTTGATCACGTGGAACGAATGGACCCACCAAGAATACCAAACCTAAGTTTAAAACACGTGCCTAAAAGTGGAGGAACTCTAGGACGGCCGATGAAAATACGAAGACATCAGTTGTAACGACGGACGACGTAATAGGCTCTGGGCCTTATATTTGGAGGATGATGATGATGAGGTGGAGGAGGAGGTGGAAGAGGACGAGGAGGTGGTTAGGTGGTAGGGAAGAGGGGTTGGGGAAGTGGCGACGGTGGTGGTGGCAGTCGTCGTGGTGGGGATGCAGGTGAAGGAGGCTGTGGAGGATGAGGAGACGGCGGTGGTGGTGGTGGTGGTGGTGGCGTAGGAGTAAGAGGAGAAGAAAAAAGAAGACAAGTTATTAATGAGAAACGCGAGCTTGTCGTTTCTTACACAAAAGTTCAATTCGTGATGAAACTAAAGACAAACACACGCATTTGCTGTCCAGCTAAGGGTAGTGTCACGCGTTTCTTACTTTTTATGTTTGTTAGTGCCAGCTCGCACAAGCAGGTGTAACGGCTTCCACTGCTGTTACTGGGTACTCTTCCTTAGCTAACATCCAAAACTTAAGAAGTGCTACTTCTTGGCCATATCTCATTTGAAGTAATGGGTCCGATTGAAGTTCAGCGAGTAGTCTTTATTTTTCCAGAATGAGTTCGATGGTGAATTCCGGGGACACAGCATAACTACTGCACACTCAGTTATACCTGTCGATGTTTGTGGGGGGGGGGGGTTACACCTTGTACGTTAGTGGGCCGCAGGTTGTCACTACAATACATAATGGGACTTGAACTAAGGAAACATTGAGAACCACTGCTATAAACATTATAAAATCATAGTTAACGACTGTGTCTACGATTTTCTTTTCTTTTTGGAACAAACCTATACTTTTAAATTATTTTTTTTTTTTACATATTCAGTGTGCAATGACATTCGTTCCGTGCCCCCCCCACACACACACAAACAAGCAACACAACCCAACTGTTACAAATAACATAAATAAAACCGTTATAACCACACACGTATCGAAATGAGTGCGCATTGCTCGACTGTCACATTTCAACTGGACTGATTACAAAGTTCGCCGTTTATCTTCAATATGGTGTCATACAGCGTATTTGATTTAAACAAAAGCTGGTCGTTAAGCAAACATTCTTTATGAATTTTGGATGCTCTGTAAATTTAAAATTCCTCTAACGCATCCATAAAACGACCTTTGTTGCTAACGTGTTTGGGTATGGGTATCATATTTTCCGCGAATCCAGTGTAATTATGGTTTTCGTTTATCAAATGCAATGCAAAATTAGATTTGGCCGATCTGGTATCCTTTTTTGGTATATGTTCTTTAAATCTGTCAATAAATCTCCTCCCCGTTTGACCGATGTAAAACTTGTCTCAATCATCACACTGTATACGCCTGAGCAATTTTCTGTTATTTTTGGATTCCTTAACCTAAATATATTTTTTAAATTGTTGATAGTTCTGAATGAAACATTGATGTTTAATTTCTTAAACTCATTTTTTATTATGTTAGGGAGCACATTAGTATATTCAGCTGAGACAAATTGTACTTTATCCTTGTCAGTATAATTCAAAAATTTTTACGACAAAGACTAAAATAATGGCGTTTTAACGGAAAATTCCCCGTACGATCCAAAACAGTAGTAGAGAATAAAATTATTGGACAAATATTCCACTACAA